>CAWUFW010007805.1:0-600000 GCA_963921515.1 Calotriton arnoldi | reverse complement strand
CAATGAAAAACAATCCACCCTTCAGTGTCATATTTTACTGCTTGACAAGTTAAGTTGCCCAAAGCTGAAGTGCTTTGGGCACTTCTTACAATTAGGATGTGCATCCCATTGGAGAATGGGAACTGCAAGCCTGCTCTGGGATGAGTCTAACATCCTAGAAATGTTACACACACTACATATATGCAGATGCAACATCAATGGCTTGGAAAGAAGTGCAAATGCTGCTGTGGTATCAAATAGTAAATGAGTGGGAATAGACTCTGGTTTCCTATTTAGTAGCCAATATCCCAGCAGCCCTTGCTGTTCACTCTGGTTCCAGCAAGGGACTGCTAAAAGTCCACCCTTCAGTGGCATGCTTTACTGGTTGACAAGTTAAATTGCCCAAAGTAGTTCAAGGACTGTGAGTGAGCTGGGAAGTTACTTTGACAGCCATGGACAGAAATTTGCTTGAACCCTCTGATCTCAATGCACTCTTCAAACACAAAGTAACATACCCATTAAAATATATTTTATTGGTTTTGGAAAACCTCGCTATTGGTTTTCCAAGATGGCTGACATGTTTTCACATTGGCTCTTATTGGAACAGGAAACCAGTGAAAAACTATGTTTAAACCACAGAGGACCACCAGTTTAAGTCCTGCCTGAGTGAGATGCCTTCGCCAAAATAAATTTGCAGTGAGGAAAGTTAGTGGACCAGCAGCGGTGTATAGGGAGCTGCAGGACCATCACCATGAAAAATCGAACACTGACAAAGCCCAAAATACTTTTTTTGGTCTAAAAAAGCACACATTGCCATAGTAGTCCCTGGCAGTGAAGGGAACTTATTTGAGTGTGGATGTGCTCCTTGTGAAACTGAGGAATGCTGTCACTCAAAGTGAAGTTAGCCAATGACTGACCAGGAATGACCCATTGCCCCCATTGTAAGTGGGTGTGCGTGTAAGAAAAATGTGAGTGACATAACAACAGACCAAATGATGAAGAGGGCTGGCTGAGAGCGCCGATGAGTAAGTATACTATATGATTCGTTTTGGTAAAATCAAACGGTTTTGGCCATTGCCAGCCCTAAACAATAAGGAAAAAGGGTGTGTGTGTGTGTGTGTTAGAAACAGAAAATAATAAAAAGGGGGGGCAGTGCAGTGGAAAATGTCGAGCTCAAGAAAGGTAGCAAAAGGAGTAGATACAAAGCATTCAGAAAGCCATATGATCTGGGTGACATTTTGAATCCTGATTAAAGCGATGCAGTGGAAAAAACAAAACAAAAATGTGTTCTCTGAAAACAATGTGTCTATCATATAAATAATTTAATATGTGAAGATTTATTGTACTTTTACTATGTAAAATAGACCCTCGTGCACTGCAATGCAAGCACTCCATAGCAGTCAGAATGATATTCAAAACTTCAGTAGCATGAGTTGAGAAACTGGCACTCCAAACCCCCTCTATGTATATTTTAAAGAACTAATAACAGGTCATGGAAGTGGTTGTGTTATAAAAGCCAGACCTAAAAAAGGAGGCACGGGGAGAGAGAAAGAAGTGATGCAAGGAAAGCTATACAAAGGAAAATAAAGCATTCAAAAATAAAATATATTTTCTGTGAAGAGAAAATAAAAGAGATAGGTAAATGAAGTAAACACTAGAACTGAAAACTGGAAATCAAATTTATACGCTACATACCACAATTTACAAATCCCATTCAATCAGCCACTCCTGTGGGACATTGTAATAATGGTGACAGTCATCCTTCTATCAGCTTTGTGTCTTTGATTGTATCGTATTACACTGTATTAAAATTTTATTTATGTAGTATTTAATACCTATGACAAGGCGCTGTAGTGCTTTTACGCCAGGTAGCATGCTGATCCGAAACCCAAGGTCGGCGGTTAGCCCAGTGTTATTGGTTATTGTCTGTTATTGGTATTAGTCTTGTGCACTCAAGCAGACCATTCTATGCATTAACTTCAGTTTCTTTGTGGCACATTTATTTAAAATGATTTTGATAGGATTAATAGTTATGAAGAAGGGTATATGAGTTCATGTTGATGGTTGGTAGGGTTAATAGACGAGCTAGAGGAGATTAGGTTTTAGGGGTATGACTTTCAAAGGCGAGGTTGCGATCTTGGAAATGGTTTATGGGCAATTTGCAGGAAATACATCAATAGAGATAAAGGCAAACATGCATGTGACTTAGAGTAGGTTGTGCTCAGAGAGAGGAGGCATGCAGAGGAAGGTGGGCAAGGGGAGGGCTATTTGAAGGGGAAAAAGTGAGGCAACAATCAGAAATCTTTTAGTAAAGGTCAATGTTTCATGCAGGGTTTTAGGAATAGATTTGTGATACTATGCAATATGAGGAGGCAATATTGTAGAATGGAACAGTATTATTTACATGTGAGATAGTGTTTTATTAGGTACTTTGATAGACAGTTGAATCAGGCAAATAATCTGTCTGCTGCTAGGCTACCAATAGAACACCGCTTCGGCAAGGTCGGCTGATCAGTTCAGGGATTGGAAGTGTACAGTTTGCTGGGTGCCTGTATATGGAAATATCACAAGCTTTAGACTGCACTCAAAGGAAGCAGTAACCTTAAAATCATAGCGATGTGAGAAAATATATGGGTAAATAATGCAAACATTGAAAAGCAGATTCTTAAAATGCTAGAGTTGCTAGCTTGTGGTGTTCATACTCAAGTTTAGCTCACAGAATTAAATACAAAAGCCAAGTGGATTCCATTTGGATGCTACTGTTTTGACACAAGATGGAGGGCGGGATATCTTTCCCAGATCGTGGAAATGTGCTGCCTGCATACCTGTGGCTGGAGGGTGGCGAGCCAGACACTGAGGTGGGAAGGATGTACCCGGGCCTCACTTTATAAATTCAATGAAGACTTTGTTAACAAGGGGCGGCCGATTAGACTTCCCTAAGCACTGCCTTTGGTAGACGGTAAGGGTGAAGGGTAAGACTGCACATTCTGTTGTTCAAGGTGAAGGAGACCCTTTCGGACAGGCCAGTAGTAGTAATATAAATAAGTCCATTGAAGCCGAGGTGTATATAGATGATGAAGGTTTATTGTAGATCATAAGGTAATTCTGTAGATTATAATTCGAGCCCCACCAGGAGCAGCTCCCTTGCTGCTCAGCCCATACTCCCAACTGACATTCATCCACCAGGCATCCCCAACATTCCATTACCTCACATGCACCAGCATTCCACAACACATCCACTCTGGCTGAGCAGCAAGGCAGGGAAGTAGGAAAGATGCATGGCACTGAATACTAGATACCACACATCTTCCCCTTTCGAAATCAACAACAAGAAATAACATGCTGCCCATAACGTAATATAAACAGGACAGCACAGAGCAAATCATGGGAAGGAAATCAATAAATACATCAGATGAAATCACGGGAAGACAATCAATAAATACATAAGATGAAATCATGACACACATCTCTTCCCTTTTACAGGGCACCAGGAAAATAAGTAGAACACACATCTTCCCCTTTTTCAGGGCACAATGGAAAATAAGTAGAAAGGATGCAAAGTGCAAACAAATAACAGCTAAAGTTTCACTGGAAACAGGAAGAAGTAGTGTAAGGCAAAGAAAACACCTAAAAGGAGAAGCAAGATGAGAATAAGGCAAAATTCTTACAATACACAGCAAAACTGAATTAAAAAGAAGAACGAACAGAAATTAAAGCGTTCACCACGACACACCAGTTGGCCAGACTAGCATGAAGATAAACTGAGAACAAAATATTAAAAGGTGGAAACAACAACCAGAAAAGACAAGAGATACTCCCAACAATATAAAGCAAACAGGATCTCCAAAGGAGAAGGGTGAGAAGAACACCCGCTAGGAGTACAGACAAAAGAAATTTGAGGGAAACCTCAAATGCCAGACCCACAGAAGACTTTTGCGCAAAATTGAAAACTGTGGCTGACAAAATTCATTAGGTAATTTCAGTAAAGATCCCACATAAAGAAATCTTGCAATCTAATCATGTAAAGTAAAAGTAACGTGCACTAAAATGTAAGTAAGAGCTCCAGGAATCCTGCAAACAAATTCATGTAAAGAAATATTACCTGCACTAAAAATGTAGGTCAAATGCGGAACTTTTAAAAGTACAGTAATGTATAGCAAAGAATATAAGTGACGAGTCCACACAAAGTGACATGTTAACAATGGCAAGTCACATAGTCAATAGGCTATAACATAATACAAACCTCAATTCAGAGAAAAGATCCCTTAATGAAACTTTAAAGTAAAGCAACTAAATGCTATGTAATGTAAAATAAAACAGGAAATGTAGGTGACATGAAAAGTCACATAGCCAGAAAGCTATTATGAAGCATATCTCAATAAAAAAAATTCCTTTAAGTAAACTTTGACAAAAAAATAAATAAAAAATTACTGTAATGTAACCAATCATGCAAGGAAAATAACGGTGACGTGAAAGTCAAATAGACTAAAATACTATCATAAAGCAATGACATTAAAAACAAGGCAGTATAAAGAACTGGTACTACTCTCCGGTGAGCGACTCCTCACCCAAAGTCCATGTCACTGAAGGAACCAATTAAAAATTACATTGAAGTCCCATGAGCTTAAGATGATAAGCAAAGTTAGGTGAATGCAGTTCCGGAACGAAGATCAATTACGGAAGATGGAACCAAAATGACTACAAAGCGTTCCTGCATCGAAAGGTAATTACCTTTACTGCACCCAACTGTGAAGGCAAATGTATTAAAAACGGTATGGAAAATCCGAATGCCTGTAAAAGGAATAGTACAGAACATCTTCACAAATGGAAGGTTGATCCCCCGTAGGCAGACTGTGGCAAACTTCGGTTTCTTCTTTTCCAAAATTAAATGCGATCGAGACTAGCTTATAGTAAAAGTCGCACATGCATGACTCACCCCTCAGTGCCTGGAAAAAACAGCGCCTCACTCCACAGCAATCGACTCCATATTCAGAGAATAACACCAGTTCACGTCATTAAATTAACTTTATTGTCCCGAAACAGAGAACAAAACGTGACTGGCAAAGCGTGTATCCCGCTAGGAGCTGAACATAAGTTCAATGGAAAATGCCAAACGTAAGATGGCGGCACGCACTGGTGACGCCGCGCCGGATGGCTCCCGGCATCACCGTGCATCAAAACCACCACATGAGCACAGATCCTTGAGGAAGAAACGACGTCACAGAGGATCTACAGGACGAAAGGCTGAGGCAAGGTAAGAAGGCACATGGTGTAAGAGCACGCGCAGAGGACCGCTCGTGACAATTTGAAATGAAAGACAGCGGCGGTTCAACTGCCATGGCAAAAGCGCACCAGGGAGAGAATGTAAAAATGGGAAATATTAAAGTACTCACTACCGATGTCTCAAATCCACGCAAAGAAATGCTGGATGACTGCCAAAGCCGATGAGTAAGACAAGGGTCTCCTTCACCTTTAGAACTGTAGAAATTGTTGAAATGCACAGCGAAGGCAGTAAAACACAGAAGATTAAGTAGGTGATGCTCTTCTGAAATGGCAATTAAAGTATAACGGGCAAATGTTTGTAGACAAGCCACTCACTGTTTAAGAGACTTAACCTACTGCTTGTTTCCGGTTTTGTACAGTAGTAACAGATCCGCTGAAGACAGGAATAGGAACACAGCTGTCAGCACGGTAGCAGGAAAAGTAGAAGTGCAAAAACTAGCACACAGCTGAAATCACACAGCAGATTTAAAGGAGCAGGAACTGGCACGTTTGGGAAGAGGGCGACCGATGGAGAGGTCACTGGTGGGGCTCTCAGGGCTGCCAGTATGCTTTTAGGTGCGTAGCTGTAGTTGTAAATTAAACAGTTCATTACCTTGTCTTAAAGTTCAAAGGTTGTAGTTTCAAAGGATTCTTGTAGTAGCCTTATGATTTCTTCAGAATTTAAAATTTGTAATCCATCAGGTACACGTAGATTTTTCCAGATCGTCGCCAAATGTAGTAATATAAATAAGTCCATTGAAGCCGAGGTGTATATAGATGATGAAGGTTTATTGTAGATCATAAGGTAATTCTGTAGATTATAATTCGAGCCCCACCAGGAGCAGCTCCCTTGCTGCTCAGCCCATACTCCCAACTGACATTCATCCACCAGGCATCCCCAACATTCCATTACCTCACATGCACCAGCATTCCACAACACATCCACTCTGGCTGAGCAGCAAGGCTGGGAAGTAGGAAAGATGCATGGCACTGAATACTAGATACCACACCAGCCTTGTGTCTTCCTCGCTCACACTTTCAATTGGGCTGATAACAGCTAGGTGCAGAAACCCCACAACTCATTGTCTCTGTTGTGAGTGTCCCAAGCCAGAGACCACCCTGCTGTGAGGGGCATCACTAAGCAAAGACTATGTCTTAATAGCAGCCTAGAAAAGACATTTGAAGGGAGAACCCCCACAAAACCAGTTATGTGGTAAAAGACAGTGGATGAACTTCCCTGTCATTACTAAGAATTAGTGGTAACTGCAGGGTCTACAAACAGGTGCAGGTCAATTAAGAACATGCACACAGACAGTGCAGATCTGCCTGCAACCGCAGTATTCAGCTTGAGTGCTACGAAACCATGTACGTGGCAGTGTCACGCTATGCAATGCTAGAGTTTTTTTTTTTAAAGCATTTGCATTGAGGTTAAAAGTAGAGACAAATAGCCATTGAGTGGCTGATGTGTACAAAGTGAAACTAGAGAACCTGGGATTATTATCGACGTCCCCTCTTAATCAAATTGTGTGACCGTAGTCAAATATTTTATTTTACCAACCCTCCAGTTTCTTCATTATCGCATATGGAAGTACTTTTAAATACTTCAGTTCAGAATTCAAGCTGTACAAATGCATTGCTTTTGATTTAATAGACTATAATGTTGTTCGATCTGTAAGATTGTGCACATGACAAATGACTTGCCTGTTAGTTCACAAATAGCAGCCTGTAGGGGGATGATGCAGGAATGGTTCTAAGTTCATATTTAAAACTATTGCTTTTAATAAGCCCCTCTTAGTGCAGTGATTTAATGTGATGTATTCATGTCAAAACTTCTGCATGTCAAAGAAAGGTGCTGTTCTGATTTTTTAAGAGACTTTATCATACTTCACATGCTGTTTGTTGCATGATAAACATGTCAGGGCTTGTTTTGTTTATGCGCTTTTAGAGCCAAGCGATTGCTTGGATAAACTCTGGCTTGGCTCTCCCTGTTAATTTGTTGGCTCGCCCACCTCTAGTAGGTAGGCGTGTAGAGGATGGGTAATGTTGTTGGATATTCACGCCATAAAATAGGGGAGGGGTCGCTGTATGGTGGCAATGGGAGTCAGGAACTGTGGCGATGAATATTAGCAATGGCGATCGCTACTCACGTGGACTGTTCTTCTGAAGCGAGCTGGGGTTGGCTGGCCTTCATTAGAGGGGGATGAGCCACTGAAAGCGCGAGCCAAGCTCATGCCAGATGCTTGGCTCTGGCTCATCTTGAGGTTCTCTTGGAACCTCAAGTCCAAAATGAACCAAGTTTTCTCAGGAGGTCAAGTGGTTTAATGGCTACAAATGCTAAACATGCAACATGGAAAACCAAGTTTGAATCCCTGCCTCGGTTCCTTATCCTTTAAATTTGTCAACTCTCCCTGTGTCATAAAAAAATTATGTGTGAAGTAGTCTGTGTCTGTTGTGAAGTGCTCCTATGCTGTGGATAAGTTTAGCGCTATGTGAAACTGCCAATAATAAAATGTGCTAATCTTTTCTTTCAAGAGTTAAGGACAAAGAATTAACCTTTGATGTCAGATAAAGATACACACCTAGTGACTGAATTGCAGTGGGAAACTGGAAAATCTAGGAGCAATCCCAGCTTCCCTGCTTGACCAAATTGCGTGATCCTAGGCTAATACTTTGTCACCGAGCATCCTTTTTTGTTCATTATCACACATCAGAGCACCTTCAGATACCTGAGTTCAGGATATGCGCTGTACAAAAACCTCTTGCGTTTGATTTAATAAACTATAATGTTGCTCTTGGTATAAGATGAACGTAGGCCACGTGTGGGGTACACATGACAACTGACTTACCTCTTAGATCACTAATAGCATTGTTATCATGGCAGGGGCAGGAATGTTTCTAATTTTTCGTTTAACTACTATCACTTTTAATAAATACTTCTCCATGCAGCGATATAATCGATGTACTAAGGTGAAACGTTTTCGCCCGTTAATTAAATATGTTTTTAATTTTGAAGACACCTTACCATATGGTAACTTGATGTTTGTTGCATGATTTGCATGAAAATATTTTCAGAGCTCAGGTCGTGCACAGTCTTTTAGAGCCAGAGCCGACCCTTGGCCAGGGCTGTTTCTAGGTGTTTTGCCGCCCTAGGCGAGAATTGAAAAATGCCGCCCCCTCCCTTTTACTACCATCACTCTCCCCCCCTGTCATCCAGGTGTTGGGGAATAGAGGCCTGCTGGGAGATGGATACGGCCCAGAAAGGGCGGAGCAGATGGGCTCTTTGAGGTGGCAGTCAGTAGTGGAGCAGCTGCTGTCATCTTCCTGGACATTGCTAAGGTTGAATAGACTGCAGAGGGTGGCTAAGGCCTGCTGGTATAATTATGTACAACCTAATGGCAGGCTGTGTCTATACGCATCACAGTTGCTGCGGTGCTGACCGAATTCAGAGAAGTTGATGCTATGCAGGAGGCCCTGGACAGAGGTGGGAGTGCTCGCCCTGGGTGACATATACAATCAAGGTAAACAAAACATTTCAGGGGATGGTTGAGAGAGGTGGGAAAGAGCAGGGGTAATTTTTGGTGCATGGTACACTAGTACAAAGGACACGTACTGTCTGTGGCCCGGAGGAGCCCGTCAGCGGGCTGCATTGAGGTGCCTGCTGAAGCGCAGTAAGGCCATCTCAAAGCTATATTGGGCCCTGCAATCAGAGCTGTCACTGAGCTATAGTGGAGTGATGTCAAGGGCAGGTGGACTGACAACATGAGTAAGGAAATGACAGACAAACAATGGATGGCACTTAAGGAATATACTAAGAAGGTGTCCCGAAATCCTAGATTTAAATTTACACAATTTAACTACATGCACGAAGCTGATCTTATTCCAAAGCCCATTTGTGGGGGCTTCTTCCCAAAGCCCCAGGTGTGGTACTCAGGAGGTACATTTTTATCACATGGTGTGGGAGTACCCAGTGGTTGTGCAATTGTGGCAGGAGGTCCTGGGGATTGCCTCTGAATTAATTGGCAGCGAGTTGGAACCAGATCCCCCTATGTGCTTGCTGTGTTTGATATCCTGATTCAAAAAGAATAAACAGGAGTGTAGGTTTATAGACCTAGCACTCATACCGTATAAATAATGCATTGCAATGGCTTGGAAGTCTCTGGATTGGGACTTGAAAAAGTGAGCAGCTGCAAAACTAGCCACCTAGGGTGCAGTAACCAGGCAACATGGAAGAGCGCTGGGTATATCAGATTGGGCCACTAATATTGCCAAGCTAGATGCAAAATAGGACAAGAGGGTGGTATGAGCGCAGGCGCAGAACCTGGCATTATATTTTCAATGTCTCTCGAGAGGGGGGGTAATGAATGCTATGGGGGGAAGTGCCAGTTTGTCATTAATTGCTGATGCTGCTATTAATACTAAAGGAGTAATTGGAATGTAAAAATTACGCTAACAAAATGGGCCAAAGTGGAGAGTAGCACTACTGGAATACCTGTAGTTCTCTGCAACTGCCAAGTGGCGCATACAATGTTGTTTATGGGGTCTTTTGCTATTATTTGTAGTAGATTTATTCTTTTTCACTTAGTTTGTAAGCTATAGTTGGTAAATGCCTTGACTATTTTGTAAAACGTATGCATATGACATGCCATCTTTTCTTTTGCTCCGAGACAGGTGGACCTGCTAATGTACACATCCATTAGCTCACTGTGCTGAGTTACTGATTTCTGTGAATATAAAACTAACAGAAAGATATTCCAACAAATAAACCCATTGAATTTCACTAACCAATGGTTGAAAGGGGCTATCCAAAAGTCCCTTTCTGAATATGTATGTATATGGATGTGGTGTGGTGTGTGGGCATGTAGGATGCAATGACATGAGCTCTTGTCAAATATCTAAAGGTGCCTGGAGGCAAGACCTAAAAGGGACTCGCTTCAAGGGAAAAGCACGTGTGCAAAAATGGCGATCGTCTAACCAGGCGTCTGTCATTTATTTCTGTTGCAATGTCTCTGGCTTGCCTAACGAGTGTTCTTTCTCATTTTCCCATAAAGAACATGTTTTGTAGCATATCAATGTACTTTTCCAAGTGCTGCTAAAATATATATATTCTTTCAACGTTGAACTATGACAATGGCCACGAGCAACAAGCTTTGGCATCATTTGTTCCTGCTCTTGTGTGATAAACTATTGAGTACGTGCACATCCTGGATTATGCGCTATTAGCGCAACGTGCACAAATAAATATTCGTTGATTTGCGAAAATATGCAAGATAGATAAAGTAGCACGTCTCCAGAATTCTTCCTGTACAGTTATCATCTGGCCCACATTGTGAAGTACATTTAAAATAAGCATGTTTTTAAATTTGAAGTTGTCAAACACCGGATTGAAACTCGGTTTCCGAAATGTATTTTAGGAAAACTGTTGCATGTGGATTGTTGATTAAAAAAAACCTTCCTGACTGACTTTAAACCGCCCTCCTTTCCAAACTCACAAAATCTCAGTGACTTAAGTTGTTAAAATTGTTATTGTTTATCAAAGACATTGCTATCACAGATTCAAAAGCTATTGTATCATTTGCTTTCGGGCTGTTCCATTTATTTAAGACTGACTCTCCTTGAACTCTGTTTCATGGTGAAACTTTATTCTAACGAGTACAGCACAAATAAAAAGGGCATATTTATTTAACAAACGTTCACGCACGCATGTTTTTTGCCGCCCTCCCTCTTTTGCCGCCCTAGGCGGCCGCCTAGTCTTGCCTAATGGTAGAAACGGCCCTGCCCTTGGCTCGGCTCCAGCTTTGCTGTCTGTTAATTCGTTGCCTCACCCACCTCTAGCCCTCGTAAGTGATAGAGAAATGCTGCGTTGAGGGTTTGGGAGGGGGCCACGGCTGCTTCGACCACTGTTAATCCTCTTCAGGTTCCATCAAGTTCTGCCACCCCTCCCTGCCTGATGCATAGCAGTTAGGCGCTATTTGTGAAGGACTGCCCCTATCGATCATAGGCCGTTTAGGAGTTGTTGCAGGTCGTCATATGTGTGCCCCTTTAGGCTTACAGTGTTCTTATGTAACTCCACTAGTAAGGATAAAAGGTGGACTACAACAGCCATGCTCATTCTCCCCACTTTGGGAGTGGCCCAAGTAGTCTAGGCAGAGACGCTGAACAGCAGAGCTGTCTCTCAAATTAACGAGACACACGTTACCCAACGCCAGCTGAGTGACCGGCCCCTGGGACTCATATTAAGCTGTTTTTAGAATATAAAAGGGTGAAATAGTTCAAGGCACTGCTCCCACCATAGATGTTTGTAAACGATTTCACAGCAGTACAGACTGCGCCTTTCATCCTTCTGAAGTCAATGAAGTGAATAAAGTTGAGTTTGGTAATTATTATATCTGTTATGACAGAGCTCCGATACCCAGGGTGTTACTACTCTATTCTACATTAAAACAGGTGCTGGAGAGCGAACACACAATCCCTGGGGAGCCTTTTTTCGCGGATCTTTTTGTGTGTAGTTTGATAAAGTGTGAATTCAAGCCGAAGGTACTGGAGTGCTTTACATGAGCATAGTTACATTCCACAAGGTCACATTCGTTTTAAGGACTTGCCTGCCGACACAGCTTGAGCTGTTGCTGCGAGGGGTGTTGTGTACTGTAAGAGGCTTGGAGCTCGGCAATTGCTTACCATTCATTGACTCGGCTGTTGTTAGGCCTGCCAGCCTTAGGGTGGTCTCCCCCAAAGTTGTTGCCTTGCTCCTCCATTTCCTCTGATTTCATTGTTGTTGGTCTTAGGATGCTGTGCACTTTACCACTGCTATGAATGAATGAATGAATATGACATTTGTAGAGCGCAAACTAAGCCCAAGGGCATCAAGGCGCTATAAGCGGACATAAGGGTGCAGAACCAAGAGACATGCTCATACCGGGATCAGAGAGAAGAGCCAGGTCTTTAAGGCCCTGCGAAAAAGAGAATGAGAAACCTGGCTGGAGAGATGTTCCGGGAGGGAGTTCCACAGTTTAGCAGCAGCAGTGGAAAAGGCTCTACCTCCCCATGTAACCTTCTTGAATCTAGGTACAATAAGCAGGTTTTTATCTGCAGACCGGAGCCGTCTGCTAGGAATATAGCGATGGACAATAGACTTAATCGCCTCAGGACCTGACCCATGATAAGCGTCGTGAGTCATACACAAGGTCTTAAAGAGGATCCTGCGGTCCACCGGCAGCCAGTGCAACAACCTGATAGAGGCTGTGACTGAAAGATATTTAGGAATATTCATCACCAGCCTAGCTGCGGCGTTCTGCACCATCTGCAGACGGCGCACTAGGCCCTTATTAATGCCCAAATAAAGGGCATTACAATAGTCCAATCTGGACGTCACCAGGGCAATGACGGCCTGCTTAAGGGCATCGAAGGAGAGAAAGTGGGAGATTTTCCGTAGGATCCTAATGATCCCAAAGCATGTGGAGACAGTCCTACTAACCTGTAAACTTAGGGAAAGTGAATTATCCACAATAACCCTAAGGTTTATTAGCTATCCAATGCTAAAGAGAGTCCTACATGTACCCAGGGCCTGTAAATGAAATGCTAATAGTGGGCCTGTAGCACTTGTTGTGCCACCCACTTAAGTAGCCTTTTAAACATGTCCCAGGCCTGCCATTGCAGCCTGCAGGTACAGTTTTAAACTGCCATTTGACCTGGCATAATAAACGTTTTACAAGGCCTGAAGCTTCCTTTTTCAGGCATATAAGTCATCCCTAGGGTAGGCCCTACAGTGTGCAGTGTGTAGTGTGTTTAAAAAGTGGGATATATACTTTTAACTTTTACATGTCCTGGTAGTGGAAAACTCTTACATTTGTTTTTCACTATTGCAATTTCTACCTCTCCCCTAAGATAACATACCTTATTACATTTATTTAATAAGTGATAACTTTCAATTGGGAGTAGCTGGGAATATCAAGTGTGGTGTCTAAAGAATTGTAGTTTAAAAACATCTTTAATGGTAAACTCTGAAAATGCCATTTTTAGAAAGTTGCCATTTTTTTGCCCTAACCGTTAAGTGCCTGCAGCCTGTATTCTGGGTCACATAACTAGGTGTAGGTGTCAGATGCCTGTACACACTAGTTAGCACTAACCTGATATCCAGGACCAGCGGGAGCAATGGTGAGAAGACAGTCCGTCCACTCCCTTTTGCGTTCTGCTAGGGGAACAGATGTTACTGTTTGCCAAGTAGCACACTCAAGGGATGGGGGTGTGGATAAAATAAAAAAAGAAAACAGCCTATTGTGGTCTGCACTCTGGAAACTGGTGGCGAGTCGCCTGACGCGTCTCCGAAGGTTACGTGTACCCTGGATCGATCTGCATGCCATTGATATCTGTATAACGAGATATGGGAAATAGTATAAGTGAACGTGCGACACTGAATGCTCTCTCCTCTGTCACGCACTCATACATACATGTATCTGATTTGTACACTCACAGTAAGTTGTTGGCTGTATTGCCTAATTGGCAGCTGATGAAAGGAGTTTGAATTACCACTCCTTCACACTAGATTCTGGGTTTGCGCCACTTCAATGCCACAGCTTTTAGTCAGTCAATTGCATTTGTCTACAGTTGTGCACAAACTCTCCCCAAGACTTTCATTCTGTCAAACATTGTTACGTGTATGACTCCACGTACGAACGTTACACATGCATTGATAGTCATGCGTGATGTCATGTAACACCTGTCAGAAGTTCTGAATGGAGTCCACAAAGAATGTGTTGCAGTTAAGAAATTACAGCCAGAAGTGTCACTGCAAGATCAGGCTGCAATACTGGGAGGCGTGAGCAGCGCGGCCACTTAACACTTGATAAGTCTCAAAGTGTGATGCTCGGGAGAAGAAGCGCTCACTAGAACAAAAGTAGTAATGCACTTTAGTTGAATTGCGTAGGGCGTTGCGGTGCTTGCAGTGTGCAGCTCACAGCATGCGCGCAGACGTGCACGAGCATCGCGGTGCACTAAGCTGAGTCACGAAGGGCGATGCGGCGAATGACGGGGCCCTGGCTGAGGAATTCCTCATCAGCGTTGCAGCAAGGAAGTCTCTTGTTGCTGCCGGGAGGCTCAAGTTGCTGCCGGGAAGACTCTTGTGGACGGTTTCAGGCAGCGGCCCAAAATGGAAGATGGAGCAGGAAACAGGGAGACTGCCTTCTCCCAAGCCGGATTGCCAAGCAGGGCGCGGCCGTGGGTATTTAAGCCTTCAGTCCTGCAAGATAGCCGTTAGTCAGGTGTGCATGCCTCACTTTCTGTGCTGGCGGGGAGGCATGCTGGGAAATGTAATTAGGAGACAAAAGCATTGTTTATACACAACAAGACATGCACTTACCAAGCATTCATGCCTGTTAGTGACCTAACCTCTACGTGCATGGAGTGGGGGAACCTCATATTAGTGCCTTGTCTGACACTGACGGAATCTGCCAGTCCAAGTAGGGACAAAGATGGGGGCCACAGTGAGGGTTTCGAGCTGGTGGTTATGGGCACTGATAACAGTAGGTGGCAGCTGGTCTTTGTGTATTGCTCAGAGAGAGTGAGACAAAGGAGGAATAGGTGTGGACATGATGGGACATCTGTGATTTGATAGAGAGGAGAAGCTATAACCTACCACACTTGCACATCAAAAAGGCTCTGCCTCAGCCCACTCACAAAGAATTTCACACAAGTCTTTTGTGCCCTCAGACAAGTTGGGACCGGGGCAGAGATGCAGGAAATTCCAAACACCTCTGGGGTGGAAACCTCCAGAACCTTCTCCTAGTTCAAAGCTGGCATCTGGTGTAAATATTGGACCCTCAGACTCAACTCTTCTGTACACCTCTGGACCTATGAAAAACTCAGAAGAAGGACTGCTACACTGCTGCTCTTCTGCATGAGTGCAGCAGACTGGACATGCATCTTGAACCCAGGACCAACAGAGGGACT
The DNA here is from genome assembly GCA_963921515.1 of Calotriton arnoldi. NCBI lineage: Eukaryota > Metazoa > Chordata > Amphibia > Caudata > Salamandridae > Calotriton > Calotriton arnoldi. The sequence goes on along the minus strand of CAWUFW010007805.1, from coordinate 584,817 downwards.
CCAAGCGCTAATTGGCTGGCCTTCTGATCATAGCCTCAGGGACAGAAAAGGTTCCAACCACCTTGAACTCAGCACCTGGACTCTGCCTGCTGTGAGTCTTTCCCACCAAGTAGTGCCACCCCAGAAATGGATCCTTAAAAGTGGGCCTGAAGGTGCTCTGCCAGACCAGCTGTGCTCTCTTGGGCAGAACCGACACAGAATGATGCATCTCCTCCCAGCTGCGCATTGGAACCACTGCTGCGCAACGCCTTTCCGACACAGGACTTGACATGGCAATCCTTCATCAGCGGTATCCCTAACGACGACACAGGACTTCGCTTCACAAGCCCCGTTGATGGCTCCATCCGAATTACTGCTGCGTGATGCACCTCCTATGCAGGACCTCTCATTGCAGTCCGCAACTCCTCGAAATGGCCTCTGCGTGGTATCTCGCAATGCTCTGCAAGCAGGATTTCAAGGTACTTTGTTCAGAGGGCCTGATTTGGCCCCTGTATCTGGCCCATGCTCCATCGTGGTCATCCTGAACTTGTGACTTTGTCCCAGTCCGTCGCAACCAGATAACGACATTTGATGCTTTGTGCTTCTAAGCACTTAAATCTTTAAATTGCATCTCTCTGGTTCCACTGATTGGATTTTTGTCATTTTGGTCTCATATATGTATTCAATTTTTCTCTATTTTTAAATTGGTGTGTTTTTTTCTGTTTAATTTTCACTTTATCACTGTTAGAAGTGTTGCATAAATACGTAACACATTTCTTCTAAGTTAAGCCTGACTGCTTTTGTGTTAAGCTACCAGAGGGTTATGCACAGGTTAATTTGGGGTTTGCTTGTGTTTCACCCTGACAAAAATTGTGGTTGTTGCTTGAGTAGGGTCACCTCCCCTCAGCCAGTAAACCAATTTCCCACAGTTGTCACTCTTATTTTCTGCACCCTAATTGACTAGTACTTGCCAATGTCAACCAAGTACTGCTTGATTTTACTTTTATTAGTGTCCTTCTGCTGTCCCTCTGCTGCTCACTTTGCTACAGGAAATATTTTATTTATTCTTCCCCCATTGCTACTTCCCCTCCCACTACCCTTGCCTTTTCTCCTCCCCCTCCCTTGTCGGATTTGCTTAACCCATTCCACCTGCACCCTCCTGTTTTCTGTGCTGCCCCACCCCCGAAATAATAAAAAAGTGCTATGAAGCGGTCAGCGCTGGCTCTCTCATAGCGCTTTATTATTACCCTCCCGTTAGCTCCCATGTTCTCCATCTTGCCCATTCCCTCCCATTATCCTTCTTACCCACCTCCGAGAAGAAAAAAAGTGCTATAACGCAACCAGCGCTAGCCGCATCATAGCTTTTTTCTAACTTCGCTTTTAGCAATGCTGCACAACCACGCTGTTGTACAAAATGGCTAAAAGACATTGGCAATGCCAATAGCTCTTGCATAGGCGAGACCTAAAAGCTTTGCCAATGCTTATTTTTGTAGGCACAGAGAGATTAAGGGGCATATTTATCAGAATGTGGCGCAGCGCAGCAAGTCACCTTGCTGGTCTGCATCACAGGTAAAGGGCAGGAATGCGCTGTATTTAAAAGAATACGATGCATTCCTGTTTTTGTCCCAGTGCTTGTGCTGTTTTGGCTGCCTAGCCTCAACACAGGCACCCTTGCACAATGGTGGAAGTGCTTGTGTTGCATGCAGGATTGTTTTTGTGCAGTAAGGCGCAAACTTTATGGAACGCCTCCCTGGTGCAGACTGCAGAGTAAGGCAATCAGTGATTTGTGCTGCGTTTCTTTAGTAAAGATTTATGAAGCCAAGCAGGACCGGCCTTAAAATTATGCCACCAGCAGTGCCCTTCTCATCTTGCTCCAGCCTTGTCCCTACCTGTTCGTTTCTGTCTGATTTGACAGTTTAAAGCAGTTTTAGTCCTTCATTATCATATGGCGGGCAACGTTTTTAACACCCCTTTAGCCCTGTTCCTTCCCCTCCCTTCACCCTCTGACGCCTGCTGACACACACCAACAAAACCATCATCAGCGTGAGGCAGCTAAGCTATCGGTGATTTAGGTGAGCTGGGGGAGGTCCCTACTCTTCCAGGTACTGAGAAGTGAACAAAAAAGGGACCCCCCTGCTGCCTCAATTAATTCACTACCATTAGCAAGGGCGTTACATTTCTCTCCTCCCATGCCCTGGGCGCTATCTTAGCAAAGACCAGCTCTGAAGCCACGCAAGGGCTCAAAGCGACGCAACGAGGCTCGTAAATATGCCCCTAAGTGATTTGCCCAGAATCACATTGTAATGTCTTGCGAGTTAGCAATGATGGAACCCTTTTGGCTCCTGATGGACTCCGTAGATCTGTGGCGTAGGTGTTAGAGCGGAATGCCATGAAGGCTGGTTTAGAATTCTTAGTTCACAGTTACACACAGACGAATAAAGACGTGTAATAATAAGCTCCCTGTGTGGTGTAGTCATTGGCAGGTACCCAGGCTAGGGAGGACGTTGAGCCGGCACCTGAGACTCAGACCTAGTTACCCCAGTCGCCATCTATGGTCGTAGTGCAACAGAGGTGGGAGACGGACAGAGGGAGTGTTAGATGCTGGCCTGGGGTCGCACGTGAGTAACGAGGAGTACTCTGTGATATGCTCTGTGTACCTCCACCCTCACATGCCTTCTCTGGGGCTGGCACATGCAGAGACGTTATTACTTCAGTTGCCCCCTCTTCCCTGTCTACAAGAGAAGGCACAAGCCCGTCTGCGCCCGTCCGCGACCCGGAGGCGACTGGCGCCGGTGATGCTGCTGATTTTTTTACCAGGTAACACTGGCACTTATAACCCCACACAAGTATATAGCAGAGAAAAACTTTTGATGCTGGGTAGTGGCATTAGTCGCTGCTCCCAATGCCCTATATCAGTAGATTTAGAGCCACTCATCTGTAAGGAGTGTAATTGGAGCTCCCACTTACAGTTTGATAGAGGCGGTAATTTACGTAAGACAGGGCATGCTACCGATCTTCCTCTTTCTGGGGTTGCGGGTGACAGGGGTAAGCTGAAAGCCATCCTTCTCAATACTAGATCTATAAAAAAGCATGAACTTCAGCTTTTCGACCTCCTCACAGAGACACAGCCGGATGTCATGTTTGCAACAGAAACATGGCTCAACGAGGGCTCAAACCCTATCATCGCTTGCGCCCTCCCATCAGAATATAAGATACTTAGGAAGGATAGACCTGGCGGTAGGGGCGGGGGCGTGGCGATTATATATAAAAACCCACTCTCCTGCCAATTAATACCTATGATAGAGCTAGAAGGGGTAGAGGGACTTGGTTTCCATCTGACGATCTCGGCTCACCAGTCTATCGCGGGCGCGATAATTTACCGCCCACCGGGACCAGCTGGAAGGTTCTTGGAATCCCTGGGCCATGCTATCACGCCCATTGTGTCCAAGTACAGCCAGTGCCTGATTCTGGGGGATTTTAACATTCATTTCGACCAAACGACCGATCCAGAGGCTATGAAACTCTGTGAATTATTGAGTATTTTCAATTTGACACCATATGTGTCGCTTCCAACGCATGAAAAAGGTCATACTTTAGATCACATTTTTTCAACAACTGGGCTAGAACCAATCGTTCCCTTGCCAATTATTTGGTCGGACCACTATTTGCTAACCTTTAAGTTAGGAAAGGTTCAGGCCAAGTCTCAGTCTTACTGTAAAAATTGGTCGAAAAGCTTTAGATCTTTCGATCAAATAACATCAAGGCTTTAGCTGCTATACTGGGCCATTATCCTATACCAGCTAACAATAACTTAGAACATGATATACTCTCTTTGGAAGGCTGGCTTCAGGAATGGACCATGCAGCTAGCCCCTATAAAATTACGAGCGGCCAAACAAGGCAGAACTTCAGCACCGTGGTTTACTGAGTACTTAAGGAAAAGGAAAAGTGCATGTAAAAAACTAGAACGTTTATGGAGGAGAAATTTCGATCCCATACATAAACTTACATATAAAGCGGCTTTGAAAGCCCACTATGTTAAAGTTCGAGTGGAAAAGAAAAGTTTTGGCTATAAAAATTGAACAAGCTGAAAACCGCGCTAAAGAATTGTTCAAGATTGTCAAGGATTTCTCCTCACCTAATGCTTCTAAAAGCTCCCTTGCCCCTACCTATGAATGGACAAATGAAATTGCACAATACTTTTATAGGAAAATTAAAACTATTCAGGACTCTTTTAGTAGCCCCCCCCTTGGACAGGGAGAGCAATACTGATAGGCCTCTCCCCGTATGCCCCACTACGGAGAATACCCTTTTGGAGTTCTTGCCTATGCCCATGGCCACTTCACTTAAAATTATGAAGGCCCTGAAATCTGAATCCCCCTCTGACCCCTGTCCAGCAAAAACGTTGGCATCGATTGCCGAGGTAATAAATCCAGCTGTCAACCAGATACTGAATCTATCCCTGTCCGAAGAAAGGATGCCAGAAAATTGGAAGCATGGAAAAATTCTTCCGCTCCTAAAAAACCATTAGCGGACCCCTTGGTAGCCAGCAATTATAGACCCATATCGCTCTTACCATATTTCTCCAAGGCTTTGGAGAAATATGTGAATGCCACCATCACAGATTTTATTGAGGTCAGCCAGGTGCTCCACCCGAGCCAGTCAGGTTTTAGAGCAAACTTCAGTACAGAAACTGCTCCATTAAAAATCTCAGAGACGATCAAAACCACCCTTGACAGAGGAGGAAAGGCTGTGCTGATATTATTAGATCTTTCGGCGGCCTTCGACATCGTGCCACATGATCGCCTTCTTCATAGACTGAGGGAGAGCGGCATTGGGGGCACGGTGCTCAGATGGTTTTCCTCCTTTCTGGATAACCGCCAGCAAACAGTCTGGGCTCCTCCTTTCTCAGCCCTCATCCCCCCACTGAATGTAGGGGTGCCACAGGGTTCCGTTTTAAGCCCTACCCTGTTTAATATATACATGGCCCCCCTTGCTCCTTTAGCCGAACAATACGGAGCAAAAATTATATCGTACGCAGATGACACGCAATTGCTGTTTACCTGTGAGAAGGATGAGGTGCTGAACGGTAATGAAGTCAATGTTTGCCTAACCAAGGTGTTTGACTGGTTTAGGCAAAATCAATTACTCTGCAACTCTGACAAGTCGGAAATTATTTTTTTTGGACACACTCCAGGCGACGAGTGGCGTCAATGGTGGCCAAAAAATGTATCCCCCCCTGATAGTCCAGTCTCCATCGCAAAAAATCTAGGAGTGAAATTAGATTCCGACATGACTATGAAGTCCCAGGTCCAATCGGTTGCTGGCACCTGTTTCGGGCCTTTAAAAATGATGAGGAATTTCCTCCCCCCTGCTTCCTATCCCTCATAGGAAAACCGTGGTCCAAGCACTGATCATGTCAAGGCTGGACTACGTAAATGTGTTGTATCTGGGCCTTCCGGACTACTTACTGAACCGCCTTCAGGTAGTTCAAAATGCGGCAGCTAGGGCCGTGCTCATGGTCGGACCCAGGTCACACATGTCTCCCCACCTTAGATCTTTGCACTGGTTACCAGTGGAAAAAAGGGTCAGTTTTAAATCCCTGGTGTTGACTTTTAAAGCCCTAAATAACATCGGGGCCCCGTACATCAGGAATAAAATTCAGCCTTTCAAACCGTCCAGAACTCTGCGGTCATCAACCCAGCAATTGACAATTGTGCCTAAGTTTTGCTGTCTCGCAAAGGAGGACGCTCCTTTCAGGTAGTAGCTGCAAAATTATGGAACAGTCTCCCACTTTTCCTTAGACAAGAACGTGATCTCCTCAGCTTTAGGTGAAGCTTAAAAACCTGGCTTTTCGAACAGTAGAGTAGACTAGCTGGCTATGGCTGTCAGGTCTTTCATTTGCTCTGTTCTGGGGTCAAGATAGCGCTGGGACACTCCTTGGAGTAGCCGTGCGCTTAACAAATACCCTATAACATAACATAACATAACAAGCATCAGTGCTGCAACTTATTCTAGCTGTCCATGCAGCTTAGCAGATTCATGCCCCTGCTGCAATCAGTGTGCAATGCCATAGCTTCATATCACGCTTGACTACATCAGCCAGTCATCTTAAGCCAATAAAAAGAGAACCACTGAGAGCAGACAGTTGTTTCACCCCGAATCTGCAATATAAAAGACAGTGATATATTATTGGTGCTCACTCTCCCCATCTCCCACCCTCCAAAGAGCTGAGTTATTCGGCAGGCAAGGCTCCACAGCTCCTAAGATTGGACCCTAGATAGGGCCGGAGGAACCAACGCTGGTTGGACACAGTAAGTCAAGAGTGCATGGCTGCCAAAGGGCCTCATGATACTTAGCCAGCCCTTGGTATGCACCTAAAACACTGCATGCTGGGATTTTTATACCCAGAGTGCAGTGCTAAAAACAAAATTGCAATCCTCAATGGCAAAGTGCTGTCAGTTTAAAACCCCAACGCATCAGTATTACCTCTCCTTATCTAGAACATCTGTTCTCCATAATGCGCTACGACGTGAACACTTTAAGGGAACTATAACTAATAATGAATAATTACATGCTCATTTGAAAATGTTGACTTTTAGTCATATAACTAAAGTAATTGACTCAGGAGTAAATTGGCTTCAGGTGATAAAACTTGAAAGCAAAAATGATATCTTGGAAAAGTCCGATCTACTCATTATTAATACATACATACATCCGGGAATGGCAAGGAAACAAGAAAGGATGACAATATTTGTGAGTTCAATAAAGCTGTTGCAAAATTTGTATCAGCATGGGCTGATGCTTATTTCAGGGGATTTCAACACCAATTTGGTCAGGAGAGACTTAAAGAATAGGAAGATCCGAGGTGCAATTGCAGCCGCTGAACTACAAAAACATTTGGAAGAACAAGGGCTAACGATACTGAACGGTAAACTAAGCGAGGATCGCTCCCACCCTGGTCCTGAAGAAGGCCCCACGACCCTCAAGGGCAACATTGGGCCGAAACATGTCGTCCAATCATGATCTTACACCAGGTGCTATGGACCACTAACATATCCATACACCTAAGCACCATTCTTCATTTTTTAACGTTACTCCTTTTCTGTATAATAAAGTACAACTCACAGGAACAGAGGTATTTTTAAATCCACCTTTTTTCCGCTTTACTCACCTATCTCTCACGACTGTCGTAAACCAGATGGTCTTCCTCCAGGTGGAGGATTGTAGATCGCCTGGAGAACTGGAAACTCAGGCTTAATAAGACCCAATGATGATGCAATTCACCTAACTAGTATGGCGGAGAACCAACATACACTGCACCCCGAGTTAGAGTGAATGAGGGTCTTCGAAGGAAACCTAAAGACCCTGTACATTAAGACATATTATTCACTCCCTGTTGGAAAGTGGATTATTGGTAGGGGCAAATGTAGGTCTGCCACTGGCAATAAGGCCACTAACACATGATAGGACTCAGCATAGGTCTTAGATTATTATTCCCATGCTCAACCCTTGGTAGCTTGGCTGCGAGCAGGCAGGCTTAACTTCAAAGACAGGTATGTAAAGCATTTAAAAACACCAATTCAGTAAATATTTAAGACACAATGCATAATAAAAATCCAACACCAATTTATAAGAATAGGAAATATTTTTATCTTTAAAATGACACCAAAACGACAAAAATCCAATGTAGGGAACCGGAGATATGAGTTTTTAAAGATTTATCACTTTATAGCACTTAGAAACATATAGCACCATATTGGAGATCTGGTCGCGATAGACCGGCTCAAAGTCAAAGTTTCAGGCCGACCGCGCTGGATCCATGAGCGGCTACCCCTCCCGGTAGGTACCGGTCACAGTTTTTACCTTCGGACTTAGAAACTTTTCTGGAGCTTTTTCTCGCGAGGTCCCTCAATGCTCTTCACCAGGCCGGATTCGGTGAGGGTTCGCCGGCCTCGGATTTCTTCTACTCCCGGTCAAACTCTGGAAGTCGGACCTACAGAGCTTTCAGCGGGACGAACCTGGATGGCTTGGCCGACTCGCGCTTGAAGGCAGGCGGCTTGGCTGGCCAGGTTGAGTCGGTCCCCCTATGGAGCTTTTTTTCAAAGTTGCTCCAAAGTTCTCCAAACTTTTGGAACTTCTTCCTGAAGTTCCCCAAAGGATCCCAAAGTGTCTCAAACTCACTCCAAAGGTCTGGAAGCTCCAAGATGGTCCTTGAAAGTTGAGGACTTCAGTTCTCACAATCCACTTGGACAAAACCCTTACAAATCCACTGGTAGTTCTCCAGGTTGAGGATCCTTGGTGGTGATGTTCCAGGTGAGCTCTGTTAACCTGTAGCTTGCAGGGAGTCCACTCTTTAGTTCTTTTACAGCAAGGTAGTCCACAGGGCTGTAGTTTCAGCTGGTGCAGTCTTCAGAGGGCAGGCCTTAGAATTTGCACCCCAACTTCTCAGCATGGCAACGTCTTGCTTTCTTAAGTTTCAAGCAGCAGATCTGAGAGACTCTGCCCCTCTCAGATACTTATTCCAAGTTCTCTGGGTCATGCAGGAGGTCACTCCTGACCAATGGGAGCAGGGCAACTCCCCAAGGATATGACCACATCCTGTAGAGTGTGGCATTATTTTGTCCCAGAGTGCACCAAATCTTCCAAATTCATAATGGCTGATTTTCCTGCAGGGAGGTAAGAGCTGGCTAAACACACCCCTAGGATGGCTACTTTCCATAGACTCTCCCCCTTGCATCTGCTCATTCTTTCCTTAAACCTAGCTCTGGCTTGGGGTCAAAAGAGTAGAGTTGTAAATGACACTGAGGCCTTCCCCTTCCCTTTGAAGACCATGGTTTACGACTCCTCCCCCTGCTCTGGCATTCCTGTGTAACAGCACACTGCCCTCCCAGCAGAGCTGGTTAACCCCAGGGGCTCTTTATCACCTCTTCAAGGCGGCCTGGCTAATCCACTTAACTCTGACCAATCAGGACAGACCACTGGAAGGCTGAATCTGGACTTACAGACAAGAAAGTATTATAACTTCTTGTCTGTACATTTTAGGAGAAATTCAACAATATGATATTGTTGGATTTATCACTACCATTCTGGGAAGTCTTTGAATAGAAGTTCTATCATTCTCCTATCAGGAGTTATTAGCTAATAACCTCTTGCCATGTTAACCTATGTGGCATGGAATTTGCAATGGGAAAAATGACTTGGGCCATTTTTCCAGCACCAGGACTTACAAAACATATTTTATAAGTACTTCGCTTATATCTACATGACCCCCACCCCATGGGACAACTAGGGGAGACTTTAGGGGTTCGGAATCTGTAGAAATATTGCAGATCTTCCCTCCACAGTGCTCCTCGCATCAGAGTCGAATTTGGGCAGCACTTTATCACAATGTGGGGAGTGAAATGTGAAATTTCACTTAACCCAGGGCATATAAAACTCATTTTATAAGGGTCCACCTTATAAATACCTGACCCACACCCCTGGGACACCTAGGGGAGACCCTGGGGGTTCCTAATATGCCAAAACATTGTAGGTTAGCCATTTTTAAGTGCCCCAAAAACCAAAGTCGAGTTTGGGCACAATTTACATTTTAAAAGCACTCACGGAACCCAGGGCTGCTTTTAAACTGACCTCAGGCTTCAACAGTGCACACATGCAAGTGCAGAAAAGCTGCTGCCCTCTAAACTGCCATGCCCTATTTATACTAGGGACTGATAGGTAGTTTCAATCCCCCTGCCCTATTATGTACTAGGGTCTTATAGGGGAGGTCATGCCAATCACAGGGGTACCCCAACACGTAGTGTACCCTAGTGTATGTAGGTGTTTTCACTGTATTGTAAATGTGTCTCTTTCAGCATAGCACTGGCCCTGGGCCTGGTTAGGCAAAGCCCAGGTTCAGTCAGAGTCAGTTACTACCAGTACCAGTCAGCAAAAAGTTAGGGGGTGCCCAGGGCGCAGGCTGACTTTGCAACACTCCCTTTTTGATTAAAAACAATAACATTATTGAAGCTGAATGAATCTCTGCTTTTCTCTCCCTTCTTATACAAAACGAAATGTAAAGAGGATAATTTCCCACAGTCATGGACTGCCCTAATCAAGGCACTACAGACAAGGGAAAATTTTCCACCCAATATATAAAAATGGAAGTCACATGTCACCAGGCAATTTCAGGCTGATAGCTCTAATAGACGTGGAAGATAAACTCTATGCCACTTGCATCCACAAGATCTACAAGCCTGGACAGAGGAGAAACGATCGATACCAAAAACCCAAACAGTGCATACCAGGGAAAATGCTCAATGCAATCATAGCTCTACACAACGATACATGTGCACATGTAAAATTGGGAGATGGCTGCAGAATCACTTCAAAGATTATCACCAAAAACGGCCTGAAACAAGGTTGCGTCCTGGCCCCGAGTTTGTTCAACTTATATTTAGCCGACATGAACACCTACCTGACAAATGTTGATACCCACCCACCTATTATGGCAGATGAAAAAATCGTATGCTTGTAATATTCCGATGAGATCGTTATCCTTAGCCAAACACCAATCAGCTTTCAAAGAGTACTCTACGCACTGGTAAGTTATATCGAGCAACAAGGGCTAGAGCTGAATCTGCAGAAAACCAAATTGGTACGTCTAATGGACTTCAAACACAAAAAGCACAAGTGGTTTATTAAAGGCGAGCAGGTTGAATCAGCACATTCATACAAATACCTGCAAATCACCTTGGGGCGCCAGCTGTCATTTACTAACCGCACTATGATCTTACAAGCAAAAGCCCAGTCTTTAATATTCGCCTTCAAGCTTCTGAAAAAGTAACTGAGTGCTCCGTCACATAGCCATCTCTTAACCATGATGGGGGCACAACTTCTACCCCCCCTCCATCCCCCCCCGACGTACGGTTTGGTAATTTGGCATGGCAAGGAGACAGCAATCTTAAATCCGCTCCAAACAAAGGTCTATAAAGCAGTCTTCAGTCTGCACAAAGCGCCCTCCCCAGCCCAGGTACTCTTGGAATTTGGCCTCCAAAACCAGAAATATCAACGAATCAACACCTTTTTGTGAAATTGTGTTGGAGACTTCGTGCCGCGGAGAGTGGATCCTTGAATAATCTATGTTGGCTTGAGATAAAGGCTCAAATGGAGAAAAAACAAGCCAACTCATTGGGTGCCTATCTTGAGAAAGCTTTGGTAAACCTAGATTTACAAGAAGCATGGGACAGCAAGATGGGCCAAGCTGCATTTGCCAAGACAAGTAATTTTACATTTAAAAAAACTGTCACTGCTACAAGATAAGAACATTCTTGCACAGCGGCGGCAGTGATAAATAAACTCTTATTACAACTTGAGGCTTTTTCATTTTGGCTTATTTGACTCCAAAGACCTCCTCCCTACATGGAAGTGTGGGGATCAAAACACAAATTGCCGATTATGTGGCTACAAATTGGAATCAATAAGTCATTTCATGTGCACATGCCCAAAGGTCATGGCATAAAGATACTCCTCGAGCCAATCTTCCTGGAGCTGAAAATACGTACCTGCAGGCACGCGGCATTAGCTGGTTGGGCGGCTCTTCCATTCCATTGGTATGCCAAGGAGTAACATTTGTTACCCTGGCAAGTAATCTACTCCGTAGAGCTGACTAACACCCATACATTTCAGCGCAAAGTCAAGTCAACCCAAAGGCAGCAAAAGATAATGGACCAGTTTTTTTAGCACCCACCCAGCTTCATGTATAGTTTTAACCCATGTTACACCTCAAAATAATCATAAAAGAGATCACGTCCCAGAATGTCATGGTATTATTTTATAATTGATTTATTTTAGTATAATGCTGCTATTTCCTTCATAATTTGAACATTTTGCTAAAAAGGCCATACTGTTTATAGAATGTGTGATTCTGTTTTATTGGTTGTCTTAATGTTTGTATTTATTCTGGTTATGCACTTTATGGTTAGGAATAACCGAATAAAGTTATTCACAATCAGACTCATAATCATCTCACATATATTTAATCTAAACAATGCATTCCCTCCTTTTGCCCCTTGATGGCACTAGTGTTCCATGACATAATTTTTTTTTTTTTTTTAAAAGCTAAAAATACTCATTTAAAACTGAAACTCGCCTGCTATTGACTCGGGAACCCGGATGTTGCCGGCTGGCGTGTGCAGGAAGAGTGTTAACGTTATCTACCAAGTTTGGCCGCAGATAAATCTATTGCCTTTAACACGTCACAGGTGTGCTGATAGCCGCTATCATTTTACTGTCGAGTTTTCCAAAGGCTGATTAAAGGTGTATGTACGTTACATACATTGTATTGTAAAGTTTACAAAGCGCTGATGTCTACCCTTCACCCCAGGATAGGGTTTAATAATGTCTTAACTTTCAAAACGCAGGTCAGTAAAGCGGTATTGCGCCATATTTCCAAACTTCACTCCTTTTCCTGGTGGATAGAAAGTTAGTGGTCCACGGTGCCATGATCCGGGCCCAGTTCTAGAAGGGGGGCAAGGGGGGTCCACAGTCCTGCCAAGTATCACGCATCAGGTGTGACGCTAACGCATTTCAGTGCGGTGTTCCGCATCACCGCACTGAAATGCATTGTCACGCATTTTGCCAGCGCGCGCCACCAGCGGCGCCTGTGCATCAGGCTCTGCTGCTCCCGAGAGACCGAAGCTCCAAGTACAGGAGTCACCCCCCGCCCGAGTCTCTGACTTCCGTTAGATCGCGCCGACCTGAGTTGATAAATTAATAATTCTTGCCCAATGATGAGGATTTTCTAGGGTATACAGTCAGTCAGTGCCGAGTACAGGGGCCCTGCGAGTGACGCGAGCCGGCAGCAGCTGAATTTAGAAATGGGCCCCTGTTGTTAATGAGCTCCGCTCTCCGCTGCTGGCGCGATAATGAATCCTGCGGCTCGCTGCATTGCGAGTGACCAACTCTCAGCCGGTCTCACCATGGCCCGGGCGGCGGCGGAGTCACTTAGAACATCCGGACTGATTGCAGTTGCCGGAGTTGTTCGTTCGCGGCCCCACAGCACTGGGACCCCTGACTGTGAAGTTGAGCCCGCCGCCGGCACGAGCAAGCCTGATGCGGGCGGCCGGCCACCCCAGAAAGAGGGAAGCCAGGCGGCCGGCATCACGTGAAATGCAGCTGCTCTCGAGCTGGCGCCACTGAATTTCAAGTAAGTGTGTGCCTAACCCTGCTAGGAGTCAGTGAGGGGCATAAAATAACAGTTGCTGCCAGTAATCAATTTGCAGATCTGTGTGCCCGACTTGCCTTCTGACCTCCTCCACCACGCACACCACGAGTCACACCCACACTTGCAGTCACACACAAACTTGCACATAGCGGCCAGTCAGTGACACGCACACACAACATGCACGGCACTACACCTTTCTCAGGCGGCTGATGTAACATGATTTCTCTGGCCTAAACGCTCACTTGACACTGTTTACTAATGCCACTACACATGATCTATCATCTTCCACATAATTGCCCACTGGCTCGGCGAGGCTGCCGGCCGCGCATGCTGTGACTAAATGTGTGCTTCACAGGGCCTTAAGGCTGCCTTGACCAAAATGCCCGGGTGCGTGCTACTGCTTCAGTCTGCCCCCTTAGTTTTCACTTGACTTCACCCTGGCGAGCCAACAGCTCACCAGGTGACGATACTTGGGTGCTTTACTTGGGTGACGATAGGAAATTAAATTGAGGATGGTAGGTGTCTCTCGAAGATAGTGCCCGTGTTTGTGATGCAGCTGGTACCCGGATGTATGTATACGTGTGGTACATGAATGCTAGCTAAACTAAAGTGCGTCAAAAATACACCAGTTATTGAAGCATGTGGATGGAAAATAGAGCAGGTCGTTTATTTTGTATTTTTACTAATTTGTGCTGAGCGGCCTCAAGTTGAACGGGCCATTCCTTGAAGAACTTCGAAACAACTGTGTAAATGTTGAGAGAGATTCGTTTATAAAATTATAAACACTACAGCGCACTGGCTGTTGGCTATGCCTGAGACTTCTCTGCGCCTCAGTCTGAGGCTTAATGCGTTTCAGGTGCTTTACAGTAGTTGAAAGATTTTTTTGTTGCTCTAATTTAATTTAATATTTTTTCCTTTGTTCATTGCTTGATTTTGCTCGCGAAAAAGTGTCACTCATTGTCATTGAAATGTCACTCATAATCACACTGAAATTATGAAAATGTCACACATAGCAATATGAAACCTTGGCAGCTATGGGTCCAGGCCCTCCCAGGGTAGCTTTGTGTCCCTTCCAAGCAGGGGTGAAAAGCAGGGGTACCTGCAACACTCCCATTCTATCAAAAAAGGCCCAGTACTTAAGAGATGACCTATTGCTTGCCAGGGAATTATACGATTCCGCTGCAGCCACTGATTTTGTCTCATAATTAAGGATGTACCACATGTACCACACAATCCATCATCTGCTACATAATTTGCAGATTAAAAAAAATGTTTATAGCTAAGAGGGGTCATAAGTTACTAAAACGCAGCAATGCCTGTTGCACAGTGGAGGGCCCTTTGTAAAGATTAACTGGTCACCATTCAGTTGTTGCCGCATTTGGGTGTTAAACTGGTTCTAATCTGGTGAAATCTTTGCCCAGACAATATCAACGTGTTAGAAATGACAAAGTAATGAAGTACATGTTGTCACAAAACTTGCCACATTGCATAATTTGCTTTTTCTTGCAGCATAATTTAGTGAAACCTGCTGCATAATTTAGTCCTGTCTTGCCCCTTAACTCCAGTGGCCCAGCATATGGCAGAACAAATTTGATTGAATTTCACCACTCCAAGACAGGTAATTGAAAATGTACATACAATTAATTTATTTACCAGTTGTGGTTTGTTTTCTTTTCTTCCTGCTGTGATACTATTCTTAAATTATGGCAGTATATGTAAGTAATAAATGATCTTGCCACATGTTTTGACTTTTCTGAAATGAAAAGACTTTTGCCAAGTTTCACCAATGCAACACATATACAGCATGGTCAGGAGCAGTTCAGACCATCAGGAGGAGGACAGGGATACACAATAGGTGATCCAGAGAGAGAGTACCTTGACGAAGGTGTGACTACTGGACTCCTTCCCCCACCCCTCCATGAGGCACATGATCTAGGTTTACAGAAGAAGTTTCCTCCTGACACTGAAAGACCCAGATTGGACCAGGTGTCAATTGGGTATTGTATACGTGTAATCATTACGCATGTTATAGCGAAGCACTGTAGGGACATATTGGGTTCAATTCAGTCCTGAAGAAAGCCCGGGACCCCTATGAGTCCACAACAGGGCAGAAACATGTCGACCTGATTGATTAACAGACCTGAGTATGTGACATCGGACAACAAGCACCATAACACGGCTATCATTGTCCTATGTTTCTTGTTTTTAATCATCCCTCCTCCACCAATGAATAAAGTTTAGAATAGCCAACTGGCAGGTGGTAGGATTTTTTATTGGACCCCCTTTTTCCCTTTTTTCATCTTAGTTTCATACTAATGCTGGCACTACAGCCCTAATATGGGCTCTTTTGCCATTAGGGGATTCTTTAGAGAACGTGGGTTGCCCGCTTGTTAGGTCTGGCGCCCCTGCATTTTTTGCTTTTGCCTCCTGTGTTTTTGCTGTGTGTTGGACTCCGTTTTGCTGGTCTAGATGCTTTGGGCACTTTGCCACTGCTGTTCAGTGCCAAAGTGCAAGTGCTCCCTTTGTAAATTACTGTTATGAATTGGTGTTTCCATGATTGGCTATTTGGTTTACTAGTCAGTCCCTAGTACAGTGCACTGTGTGTGCCCAGGGCCTGTAAATCAAATGCTACTAGTGGGCTTGCAGCACTGATTGTGCCACCCACAGAAGCAGCCTGTAAATGTAACTCTGGCCTGCCATTGCAGAGCCTGTGTGCAGTCTGATACTGCCATGTCGACTTGGCCAGTGTACCCACTTGCTAGGCCCTAACCTTCCCTTTTCTTACATATTAGTCACCCCTAATGTAGGCCCAAGGAACCCCTGTGGGCAGGGTGCATTGTATGTAAAAGGTAGGACATGCCCTGATGTGTGTGGCATGTCCTGATAGTGAAATACTGCGAATTTCGTTTTTCACTATCGCAAGGCTACCTGTTCCCATAGGACAGAATGGGGAGTTTGCTTATAACATCTTATAAACATAACTACCCCTGGGAACAAGGTAGGAAAATAAAGTTTAGTATGCCTGAACTCAGAATGTTAAAATACATCTTTTAGTAAGGGTGATTTTTACATTCTGTGTTTGAAAATACCACTTTTAGAAAGTAGGTATTTTCTTGCTTAGCCATCCAGTATGCCTCTGCCTGGTTTGTGTATTGCATGTCTGGCTTTTGGATGACAGGTGCTGGAGAGGGGCAGTGGCTCCAGAGAGCCTGATCAGTCAGGGTTGGGCTGAATAGACCTGGGCTGCATTTAGAGTAGGGGCAGGAGGTTTCCTTTCACCTGAATGAGCCTGGTCTGCCAAGGACAATGCTGTCTCCACCTCTTGCCAGGAAGCTGCACCTGAGAGGACAGAACCGGTTTTGACCAAGCACAGGGCTTCTCTGCCACCAGAGAACAAAGGATTTTGGGATATAAATATTGGAGCCCAGACCCCAGAATTTTAGATCACTTCTGGGAAATCAAGAGGAACCTTTGCCAAGGAGAAGAGCCGGAGAAGCTGAGGAGGAATACTGCCCCTGTGCTGATTGCTGTCTGGGGTTGGCCTGCAGTGGCTACTTGCTGCCAAGGAAAGGAGAAAAGGACTTTGCTGCTTGCTTTGTCCCCTGCTTGAGGAAAAGATCTCCAAGGGATTGAACTGAGCTTGCCCCCTGTTCTAGAAGTCTCAGGAACAGCAAAGACCTCACTGTGTCTGTGGGCACCGTCTCTGATCGTCTCCACAGAAGAAAAGGGTAACCGACTCTGTCATCAAGTCCGTTGCAGGTTTCCGTGTCCTGAAAGCACCGCTGAGAGCAACGCCTCGCTTCGCAACGCAATCCTGGTCTCACCGACTCTGTGAACGAGCCGCTGCTTCCACGCGTCCTGTGGGCACCGCACTCCGCAACGCTTCGCTACACGCTGCAAGGACGTCACCGACTCCGTCGCTGCCCGACTCGAACATCGACCGGCTCCATCGCTGCATCGTGACATGCCAGCACTGCATTGAGTATCACCTCACCCTACAACGCAAGCCTTGGTCTCACCGACTCCGTCAACGAGCTGCTGCCTGCACTGAGCCGTGAGGACTCCGCCCACTGCAACGCTTCCATCTCACATCGCAACCGCAACGGTTGCTCCGGACCGGCCTGTACCATCGTGTAGGCCGCAACAACAAAAGGTTCTGTCTCCGAGTCTGTCGACGCTTTACTAACCCGTATCGACGCAGTTGGCTGGAATTGTTACACTCTGTCGTATTCAGTATCGCGGTAGCCCCGGACGGAGCTACCGATTTGGAGGAACTGTATTTTCACGTTTTTCCTGCAATTTAAAGGTTATTTTGCACAGTAACTATTTTAAAAAGTATTTTATGTTAGATTTTTGTCGTTCTTGGTCTTGTTGGTTTAGATAAAGATTACTTATTTTTCTAAACTGATGTGGTGTCCATTTGTAGTGTTTTCACTGTATTACTGTATGTGTTCGCAAATGCTTTACATACTGCCTCTGAGATAAGCCTGCCTGCTCGTGCCAAGCTACCAAGGGGGTGAGCAGGGGTTATTTTAGAAGTGTATCCCCCTTACCCTGACTAGAAGCAAGGGTCCCTATTTAGACAAAGGTTCTACCTCTGCCAACTAGAGACCCCCATTTCTAACTCCGGTGATGAAGCCTGACACCTGGGAGGTGTGTGAGGCCATACTGTCAATTTGTTCGCACAATTGTGCTGGTCCATAGTTTTGGAATATTAGAGTAGCTAGAGTCATTCCTCGGTGAAGGCACACCTACGTTATAAGGTGTACAAATCCCCAATAGGTAGGGCTAATAACATAGGGGAGCGTTTGTTTCTTTGGTGGAAGCAGTGCAGATTCCCCTTATCCAAAGAACAGTACTGGCAGCTCTTCTGTTGCAGCACTGGCACCACGTACTGCCACTGTCCTACCTATTCCCAGTCTCCAGAGGTGCTAGCTGAGTTTGCTATAATAATTAGAAGGAACTTCAGTCACAAATACCACAGAAGTAGATAGAAATGGATTGTAGCGCTGCTGTACCTCTTTGGGTCCTATACCTATAAGATAATATATAGGGCTAATGCACTTGTTGCTGAGATGTCCCTACAATCTGTAGCATCATAAGATAAATATTGCTACTCAGCCTTTCAATTCTGACTCAAGAGTGGGACAGCAAGTGCTGTAAAAATTGGAAAGATAAGACAAAAAGACTATTAAGGAAATAGGTGAGTAAAATAAGAGTAAAGTAGTAAGTAGAAGGGAAAAGAAGAAATGTGACTGAGAGGGCTCATTAGAAACATTAGAGTCCCCAAGTCATCAAATGGCCGCCTCAACATTTC
Source organism: Calotriton arnoldi (assembly GCA_963921515.1). Taxonomy (NCBI): domain Eukaryota; kingdom Metazoa; phylum Chordata; class Amphibia; order Caudata; family Salamandridae; genus Calotriton; species Calotriton arnoldi. The sequence continues at coordinate 566,315 of CAWUFW010007805.1, read as the reverse complement.
TGTTCATGTTGCAGCCAGCCAATCAGATTGCTCAGTTCCGCAGGACCAACGGGACAGATGGGATAAAAATCCCTCTTGGCTAAGGAGAATGCTTTAGTTTTTAAATTTGTGGCATAGAGGGAATACAGTAGTACTCCAGCGCAACCAACCGTCCAGGTATCATTATATTTTGAACCTTATTTCTTAAGAATGCCCGAACGGAAATCACAAATCACAAAAATGAGGATTTCTGAGTAAAGATCTAGCTTTCAGTCAAATTTGGTGTAATTCTGTTCAGCCATCTTAGGGTGGTCTTCCTCCAAACCTTTTGCCTTATTCCTTTTGTTTTTGCTGAATCCAGTTTTGTAGGCTTTAGGACTCTGCACATTTTACCCCTGCTAACCAGTACTAAAGTGCTTGTGCTGTCTTCTTTAAACATGGTGAAACTGGCTTACACCCAATTGACACATTTAATTTATTTGTAAGTCTCCAGTAAGGTGGCACTACATGTACCCAGGGCCCCTAAATTAAATGCTGCTAGTGGGCCTGCAACACTCACTGTGCCACCTACGTAAGTAGCCCTTTAAACATGTCTCAGGCCTGCCTTTACAGCCTGTGTAAACAGTTTTGCACTGCCATTTCAACCTGGCCAAATAAACCTTTTGCTAGGCCCAAACCTTCCTTTTTTTATTACATATGTCACTCCTAGTGTAGGCCCTAAACAGCCCAATGGAACGGGTGCAGTGTATTCAAAAAGTGGGACATGTACTTTTAACTTTCACATGTCCTAGTAGTGAAAAACTCTTAAATTCGTCTTTTCACTAATACAAGGCCTGCCTCTCCCAAAGGCTAACATTGGGTTACCTTATTACATTTAATAAATTATAACTACAATTGGGAGCTTCTTTAATGGTAAAGTTGGATTTTAAGTCACAAATCTGAAAATGCCCCTTTTAGAAAGCTGACATTTTCTTGTCCAAACCATTTGGTGCCTGAAGGCTATCCTTGGTCACATGACTAGGTGTTGCTGGTAGGTGGTCTTTGAGTATTGCTCCCAGACAGTGAGACAAAAACGGAATAGGTGTTGGCATGATTGGCCATCTCTGACTTGATAGGGGGACAGAGCTGTCACCTACCCCACTTGCTCATCACAAAGACTCTGCCTCAGCACACTCACGAAGGGTTTCACACTAGGTTTTTGTGCCCCAAGACAAGCTTGGGCCAGGGCAGGGAGGAAGAAAATTCCAAACACCTTTGGCAGTGGAAACTTCTGGAAACTTCTACTTCAAAGCTGGCACCTCTCATCCCAAGCCCTGTCTATGGCTTCATCAAAAACACCGCTGCGCAACGCATCTCTGACGCAGGACCTCGTATCGCAGTCCGCAGCTTCATCGGAACCGCCGCTGTGCGAGGCATCCTAGATGAGGGATCCTGCAATGCTCCGCAACCAGGATTTAAGGTACTTTGTTCAGCGGGCCTAACTTGGTACCTGTATTTGGTCCACGCTTCACCTTGGTTGGCCTGAACTTGTGACTTTGTTCTGGTTCAGCCTGACCAGATAACCACAGTAGGCGCTGCGTGTTTCTAAGCACTGTTTTCACTTAAATCTTTGAACTTGCATATCTCCAGATTTACTGATTGGATTTTTATTGTATTTGTCTCAAATAATTTATTACATTTTACTCATTTTTTCTAACTTGCTGTGGGAGTTTTCTTGTGTTGTATTTTCACTGTATAACTGTTTGAAGTGCTGCATAAATACTCTACACATTGTGTTAGACTTATCAGCCTTAGGGTGCTCTTCCCTCAAACGTTTCGCCTTCCTCCCCCTATTTCTGTTGGTCTTGTTTTTGCTGGCCTTAGAACTCTGCAAACCTTACCGCTTACCTACTAACCAGTGCTAAAGTGCATGTGCTCACTCCTTAAAACATGGCAATATTGGCTTATGCCCAATTGGCATATTTAATTTACTTTCCCCAGTAAAGTGGCACTACCTGTGCCCAGGACCTGGAAATTAAATGCTACTAGTGGGCCTGCCACACTGATTGTGCCACTCACTTAAGTAGCACTTTCAACATGTCTCAGGCCTGCCATTGCAGCCTTTGTGTGCAGTTTCAAACTGCCATTTCGACCTGGCAAAAAAACATAACTTTTGTAAGGCCCAAACCTTCCTATTTAATACATATAAGCTACCTCTATGGTAGGCCCTGGACAACCCAAAAGGCAATGCATTTAAAAAGTAGGACATATACTTTTAAGTTTTATATGTTCTTGGTAGTCATAAACTCTTAAATCCATGTTTTACTACTACAAGGCCTACCAATACCATAGGATAACATTGGGGTTACCTTATTACATTTAATAAGCTTATGGTAAAGTTAGATTTTACTTTTCAATTTTAAAAATGCCACTTTTAGAAAGTTGGCATTTTTGTGACTTAGCCATTTAGTGCCTTTAGCCTGTTTCTGGGTCAAAAGACTGGGTGTAGTTGACAGGTGGGCTTTGAGTATTCCTCCTAGCCTGTAATACCTTTACAACGCGGTCATTACACCGCGATACCTTTACAACGCGATCGTTACAACGACCGCGTTGCTAGTACGAGATGCATTTACATCGCAAGTCTTTACAACGACTTCCACTAGGGGGCGCTGAGGTATTGGAAATGAATTCCATCACCTTCCCTACTGTTGTGCAAACTGGAGAAGGAATAGTAAATAATACTATTCCAAAGTCCAGCGCGCCCCCTAGTGGAAGTCGTTGTAAAGACTTGCGATGTAAATGCATTGCGTACTAACAACGCGGTCGTTGTAACGACCGCGTTGTAATAGCACGCGATGTAATACATCGTGTAGTAAAGTGCTATATTCTCCTCCTAGACAGCCATACATAATAGAGAGTTTAGGTGTGCCTGGATGGTCGTCACTGGCAGGTTGGGAAGGAGGAGCGGAGCCCTACCTATAATTGAATAGGCTGTGTCCTGTCTCCACACAAAGGCCTGCATACCCCCTGTAATTCCTCTGGAGCCAAGGCAGGTAAGGCAGGAAGCCTGTGCACTTCAAAGAGAATTCTAGAAGCTTCTCCCATCTTCCAGAGGAAGGGCACCAGGTATAAATATTGGACCTCAGACACCACCTCTTCATGCACTTCTAGACCTGTGGATGCTCTGCCAGGAAGAAGGACTGCTGTGCTGCTTAAAAGACTGCCACTCTGCTGGACTGACTGCTGCTCTGAATGACTGCTGCCCTGCTGTGCTGACCTGTTGCCTGCTGCTCTCTTGTCTGGGTGAGAAGGACTGGACCTGCATCTGTTGAACCCAGGACCTCAGAGTGACTCCAAGGGATAGTTGACTGGCCTCCTGACTTGATGCTCAGAGACAGAAGGCTCCAAAAACCTTGGCCCTAGCACCTGGCCTCTGCCATCTGTGAGTCTACTCTGCCAAGTGGTACCACCCCAGTCCTAGACGCTTGAAAGTGGGCCTAAGGTGCTTTGCCAGCTTCTGTGGATCCAGCGAAATCAACACATCTCCTCTGCGGCGCAACCCCGAGCAGAACTGACACATCACCCCTACTGCGTGGATAGGACCCGATGCAAAGACCTGCATTGTCTCTGCAACCTCTTCAGGACTGCCGCTGCGCGATGCATCCTCAGTGCAGGCCCTCACATCCCTCATCGACTGCTGTCTCTAAGACGACAACAGACTCCTCAATGCAGTCTTGTACCTCCTCAGAACCATCACATCGCCCCGACTGAACGACACATCCTCAAAGCTGGATTTCGCATCACAAGCCCTTGTCGACTGGATCCTCAATGATGACACAAGACCTCGCATCGCAGCCTCGCTGCACCTCAAAACCAACGCATCGCTTCGGCTACGTGATGAATCTTCGACGCGGATCCTCGCAATGCTCCGCAACCCAGGACTTAAGGTACTTTGTCCAAGGGGCCTAACTAGGTCCCTGGTAGCCGGCCCAAGCTTCATCACGTCAGCCTGAACTCGTGACTTTGTCCAGGTCTGGCGCTACCAGATATCCATAGTTGGAGCTTTGTGCTGTTTGGTGCTACTTTCACCAAAATCTTTTGCATATCTTCGGTTCCACTGATTGGATTTTTGTAGTTTTGGTCTTGTTTTATTTATTAAAAAGTACTCTATTTTTGTAACTTGGTGTGGGATCCTTTTTGTTTGGTGTTTTTTACATTGTTACTGTATGAAGTGTTCCAAAAATACTTTACACATTGCCCCTAAGTAAGCCTGACTGCTCTGTGCCAAGCTACCAGGGGGTTGAGCACAAGTTAATTTGAGTTTTGCTTGTGCCTTACCCTGACAAGTATTGTGGTTGCTGCTTTAGTAGGGTTTCACCCCTCTCAGCCAGAAACCCTATTTCCCACAGCTGTTTTTTCTGTATTGGTGTCCAAAAACATCAGATGGGCATTTACTTGGGAAAAACAAATTTTGGAACCCACCTTTTTCTCGGCCCCTGCCTGGCAGATCACCCTAAATCTTTCCAGAAAGGAGCTGAGGTGGATGAACTTTTTTTAATGTTTCATGAAGATTTGTCAAACTGCACCAAAGTTAATAGCAAACCAAAAAACAATCAGTCACTGTGTACTAATACATAACATGTAGCTGTATATTATGGGCCTAAATTGCCATCAAGGTGTTCTGGTCACATTTATAAACCACAAGGCTGAAGGACGAGTGATTTATAAATGTCACCTGAACACCTGATATTGCAATATAGGGCCATATTACACAGTTACTGTTATATATCATTACACAGTGACTGAGAATTTTTATGTTATAGGACCATCTTACATATTTTACTTGTTATGTAATTTTTATATTACTTGATTAAATTATTGATTTTGGTACTCTTTAGAAACATTAGGAGCATTTGAACATCATCCTAAAACAGCAGAATTTTTTGTTTTTTGGGGGATAATGTGCTACTATTTCAAATTAATTTTATGTAAAAATGTATATTAATATAAGGCAAATTTTTAATGCAAAGTACATTGTATGAATATTAAAAAAACATGTATTCTAAAATGTGCTTTTCCTTTGCAGTACATTAACAATGTAGAATAGGTTAAGCAAGATATATATAAAGAACAAATAAAATGCATTGCTGGACGGTGCAACTTTTTACTAACAGGGTTCTGTGTTTACAATGTATATTTTCACATACAGGGGAGGATTCCTTCTTAGGTACTGGCATCAAGTATGGGCCTGCAACGTTGAGCTAGTCAGGTGTACTGATGGATGTTCTGAGAGCAGCACTGTCAGATGAAAGTGTTTCCCTTTTTTGCCAGCACAGGACAAAAGAAGAAATGATGTGTTATCCATCCATTTAACTTTTTTATTTGTTTAGGGAAGCTAAATAGCCTTCAAATGAATTCATCACTGTGAAGTATGGAAATAATTCACAGCGAAGACCTCTTTTCTATGAAATACAAGTTTTGAAACCACTGGTAAACATTCAGTAAGAAGACTTACCCATGTAAAAATATACATACCAGAGCTAGAGTTACCTATTCTGGTCAATATCTTCTCCCCAGTAACCGGCCTTCATGAGTTGTGATTTTTTAAATGAGAATTAACGCTGATCCAGCGCTACTAATATAATTTCTTCTCCTGTGGACATAACATCCAGGTTGAAAACACTCCTTTTCAACAACTATACCAATATGACGGTGGGGCCCATAACACCGCATATACATTCATTCACTCAAATATTCCCTGGATCTCATCCACTTTTACCTAGGAGAAAAAGTTAATGACTGCTGAAAGAGAACGGGATACCTTTTTAAAGTTAACAAGATAATTTCTCAAACATCATACATAATTAGCCTTTAATCTTGTCTGTTTCTAAGACATCAAGGTATTCCGCTCTTTGGTCGATGGACCAACTAGTGAGAAATAGTTGATGGTGATTAAGACCAGCTCAATCACTTTAACCTATTAAAACATTTGCATTTATTATTGAGCTAAAGAACCACAGACTCGTAGTTTTAGTTATAATAAAGTTTATCTACTTGTTAAAATGCATCAGTAAGTTTCAATTTTATTAATCAGCTTAATACATTTAATATCATTATAAGAAATAACCTTTAAAGAATTTTATGCATACCCTTTTAGATGAGAAAATAAAGTTCACCTCGGCAGATAAATTGCAGATCACAGCATAGAACTCCCAAAAACTGACTGTCTGTCCCGCTAAACAGGCCTCATCGACGGATCACCTATACAGGTTTCCTGCAACGATCTCGTTCCTTCCCAGTCAGATTTAATAGCAAAAAGATTAATTATATTAAAAGGAAACGGCCTATGGAAAATAGCAGCAGTTCTTCAGCATCAGCGTCCAGTGCTCAAAAATTATGTATGAAATGCGCTCCTCCTACTTAAGAGTAGGTCCTCTTATACCCTATTACTAGCTTACTAAACAGAAATGTTTCAATCTTTGGGACGAGATTCACGCTAATTGGTCCATTGGAGGGGTGGCAAACATCTCCTCATTGCCCTCCTTGCTCAAACCAGTTCCGAAAATGTTTATAATTTTGTCCTTTCACACGGTTTTAGGACATTACCAATCCGATTGACAGTTCCTCACATGTATCTTCTTTTGTATCCTTATTTTTAAACAGTTCATTGTTAATTCACAGCTGCATCTTTGGTTCTCATACATTCTCGCTGGGTCCTTTTTGGCACCCATTTGGTGACAGGTCACGCCGACCTTGATCCTTTTCATTCTGGGTTCTACAAGCAATCACGTGACATATTTCCGCAGCTCTCTCCCACCTGGAAGCCATTTTGCACTTGCGCATTAAGCCCATCTGCCTCGGCAGCCATTTCTACAGCGAGGCCTAGCAGGCCCGAACGAACTATCATGAAAACAAACACATTAACAGTTAAGAATAAAGAAAATAAGCCTTTTCGTTTCCCACCCGTCATTCTACGTACCCCAATTAGGTGTTACCTAGCAAAAGCGACATGTAAAGCTATGTTTACTTACCATCCGCATACTTTAGCCACAATACAGTTTACTACATAGCACAAATCATGCAACGTTACCTTAATTAGTACGCAAACCATTATGTTAATATTATTTCACGTTGACAAATGTAAGTAGGTTTGCCTTTTGCACATAAATTGCGGTTACCACTTATAAAGATGTCTATAAGAGACGTAATGTGTTGATTAATCATCAAAACAATTAATAGTATTAATTATTAGCATTAATATTAGGGGGTTCAAAAATTTCTTATTTACCTTGCTCCATCAACTCCCCCCTTTGGTGATTTTTTTTAATATCGCCACAAAAACCCATGTTACACAATTTTATAGATAGCATTGTTTCTTGTCCATTTGCTTCTTGTTAGTTTTACACATCTGTATCCCTTTCATCTTGTCTTTTTGTTCTCTCATACATGCTTTCTTTTAGTTCTTCCAGTTCTATTTCACCTAATTCTCTTTCTCTTTCTTTATTTATCTTATTTTCTCTTTTCATTTTGTTTTGTCTTTTTCTTCTTTTAATACATATAATAACAAATTTTAAAAATAACACCACTAAAATTACTACTGTTGCTAATATCAAGACTTTCCCTACAATAGAACTACCTATTTCAGTGAACCATTTTGGTATTGAGGAAAAACTCTTATGAAGTTTCTCCCACGCACTTTCAACCTCCAGTGGAACAAGTTCTTTGTGCAAATTTGTAATATTCTTGATATACTTTTGTATATTTTCACTTTTATCTGGAATGTAAGTGCAACAATGTTGGACTTTCAGAATTCCACAGACTCCTCCCTCTTTTGCCAAAAGAATGTCAAGGGCAAGTCGATTTTGCATCACCATGGCTCTCATGGCAACCATCTCGATATTTACCATCAAGAACCCTCCAGCAGTATTCGTTGATAAACGATCTACTACTGTGGACAATTTCCGAATTTTAAATGCATTCAAAGATATTCCCACTGCTGGTATCATTGCTTCAAAAATGTCACCCACTATTTCTGAAAAACTTTCCCTTTTTCTACGTGTGAATGTTGCACCCATTTCGTGTGTTCCTTTTTCTTCTCTATCTACATGAAAGATTTTTGGAAAGACCAGGCCTAAGTAGCACGACCCATACCAATGGTCCGGCAACCTGTAATAAGCTCAGTTTACACAAATATAATAGATCCCTGGAAATATTGGATCTTTTCCTCCTTTGAATCCCCATCCTCCTAAAATTTTATAATTGTCTCGGCAGTCACTGGAACCCACGAAATAGTTGTCATACCTTGTTCTAATTCTACTAATGCACAACTTTCCCTGTTGGGGCCAATCTAAAGTCATAGCTGCATTTGTCTTTTTCTCATTATTACTTTCTCTTTCAAATGTCCATAGCTGTGTTTTCATCTCTTCTTCTACTACTTTTCTTTGAAATTTTACTCTTCTGCTTTCTACCATCTCTAAAAATACCTTTTCCTCTTTCTTTAACACACAGGTAAGGTTGTGTTTAACTACATCATCTAATGTCAATTCTTTATTTTCTAAGAAAAATTCACCAAACATCTTTGCTGCTTTCACCTTGTTCAATTCAGAAATTATAGGAATTTCTGCAAAAATCTTATTTATGTCAGTATAATAATATTCTAATCTACCTGTTTTATAAAATAAACTAGCTAAAACACTACATGTTATCCCATACGTCAAAGGAAGGTGATGATAGGTCACACCTTCGGAAACAGACGCAGGTAATTTCATACAAATATAACAATCTCTTACATCCATGGTTTCTACATATTCATATAATAATTTTGTGAAAACGTTCTTTGAAAAATCTGTTATGGATCTATCCTTATGTAACTCTGCACTATCTATTAATGTTGCTGTATTCTGTATGTTACTGTTGTAATCTATTTCACTTGGTACGTTCCGTCCCCCCCCTCCCTTTCTGCTCCCTTGGTCTTTCCCCTCCTGTGTGGCCAACATTCCAAGGTGCCCTCCAGAGAGCTGCCTGGAACCGTGGTGGTGAGAAGACTAATAAAGAACAGTTACCTTCATACCTTACATTTGTCTTCATTTCAACACTGGCGACTTTTCACCGGGTGGGGACGGTTCACCACCACCCCCAACGCTTACTCCAGGTCAGCAGTTCTGATTCTACGAGATTCAAGTGAGTAATTCCCTCACTTCTTCATCCTATTCTCCTGCCTCGCCTTCTCATCTGGCTTCGCTGTGCCTAGTTATGTGCCTTAAGGACTTCCATCGTCCTCCTCTGCCTGCTCGTTTCCTCATTTGGCCCCAGCTGACGTGAATGTGTGTCTATTACTGGATTTTGTTAACAGCGCTTGTTCCTGTGGAGCGTCTGCATTCCTCAGAGGCGTCTGTTTTATTTCCTCCTGTCAGCATTGGAACTGTGTATTTTCACTCTGTAGGAGTAGCGTTTGGTTATTAAAGCGTGTGGGGCGCTAATCTGTCAACCTGCTGTAGTATAGTGCGTTATGGGTAAGTTAGTTCTATCACCTTTAGAACTATACCTTTTTAATAATCTAGAATTGTAGAACTGTATGAGGTAGTTAGGATTCTCTTGTATTCAGTGACTGCTTGTGCTTTGTTCGTGTTGGATGTCCTTCATGCGGGGGCTGGAATAAAGGACCTACAAACCTACTTTTGTTTGTGTACTTTCTTGGGATACTACATTCAATTGGCGACGATGGATGGTCCAGCCCCTGCCAACGATTTTCTACAAATCTTCCACACCGAAGATTCTGCAGTCTGTTCTCGGTTGTAGCCGTGGGTACATTTAAACCCACACGCAATACACAACAAAGGAGACATACAGCAACAGAGGAAGAGCCTGATCGAAACTCCGCGCTCTGTGAGTTTTTTTGGGTTTTTATTTCCTGCCTCTACAACTTCTACTATAACTGCTGCGCTGCTTACTTTCAAAGTCGAGCAACCGACACTCCACGCGCAGCTTCACGAGGACATCCACACGCTGCATTCTAAGACGCGAGGACATGTTCTGATCCTCCTGCGTTCTACCGATCAGTTCCTTTCAGAGAACGTCACCACGTGCAATTACGAGGTCACGTTACGTGACCTCAGCGGCCATTTTGAATTCCGGATCGGAAGAAAATACTACATACAGTGAATCCAAGCCAGGGAAAAGAGATTTTCACTTCGTTTAAAAAAAAAAAAACTTTATTGAAAATTGCAGCGATCGCTAGCAGTTCAGTGACTCCAAGTCTTGCAGTAAGATTCCTACTCACTTATATTTTTTTTAGTTGTGTTATTTACTCATCTTAAATACCTTTTTTTCATTTCACTATGGAAGGTAACTCTGCAAGGTCTGCTGGTACAACTCCCATCACAACAAATTCTACTGCAAGTAACTCTGTCAGTATAAATCTTAACAATCCTAAGGAATTCTTAACTAGCCCAGGAGAACCTAATGTAAAATGGCAAGAGTGGAAAGAATATTTTGTCAATTATATTGCCACTCTTGAGGACAATGGAAGTGTCATGTCTCCTGAAAGAAAAAAAGAATTTTAATGCATTGTTTAGGTCCGGAAGGTCTTAGAATTTATAATCAAATGCAGAAAATAGAAAGAAGTGGTGATTTAGACGTTTTCAAATGTGCCATCGCAGATCTTGATGATCATTATTCACCAGTAGTGTGTGTTGCGGTATCGAGACGCACATTTTATAAACGAAAACAGGACACTAACGAGTCAATTGAAGATTTTGTATCTGCATTGAAGAATTTGGCTATTAAATGCAAATTCGGTACTTTACACGATGACATGATCAGAGATCAGGTGGTCATGTGCACCAAAAACAAAAATATTCAAGATAAGCTATGGATTGAAGGTGAATCTAGTCTCAAGGATATTATTACTCTAGTCAAAAAAGCAGAACTTTCTGACAGATGCGCAAAAGCAATTACTCTGTCTAATGAATCAGTTTCTGTAAACAAAATCAGTGATAATAGAAAAGAAAAAGTTTACACGTACAAGCCGTTTAAGCCTTATCAAAATATGAGACCTTATCAAAACGCTAACCTAAGGAAGGAGGAGAATATTACTCAATCTGGTTTTGTATGTTATAGATGTGGCAGTACATCTCATACCGCAAGATTTGACAAATGTCCTGCTAAATCAGCTAAATGTCTTGAATGTGGACTTATAGGTCATTTCTCTAAGGTTTGCAGAAGGAAACGTTCCAAGAAACCTAGTGTCACTTGCATCGTTAACAATAGTTCAGATTTATCTGATAACAATGAGGATGATGAATCTCCAGGAAACTCTGACATTACGCCCGCTGGTACTGTAAGACATGTTGTGATAAATATCACAGATAATGACAGCAACAAACCTTTATGTATGATATCTTTTGGGGGCATAATTTTGCAAGTTGCTGCTGATTCAGGATCTCCTTTCACCATCATCGCTCGATCTATTTGGGATGAAAAATTTGCTAATTCTATTGGTTCTTATTTACAGCCCACTGATGTGAATCCGGAGAGTTTTACGGGGCAGAAAATTAACATGCTAGGCTTTAGATCTCTTATATTTGAATTCAAAGGTAGGAGGGCATTGTGCAAATTGTATGTCGCTCCTGATGGACCTTCTGTTTTAGGGTGGAAAGATCAACGTTCACTCGATATCATTTTAGACCCTAACAGTCCTGAACAAGTTTTAGTAATGTGTGATGCAGAAAATACAAAGAAATGGGTTATGGATGAGTTCCCTAAAGTTTTTGCTGGTGGCATTGGAAAACTTGATGGTTTCTCACATAAGATTCGGATCAAAACCAATGCCATTCCCAAAATTCACAAGGTTCGTCATATTCCTTTAATTGTACGAGAGGAGGTTAAAAAGAACTTAAAAATTACAGGATGCTGGTATAATAGAACCAGTTGAGGCTTCTGACTGGATTTCTCCAATTGTTATAGCCAGACGTGCCAATGGGAAGATTCGCATGTGCATTGACTTAAGGTATTTAAATGAGAATATTATTATTGATCAATTCCCTCTTCCTAGAATTGACGAAATGCTTTCATTAACCAAAGGTGCCAAGTGGTTTTCTACCATTGATCTTTCCAGTGCATATCACCAGATCCCTTTGCATTCCATGAGTCAACATTTTACAGCCTTTTGCACCCCTTTTGGTTGTTTTCAATTTCGCCGCATGCCATTTGGGTTAGCTTCTGCAGCTGCGGTTTTCCAAAGACTCATGCATGAACTTTTTGGTGATATGCAAGGGGTAGTCTTTTTCCAAGATGATATCCTGGTTATGGGGGACAATAAGAAAGTCCATGACGAACGTCTAAGAAAAGTTATGTGTATATTACAAGAAAAAAGTGTGACAGCAGAAGTTTCTAAATGCAAATTTGCAGAAAAGAAAGTTACCTACTTAGGTCATGAAGTGAGTGCATTAGGTATCAAACCTAAATCCAGTTTGATAAATGCCATTGTTGATGCCCCTGCTCCGCAATCCAAAGAAGATCTCAGGTCTTTCTTGGGACTTGCGGAATTTTATTCAAAATTTGTGGAGTCATTTTCAGAAAGAACTCATGTCATGAGATCTTTACTGAAGAAAAATGTACAATTTGTATGGAACGCTTCTTGTCAGCTATCCTTTGAAGAGATAAAGAAAGCCATTGCCCATGCACCTAATCTTCAAGGTTTTGATCCCTTTGCAGACACTATCGTTACTACTGATGCCAGTAGCAAAGGATTAGGTGGTGTTTTAACCCAATTGGATGACAACCAGAAAGAAGTTATTATCGCCTTTGCTTCACGTTCTTTAACCCCTACAGAAGAACGTTATTCAGTAATCGAACGGGAGACTTTAGCTTGTGTATGGGCTCTGGAACATTTCAGAAAATTTTTATGGGGCAGGAAATTTGTTTTACGTTGCGATCACAAACCCCTTACTAAACTACTCACTACAGAGGGTTTAACTAATGCCACTGCTAGGATTGCCAGACTTTCTATGCGACTACAAGATTTCATGTATAATATACAATATGTACCTGGTGTAAAAACTTTACGGCTGATTTTTTGAGCCGCATGTCCCTTCCATTAATTGAACTGGACAACAATTCTTGGAATGATTATTCTGTTGCTTCCATTTCAGTTGAGAGTACACGGGGTAGTTTTAGTAAGGAAGAGTGGCTTGAAGCAGAGAGTTCTGATCAAATTTTACTGGTACTCAAACAACTTATTGTGAAAGGTTGGAATGGGGTAGACAAAAAAATTAACAATGATGAACTTAGAGGTTTTTGGGAAGTGCGCAATGAGCTCAGTCTAAATGATTCCTTGGTATTACGAGGTGATAAAGTAATTCCACCGAAGGATTTAAGGAAAAGAATACTTGATTTGTGTCACGAGGGTCATTCTGGTATTACACGTACTAAATTACGCATAAAAGAGCTCTATTGGTGGCCTAGAATTGACATTGATGTAGAGAGATGTGTTAGATCATGCATCAAATGTGAGGTGTCAGATAAAACTCTTAAAACTTTCAATCCACCCTTGGCTTCTCCCTATTGCCCAAAGTGTCCATGGGAAGTAGTAGCCATTGATTTCATGGGACCAGTTTTATGGCAAGATGACTCTCACAAGTACATTTTGGTTCTTGTGGACACATTTTCTAGATGGCTAGAAGTGTGTGTTGTTGATGTCATAAATACAAAGACTGTAATTTCATTTTTAGATGATATTTTCTTAAGAGAAGGGTTTCCAAAATTTATATTATCTGATAATGGTGTACAATTCAAATCTTTGGAAATGAAGAATTATTTAGCTGCTTCTGGTGTTCAACAGAGGTTCACTGCTTTATATCATCCCAGCGGAAATGGCATTGTTGAGAGGGCTAATCGCAGTATCAAGGGGTCCTTCAGCTTGCCAACAAAAGTAATTTACCTTGGGAAGAAGAGTTAAAAAATTACTCTGGGCATACAGAAGCACTATTCATAATTCCGTTGGTAAAAGTCCTTTTCTTTAATGAGAGGTAGGATTCCCCATTCGAAAATTAATCCTGGTTGGCTGGATAGGAATGGAATGGTCCAGTGTGATATACCAACGGTGAGAGAATGTATCAAACAATCTCAACTTAAAAACAAAGTTTATTATGACCAAAAACATGGTACCAAACAGGTTAGTTTATGTGAGGGCCAATGGGTTCGTGTAAAAAGTACAAAGAAAGTTTCTAAAGGAGAGAGTAAATTCAGTAATCCCAAGCTTGTAGTAAAGGTTATGAATAACACTGCTTTATTACAGAATGGTGAAGTCTGGCATTTCAGCCGCCTTGCTCCTGTTGCATCTAACAGTAACAAGGAGTGTGTGAGTATCAAAAAAACTTTTGGTGGGATACTTTTGACACCACTCAGGATAGTAAAAATTCTAACACCCTTAACACCACTCAGGATAGTGGAAATTCAAGTGTTGCTTCCGAAACTGTGGGCATGCATGATTTTGTTCCCAATACTCTCCCCAATTCAGAACCTGTGTTAAGTGAAAATTTACAGTGTTCCACAAACCCAAATTTATCCTCTGGTGACAGTAGTGTCATCAAAACTTCTAGTGGGAGGACTGTCATGAAACCTAAGTATCTTGAATTGTTTGATTGTAATTAATTAATTAAATTTTTTTTTTTTCTTTGTTTTTTTTTCTTGTTTTTTTTTAAAGGGGGATTGTGTAGTATAGTGCGTTATGGGTAAGTTAGTTCTATCACCTTTAGAACTATACCTTTTTAATAATCTAGAATTGTAGAACTGTATGAGGTAGTTAGGATTCTCTTGTATTCAGTGACTGCTTGTGCTTTGTTCGTGTTGGATGTCCTTCATGCGGGGGCTGGAATAAAGGACCTACAAACCTACTTTTGTTTGTGTACTTTCTTGGGATACTACACCTGCTTTCAGAGCACCGTCACACTCTTGGGCACACGAGGATATTTGTCAAAAATAGTGAGGACTCACAGAAGTTCATTAAAGCGGTGGTGCATGATCAGTATCTCGTTATTGGCAGCTTACTAACTTTGACGAGCGTTTCTGACTAAACCTCGTGTGGAGTCTGTGATGGAATGCTGACGCACTCGATCTACTGTTACCGGCGCAGCTGACAGAACCTTCAGCTGAAGTGAATTGTTGCGCGTTTTGCGTTTTCTCCACTGGGTGGCAGTGTGGCTCTATTGTTTCTTCTCTGCTTTCCGGATTTCAGTGAGAGCGATATCCAAATCAGCTTCGCTTCTTCCTCTGTGTAGCCAAGCATTTCCGGTGGCTATATACTACAATTATTTCACTGTATTCCAGCACATCATATCAACCCTGCCTTCCAGATTTATTCACTTGGTTGCCATTTTGAGAACTTCTACTGGGGTGCTTTCACGCAAAAGGAGCCTATTATTTCCCTTTCTTCTCCATCGTTTCACTGATGGGCACAGTTTGTGGCTACACTCCACTGCCTGTCATTTCACGCTGACGGGCACAGCTCTACAATGTATAAATTACACTGATGGGCACAGTTATTTTCATCATTGTCTTGCCTGTCTTTTCACGCTGACAGGCTCAGCTCTGCATATTTCGGTTCTCTCAGCCCTGTTCATCTACAATTGCAGTATGTACTTTGTTGTTTATGTGCTTTGAAGCTCTGTCACGAAATTTTCAGTTATTACTTTATATACGGGCACATATTCAAAGTTTTTATTACTTCTATCTTGATGTACATTTCCTGTGAACTGCATATCATACAATTGTATGTTTTATCCAGCTTTGTGTACATTTCAAGTGTTGATAGCATGGCAGCTGCTAACATGTCGCAACCCCCACCTTTCCTTAATGAGGGGGAACCTTTACTGCCATGGAAACAATGGTTTGGATTATTAGAATCTTATCTAATTGCTATAGGGGGAGAAATTTTCGCATTTACGTAAACTACACACCCTTTTGCACAACTTGGGCATTGAGGGACGTAAAGTTTATGATGATATTTCTGTCAATGCAGAGGGCGAAAGTGATAGTGATGATGATGAGAATGTATATCTTGTAGCTGTTAACAAATTAGAAAGACATTTCAGCAAGAAAATAAATGTGGTGCTAGAGAGGCATAAGTTCTTTTTAAGGACACAGGGTAAAAGTGAAAAAGTTAAACCATTCATTGCTGAGTTAAAGGGCCTAGCGAACACATGTGAGTTTGAATCTCTTCAAGAGTCCCTCATCAGGGACCAGTTGGTTAGATCCACCAACAATCCCAAGATACAAGAGAGGCTTCTGGTGGCCAACCCTAACCTCAAGGAAGCCATAGACATAGCGGTGGGGATTGAACACACAGCAGATTGTATGGTGGCTATGAAAGGAGAAGGGGGCAAATCCACGGAGGTGAATGCCATAAGTAAACCTGATACAGGTAAAGATTACAAAAACAAACCGGCCAACACGTTCCCACCCGGGACTAAACTCAATTGTTATAGGTGTGGGAGCCCAAGCCATCTTGCCAACAACCCCTTATGCCAAGCCCGCTCTGCCATTTGCCACAAATGTGGAAAAAGGGGACATTTGTCAAGAGTCTGTCATGATCAGCGCACAAAATCTGTGTTGTCCATTGAACCTGAATCGTCCCCTGAGCCCAAATTAATCTTCCAAATCACTGATAGTAACGATACTGCCAAATTTCCATCGTGCAACATCACCTTAGACAACAAATCCGTAACAGTTTTTGCTGATTCTTGTTCCCCATACAACCTAGTTGATGCCAAGGTATTTTCCCAACTTTTTCCCTCATGGCACGAAAGCATACAGCCTCCAGACATCCAACCTGGTGGTTACAATGGGGATCCCATACCCTTATTGGGCATGACCACCAAGGAGATAGGGTTTAAAGGTAGGAATACTGTAGGCAAAATTTACATCACCCAGAAGGGATCCAATTTGTTGGGGTGGAAACACCAAAGGGAACTAGGGATTAAGTTAGATCCCAACAGTCCTGATCAGGTTCTTTTGGTAGATCCCTCAGTAGGAGGAATGGAGGTGTGCAATGATTTCCCTAAAGTATTTTCGGGGGAACTAGGCTTACTTAAGGGTTACCAACACTACATCAAGTTAAAATCCAACGCAAAGCCGGTAGCACACAAAGCTAGACCCATACCCCATTTGATGCATGCTCCACTTAGTACGGAGATAGACAGGTTACTGTCTCTGGGGGTGATTGAACCCATTGAGTGTTCGCAATGGTTGGCCCCCATTGTCCTCACAACGAAAGCATCTAGTAAAGATATCAGGCTATGTGTTGACCTCAGGGACCTTAATGAGAACATCTGGGTGGACAGGCACGCTCTTCCACGCATTCATGAGGTCCTTACTCTTATCAAAGGTGCGAGTTGCTTCAGTGTTCTTGACCTATCCTCAGCCTACCACCAGGTGGAGCTTCACCCTGACTCACGCCACCTCACCTCATTTGTGACACCTCTAGGAGCATTCCAATTCCTTTGAATGCCATTTAGGTTGGCATCTGCGGCGGCTGCATTCCAGAGAATCATGCAGCATGTTCTGAAGGACCTTCCCAGAACACTCTGTTTTCAAGATGACCTACTCATCTACGGGAAGGATCTGGAGGAACACAATATCACCCTCAGAATGGTGTTGACCAACTTGGGAAATGCGGGTCTCACTCTCAAAAAGGAGAAATGTCGCATTGGAGTGGGATCGGTTGAGTACCTGGGGCACACCATCTCTCAAGATGGTATCAAACCCAAACTGGACCTAGTGGAGGTGATTCGTAACACTGTGGCCCCCAAGTGCGTTCAAGACCTCAAATCCTTTTTAGGTCTTTCTGAATATTATTCTAAGTTTGTTAGAAATTATGCCTCCAAAGTTGAACCCCTACGGAATTTACTCAAAGCCAGAGCTCCCTTTGAGTGGTCTGATGATTGTCAAGATGCCTTTCAAACTGTTAAAGAGAGTATCATTGCTGCCCCATCCCTGGGTAGATTTGACCCCTGCAAAACCACAATCCTTTGCACTGATGCCAGCAATAAAGGACTGGGAGCCAGTCTCACCCAAATTGTAGATGGAAAGGAACAGATTGTCGCATTTGCCTCACGTTCTCTAAAGGGTGCCGAATTCAACTATTCGGTGGTAGAGAAAGAGGCACTTGCTTGCTTTTGGGCAATCAAACACTTTCATTTTTTTTTGTGGGGCATTCCATTTACGGTAAAGACAGACCACAAACCATTAATGTTTGCATTTACCACTAAAGGGGCAAATAAAACCACACCCAGGATAGCCAGGTGGATCCTGGGACTTGAAGGGTACAATTTCGTTGCAAAATATGTGCCAGGTGCTCAAAACACAGTTGCTGACTTCCTATCACGATCTCCCTCTGTGGGGGAAAGCAGTTCTGTTTCTTGTGACTGTGATGATGTGATTCTCCAACTCACTAGCTTGAACAAAGAGGAATGGGAAAATTGTATGCAAGCAGATGCAGAAATGAATTCCATCAAAGAACTCATCATAAGTGGTTGGCCTGACAACAAAAGTAATGTTCCTACAAATTTGGGCAAGTTTTGGGACGTAAGACTGGAATTAAACATACAAGAAGGGTTGGTTTGCAGGGGAGAAAAAGTGATTCCACCAGAGAACCTAAGAAAAAAAATAGTGGAGTTAGCACACATAGGACACTTAGGACGCAGTCTTACTAAGAACAAAATCCGTTTGGAATACTTGTGGCCAGGGATGGATGACATGACGGAGAATGTAGTTAAAAATTGTTTGGACTGTAGCCGCAGTGACAAAATTCACCAAACCCGGAAGCCACCACTCTCTCCTGTTGAAGTGCCCGATCGGCCATGGTCGAAGTTAGCCTTGGACATAATAGATCCCCTCAACCTGAAAACACTGAAGGAACGTTTTATTCTAGTACTAGTGGATTATCACACACGATGGGTGGTGTACAAATGTGTCCATCAAATCGACACAAGAATTCTCACTCAGTTCTTAGAAAGCGTATTCTTTGAGGAGGGAATACCTGACACCCTCATAACAGACAATGGAGTGCCTTCACTTCGGACAGTATGAAAGAGTTTCTCTCTCACAGGGGCATCACTCATCACAAGTCTGCATTGTACTATCCCTGTGCCAACGGATTAGTCGAGCGAATCAACCGTTTGTTCAAAGAGTGTCTGCAGAGGGCAGAAGTAATGGGGACACCAGCAAGTTCAGCCTTAATGGAGACTATTTGGGCCTATCGCACCTAGCCCAATAGTGTAACTGGTTATTCACCGTTCACCTCTCTCAAAGGGAGGATCCCCAAAACTAAACTTACCCCACCTGTATTGCTAAGGAATGACACATGGGTGGTTAATCGCAGCGAAATCTCCAGGAGAGTAGGTGAACATCAAGTTAAATACAAGGCCAGATATGACCGGACCAAACATGTCAAAAACCAAATGTTCAAAGAAGGAGAATGGGTCCGTGTGGACTTGCCCAAAGCGCGCAGAAAAGAAGCGTCCAGATTTTCCGATCCTTACAGAATATCAAGGGTAGGGAAGAATGTAGTCCATCTTGACAACGGTCAAACATGGAGCATGGACAGAATCATCCCTCATGAACAAGGGGTGATCTCGGCAACAGTATGAATCTAGAGAGTGAGACAGAGGTTCTCGGTCCCAGGAGATCTCTGAGAACAAGAAGCTCACCTGTGTAACCAGAGACTTTTGTATTAAGTAAGAGACACTGTTTCCTTGTATTCCTGCATTCCCTTGCAGGCCTTGTTTATTATTCCATGTTATGGTATTTAATGCTTTTGACCTAGGGTTATTGTATCTTATGCTTTTGACCTTATCCCTGCTTTCCTGCTCCTGCCTATCATCCTTGCTTCTTCCTTCCTCCTTAGCCTCTCTCTTCCCCCCTCTGCTCTCTCTCTTCGCCCTATGCAGGGAGGTGTGTTGTAATCTATTTCACTTGGTACGTTCCGTCCCCCCCCTCCCTTGCTGCTCCCTTGGTCTTTCCCCTCCTGTGTGGCCAACATTCCAAGGTGCCCTCCAGAGAGCTGCCTGGAACCGTGGTGGTGAGAAGACTAATAAAGAACAGTTACCTTCATACCTTACATTTGTCTTCATTTCAACAGTTACCTTCCTTATCCTTCTTTGTTTTGTTCTCTAATATGGACGTTTCTTCTACAGCTAATCTAATTGGAATGGTGATTGCTAAGATAAGCCATATAAACATTAATAAACCTGTACAAAAGAAACACATTCTACACCATCTACGTAAAAACGCACATCTATTCTCTGTGTCTACCATCTTGTTCTATTACCTATATATATTTTTGTACAGAAAATGTGTCACCACACCTCAGAATGACGTTTCAGCCACTCCACTTTCTCACTTTGTCTCGTTTGGTACTCTCTTTAGTTCTTCTCAGAACTCTTTCTTGTCTTATTTAGGTTTTTAATGTCCAGTCCGGCTTTTTCTTTTCAATCTCTTCAAACTTGTAGCACTTCACTTTCACCCATTTGTTTGTAGCTTTCTTCGGGGTTATCGTGAGTGATTTCTTCTTCTTTGATATCAGTCAATGCGATGTATAGCCATTCAGGTGACTTATATTTCAAATTAACTTTCTTTACTCTTTTTGTTTTCTGCAATTGTTTTCCACTTTGTTTTTCTTGTTCTTTTTGACTTGTTATCTCATTTACTTGTTCTGCATTATCTCTGTTTATCTTTATGATTTTATATCTCAATCTTTTGACTTCGTAGGGCCAATTATCTCCTTTTCTTGGCCTTTTCGGTTCACTTTCTTTTCTTCTCGTTCAGCTCTCCAAGTTCTTTTTCTTGGTCCTAGTCTCTGTTTTCTCTCTCCTTCACTTTCTTCTGATTCTGTTTCAGACCTTACTTCATTCCCTCTTATTTTGAACTTTATGATTTTACCTTCTTTGTCTAGCTGTTTTTCTTCCTGTGTCTTTTCTGTTTGATCACTTGTTTCTATCCCTCCTCGAGGTTCTTCCCGATTCTCGTTGATCTCTCTATCTGTTTCTATATTTCCCTGTTCATTTGTTTGTTGATCTGTCCCTATTGCTCCTCGGTGTTCTTCCGATTCTTCTATCTCTCTATTTGAATCTATCCCTCCCGTGTATAATTTTACAATTTCTGAAGGATCTTTACCATAACTCGTGCTTGGCTGATCACTGTCACTGTCTCTTGGTTCAGTTTCTTCGTTTATGATGTCATTGCTACATTTATTCTTTAGTTTTTCATCACAATCTGATTGATCTGTATCAGATGTTGAACTGGTGTCTGATATTTCCAGATGTCGACTTACAGGTCGATCTTCAAGTTCTGGAACTTTTGCTATTTCAAATTCTTCTTCAGTTGTTAGACTTGTACCTGGGTCTTCCAGATGTCGACTTACAGGTCGATCTTCAAGTTCTGAAACCCTGTTTGTTTCTTCTTCTGCATCGGATGCTGAACTGGTATCAGATATCTCCAGATGTCGATTTACAGGTCGAGCTTCAGGATCTGGAACTCGAGCGAATCAACCGTTTGTTCAAAGAGTGTCTGCAGAGGGCAGAAGTAATGGGGACACCAGCAAGTTCAGCCTTAATGGAGACTATTTGGGCCTATCGCACCTCGCCCAATAGTGTAACTGGTTATTCACCGTTCACCTCTCTCAAAGGGAGGATCCCCAAAACTGAACTTACCCTACCTGTATTGCTAAGGAATGACACATGGGTGGTTAATCGCAGCGAAATCTCCAGGAGAGTAGGTGAACATCAAGTTAAATACAAGGCCAGATATGACCGGACCAAACATGTCAAAAACCAAATGTTCAAAGAAGGAGAATGGGTCCGTGTGGACTTGCCCAAAGCGCGCAGAAAAGAAGCGTCCAGATTTTCCGATCCTTACAGAATATCAAGGGTAGGGAAGAATGTAGTCCATCTTGACAACGGTCAAACATGGAGCATGGACAGAATCATCCCTCATGAACAAGGGGGTGATCTCGGCAACAGTATGAATCTAGAGAGTGAGACAGAGGTTCTCGGTCCCAGGAGATCTCTGAGAACAAGAAGCTCACCTGTGTAACCAGAGACTTTGTATTAAGTAAGAGACACTGTTTCCTTGTATTCCTGCATTCCCTTGCAGGCCTTGTTTATTATTCCATGTTATGGTATTTAATGCTTTTGACCTAGGGTTATTGTATCTTATGCTTTTGACCTTATCCCTGCTTTCCTGCTCCTGCCTATCATCCTTGCTTCTTCCTTCCTCCTTACCCTCTCTCTTCCCCCCTCTGCTCTCTCTCTCTCTTCGCCCTATGCAGGGAGGTGTGTTGTAATCTATTTCACTTGGTACGTTCCGTCCCCCCCCTCCCTTGCTGCTCCCTTGGTCTTTCCCCTCCTGTGTGGCCAACATTCCAAGGTGCCCTCCAGAGAGCTGCCTGGAACCGTGGTGGTGAGAAGACTAATAAAGAACAGTTACCTTCATACCTTACATTTGTCTTCATTTCAACAGTTACCTTCCTTATCCTTCTTTGTTTTGTTCTCTAATATGGACGTTTCTTCTACAGCTAATCTAATTGGAATGGTGATTGCTAAGATAAGCCATATAAACATTAATAAACCTGTACAAAAGAAACACATTCTACACCATCTACGTAAAAACGCACATCTATTCTCTGTGTCTACCATCTTGTTCTATTACCTATATATATTTTTGAACAGAAAATGTGTCACCACACCTCAGAATGACGTTTCAGCCACTCCACTTTCTCACTTTGTCTCGTTTGGTACTCTCTTTAGTTCTTCTCAGAACTCTTTCTTGTCTTATTTAGGTTTTTAATGTCCAGTCCGGCTTTTTCTTTTCAATCTCTTCAAACTTGTAGCACTTCACTTTCACCCATTTGTTTGTAGCTTTCTTCGGGGTTATCGTGAGTGATTTCTTCTTCTTTGATATCAGTCAATGCGATGTATAGCCATTCAGGTGACTTATATTTCAAATTAACTTTCTTTACTCTTTTTGTTTTCTGCAATTGTTTTCCACTTTGTTTTTCTTGTTCTTTTTGACTTGTTATCTCATTTACTTGTTCTGCATTATCTCTGTTTATCTTTATGATTTTATATCTCAATCTTTTGACTTCGTGGGGCCAATTATCTCCTTTTCTTGGCCTTTTCGGTTCACTTTCTTTTTCTTCTCGTTCAGCTCTCCAAGTTCTTTTTCTTGGTCCTAGTCTCTGTTTTCTCTCTCCTTCACTTTCTTCTGATTCTGTTTCAGACATTACTTCATTCCCTCTTATTTTGAACTTTATGATTTTACCTTCTTTGTCTAGCTGTTTTTCTTCCTGTGTCTTTTCTGTTTGATCACTTGTTTCTATCCCTCCTCTAGGTTCTTCCGGATTCTCGTTGATCTCTCTATCTGTTTCTATATTTCCCTGTTCATTTGTTTGTTGATCTGTCCCTATTGCTCCTCGGTGTTCTTCCGATTCTTCTATCTCTCTATTTGAATCTATCCCTCCCGTGTATAATTTTACAATTTCTGAAGGATCTTTACCATAACTCGTGCTTGGCTGATCACTGTCACTGTCTCTTGGTTCAGTTTCTTCGTTTATGATGTCATTGCTCCATTTATTCTTTAGTTTTTCATCACAATCTGATTGATCTGTATCAGATGTTGAACTGGTGTCTGATATTTCCAGATGTCGACTTACAGGTCGATCTTCAAGTTCTGGAACGTTTGCTATTTCAAATTCTTCTTCAGCTGTTTGACTTGTACCTGGGTCTTCCAGATGTCGACTTACAGGTCGATCTTCAAGTTCTGAAACCCTGTTTGTTTCTTCTTCTGCATCGGATGCTGAACTGGTATCAGATATCTCCAGATGTCGATTTACAGGTCGAGCTTCAGGATCTGGAACTCTAATAGTGTGGCTGGCATGTACCCAGTTTTTCACTCCTGCACATTTGACTGCAGCCGTTGTTACCAGGATCACTTGTCGTGGTTGGTCCCAGCGAGGAACCAAACAGTTTCTTCTTCTGTGGACTTTTATGCGGACCCAATCTCCTGGACTCAAATCATGAGCTGATTTCTTTCAAGAGTGGTTGCATCCGGTCCAACCTGATGAAACACAGAATGTACCACATCAGTTAATCCTTTGCAATAATCCATCACGAGATCATCAGTTATAGTCAGCAGTTTGTTGACAGGTACATGTGCTTGTCTCATTGCTCGTCCCATGATTATCTCGTGGGGACTCAGACCTGTTTTTCTATCAGGTATGCTTCTAATAGTCATCAGCACCAGTGGAAGGGCATCTGGCCATTTGAGTCCTGTGGCTTGACACATTTTCCCTAACCTATTCTTTATTGTTCCATTCACTTGTTCTACCACTCCAGAAGCCTCTGGTCTATATGCACAGTGCAATTTTTGTTGAATACCAAGAGCTTCACATATCAGTTGAATTAGTTCATTTTGAAAATGTGTCCCTCTATCTGTTTCAATTGTTACTGGAAAACCATACCTTGGAATGAATTCTCTCAGCAAGAGCTTAGCTACTGTAATCCCATCATTCCTTCTGGTCGGATAGGCTTCCACCCAACGAGAAAACAAACAGACGACCACAAGAACATACCTCAGTCTATTGCTTGGGGGCATTTCTATAAAATCCAGTTGCATTCTCGTGAAACGACCTCCCTCTCGTCCTATTGTTCCTAAACTCACTACCGTCTTTCTTCCTGGATTTATCTGTTGGCAGATAAGACATCTTTGACAAAGATTTTCAGCTATGGCTCTAAATTTTGGGTTATACCAAGTTTGTCTGAAAAGTCGGATCATTGCATCTCTTCCGATATGAGCTTGTCCATGGTACATCCGTGCCATGTCAGAAATCATGCTATCAGGCATAACTGGTCTTTCATCTCTATAAACCCAAACATCATCTTCCTCCCTTTTCCTGCATCCTGCTTTTATCCAGTTATCTTTTTCCTCATCATCTGCAGCTTCTTGTAATTGTCTCACCTCATCCTATGTTTCGATAATGTTAGTAAACAGCAAAGGACATGAAACATGCTCTCTTTCTCTTCTCCTGTTCAATGAGACTACATTTTTGGCACAATACTGAGCTATTTCGTCAGCATAGTTGTTACCCACAGTTATGTAGTCTTCCCCATTTTTGTGCGCAGTACACTTCACCACGGCAATTTGTTTAGGCAGCTGTATCACCTCAAGTAATTTCTTCACAAACTCACCATTTCAAATTGGAGTTCCTGCAGACGTCAAGAAACCTCTTTGGGACCAGATCTGCCCAAAATCATGGACCACTCCGAAGCCATACTGGCTATCCGTGATCACTGTGATTCGGACATTCTTTCCCAGTTTGCATGCCTGAATTAGAGCAATCAGCTCAGCCACTTGGGCGGAACGTATCCCTCTCAAACAAGATGCTTCCATTACTGTGGCTACTGTACATACAGCATACGCTGCACTCAAAACTCCTTCACTTGTCCTCAAACATGAGCCATCCACAAACATCACATAATCTGATTCTTTTAAAGGCTCATCTCTGATAACTGGCCTTGGTTTTGTACAGTATTCAAGTACGTTCAAGCAATCATGGTCAACCTCATCTTTGTCTTTCACACTCTCTTCATCCGGCAATGATGTCGAAGCATTCACACTTGTGCATCTGTCAATGGTTACATTGTCTGCACTTAAAATTACTTTTTCATACCTAGTCATCCGACTATGTGTCATGTATTGAGTTTTGGTTCTTGTCAAAAGAATTTCAACCGAATGTGGAACATACACTCTCAGTGGGTATCCCATCACAATGCCTTCACTTTGTTCCAGACTCACACAAGTAGCAGCTACTGCTTTCAGACATCCAGGCAACGCCTTTGCTACCGGGTCTAAAATAGCTGAAAAATATGCAATAGGTCTTTTCATATTCCCATGTCTTTGCACTAAAACTGAAAGTGCACACCCATCTCTCTCACTACAATACAGTTCAAAATCCTTTTCATAGTCAGGCATTCCCAGTGCCGGTGCTTCACACAGTCTCGCTTTCAGTTCTCTGAATGCCTTCATTTCTTCATCATTTAATTCAAATGGATCTTTAACATCCTTTTTTATCAATCGCTGTAATGGTTTCGCAATTAGTGAAAATCCACTTATCCACTGTCGACAATATCCAACCATTCCCAGGAACATTCTCACCTCTCTTTGTGTCATTGGAGCTCTCATTCCTCGGATAATTTTTATTCTCTCAGTCGTTACCTTTCGCACTCCCTTTTCAATTTTATGACCTAGGTATTGAACTTCTTGTTGACAAAACTGTAATTTTGATGGGGACACCATATGTCCTCCTCCTGCTAAATGGTTCAGTAAAGCAATTGTGTCAGTAACAAATGCTTCTCTAGTTTTTGATGCCAGCAGTAGGTCATCAATATATTGAACCATCACAGATTTTTCAGGCATTTTTAAATCTTCCAACGATTTCTTTAGGATCTGATTAAAGATTGAGGGACTTTCTGTGTACCCCTGAGGAATTCGGCACCATGCCAAAAAACGCTCTCCGAACCTGAACGCAAATAATGGCTGGCTATCTGGATGTAACGGGATAGAGAAAAATGCATGCACAAATCAATGACAGTGTACCATTCTGCTTCATGTGGAATCTGATACAGTATTACAGCAGGGTTTGGTACAATTGGACAACAAGGAACAACAATTTTATTAACCTTTCGTAAATCTTGCACTATTCTATATGTTCCATTCGGCTTTTTCAGTCCCATTATAGGCGAATTACATGGACTGCTCATTATTTCTTGCAAAATTCCCTGTTCAATCATTTTATTTATTACAGGTGTTATTCCTTCAATGATTTCTGGCGTCAATTTATATTGTGGAGTATTTGGGTAATTTGTTCCTTCTTTAACAGAAATTTTAACGGGGTCTACTCCTCTCATTAACCCAATATCTTCACCTGTAAAATCCCACACCTCCTGTTTTACTGTTTCTTTTAATTCAATTGAGATTTTCTCTACATCGAACACAGGAAACAAGTCATTCACTCCTGGCTCTAATTCTGCCATTGTCATTTTATACAATACATCTTCATCTGGTGTCTGAAATGCAATCCCATCCGGAGTACAATAGATGGTGCAATTCATTTTGCAAAGTAGATCGCGTCCAAGTAAATTTACAGGACTGCAATCACATACCACAAATCGGTGCATTTCTCTGAATGGTCCAATTTTTACTTCTACTAATTTAGTAAGTGGCGCCTTAATTTGCTGATTTGAGACACCAACGACTTGGATATATTCACCTGAGAGAGGAAGGTTTGGAATTTCCACTGATCTGACAGTAGAACGGGTAGCTCCAGTGTCCACAAGGAATGTTACATTTGCACCATTCACTTCTCCATCCACAAATGGACCTGTCTGATCTACCTCTAGAGTTGCACCAAGTACGCACTCTTCCTCCTCTCCTAGGCACCGTCATAAACTTTCATCCGATTCATTCCCATCCTGTCGTAACCAATACTGCGATATCGCAGCTGCGCGCGGCAATTGTGTTACCTGCTCTCCTCCGTAGAATCCTGTCTCTGCACTGTATCTCTGTGGATTTAGACTCTTGGGAACTTGGATGTTGATTTATCTCCAGGAGTGTCCGCCATTCTGGCTTCAATGGTGGGTACCTCTATACGAGTGATGGCTATACCCTCCCTGCTCTCTCTTGGTCTCTCTGAGTCTTTTGGTAGCCCTTTTCTCCCCTGTTCTTTCCTGTTCACTTTGTTTTGGTTATTAATCTTGGGGTATACAGGGTTATTGTTCTAAATCATAGTATTGATTGCTCAATCACAGGAGGAGATAATATGATATATATATATTTTTTATATTTTCTTTCTCATGAATTTTTTCTATGAATTCTCTCTATGAATTTCTCGGCACTTTTTCTCAGGATTTTTTCCCGTAAACATTTTCTCTGCGATCTCTCTTTTTATCCTCTTTTTTAAACTCATTTACATAAATGTAATTTTGTTTATGGTTTTATAAAAATCGTAAGTTTTTTATAGTTATCTAAATATTGTATATAAATGTTAAAATCAGGTGTTTGTCAGATAGAAGTTTGTGTTGGTCCAGATATGTTGTGAAATTGGTATACGTTAAGCATAATAGTCATGTGATTTTCTGTCTTGTCTTCATGGTCTTTTTCTTTTGTGTATAAGTTGTACATATATATATTGCTTGAATGTGAATATTGATGTTGGTGATGTTCTGTGTATATATATTTATATATATATATTTATGTACATATATATGTTTGTCAAATTTACAGCCCTGAAGAAGTCCATCATTGGATGAACATAGCGTCGGCTGTGGTTTTTTACGTATCAAGAATATTTTGAAAAATAAAAGAAGAAAACATATGGAAAATATTATGGACACGGATCTGATGATTTGTAATGTGTCTGTTGTTTCTTGTTACAAAGTGGTGCACCTTTGCGCTTTAGTTTGGTTGTGGCACCTGACTCTGCTGAGTAACTACCTGCGGTTGCTGCAGCTGTTGGTAACTCACCTCACTCTGCACCTGTGGATTTAATGATTGATTTACAGTATTAACCTTTGGAGGAAATTTACACTCGTTTCTCCAATGCCCTAACTTTCCGCAGTTGTGGCATGGCCACTTTTTCTTTGCTTCTTCTATACTCATTTGGCCTTTGCCTTTACCTATATTCGGTTTGGATTTAGTTTGTCCTGCCTCATTAACTTGATTATTCAGTTGAGCTTCTTGTTTTTCTGCAACTTTCACTTGCGCCCACATTGCTTTCTCCTTTAATTTACGCTGTCTACATTCAATGTCATCACTACAATACTTGGCATACCTCAACACTTCATCCACTGTACTGTTCTGCCAGCATATCATATGCTGCTTAATCATTTCGCTTATTTCTGGTTTCAACCCATAAACAAATCTATATACAAAATGACTCATGTCCTTCTCATTCAGAGTCTCATAACCTCTATACTGTTTGAAGACCAAAAGTAGCCTCTCATAGTAGGCATGTACAGATTCCTTACTCTCCTGTGTGGTTCTGTCAATTTTTACCCAATCAGTTTCTTTGGGTGGAATTTTGTTTTTCAGAAAGGTAATAACCTGATCATATTTCCTCATCACCTCGGGTCCTGGCGCTCCTGTTTTTGCATCTCTTGGGTATTCTACAGTTGGCCAATCAATGGTGATTTTACATTCTGTCCATAAATCGGCTGGTACTACAATGTCAAATAACCCATCCAAATCTACCCATAACACTTTCGAAACTTTTACAAACCTTTCCACTTGTCTGTACCATTCTACAGGTTTTTCTCTAAATTTTAGAAAGTCATTTGTAAATGACAGTATGTCTTGTCTGGACCAGGGGACATGTACATATCTACCTCCTGGAGTTTCTCTCATGGGATTCTCCCTTACAATCAACTCCTTGTCTGTCACCGCAAAAGCTAAAGACGCTTTGTCAGTTGTTCTCTCATTCCTTTTGGTCCACCTGCTTCTCCATCTGTCCACATCACCCCACTTTCTCAGCAAAACAATCAGTTCTTTTATCTGGGTTAACCGTCCTGATGTGTTCAGATTTTCTATATCTTTCTCACAAAAATCTACTCTATACGGTTTCTGTAAACTCCTGACTTTCACAAATTCCACTCCTAGTTCATTCGCTGTCTCTTCCAATTTGTCATGTAGATTTCTAGCTCTCCAAGTAATGCTCTTGCACAAGAACATTATTTCGTCGTCCTGGTATGTTTTCAATTTTTCTGTACCAATAGTCCCTAAAATTAATTCTTCCATATCTATCTTTAGCCAAATTACATCTAATGGTTTCGGTTCCGTCTCTTTCTTTTGCAGATTTCTCATCCATTCACTTAATTCGTCTGGAGTTGGACCTACAGGTGTACTATTTATTTCTATCCAATTTTTATTCCTCTCTGGTGTTTCTGATGCAGACTCAGTTCCCATAGGAATCCTCCTTATCTCACTCTCGTTTACTGTCAGGTTAGTAGGTGGGCTCGGTCTATATGTACTGACCAAATTTCTTGCCCCTTCATTTTCTAATTCCATTCCTTCTCTCATTCTTTGCAAGTTTGAGTTCATAGCGATAACTAAGGAATGCTCATCTATTTTCTGATTCTCAAAAACTGGTATTACTGGTCCTATTGTTACTGGCACAGTCACAGCTTCCATGTTCATTGTTAACTCTCT
This sequence comes from Calotriton arnoldi, assembly GCA_963921515.1. Lineage (NCBI taxonomy): Eukaryota > Metazoa > Chordata > Amphibia > Caudata > Salamandridae > Calotriton > Calotriton arnoldi. The sequence goes on along the minus strand of CAWUFW010007805.1, from coordinate 536,102 downwards.
TATTTTCTCAGTCAACTCTTTTGTTGTTTTTGCTAACTCGGCTGCATTGTCGCTGTCACATTTTTCACTTTGTGGGGTTTTTAGCTGTTCATTTGACCTATTTATCTCGTATCTTCGTTCTGGACTTTTATTCCTCCCAGTTTCCGTTGGCGGTGCATTGGGTGTCACCACCGCAGAATTCTGTTGATATGGAGGTGGGTTTCTGTTTAAAATGTCTCCCAGCAATTCATCCTCTGTCTCGCTACCTCCATACCCGTACCTTTCTGTAACTGTATGTCTCTTTTTCTCTGCACACTTCTTTCCTGTACCCTCTTCAACTGTAAAAGCTGGAAACAACCCTTCTGTCATATTAGCATATCTCCAACGCTTCATTCTGTCCTCATGATTCACTCCCCATATCCTTCCAGGAACAAAACCATGACTCTTTGCATCTCTGTACCTTTCTCGTTCATACATCTCGTCTTCCCATTCACCTAACGCTTCAAACTGTGTCGGTCTAGGTCTTGGCTCAAGCTTTGTCATTTTCTCTCTCAAATTTCGAAGTACTGCTATGCTAAACGAACCATTCTCTGGAAAAGCCAATACTCCATCATTCTGAGTATATTTTGTCCAATTTTCTAACCAAATGCAAGTATGATAACCGTATTTCAGCATCATATGCGAAGCTGGTGTTTTCGGCGGAGGAATTACCTGTCCCTCTCTAGTCACTACCTTTTTGTCTTTCTTAAAGAAGTTCTTAATTTTCGCCATCCATGACGGTTTCTCTCTACCATATTCATAATAAGCCATATTTCACGATTTTCCTTTCCCTTCTGCAAGCTCGTAACTCTGCTCTGATCTCTATGTGCTATTCGGACCTATCCCAGCGCATCTCACACCAACGCACCAATCCGAAGCCTCTACGTCACTGCTTTTCAGACCTATCTCAGCGCGACTCACACCAACGCACCAATCAGGGCGTTTTCCGTGTTTCTATTGCACTGGCCAATCCCAGCGCGACCTTTTGTCAACGTCAGTTCTACTCCTGACCCCTCCTTTACAAAATTTATCGGCAGTTCTTTTTCTTGACTAAATCTTATTAGTTACCACATAAAACACATTTCCATTGTCTGTTTTCGCTAAACAAAAGTGATAGTTTACTCTATCGTACAAGAATACAGTTTCGTTCGATAAGTGTAGCACTTCCTCTACCTTACCCTTCTTTCAAGCAAGGGGTAAACCCGTTTCTCTGGGGATAAAACACATGTGGAGACTACACTGCTCCTGAGAATTAAGGCCAGAGTTTCACAAGAAAACCGGTTGCTATTTCACTCATACACGTTTTATACGGAAAATGTCCCTATCATAACACAACCTGTGTTATCACCAATTTGAAAAACCAGACAATGCACTATTCCATGTGACTTCTCTTGCCACACGTGTCCACTTCCTACTTGCCGGAAGCTTCAAAATTTTCGACTTACATATAACGTAATACAACTCGACATGAAGTGTTAGACATGAAATAATCAAAAATCAATAATCAATAATCACCAAACTAATCTATAGTAACCATAACTCTGCTACCAAGAAATCTGATCCAGCGCTACTAATATAATTTCTTCTCCTGTGGACATAACATCCAGGTTGAAAACACTCCTTTTCAACAACTATACCAATATGACGGTGGGGCCCATAACACCGCATATACATTCATTCACTCAAATATTCCCTGGATCTCATCCACTTTTACCTAGGAGAAAAAGTTAATGACTGCTGGAAGAGAACGGGATACCTTTTTAAAGTTAACAAGATAATTTCTCAAACATCATACATAATTAGCCTTTAATCTTGTCTGTTTCTAAGACATCAAGGTATTCCGCTCTTTGGTCGATGGACCAACAAGTGAGAAATAGTTGATGGTGATTAAGACCAGCTCAATCACTTTAACCTATTAAAACATTTGCATTTATTATTGAGCTAAAGAACCACAGACTCGTAGTAAGTTTCAATTTTATTAATCAGCTTAATACATTTAATATCATTATAAGAAATAACCTTTAAAGAATTTTATGCATACCCTTTTAGATGAGAAAATAAAGTTCACCTCGGCAGATAAATTGCAGATCACAGCATAGAACTCCCAAAAACTGACTGTCTGTCCCGCTAAACAGGCCTCCTCGACGGATCACCTATACAGGTTTCCCGCAACGATCTCGTTCCTTCCCAGTCAGATTTAAAAGCAAAAAGATTAATTATATTAAAAGGAAACGGCCTATGGAAAATAGCAGCAGTTCTTCAGCATCAGCGTCCAGTGCTCAAAATTATGTATGAATAGCGCTCCTCCTACTTAAGTGTAGGTCCTCTTATACCCTATTACTAGCTTACTAAACAGAAATGTTTCAATCTTTGGGGCGAGATTCACGCTAATTGGTCCATTGGAGGGGTGGCAAGCATCTCCTCATTGCCCTCCTTGCTCAAACCAGTTCCGAAAATGTTTATAATTTTGTTCTTTCACACGGTTTTAGGACATTACCAATCCGATTGACAGTTCCTCACATGTATCTTCTTTTGTATCCTTATTTTTAAACAGTTCATTGTTAATTCACAGCTGCATCTTTGGTTCTTATACATTCTCACTGAGTCCTTTTTGGCACCCATTTGGTGACAGGTCACGCCGACCTTGATCCTTTTCATTCTGGGCTCTACAAGCAATCACGTGACATATTTCCGCAGCTCTCTCCCACCTGGAAGCCATTTTGCACTTGCGCATTAAGCCCATCTGCCTCGGCAGCCATTTTTACAGCGCGGCCTAGCAGGCCCGAACGAACTATCATGAAAACAAACACAATAACAGTTAGGAATAAAGAAAATAAGCCTTTTCGTTTCCCACCCGTCATTCTACGTACCCCAATTAGGTGTTACCTAGCAAAAGCGACATGTAAAGCTATGTTTACTTACCATCCGCATACTTTAGCCACAATACAGTTTACTACATAGCACAAATCATGCAACGTTACCTTAATTAGTACGCAAACCATTATGTTAATATTATTTCACGTTGACAAATGTAAGTAGGTTTGCCTTTTGCACATAAATTGCGGTTACCACTTATAAAAGATGTCTATAAGAGACGTAATGCGTTGATTAATCATCAAAACAATTAATAGTATTAATTATTAGCATTAATATTAGGGGGTTCAAAAATGTCTTATTTACCTTGCTCCATCAAACGCTCTTGACCCAGAATTATGGTGTACTATTCCACATGCGGGCCCTAATTCTGGCCCATTTCTATGTATATTTTCCAGGCTGTTCAGAATCATGATGGATGGTATTTCCTGTGGAGATTCCATTCTGCATAACTTGTAATTAGGGACAACACGTTTATTGCATAATAATTTGCCCATGACAGTGAACCCTAGGTACGTATATTGATCAACCCATTCCAGCTTTGTGGGATCAACATAGCATAGTTATTTGCAGAACCACATCTCATAACTTTAGTTTTGGAAAAATAGATAAGATGTTTATTTGCTGATGAATAAACTAGATGTCCAAACTAGTGTTTAATGAGGCTGACCATAGACGTCTAGAGTTACACTGGGAAACCTAGGGAGTGGGAACAGCCACATTCGGGAGCAGGGATGGATTCTCTGTTAGGGCTCTGGGGCTGCGCCCCCCTGAAATTCCTTCACATTCCTATACAATTATAAAATAGATTGATTTATTTAGAGATACAATTGTATCTCTAAACAGATCGATGTATTTAAGTCTGGCTGTCTGTCCCAGGCTGCCGGCCCTGCCTCGCTCTGAAGCAGGAGGTGGAAGCCAGGCTGTAAATCAACTTTCTGAGCTGTGACGCATGACGCAGGGTTTACTGTTCTAAAGCCCTTCATAATGAATCAATACCATTGTAGTCTATGGCAGTATCCACTAGTATAGGCCAGTGACACTGTCAGCGTCATGCGTTGGGGCTTTGGAGTCTCCGTCCCTGCGTGAGAGCAGCCATCAGTCATTCCCAGGCATAGATCCTACTCTTTCCCATTTGTCACACGTAGGAGTGGATGCAAGCACTGTGAAGCATGTGTGTTTTGCTGCCTTGTTCTTGGTAATTGTAAGTGTTTGAATGCTAATCTTCGGTTATGTATATTGTTTTGAGACCCCTCCCCACCCTAACCTCCCCCACTGTGACACCCCGGCCCTGGCTGCACTTTGCTGGCCCCATTTGAAGTGGAGCTGCAGCATTTGTTCCACCGTGAAATGGATCCAAAAGACGAGCAGGCCAGTCTGAGTTTAGCAAACATTACAGGTCTGCAGCTTGACAGGGAGCTGCAAATCTCCTTTTCTGTCCCCTTCCTGAAAGCGTGTAGACTAGAGAATCACTCATTCAAATCAAATGAGCGGTGCAAACCCAGCAGAAAATGTCTGTCTGATTCCGAATACCTTTTTACTCATATGGCAGAAGGGACCTATGTCCCAGTGAATGATGTCTCCATACATTTCAAAATCCTAGCAGATGTCATCAAACAGAGCAACACTGTAGTGACTATTGTTAGTGATTGCTACCCATGCTAGGCTGGTAAACAGCACTGTGCTGTGCTTTTGTTCTCTACACTGCACGGCCCCTTCTGAGTGCATGCAAAGGGCCCAATATATTGACAATGTTTTAGCTTTTCACCCTTGTAAATCCTGCTTTGCCCAAAGCTCCAGGCTTTGAAGGAATAAAAAACCAAAACACAGGGTTCAAAAGTAGCATCACCAGTGGTGCATTTCATTGCAACACACAATCTTAACATTACGATTTTGTGTGAGCTGCAAGCAAAAGGTGCAGCAAATGGGGTTCCTCTTTTTCTTCAAACATCGAAGGAAATTTATCAATGTCTGCGGTTGCTCCTGTGGTCAGAAAGGACTGGTCATTTATTGACCGGCCTAATCAGTTAGTTAGCAACCATGAGGGTTCTTGTTCCCTTGTGAAGTTGATCCAAATATCTGAGTCAAGCGCAAAGCGAGAGATATGTCCTTACACTAGACAGATATCTGCTGTTTGACATGAAAACTGGCCTTATCTTTATACCACTAACAACATTAATTCCAAAAACATGGATTGATTTACGAACAATGTGTTAAACAACGTTAAGGCAATGCATGTCAGCGATCTAGTTCCTTTCTTATTTTCAAGTTTTACTTAATCTTGCCATCCTCAAGAGTTAGCTATTTAATCAGGTGTTTCTTTTTTTCTGTGCATACTTAGAGCCATGCCATGTGTTTCTGAGGAGCTTTGAATGAGAGCTGATGCTGACCCTGAAGCCAAAGCAAAGTGCCTGTCTGTGGGTGGGCCTCACTGCAGAGCATACAGAACAATGGTCATGTGTTCCAGTTGTAATTGCAATTTTGTGAAAATGTGTGTCAAGGGGTGCCCAGATGGCAAAATATTTGCAGGGCAAAAGCCAAAGCAAATACATTATTTAAATGTGAGTGAGTGCAGTGTATGTTTGGAATTGGTGAAGTGAGGAAGATGCAAGGAAGTGCATTCGGGTAAGAATGAGAAAGGGTGCTCAATACTATTGAAATTTCTGAACTGAAACATTTTGAAGGTTAATTATTGATAACAAATCCTTGTTGTTACTCATTTATGTTAAATAGCTAACAAGCACTGACAAAGCCAATCGTCGTTTTAGGTGTAGGCCAGTTGTTGTGTTACTTATCTGGATGCAATTACATCTCAGAGAGAAACCACAATACCGGTCGAGTAGCAGCACACTATTGGAATCACAGAAATGTATTTTACCTGTTTCCTTTCAGAGAGTCCCCACATTTTTCATCCCACTTAAAGACTTGTCTTCACATATTTCTATATGACTGATTGCAATCAGTAGCTGTGAGTCCTTCCCAAAGCCTGGTTAGAGCATTTTCTTCCAGAGTTGATGCCGCATGCAGTGCAAGACACTGGGCAAGCACACACTTTAGCCCCTTCGATGCTCATGACGGAGCGGTTCCGTCATGAGCATCGGTTGGGCTGTGCTCATGACGGAACCGCTCCGTCATGGCACCCACCCAAGGGGGAAGCGCTAGGGCTCCCCCCATGGGTAGTCCAAATTCACACCCAGGCAGGGATGGCAGCGGAAGAGTTTCCCCCCCGACCCCCACCTCGGCGATCCTGTGACGTCAGCACGCACAGCGCGCACCGACGTCATCAGGAAGCGCTGGGACGCCTGGAAGCCATTTGCTTCCAGGCGTCCAAGGAGGGAGGGTAAGTGTTTCTGCTCCGGTGCGGCGGGGGGGACAGATCCACACACCTTGAGCCATCGGGGGAGAGGAAACAGTGTTTCCTCTCCCCTGATGGCTCAATGCAGGGCATTCCTGCTGCACGATCGCGTACAGCGTCGCGATCGTGCAGCAGGAATGCCCCGAAAAGACACCAGGGATGTCTTTTGTAATGAAAGGAAGCGACCCCTTGGGCATGGGTCGCTTCCTTAGGGGGATATATATTTTTAAGACTTTTCTGCCCCCCCCTGGGGACAGATCGCCCAATTGTTTGGGCGTTTCTGGCCCCAGGGGGGGCAGAAAAGCCCACTAGAGCCAGGGATTTTTTTTATTGAATTGGAAGCGACCCCTTGGGTAAGGGTCGCTTCCAGGGGCCTTATTTAAAAAAGTATATTCTGCCCCCCCTGGGGGCAGATCGGTTTGTTTGTTTGGCCTTTCTGCCACCAGGGGGGGCAGAAAACCCCACTAGACACCAGGGAATTTTTTGGAAGCGACCCCTTGGGCAAGGGTCGCTTCCTTAGGGGGATAATTTTTTTTGAAGACTTTTCTGCCCCCCCCTGGGGACAGATCGCCTGCATTTTTTGGTGTTTCTGGCCCCAGGGGGGGCAGAAAAGCCCACTAGAGCCAGGGATGTTTTAAAAATTAAAATGGAAGCGACCCCTTGGGCAAGGGTCGTTTCCAAGGGCCATATTTTTTTTAAAAGTATATTCTGCCCCCCCTGGGGGCAGATCGGTCTGTTTATTTGGCTTTTCTGCCCCCAGGGGGGGGCAGAAAACCCCACTAGACACCAAGGAGTGTTTTAAATTTTACATGGGAGCGACCCCTTGGGCAAGGGTCGCTTCCTTTTGGGCCTTATTAATTTTTAAGACTTTTCTGCCCCCCCAGGGAACAGATTGCGTGCATTTTTTGGCGTTTCTGGCCCCAGGGGGGGCAGAAAAGCCCACTAGAGCCAGGGATTTAAAAATAAATAAATTGGAAGCGACCCCTTGGGCAAGGGTCGCTTACAGGGGACATATTTTTTTTAATATGTATTCTGCCCCCCCCTGGGGGCAGATCGGCCCGTTTATTTGGCCTATCTGCCCCCAGGGGGGGCAGAAAACACCAGGGAGTTATTTAAAATTTAAAATTAAAATGGAAGCGACCCCTTGGGCAAGGGTCGCTTCCAGGGGGCCGATCGGCCATTTTTTCTCAGCCCTATTTGAAGGCCTATCAGGCAGATTGACCATTTGGGTAGTGACATAGCGTGTTATAATGTTAATTGTTTTATTTCTTGTGAATTGCAATTGTAATGCTTTATTTCTCCCTTTTTGTTTTAGTTCAAGGCTTTTGCTCTTTAGACTGTTCCAAGTTGCGGTTTGTTACTGGTGGTTCTGCTGTTTGTGTAGTTGCATGTGTTTGGTAAGAGACTTTTTTTTGTACAATGTAAATGTTTTTCATTTCTCTGCATGAAAGTGTTTTTGCAAATGGTGTAATAATAGCAGTATGCTTGGCTTCTGTTTTATGAGTGTCAAAAACTTTGCATTTATGCTCAATGTGTATTTTGTTGTCTTGTGAGTAATTGGTTTTGTTTTTTTCTTTCTAGTGGGATATCGTTGGTTTTTGCTGTCTCTCTGCAGAGTAGGTGCTGGTGAGTGTAGCTGTCTCTTGCAAGTGAATCGTATAGTTTTTGAGTATATAGATCTTTGTGATAAAGGCACACATTTTTTTTACTTACTTACTTATTTATTTTGCACAGTGTTGTTGACTTGTTTGTGCAGTCTCCTTTCTTAGTAAGGATAATGGCTAGCCGCAGGATTACTGCTCAGCAGGTTGTTGGTATGCTTTTTGAGTCTTCCTCTGACCATGGTTCAGAGACTGACTCTGCATCTGAGGCTGAGGAGGGAGGGGAAGATTCAGGCAGTGAGTTTTCTCTCCACATGGAATCATCGGATGATGAAGCTACTCTCAGTGCGGATGAAGCGACTCTTAGTGCGGATGAAGTGCCTGTTTTAGAGGAGGACATTGATGTGCCGATAGTGCAGCAAGAGGCATCTGGGTTGCAGCCTGGGGCTGCAAGGCTTCCAGTTGGAAGTGATGACCTCTGGGTTGCCCCAGGCTAGGTGCAGCCGGCATTGCCAGACTTTACTGGTGTTCCAGGGTGTAGAGTGAATACAGAAAATCTTTTGCCGATAAATTTTTTTCAGTTGTTTATGGACGATGTGTTTTTGGCAGAGATTGTTGAGCAGACTAATTTGTATGCCGAACAGTTTTTGAGGGACAACAGTGCCAGCCTTAAGCCCCATTCTAGAGCTACCCGGTGGACTCCCACAAATCTGGAAGAGATTAAGAAGTTCTTGGGTTTAACTTTTTTGATGGGCTTGCTAAGGAAGCCATCAATGTCTTCATATTGGTCTACTAGTCCCTTGATGGCAACGGCTAAATTTCCGGCAGTCATGAGTCGTGATAGGTATTTGCTTCTGCTTCGGATGCTGCATTTTGTCGATAATGGTTTAGCGTTGCCAGGAGATCACCCTGAGTGTGACCGTCTTTTTAAGATTCGGCCTGTCATTGATCACTTTGTAGATCGATTTTCTGAGATCTATGCTCCAGGGAAAGAAATAGCAGTGGATGAGTCATTTGGTCTTGTTCAAGGGCCGCTTGGTTTTTAGGCAATACATTCCTAGTAAGAGGGCACGCTATGGAATTAAGCTGTATATGCTGTGTGACAGTAGGACTGGATATGTCTCTAATTTCAGGGTGTACACCGGTAAGGAATCCAGGATTAAACCCCTGGTTGTCCATCCACTTTTGGAGTGACTGAGAAAATTGTGTGGGAACTTGGTAGAGGACTTTTTAACAAAGGTCACCATTTATATGTAGATAACTTCTACACTGGTGTGCGGTTGTTCAGGGAATTGGCCAAAGTGGACACTGTTGCTTGTGGCACAATCCGCTCTAACCGTAAAGGTTTCCCTAAAGAACTAGTTTGTCAAAAACTTGTGTGGGGACAGTGCAGTGCATTGCGTTGCGAGAAACTTCTAGCTGTGAAGTTTTCAGACAGGAGAGATGTGTACATGCTGACTACCATCCATGATGAAAGCACTTCACCTGTGACTGTTTGGGGTCAGGTTGCTGAAGCGCGCAAACCTGTGTGCATTTTAGACTATAATAGGCACATGGGTGGTGTTGACAGAGTAGATCAGAGGTTGGAACCTTACGCTGCTCTTCATAAGGCTTACATTTGGTATAAGAAGTTGGCTATCCATCTTTTCCACTTGGCAACCTTTAATGGTTTTGTTGTATGCAAGGATTCTTGTCCTGAGTCAAAGATGACTTTTGCTAAGTTTCAGGAGTCTGTAATAGGCAGCCTTGTTTTAGTGGAACAGGCAAGTGTTCCTAGAGTTGGAGTGGTGGAGGATGTGGCTAGATTGAAAGATCGCCACTTTCCTGATCACATTCCTCCCACACCCTCAAAAGACTTTCCCAGTAGATGTAGAGTCTGTTGGCGAAGAGGTACGCGGAAGGAGACTCGTATGTACTGCCCCGAGTGTCCTTCTAACCCTGGGCTGTGTGTGCCTGCTTGTTTTAGAATGTACCACACGCAAAAGAATTTTTGGGAGCATCCATGAGTGGTAAAGTGAACTGCCTGGTCTCTATTGTTTTATATTTTTTGTTCAGTTTCAAGGTTGGCATTTGTGCAATGTATTTAGTTTCAGATTTTGTGTTAGTAGATTTGTATCTATTTGCAATTTGTTTGTGTTTTCTTTTTGTATAAAAAAATCCTAAATGTGATGGCTGTGTGTGTAGGCTGGCACTTGGCTGGTGGTGTGCGTGGACTGGCGCTTGGCTGGCGGTGTGCGTGGACTGGCACTTGGCTGGCGGTGTGCGTGGACTGGCGCTTGGCTGGCGCTGTGCGTGGACTGGCGCTTGGCTGGCGGTGTGCGTGGACTGGCGCTTGGCTGGCTGTGTGCGTGGACTGGCGCTTGGCTGGTGGTGTGGGTGGACTTGTGCTTGTCTGGCGGTGTGGGTGGACTGGCGCTTGGCTGGCGGTGTGTGAGTAGTGACTTGCTGCTGGTCACTACACACACTGCTAGCCAAACGCCACTCCACGCAATCCGTGAGCTGGTGTGGTTGCTGTGTCAGGAATGTGGGCGTGTGAAAGTGATGGGCCCTTGAATGGCGCTGTCTGCTGGTGTGAGTGTTGTAATGTGCTGGGCCCGCGGCTGGCGGTGTGAATGGTTTTGTATGTGTCACACGTATGAAAGGTGTATGAATGGCCTGTAAAGAGGTTGGTGCCTTGTCGTGGCTTTACAGCTCACGAGCTGTGAGCCAATGGTTCAGTTTCTCGCCCTTTCAATTATTAACAGTGCATTTCATTTTTGTGAAATCTCTGGTTAATACAACTGTATATACTGAACCATCACTCACCCTCGTGCCAAATCCAACCAGTATGTATGTGTGCTTGAGGAATAGGTGGTTGTGCAGAAATATTTGTCTTTTCTGTTTTTGTCAAGCAGGGTGTACCTTGTCCCTTTTTGTGAATGTTGTAATGTGTTGGTTTTGTGACTGGTGGTGTGAATGGTCTTGTGTGTATCATGTATGAAAGGTGTGTGAATGGCCTGTAAAGCGGTTGTTGCTTGTCGTGGCTTTACAGCTCACGAGCTGCGAGTCAATAGTTCAGTTTTTGTCCTTTCAATTATTGACAGTGCATTTCATTTTTGTGAAATCTCTTGTTAATAAAATTTTATATACTGAACCATCACTCGCCCTCGTGCCAAATCCAACCAGTATGTGTGTGTGCTTGAGGACTAGATGGCTGTGCAGTAATCTTTGTCTTTTTTGTCTCTCTGCCAAGGTGTACATTTCATCTAAGAAAAACCTACCAACTGTAGATTTTGTTGTAAACTAAACACCCATGGGAGTACATGGTGATGTCTCTATTGTGGATCCCAACAAGTTATCTTACCCACAATGTCCTGCAAACCTCAAAATGTGACTGTCACATTTTCCTTGCATTATTGTGCTGAAATTTTCACGCTGCAGAAAGTAACAACAAATTTCCAACCCCCCAGCATTTCTCCAAGTATCCCAATAGAAATGGTACCTCACTTGTGTGGGTGGGCCAAGTACCCGTGGCAGGGAAGGGCCCAAAACCTATTGATGCGACATCAAAATTGCCTATCACAAACCAACCTGGTTTTGCAAGGGGGGTCCCATGAGTTTTTGGCACGGGGCTCGGCGGCCATCTATGGAAACCTACCAAACCCATACATTTCTGGAAACTAGACACCTGGGGGAGTCCAGCGAGGTATGGCTTCCATGGGTCGCCCAAAATTCTCCTACCCAGAATCCCCTGCAAACCTTAAATTTCGCTGAAAAAACCACTTTTTTCTCAAATTTCGGTGTGGGAAAGTTTTGGAATCTGCGTGGATCCACAAATTTCCTCCCACCCAGCGTTCCCCCAGGTCTCCCGATAAAAATGGTACCTCACTCGCGTGGGTGGGTCAAGGACCCGCGACAGGCAAGGGCCCAAAACCTATTGAGGCGACATCAAAATTACCTATCACAAACCAACCTGGTTTTGCAAGGGGCATCCCATGAGTTTTTGGCCCGGGGCTCGGCGGCCATTTACAGAAAGCTACCAAACCCACAAATTTCTGGAAACTAGACACCCGGGGGAGTCCAGCGAGGTATGGCTTGCGTGGGTCTCCCAACATTCTCCTACCCAGAATCCCCTGTAAACCTCAAATTTCGCTGAAAAAATTACTTTTTTCTCAAATTTCTGTGTGGGAAAGTTCTGGAATCTGCGTGAATCCACAAATTTCCTCCCACCCAGCTTTCCCCCAGGTCTCCCGATAAAAATGGTACCTCACTCGCGTGGTTGGGTCAAGGACCCGCGACAGGCAAGGGCCCAAAACCTATTGAGCGACATCAAAATTACCTATCACAAACCAACCTGGTTTTGCAGGGAGTCCCATGAGTTTTGGCCCGGGCTCTGGCCATTTAGGAAACGTACCAAACCCACACATTTCTGGAAACTAGACACCCGGGGAGTCCAGCGAGGTATGGCTTGCGTGGGTCCCCAACATTCTCCTATCCAGAATCCCCTGCAAACCTAAAATCTTGCTGAAAAAATCACTTTTTTCTCAAATTTCTGTGTGGGAAAGTTCTGGAATCTGCGTGGATCCACAAATTTCCTCCCACCCAGCGTTCCCCCAGGTCTCCTGATAAAAATGGTACCTCACTTGTGTGGGTAGGCATAGTGGCTGCAACAGGAAATGGCACAAATCGTACTGTTGAGACTTCAAAATTACCTGTAACAAAACTACCTGGTTTTGGGAGGCACCTGAGATTTTGGCCCCGGGCTCGGCGGCCATCTTGGGAAAGTACCAAACCCAAACATTTCTGAAAACTAGACACCCGGAGGAGTCCAATGAGGTATGGCTTGCGTGGATCCCCCAACGTTTTCCTACCCAGAATGCCATGCAAACCTCAAATTTAGCTAAAAAAACACATTTTCCACATATTTTTGTGTGGAATCACCGGGGATTCCACAGGGAAAGGCTGTGGGGTAGGACATTTGTGCCGGCACGGTGATTCCACACAAAAATATGTGGAAAATGTGGTTTTTTCAGCTAAATTTGAGGTTTGCATGGCATTCTGGGTAGGAAAACGTTGGGGGATCCACGCAAGCCATACCTCATTGGACTCCCCCGGGTGTCTAGTTTTCAGAAATGTTTGAGTTTGGTTATTCCCAAGATGGCCGCTAAGCCCGGGACCAAAATCTCAGGTGCCCCCAAAACCTGGTAGTTTTGTTATAGGTAATTCTGAAGTCTCCACAGTACGATTTGGGCCATTTCTGTTGCAGCCACTATGCCTACCCACACAAGTGAGTACCATTTTATCGGGAGACCTGGGGAACGCTGGGTGGAAGAAAATTTGTGGATCCACGCAGATTCCAGAACTTTCCCACACAGAAATTTGAGAAAAAAGTGATTTTTTCAGCAAAATTTGAGGTTTGCAGGGGATTCTGGGTAGGAGAATGTTGGGGGACCCACGTAAGCATACCTCGCTGGACTCCCGAGTGTATAGTTTCTAGAAATGTGTGGGTTTGGTAGGTTTCCCTAGATGGCCGCGAGCCCGGGCCAAACTCATGGGACCCCTTGCAAAACCAGGTTGGTTTGTGATAGGTAATTTTGATGTCGCCTCAATAGGTTTTGGGCCCTTGCCTGTCGCGGGTCCTTGACCCACCCACGCAAGTGAGGTACCATTGTTCTCGGAAGACTTTGGGGAACATGGGGTAGGTGGAATTTTGTGTATCCATCCAGATTCCAGAACTTTCCACCACAGAAATGTGTGGAAAATGTGTTTTTTTTGACAATTGTTTAGGTTTGCAAGGGATTCTGGGTAACAGAACCTGGTGAGAGCCAGTCAAGTCACCCCATCCTGGATTCCCCATGGTGTCTAGATTTCAAAAATGTATAGGTTTGCTAGGTTTCCCTAGGTGCCGGCAGAGCTAGGGTTAAAAAACTACAGCTAGGCACTTTGCAAAAAAAGGGTCATTTTTCACTGTGAAATTGTGGTGTGTCCACGTTGCGTTTTGCGCCGTTTCATGTCGCGGGCACTAGGCCTACCCACACAAGTGAGGTACCATTTTTCTCAGAAGACTTTGGGGAATGCGGGGTGGGTGGAAATTTGTGGATCCATGCAGATTCCAGAACTTTCCACCACAGAAATGTAAGGAAAATTTGGTTTTTATGACAATTATTTAGGTTTGCAAGGGATTCTGGGTAACAGAACCTGGTGAGAGCCAGTCAAGTCACCCCATCCTGAATTCCCCTGGGTGTCTAGTTTTAAAAATGTATAGGTTTGCTAGGTTTCCCTAGGTGCCGGCAGAGCTAGGGTTCAAAAACTACAGCTAGGCACTTTGCAAAAAAGGGTCATTTTCACTGTGAAATTGTGGTGTGTCAACGTTGCGTTTTGTGCCGTTTTCTGTCGCGGGCACTAGGCCTACCCACACAAGTGAGGTACCATTTTTCTCGGAAGACTTTGGGGAACGCAGGGTGGGTGGAAATTTGTGGATCCACGCAGATTCCAGAACTTTCCACCACAGAAATGTAAGGAAAATGTGGTTTTTTTGACAAGTTTTTAGGTTTGCAAGGGATTCTGGGTAGCAGAACCTGGTTAGAGCCAGTCAAGTCAACCCATCCTGGATTCCCCTGGGTGTCTAGTTTTCAAAAATGTATAGGTTTTCTAGGTGTCCCTAGGTGCCGGCAGAGCTAGGGTTCAAAAACTACAGCTAGGCACTTTGCAAAAAAAGGGTCATTTTTCACTGTGAAATTGTGGTGTGTCCACGTTGCGTTGTGCGCCGTTTCCTGCTGCGGGCACTAGGCCTACCCACACAAGTGAGGTACCATTTTTCTTGGAAGACTTTGGGGAACGCGGGGTGGGTGGAATTTTGTGGATCCACGCAGATTCCAGAACTTTCCACCACAGAAATGTAAGGAAAATGTGTTTTTTTTGACAATTTGTTAGGTTTGCAAGTGATTCTGGGTAACAGAACCTGGTGAGAGCCAGTCAAGTCACCCCATCCTGAATTCCCCTGGGTGTCTAGTTTTCAAAAATGTATAGGTTTGCTGGTTTCCCTAGGTGCCGGCAGAGCTAGGGTTCAAAAACTACAGCTAGGCACTTTGCAAAAAAAGGGTCATTTTTCACTGTGAAATTGTGGTGTGTCCACGTTTTGTTTTGCGCCGTTTCCTGTCGCGGGCACTAGGCCTACCCACACAAGTGAGGTACCATTTTTCTCGGAAGACTTTGGGGAACGCGGGATGGGTGGAAATTTGTGGATCCACGCAGATTCCAGAACTTTCCACCACAGAAATGTGAGGAAAATGTGGTTTTTTTGACAATTTGTTAGGTTTGCAAGGGATTCTGGGTAACAGAACCTAGTGAGAGCCAGTCAAGTCACCCCATCCTGGACTCCCCTGGGTGTCTAGTTTTAAAAAATGTATAGGTTTGCTAGGTTTCCCTAGGTTCCGGCAGAGCTAGGGTTAAAAAACTACAGCTAGGCACTTTGCAAAAAAGGGGTCATTTTTCACTGTGAAATTGTGGTGTGTCCACATTGCGTTTTGTGCGGTTTCCTGTTGCGGGCACTAGGCCTACCCACACAAGTGAGATACCATTGTTCTCGGAAGACTTTGGGGAACGCGGGGTAGGTGGAAATTTGTGGATCCACACAGATTCCAGAACTTTCCACCACAGAAATTTGAGGAAAATGTGGTTTTTTTGACAATTGTTTAGGTTTGCAAGGGATTCTGGGTAACCGAACCTGGTGAGAGCCAGTCAAGTCACCCCATCCTGGATTCCCCTGGGTGTCTAGTTTTCAAAAATGTATAGGTTTGCTAGGTTTCCCTAGGTGCCGGCAGAGCTAGGGTTCAAAAACTACAGCTAGGCACTTTGCAAAAAAAGGGTCATTTTTCGTTGTGAAAATGTGGTGTGTTCACGTTGCACTTTGAGCCGTTTCCTGTCGTGGGCACTATGCCTACCCACACAAGTGAGGTACCATTTTTATCGAGAGACTTAGGGTAATTCAGATTTGTAGAGCAACTGTTATTACCTATTGACATTCGATGCATTTCGGCCTTCCAAATGAAAGACAATGTGTAAAATAGAAGTCATTTTGAAAAATGACCGATAATTCTCATGCTAGTATGAGTATTCCCAATTTCGGAAATGTGCAAATATCTACTGTTTCTAAACTCTATATTTTGTTCCAATTTCAGAAATACATAGGTGTCTTTCATACCGATTTTTCCATGTATATATTTTCCCAAATTAATTGCTATATACCCGGTACATAATAAAAAACCATTGCAAGACGCTGCTCAGTTATTGGCTCTGGGTTCGTTGGGTTCTTGGTGAACCTACAAGTCTTATATATCCCCACAACCAGAAAGGTTCAGCGGATGTAACGGTATATTGCTTTCAAACAGCTGTCATAATTAGAAGAAGTTACAGGTGAAAACGTTGACACAAAAGGCTGTTTTTTTCAACTGTTTCAATTTTTCCTATATTTAACTGTTAGTTTCTATAAAGATACCTTGAAGAATCTACACAAATGACCCCTTGCTGAATTGAGAATATTGTCTACTTTCCTAAAATGTATAGCTTTCCAGGATCCATTATTGCTTTCATACCCATTTCTACCATTAACTGGAAGGAGGTTGAAAGCACAAAAATAGCAAAAATAGGCTATGTCCCAGAAAAATGCCAAAACTGTGTAAAAAGTGTTGGTTTTCTGACAAAAGTCTGTCATTCCCTAAAAGCTGGGAAAATGGTGATTTCAGCCCCACAAACCCTTTTTTGATACCATTAGCAGGGAAAAAACCCAGATGCTTTCATTTGCAGCACTTTTTTCCCATTTTTCCCCAAAAAAACAAAATGTAGCTGTATTTTGGCTAATTTCTTGGTCCCCTCCAGGGGAATCCACAAACCCTGGGTCCCTTTAGAACCCCATGATGTTGAAAGAAAAGGACGCAAATTTGGCGTGGATACCTTATGTGGTCAAAAGGTTACAGGGGCCTAAGCGCGAACTATCCCAAATAGCCAAAAAAAGGCTTAGCACAGGGGGGG
Organism: Calotriton arnoldi; assembly: GCA_963921515.1. NCBI lineage: Eukaryota > Metazoa > Chordata > Amphibia > Caudata > Salamandridae > Calotriton > Calotriton arnoldi. Next base: position 519,245 of record CAWUFW010007805.1, on the reverse strand, counting down.
AAAAGGCCTAGCAGCGAAGGGGTTAAAAGGCTGAAGTTGTTGTGTTGTACAATTTGCGCATTACAGTAATTGTTGAACATATTAATGCAGTAAGATATAGGGCATTTTTTTTATATTTCAAAACTATACGTTCCCACTGCTTTATAAGCTTTGCTTTATCACTAAATTAATTTGCTTTAAAATGCACCATTTGCCAATCTTTTTTGAAATTTTTTTCTCTGGAGGAGAATCCAGCCTGGACCCCACATTTGTCCATTAAGCTTGCCCGCGTTGCTCACTACATAAAAGTCATACCCAATTTTTATGCCTTACCACTTTCAAATGTCACCAGCCGCCACTGTTCGCGAGCTGGCCATAGTTTTTTTCATGCAGTACAGCCTCAGTTAAGTTGTTCTTTTGACTTCTAGAACTCCTTCTTGTTAAAAAAACTTTGACATTAAAAAAGTGCAAACCTTTTCCCTCCCCTCAAATTCCTGTGTCTTTTTTTTCATACTTTTCAGTGGCCTCAGGTTCTGAAAGTGAGGTCCACTGAGCATTATAAAAAGAAATGCCCTGATGTTGGCGTAGAGACCACTGGAAAAAAGGGAAAAAATAAAGGCCTTTGTGAACAATATACATGAAATAACACAACAGGCAATGTAGGCATATTGGAAAATTGTACACAGGGTCTGTGGAGATTTTAGGCAGGAGGTATTGCAAGTCATGAGGTGACTTATAAAGTAGGAACTGCAGGTCTATGGGGAAATTATGAAGAAGGTAATACAACACTATAGAAAATAACGCAAAAGTCAGTGCTAATTCATTGTGCAGTTATACAGAAGGCAATGCATGTCTGCTGAAAATAAAAAAGGAGGCAATACAACTGTATGAGAAAATTATACAGAAAGAAATACATAGCTACAGAAAATAATATTCAAGGCAATGCAAGAACATTGGAAAATTATACGGTATAGAATTCAAGTCTTTGAAGAATAATTCATAAGTCAATACAAGTCTTTTGAGAATTTACACAGAAGGCAATGCAGGCTACACGAAATGCTACAGAATGTAGTGTGAGAATGTTGAAACTTTATACTGAAAACGTTGCAAGTCTTTGGGGAATAATACACAATACATTGCAGGTTCATGGGAAGTTATGCAGAAAGCAGTGCAAAGCTATGTGAAATACAAAAGATGATGCAAGTGCATGGTGAGAATATAGAGAAGTCAGTGAATGTCTACATGAAATAATAAAGGTGACAGTACAGGTATATGAGAATTAATGCAAAAGGAAATGCTTGCACGGGGACATTGAATTGTTATTAAATGCCATCTGTCAGAGGAGCCATAGGCACACAGGGGCTACTGAGCCCCAACCATGGTGGGTGAGGTTGTTTGCCACTGAGGTCCGTCATGGTACGGCTCTGCAAACTGCAAATACACCCTTTCAGCGCTTGACTTTCAGGATAGAAGGGGTGAGTAATCAAAGGCTTCTGAGGCAGGTGATGTGTGGATCAAGAGCTCAGAACTCAAGAGCCAGCCAGCAGACACAATAACATATTGTCCTGTACAGTTCCTATATTTTTGTTAAAATAAAGCAATTCACCCTTATAGGAAAACAAAATATACAGGGGTTTCTGGTACTGGATTGTTTTCCCATCTACGAACGTCAGTGAAGTGCTACACCCCCTGCAGTCCCCTCTCACCGCAGTAGGATTTTGTTAATGTCTATTGTCTCCGGTATGTGGAATGAGTAAAGGCATTAGTTAGGCACAGGTGTAGTTCACACTTTATTACCCCTTCCGCTAGATGTCTAAATCAGTCCACTGGGTTTCACTGACTTGAGTTCACAGTTCAAAATACCTCAAGTTTATACAGCATATTTTTCTGCTCACTAAGGGCCCGATTCACAAAGGTAAACTTACACTTTTGTGTAAGTTTACTACTTTTCAGTATTCACAAAGGTAAACTTAGAACAAAAGTCTAACTTTACTACTTTTCGGTATTCATAAAAGTAAGTTACTAAAGTAGTAAACTTACACAAAAGTGTATGTTTACCTTTGTGAAACAGGCCCTAAATCTCTTGTTCTGTTTATAGGTAGAATCTGCCTTTACTCAGCGGTGGCCGGCATGGTCCGTGGGTGGCGGGGAAGGTCCTGGCTTGCGGGAGGGAGGGGCGAGGGGGAAAACGGTGCGCAATAAAAAAAAATATATTATTAAAATAACACTTACCTTGCCGCACCGGGTCCTGCGTCTCTGCTCCTGCTCTCTTCATTAGACTGAGGCATAGGAAGCACAGCCAGGCTCCCCTGACCAATCACAACTCTGCAATGCAGCATTGTGATTAGTAAGCACCCAGGCTCCCCTGACCAATCACAACGTTGCAATGCAGCGTTGTGATTGGTTTTGAGCGTCCTGGTTCGACGCTCAACCAGGGAATGGGGGCTTGGGATTGTTCTCCACGCAGGTTGTAATGCAGCCTGCTTGGAGAACGGGGAAAGTGTGCATGACTGGTTTGGGCGGCCCAAGAGGGCCGACCAAACAGTCATCGCAAGCTTAGGAGTGGGCAAACCACTCCTCCCCTGCCCTGCGCCGTGAGTAGAGCAGCTCTGCCCACCCACCTGCCTGCAGAGAAGCAGGAAGCATAAAATGATAATAACTCAAAGTTACTATCAACTTATGTTTACTTTACTTTGCAGTGCACTGCTTAAAAGCAGTGGGGCGCCGCCCCTGCCTTTACTTCCTCAGTGAAGGTGCAGCACTGGTGGCCCTGGTGAATGTGTTATATGCACTTACTGCTCCAGCGACGACTTCATTGATCCGGGAGCTGCATTGGAGACCTCTCAAAACAGCAGTCACTGGGCGGCATCAGAGCCGCTGGCCTGCATGGCGTGCACTTGTCTTCAGCCTTTGCGGCCTGCCAGGATGAATCCAAATGGTACTAGGTCCTATCAGTTGCATCATCCAGGCCGGTTCTTCAGTGGGCTGATCAAAGCTTCTGCATTGACGGTGACGAAGGATCTTCATCTCGGATACCTGGCAGTGGCAGCACCAGCCTGAACATCCACTGCGCATGCACACTTGACACGCACATGGAACACCAGCACAAGGATCTGGGGTAACATATGAGCAGAACTTTACATGAGAGGGGTCAGTAGACTTCACTGTCTTTTAACACAGAAAAAAGGACTGGGATTACTAATTAATCACAAAAACTAGGTACACTGCCACAACCACCTTATGTGACTTATCGAAGACATGGACAGTAGTGCCATGTCATTCATGAGGGCATGCATTGAGCTGCTTTCGAGGTCATAGAAGAGGTTCTGGACCTTCCATGGACAGGCCTAGTCCTCTATCCACACGCTAGATTAGAGTGACTGCAGGCCCAAACAAAGAGTCAGGATGCCAGTTTCACATGCAGTCAGGCACTCAAGGTACTGGTAAACGCCTATTACCATGCAGGGGTCATTACCGTCTCAACACCATTTTTGTAAGAAATAATAAATCAACCATTGCCTGGCAGTTGCAGCACCAATCTCTTGGGCACATGCCACACATCTGCTAAACATCTGCTGCACATGCACACTTGATATGCACATTGAATGCCAGCCCGAGGATATGGGATAACATATAAGCGGAGCATTACATGAAAGGGCTCAGTAGACTTCACTCTCCTTTAACACAGAAAAAATGACTGCCATTACTAATGCACCAGTTATACTACAGACTGAATTATCTATTGGTGGCTTGACAGCATCATCATACACCAGGGTATCCCTTTAATCCACATCACAGTTGAAAGGTGGAGGTAATGCACGGGGGTTCACTGACATGTTGCAGTCAAGATCTTTGCTGCTGCCTCTGTACACACTGCGTCATAAAATGTAGAACATAAAAGCAAAATGCTAGAAAAAAATAGAAAACAACTTTCTTTGAGGCATAAGGCTAAGGACACCTTTTATCGTGACACAAATATATCAACAAACAAAAAGGCCAGCACTGAACACTTTGCTGAAAACCTGTGCTTCTGGCCAGAAGAGGTCACACAACACTGTCTGGAAAATGAATTATGGCTCAAAGTGGGTCAGATTCCCACCATAGTCAGTCTTGGTTCGCAGATGGAAGTCTTCCAGTGAGACCTTCGAAGCTTTCCTCCGACCAGCAGCACACACTTCCTGTTATCATTGGCCAGAGCTCAGAGAGTGACTGGGATCCCATGGCTAGGCAGAATGCTATTAGAATGAAGATTCCTCTGAAGTGGAGCCAGAGAGATGCCTCTGGATTCGCAGTTTACCATCTCTCTCTGATGAGCTTCTCACCCCTTCCCCCGTTCACCTTTGAACCCTGACCCAATAGTTCAAGAGCTTGTCAACCATTTCTAGTGCTGTTTGTTGTCTGCATTGTATTTCAGCAGGGTTTAGAAAATAAGAGCAATGGAACATTGTGTGCTAATTAAGTTGGATAAAGGATTGTTTCAGAAAAATACTGTTTTATGGGTAAATGAAGGAGACGTCAGTGCAGGCCATAAAGTGTCCAGAAAACAGCCGGGCAAAAGTGGAGTCAGTCAATTCATCTCTGTGGCCTGATGTTCTGGAAATCCTCTGCTTCATATGCATCATAGAACTATGCGAAAGGGCAGGACCAAATTATGCGGCAGGGTTGACTCAATTATGCATCAAGAAAAGACTAATCAAGCGGCCTCATGCACAACATTTTATAACAGTATCGCTACATTATTTTACCTTTTGCAGGAGCAGGCATTGAAACGTAACCAGTCGACTTCTGCGAAGGGCTTTCCACAGCGTGGCAGCACCTGTTGAAGTGTTTTTAGTAACTTTTGATCCATTTCAACTAGACACAAAAATGTATTTTGGTGAAATCTGCAAATTATACCACAGATGATGGATTGTGTGGCAAATGTGGAAATGCCATAATTATGCAGAAAACGCTGTAGCCGTAGTATTGCATAATTCCGGTTGAAACAGAAGGTGGTGAGCTCCAAACTCCACTTTGATCCAATAACTCAGGTGAAATGTAGCTTTTCGTAATGATTTGAGTTAGCTGTGTTTTCTTACAGAACCCGCTTTGCCAAATAACAAAAACATGACTAAAAGTGAACGTTCCACAATCTTTATTTCTTGCCTCATGTCATCAGCCCCGGTTCACCATATATTCTTTCACATTTTACCCAAGCGATTGTCTTCAGAAACATGTTACATATTATAATATTCACCATCACTAAGCATGTACTTCTGCCAAGTTAGAACCATTTCTGTAAATAACACAATTTGCAACAGGGAGCAGACCGTTCACACTTTACATATTTGGAGAAAACCACAGCAGCTGCCAAGTCTCTTATTTCTAACAAAAACTATATGTGTGCTTCTGTACGTTTGTTTTTGCAAAAGCAGAATTTACAGCCCTGTTCTGGCTGTGCTGTGGTCGGGTGTGAGTTATGTTATGCTGTTGAATAATGCCGCATGAGTTGTGTTACATGGCCTGTATGTGCTTACTCTGTAATTGGATTATTTTGATTGTGTTATATGTGTTGTGGTGTGAGCCATCATGCCACACTTTACAGGCTGTGTAGGTCTTGATCCCAGTGGGTTAACCAAGTGCTTGCTGTGCACAGGCTCCCACTCTGCTGTTCAGATACATTTGTCTTGTACAGTCAGTGAGGAGGCCTGAGGGTGGATGCACAGAGAAGGTGGCGCGTGGAGTAAAGACACAGGCCTTCCAGCCTCCTCTCAGACATGGAATCAGACAAGAAAAGAAGAGGGACCACATGGACGAGTGGAGGCTTCATACACTGTAAAAGGGTAAATAAAAATCAGTAGGGAGAAAAAGCAAGGGGGAATATGGCTCTGTCAGTGGATTATTGTCATCATCCGCAGAGAAACCAAGAGAATGTTTTTGGTAAGGCCTCCTGACATGAAATAGCCAAAGGAGAAGTTTTATCATGATGAGAGGTGGGTGGAGATCTAGAAGACTGGTAGCTAAAACATGGCAGAGTAAATATGTCTGCATCGTTCACAAGCACATGTTTTCTTTTTGCCCATCCCTAACGTTCAAACATGCTAAAGTTACTTACTTCTGGACAGGACAGAGTAGGGTAAGTTCTACTACCATATCCTGGTGAGCATGGGGAGGGAATGGCTTCCACTACTTAGTGTGGCATGTACTGCTGTCTTGTGGGGAGGACGGGGAGGGTGGCTTCCAGTTCATGGTCTTGGATGGGGAGGCACTAGGAGGGTTCCACTACTAACTCACAGGTGGGTCTTTGGGCAGGATAGCTCACTTAATGTTCCTTTAATGAGGACCAAGTAACATGGTTATTGAAGACCCTTCGAGGTAATGACCCTCAGAAACCTATGAACCAACCTGAGGCGAAAGTTTGGTTACATGAACAGAGTGTGTGTGGAACTTGAGACTTAGGGCCAGACTGCGAGTAGCCTAGGGCTCATGGACAGGTAGTTTGAGGAGCTTTGGGCACATGGCCTGTGTCAGGAGATTGAGGTACTATGGGGAGCTTGGTGTGCATTGACTGTGTGAAGAGTTTGTTGAAAATGGGCAGACAATGTGCGAAGCCGGTGGCTGCAGGTCCATATTTGTAAAGTGCTTTGGGCCTCTTGACAGACCGTATTGGTAGCTTGTGGTCACGTACAGTGCATGGCAGGATGCCATTATGAGAAGATTGAGATATGCGGACAGACAGCATGAAGAGTTCAGGCCATGGGAAGACATATTAGGAACATGACACATATAGACAGACAATGTAAGGAGCTTGGGGCACACAGAAAGACTGTGCGGTGCTTGAAACATATGAGCAGATAATGTGAGGAGCTTTGTCGACCCATTGCCAGACGCGAAAGGAACCTGAGAGATGAACAGACAATGTGAGGAGCTTTGGACACATGGGAAGATGTGTGAGGAATCTGAGACATGAACAGACAATGTGAGGAGCTTGGGGCACACAGAAAGACTGTGCGGTGCTTGAGACACATGAGCAGACAATGTGAGGAGCTTTGAACCCATGGCCAGACACGTGAGGAACCTGAGACATGAACAGACAATGTCAGGATCTTTGGACACACATAGAGACCGTGAGATGCTTGCTGCAAACGGACCAAGCCGGAGGTGCTTGTGGCCAAAGGACAGACTGCTAGAGCTTTCGACATATTGACCGATAGTGTAAGAAGTTGGGAACACAAGGACAGATACCGTGAGGAGCATGGGATGCATGAACTGAGTATTGCTCTTGGGTGCTCGAAGATATGCACAGACAGTATGAGGACTTTTAAACCCATGCACATGTAGTGTGAGGAACTTGGGATGTATAACCAGGTTGACCTGTTGAAGGCTCATGAACAATGTTAGGAGGTTGTGACTCATGAACATTGTGAGGAGCACAGGACACGCGATTTGAGGGTGAGGTGCTTGGAACCTGTGAACACTGTAATGAGCTAGGGACATGTGACTAAACAGTGTGAGGACAGTGTTATGAGTTTTTACCTGTGGACCGTCAGTGTGAGGAGCATAGGACTCATAATCAGTTTGAGGCGTATAGAGGCATGAGGAACTTGTGTATGTGTAGTATTTTTGTTTACTAACTTTTGCTAACTGTGCTTACTTGTGTTTGCAAAGCTTCCTTCTTAGGTAATTGCAACTTACCTTTTCTTGATTAGTTGTTTTAATGTTCCATGTTCTGGATTCTTAGCAGTAGGTTCACAAGCTCTCGATAATGGTCTGCTGCAGCAGTTTCCCCCTGAGATTTGTGGCTTGCTGGACGCTCTACGGTTGTGGGCATATTTCCATTGGAATAAACTGCGTTATTTGACAGTTTACGTCTTGAGTGAATACTTCTCACATCTTCTGACAAGTGGAGAAGGACCCTTATGCGCATCGAACACATGACCTGTGAGAAGTGTTTTCATTGAATTCCCTATATGTTTTCGTGCATTAGAAAATTTGACCACCATTGATTTATTGAGTGTGATCTCTGAGGATCTCACCAGATCACTCGGACACATTGGGCCAGAAGGCGGGATTTTTCTTCAGCTGCATCATGAGCGCCTTCCTCTAGCGAGGCTTGCTTTGTGCACAGTATACGACTGAAAAAAAGAGTGTGTGACGTAACACGCAGGCGGTCATATTGGGTAGTTGTGTTTTGGTGATCGTGTATGAGAGAAGTAGTTTTTACCTACCGATAAGTCAAACAAATTGTTTTCATACTTTCCCAAAGTAAGTGTGTGATTGTTTGGTTTCTTCAACTATTTACAGTAGAATTATGACTTCTCAAACAATCACCAACTACCTTCATTTTTAAAACACCCTGACAAGCTACTAATTAAATGGAAACAGTGACCGAGTGTTAGAAAGTCGGTTATTAGTAGTGGTAAATATGCATCTACCACTAGCTATAAGGCCACTAACCCAGTCTAGGTCTCATAATAGATCTCAGAAAATTATTCCCATGCTAAACCCTTGGTAGCTTGGCTGCGAGCAGGCAGGCTTAACTTCAGAGACAGGTATGTAAAGCATTTAAAAACACTAATTCAATGAATAATTAAGTCACAACAGACAATAAAAATCCAAAACCAATTTATGAAAATTGGAAGTATTTTTATCTTTAAAATGACACCAAAACGAAAAAATCCAATGTAGGGAGCCGGAGGTATGAATTTTTAAAGATTTAGCACTATATAGCACCTAGAAACCTATAGCACCTATTGGGACATTTGGTTGCGCTAGACCGGGACAAAGTCAAAGTTTCAAGCCGACCGCGATGGAGCCCTGCACGGCTACCCCTCGCTGTAGGCCTTGGTCAAAGTTTTTACATTCTAACTTCGAAACGTTTCTGGGGCTTTTTCTGCTGGGGTCTCACTAAGTTCTCCACCAGTCTTGATTCGTTGAGGGTTCACCGGCTTGCCTTGCGACGAGCTCCCAGTAAAAACTATGGAAGTCAGACCTCCGGAGCTTTCTAGCAGGACAAACCAGGGATCCGGTTGGGCGGCTTGACTCTCGCGGTTGGGGCCGATCAAGTCTGTTACCTTCGGACTGAGAAACATTTACGGAGCTTTTTCTTGCGGGGTCCCTTGATGCTCTTTACCAGGCCGGATTCAGTGAGGGTTCGCCGGTTTCGGTTTCGACCAGTTCCCTGTCAAACTCTGGAAGTCAGACCTCCGGAGCTTTTCAGTGGGATGAACCTGGAGGGCAGGCCGACTCGCAGTTGAGGGTCAACGGCCTGGCTGGCTAGGTCGAGTCGGTCACTTATGGAGATTTTTTCCAAATTTGCTCTAAACTTCTCCAAACTTCTGGAACTTCTTCCTGAAGTTCCTCTGAGGGTCCCAAAGTGTCCAAAACGTACTCCAAGGGTCTGGAAGCTCCAAGATAGCGTTGGAAAGTTTGGGACTTCCGTACCCACAATCTACTTGGAAAAACCCCTTACAAATCCACTGTATGCACTCCAGGCTGCGGATTCTTGGTGGTGATGGTCCATGTGAGCTCTGTTAACCTGTAGCTTGCAGGGAGTATACTCTTTATTCCTCTTGAAGCCAGTTAAGTCCACAGGGCTGTAGTTCCAGATTGTGCAGCAAGCGCAGACAGTCAGAGTTCAGGGCCTGGTTGGTGCAAATCAAACTTCCAGCATAGACCTTCTTCTTTTGTTGTTTCAAGCAGCAGATTTGAGAAGCTCTGCCTCTTTCAGCTACTTATTCAGTGTTCTCTGGGGTAACACAGGAGGGCCCTACTGTCCAATGAGGTGCAGGGCATTATCACAGAACATGATCATTCCGTCCAAAGTGTGGCACAATAGTCTCCCAGAAAGCACTAATTCAATATGACTGAAGTCTCAGCAGAGAGGCAAGAGCTAGCTAAACCAACCACAAGGATGGCTCATCTCCATAGTCACATTCCCCCTTGCATCTGCACATTCCTTTCTTAAGCCTGCCATCTGGCTTGGTTCAGAGGGTATGGGTGTGAATGGGCCTGGCTTCTTCTGCCTGTCCCCTCATTTCTTTGAAGATCATGGTTTACGACCCCTCTTCCTTGCTCTGGCATTCCTGTGCAGAAAATCCCTCTCCTCCCAGGATGGCTCCTCACCCTAGGTGCCACTTATCACTTCATCAAAGCAGCCTGACCAATCAGAGCAGACCACCAGAAGGCTGAAATTTGGCTAACTTCTTCTCTGTACATTTTAGGATACATTCAACAACAGAATATTGCTGGATTCATCAATACCAATCTACTAAGTCCTTGAATGATATATTTCGGTAATTCCTAGCATTAGCTTGCTCCTTATAAGTACCTGACGCCCCACCCCTGGGACACCTAGGGGAGACCCTGGTAGTACCTAATATGCCAAAATATAGTATTTTATCAATTTTTAATTGCCTCAAACTACAAAGTTGATTTTGGGCCCAATTCCCATTTTGAAAGCAGTCCAGCAACACAAGGCTGCTTTTAAACTGACCTCAGGCCTCAGCAGTGCACACATGCAAGTACAGAAAGGGCTGCTGGCCTCTAAACTGACATACCCTCTCATATATCCTAGTGACTTAAAGGTAGTTTCAATCGCCCTGCCCTATTATGTACTAGGGCCTCATGGGGAGGTCATGCCAATCACAGGGGTACCCTAACCTATAGTGTACCCTAGTGTATGTAGGTGTTTTCACTGTATTCTAATTGTCTCTTTCAGCATAGCACTGGCCCAAGGCCTTGTTAGGCAGAGCCCAGGGACAGTCAGAGTCAGTTACCACCAGTACCAGTCAGCAAAAAATTGGGGGTGCCCAGGGCACAGGATGACTTTGCAACAAGAATGATGTATAATTTTTTTAATTGCATGATTTGAAACATTTAAGAGTTGCTCTCTATTCTCCCTTTTCAAATGGTCTAGTGACAGAAAGGGTGAACAGAATCATTTAGAGAGGAGTTCAAAGTGCCATAACATCTGGAAAACAGGTGAGGACGCTTTTGAAGCAGAAAGAATAGAACTATAATACTGCACCTCGCCGCACTACAGGCTTTTCACCTTTAAAATTGATTAGAGTTTGAAGTCCCTGCATTAGCCTTTTTCCCGAAATGATGGAGACTCATAATCAGAGTTCTGTTGTTTCCGAGGGTGTGGAGGAGGTGGGGTCAAAGGTAGTTATTAAACAGGCACAAACCAAAGACTATTTTGATAAAAGAAACAGGTGCAAGAGTGTAGACATTGCTGTGGGGGGGTTGAATTTTAATAAACAAACTACACAGAGTGATTAAGGGTGAGACTAAGTTTACTTTTCCAGGTGAGTGTTGAAAAATGCTCTAAAGGGGCAGTTTAGCTTGCTGGTGGTGGCACAGGAGAAATCTCATTCAGTTGACACAAGAGCAAGCTAGAACCATCAAAACAGCTGGGATGACGTTGTATTGATGCATCAAGTAATGCTGAAGAAGTAGCACCGTAAAGCTCAAACTTCGGTTCTCCCTATAACAACGATTTTCCTGTTTCTGAGCCTGATTCACAAAGTTGTTGTTCTTCTTCAGGTTTATCAAAGTCATGCTTTTCAAAAAAATCCTGAGGATGCTTTATTGAATGATCATATAAGTAGGGAGTTCATTAAGCATGATCCTAAAACACCAAAAAAATGATGATTTTGTCATGTATTGATGATCTTTCCTTGTTAAAAGTGACTTGTTTTGTTTAAAGAGGGGAGATTTTGTAGTATTTGGTTTCATTTACTTTTGTTTACTGTGTTTACTTTTGTTTGCAAAGCTTCATTCTTAGTTAATTGTAATATACGTTTTCTTGATTTGTTGTTCCATGTTCTGAATTGCAAGCAGAAGGTTCATGAGCTCTTGATAATGGTCTGCTGCAGCAGTTTCCACCTGACCTTCATGCCTTGCTGGTCGCTTTATGATCAGGGGAATATTTCCATTGGAATACACTACATTACTATGTTACTTTAATCTTTCCGTCTTGAGTAAATACTTTTCACAGTATACGCGGGCTGAGTGGGCATGCAAATTCTTTTTATGTGTGGAGATGTGCGAATGTGATGATGCATGGAATATTGGGGGTCTTTATGATGGGTTAAGACTGGGAGATGATTAGCACTGGAGGAAGAATTGAGCTTAAACAGAACCTATCAGGCTGTGCATGTAATCCAAGAGTTTAACATGGAATAAAGAATTTAGGGCCTGATTTTGAGTTTGGCAGATGGGATTTACTCTGTCAGGGCTATGGAGTAAAGTACTCCATTCTGCTATAATGTTCCATGAAGGAATAGATATCTGTAGATATCTGAAGATATACTGGTATATGAAGAAAACCAGCATATCTCCTCCGTCACTGAACATTATAGCAGAATCTGCAGTGCACAGGGGGTCTCTAGATGGGATACTATATTTTTATGATCCCTGTTGATACAATAACAAGATATACTGGTTAATAAAAGACTAATGTCTTAATTGCGCTCCTGTATGCTATTGTGTTTTTTGTTGTTTTGTTTTTATATTGTTTATTACTTTGTGTAATGTACATGTGTTTTAGACGTTAAAGTGTAATTGATGTAGAATATTAGTGTGAAATTAAATTTATAGAAGAGGATTAAAGCCATATATATTTTTCCAAACTTATGTGGTATTTGGATGTGGTGTAGTCTACTGTTTGTAGGGTGTATGCATAGTGAAGTCTGAGTGGTTTATGTGATTTATGTGTTTTTATCCTGAGGGTAATTTTGTAATTCTATTGTGAAGTGAAACTCTGTCCCTTCGTGCGTCGGGTCTCTCTCCTTTTTGTTTCACACGTAACAACCCCAGATGCCAGAGGGGGCTACCGGATGAAGACTAGCAGTGCAACCTGGTGGATGCCATTGTTGTGAGGAGAGGCCACTGTGGTGCACCCAAGCTCCAACTGAGGATCAGTACCAGGAACCACCGACAATCCCTCTCCTCATCATCACCCTCCCTGTAGGGGAAACCAAAGAAAATTTTCAGTTGCATCGGAGGAGTGCCGTGGACACCCAGCTGTGGCCACTGCCGACCCTGAGACACTCTTAGAGACACTGTCCAGACAACCCTGCTGGTGCAGGTAAGACTGAGCTACAGACAGGAGGGCTGTGAGGGAACTCGTCTGACAGATAGCCCTTTGGCACAGGAACACTTTTGACTTTCCTAACAAAGTTGGAGTAGGACTCCTGAGACTCAGACTGCTAGTGGGGCCTAACCTGAATGTTGCCTATAGTGAATGGGGAATAACCACTACTACTATTGAAAGGGAAGTGGGGCTCAGGGAACTGCCATTAAACTCTAGAGTCCTGCTTCAGGGGGCTGTGTGTATTGTTTGTGTATGCTGTATTTCACTTTGTTTTCATATATAAATTCTACTTTTGTCATAAAAGAAAGTTTTCGACTTGACAATCATTTATTGAGGCTATTGAGCGTATTTTGAGTTGTGAGGCTGTGTTCAGCTTTGTGTCTACACCCTCCCGTGAGAAGCCTCAGACTGCTCGACCTGCGCTACCACTGAGAGTCAAGTCCTGAAGGGGTACTTGGCTCAGTTGCTCAAGATCCAATTTAGGTCGGTCCCCAGGACATCTGGAGTAAAAGGCGCTGACCCCAATGGTTAGGCCCAGTAGCTCCTGCTTGCCCCGTGACCCTCTGAATGGGGTTCTGATAATATTCATTCTGGGTTGGTGCTGCTTCTACTGTGAAGGGATGCAGCTTTAACAATGTAGGAATCTAATAGAAAGGAAAATGGGAATCTGGGGCATTTAGATTTTACATTACTTTAATGAAATACAAAAAAAAAATCTGTTCTAGTTTCCACAGCACACAAGGGGCAAGGAACCAAGAAGAATTGGCACGGATCATGGGACACTCCTACATGTCACCAGCCCAACAACAGGACAGTAGGAGGAAATAATATGGATGCACCAGGCAATGAGGTAGGCACAGCTCATACCAGAAATCAAAAAGTTCATTAGGGAACAGCTCCTCCACCCTATCCTTTTCCCCTTTGGGGCAACGACCTGGTGGCTATGGGAAGGAACTATCACCTGAATGCCATAACCAGGGACCTCATTACAATAGAATGATGCTGTTGAAGACCAAAATAATATGGTCGTAGTTTGTGCGGGTTCGAGTGGAGGGGATCAGAGAGTCACAGAGTAGAAGAAAGATAGAGGCAGAAGCTAAACATAACGCTTAGCAAATTTTGCAGGATTAGGGGTTTTGAGGCGGTAAGATATTATGGCGTCATAAACCTGAGGATGCCGGAGCATTACTCGACAGAATGGGTACACCTCAAAGGCCTTGGCATAGACATGTTTATCCTAAGCATCACAGAGATCCTGGAGCTGGTGGGCTGCAAATAGCGGGAGAAAAGGGGAGGCTGGAGGTTTGGGGGAGCGGCAAAGAAACGGGAGCCTCTTAGCAGCATGGCAAAAAAACAACTGTCAACCCACAACAAGTCAAGGGACAAGGGCAACAAGGGAGCGGATAATACAGTCATTCCTTATCCACAGGCCTTAGGATGCTGAACAGCAGGGAGATCCCAAGGACATTCAGGGTGCCACTGTAGGAGCATGGCCCTTGCAGCCCAGGTATGGCAGGGATCGGCCATAAGACAGTAGCCAAGGTAGCCCGTGAAGCCTAGAATCCCACAAGTGGTCGCCACAGTGAAGAGTGTATAGGATGAATACAAAAAATGGCTATAGTGATAATTATGAAGCTTATAAAATCAAGTCCCAAGCTTATTTTTATATGCAAGATCGCAAAATGTTGAAAAAAACTGCAGATACGTAATCCCACCAGCACAGTCTCTGTGATTTGTTGTCAAGCAAAAGGGATGGAAGTGACCTAAGTGCAGGGGCTACAGCTGGTGACAAAACAGTCATTTATAGTGTGCCATTTGTTTTACAAGTATATCTTTATTGATTTTCTAAGTTAATCTGTTTCATCTATGCCAATGATTACACACTAAATCCTACCATTTTTGTAATCTATAAGACTTGTATGTATGTATGCACGCATGTATGCAGGTGGTATTTGTGTTGTGGAAACCCAGTCAAAACACAGCAGAGTGGTGTACAGGGTTAATACAAACACAAAGTAAAAGAGCAATAGGAGAGGTAGCTGGGTTCTGGCAGCAGAAATGTGTGCACTGTTACTGTATTGTGATGTTGTGTTCTTTATAGAGGTGCAACTTCAAGTCTTTCCTTTGTTTGTGAAACCTTTACATTCTCTTCAGGTCATTGTGTAGTGCATGACAGTAGATGCTCTTTTCTTCCTTAAATCCTGCACAACACAAGTAATATTCTTAAACCTCCTCAAAACCTCTTTAAGCTCCTATATCTCTATGGCAGCCACATGGAGATAAGCAAATACTAACATACAGTTCCCACTCCTGAGAGCCATAAACATCAACCAGTCACCTCAGTACAACTTCCTGTTTCCAAACTCATGGATGGTGAACTGCAGTTAATCCCTCCCTGTACCTCCTTCTTTCATCCTACATGCTTCACCCTCCTCTTACCCAGTCTATAGTTCATGCTACTACTGACCAGCAACCCTAAAGCTGACTCTATTTGTCAAAACAAGTTTATCTTCTCCCCATGTGCCACTCTTAGGAATCATTGAGAGGTTGATGAAAAATCAGAGGGTAAAATTGCTCAAATTCCTGTGTAAAAGTTAAAGTATCTGTGCCAGAATTTCAGGTGTTACCAGCCTTTTCTGTTCCCAGAGTACAGTCACAGAGCAAAAAGATCCGTAATGCATTCCAGAGAAGATTTTCCTTCCTTTTTGAGCCTTAGCCAATCATCTCTCTCATGCAACCTCATTGCTCACCTGCCTCTTGACCATCGTGCCCCTGCGTCCTCTTTTAATCCTTTCTTGAGCTCAGTTCAATGTTGATTTATGATTTTTGGCTTTGGTGATACCTGAGGCAAATCAAGCTCTCCCTCTTAACCTGTCTGTGATCCTATTACCTGCAATCATGTAGTCTCAACTGATGTTCAATCCTGTCTGTGAGGTTCTCCAAGGGGCATATTAACAACGGCCAGCGATAATTATCGCTGGCCGTGCTTAGCGATAATTATATTATCGCAGGCTATCTCTGGCATTTATCGCCCTGGTAGCGCGTTATTAACAACGCGTTACTCCAGGGCGATAAAAATTCCAGAGATAGCGAGGTTATCGCCCTTTTGCAGGGAACATCGCTGGTTTTCCAGCGATGTTCCCTGCAAAAGGGCGATAACCTTGCTGATACGACCCTGTGGTCATATCAGCAGAATCCACCTCCTATGCCTAACATAGGTAAGTCAGGATTATAGCAGACGTTAGATTTTGGCGAAAACGGCCGTTTTCGCCAAAATCTAACGTCTGCTATAATCCTGTGGGCTGCCTTGTAAATATCGCGATGTGAACATCGGCGATATTTGCAACGTAGCCCATCCGGGGTACGCTCAGTAACGCCCACTTTGCATCTCATTAGAGATGCAAGGATGGGCATTGGGGAAAGGGCGATAGTGCAAGGATTCACGCGATAGCGTGACCTTGCTGATTAGGCGATAGAATTATCGCCGCTTTCCGTCCGAAAACGGACGCTAAAGCGGCGATAATTGCTTATCGCCTCGTTGTTAATATGCCCCCAAGTCCTTCTCCTTCTTCCTTGGGCACTATTCAGTCTTTAAGTTCTCTGATCTTGATTCCAAATTTGAGAGTCCTAGTTTGTTGCAGGGTGGGGGGTTTCTTCAACCATCCATTTTTCTAACTGTAACCTGGCCTCAGCCATTTTATTTCATTTAGCACGTGCATGTGGCGTTGTTCAGTGTACTGTTGAGTGTGTTACAATGGGTACCTGTACTTCACTGCTGGGGCAGCAGAGACCCAGCACTTCGCCGTCTGAACTAGCTCCAAAACAGGTAGATGGCAGGAACCACTAAGAAGAAAGGGGAATGGAAAAAAGAACACATGCCACCACAACAGGCGATGATTCATCCAACAAGGTTTGGCTGTGGGTGATTTTCCTAGTGGATGATCAAGGTGGGCAGTTTATTTTACTCTCTAAAGAAATCAAATCAAACATGCAACTTTATTATTTGTATTCTAATAGGTGGTTTCACAGTCTCCCTCCCCATCAGCCCTTTTACTATGTGCCTACCTCCACCCAGCCTGTTCTGACGTCCGCATCAATGCTCAATGGTGGTCTATTTGGGTACTGTGATCACTGGTAATGCCACAAGAGAAACCTGTCAGCCCTGGGAACATAAAATAGACTATCACCAGTTTCCCTACTCACCCTCAACCTCAACAAGCATTCCCTCCCACCCCCACCAATGCCCTCATGTATTGTCACCTTCCTACTTCAAACTCAAATGGTTGCCTGTGTCTTTGTGATTGTGGTGACAATAGTGTTGTTCAATCATGTTTCTGCTGTGTTCCTTCACACATACTGGTACATGATCAAGTTCAAATACACTCCACACACAGACACTCAAATAATTGAAGGATTTTATTTGCTAGATGTGCAAATGCTTAGTTCAAGAGTTCAAAGCTCTCATCTCTAGTACTCAGTTCAAACGCCGCAGCCAGACTGGACCTCGACATCCCCCGCTGCAGCCACATCACGCAACACCTCTGACAACTCCACTGGCCCCCAGTCAACAAGAGAGTCACTGTCAAGCTTTTCACTCACGCCTACAAAGCTCTACACGACGAAGGACCAGCATACCTGAACCACCGCCTCACATTTCACGTTCCCACCAGACAACTCCGATCCTCCCATCTCAGCCTCGCCTCCGTCCTCAGAATCCACAAGACCAGAACCGGAGAAAGGTCATTCTCTTACCTCGCCGCCAAGACCTGGAACACCCTGCCCCTGCACCTCAGGCAATCCGCGTTGCTGACCCAATTTAGGAAGGACCTCAAGACCTGGCTCTTCGAATGATCCAGCACCCAGTCCGATCAGGAGCCCCACTCCCCCAGTGCCTTGAGACCCTCACGGGTGAGTAGTCGTGCTTTACAAGTCCCTGATTGATTGAAGGTTCAGTGCACAGCTTCTCTGGGTTTGATGCCTGGGGAATAACCTATGTCTACTCCCCTATTTAATTTGTTGGGTTTGTGTCTGCCTTGGATCATGATTAGATGACTTACTTGTCTATCTCAGTTCCTCCTAGTCTGTTTTTGTCCGTCCCCTGGAGCATCTTTCCACTGAAAGCACTTCTACACTCAAAATCCTTTATGTAATGATCTCCAACCTGCGTGTCTTGGTGCTCAAACACATAGTTTCTGGATACTGGATTGGGCTCTTGATTGTTCCTTTGTCTGTCATAAATAAAGATTCTGTATGTGTTGTTTTAAGAAATTATGTTTTGAAAAAGTTTACTAAGACTCGTCTGTTGTTTTAGTTAGGATAATTTCAGTGGCGTCGCCCCACTGCTCAAAAGGAAAAATAAAATGATAATAACGTATCGTTATTATCATTTTTATTTTTTCTATTGAAGTTAGTGGCTCTCGGGGCGGGGCTGGCCAGAGCAGGGAGAGGAGTGGTTTGCAATCCTTAAGTGCGCATGACTGCTTGGCCGACCCTCTCAGGCCGGCCAAACAGTCCTGCGCACTTTGTATCTTTTCCACCACGCTTGCTTTACACAGCCTGGTGAGGAACAAGCAAAGCTTCCCAGTTCCCGTCTGAGCGCCGAACCACAGCGCTCAGACCAATCACAACGCCGCTTTGCAGCATTGTGATTGGCTATGGGGAGCCTGGGTTCAGGGTGCTTCCTGCTGCCCGCAGAGACAAGAAGAAGAGGACGGAGGAGAGGCAGCGGCTTGCCGGCCAAGGTCAGTGTTTTTTTTTCATTTCATTCCCGCTTTTCATTTCGTTCCTGTTTTTTCATCTTATTCCCTCCCCCCGCTCCCCGCCACCACTCCCGATCCGATCGGTAGCAGCTGCTACTGGATAACTTCCTTAATGAAACTTTCCAGCAAGAAACTAATTTTCAAATACCAGCTCAGGGATTGCCTTTGTTTTTTGCTGGCGTACTGATGTGTTAAGTTAAAGGCTCTTAAGAAGGTGAACACAATGCTTCCCAAACTATCAACTTCTCCAAAGTGTTTTTGTTTTCCTGCAGGCTGCTCTGCTGATATTCCATTAAGGGTGATTAATTTCAAATGCTTGACTTGAAGAGTTTGCATGGTCGAGTTGTTTATTTTTTTCTTTAAAGTGAGTTCACAAAGGTCACCTTTGGATTTATGAGTTTTCTGCTGCTTGACTTGAGGAGTTCACAAAGGTTGAGTGTGAAGACTTCCAACCGTGGAATTTAGGAGCTGATAATGTGAAATGAAAAAATAATGTTGAAAGCTTTATTTTCTTCTCTTTCGGATGTAAATAATCCAGGACCATATCC
Organism: Calotriton arnoldi; assembly: GCA_963921515.1. NCBI lineage: Eukaryota > Metazoa > Chordata > Amphibia > Caudata > Salamandridae > Calotriton > Calotriton arnoldi. The sequence goes on along the minus strand of CAWUFW010007805.1, from coordinate 499,881 downwards.
TTTGCTATGGAGAATATTTAAAAGCATAGCCATTATCTGTTCAAAAGTGACTACAACCTGAGACAAGTTACATTTCCTGTATGTTATGTTATTTTAATTTGATTTATAATGCACATGAATCAACCCGGCAGTGGTATGTCAGCACAACACAGCAAAATAAGCGGAGGAGTGGACTAATTAGGCCTGAAAAAACACAGTTTTGAGAGGTTTCCTAAAATTGAAATGATCTGCACATTGGCGTATATGAAGTGGGAACTTATTCCACAAGGGGGGGGGGTGTCAGGTAAGAGAAGAATCTGACTCCTGAGAGAGATTTCATGATACGTGGAACTGCCAGCAGGGCTTTATCACAAGACCTCAAACTCTACAAGGACGATAGTGAACAAGCTTTGCAGAAAGGTAGCTAGGCACATTGCCCTGCAAAAACTTGTGAGTCAGGCAGCAAACCTAGAATCTTCCGAATCGGTAGCCAATGAAGTGTGCGCAGAAGAAGGGCGGATGCCGTCCTTGCTGGAATATTAAGAACGAGACGTGCTGCGATATTTTGAACGACTTGCAATTTGCTTAAAGCCGTCTCATTTATTGAAGCCAATAGAGCATTAATGGTCCAAGCATCTGATGACAATTGCCTGGACAAGTGTTTTCCTCACTGAATGTGGAAGAAGGGAGAAGACTCTCTGTAACAGTCGTAACACGCGAAAGCAAGTGCTAGTAGTGGCTGCGACCAGTACTTTCCTGGTGAGTGCTTGGTCAAGGCAGACGCCTACATTTCCTACAACCAACTTGGGAGTAGGGGCTAGACCAAGTTCAAAAGGCCACCATCCAGGTGTTCAAAGTTGCTGGAGCTCGCCAAACAGCATGATTTTGGGTTTGTTGGCATTCAGTTGGAGACAGTTCTCTGTCATCCAAGATGCAATATCTATCAAACCTACTGTGTGAGAAGTTGGCCTGGTATATGCTGTTCACTAATTAAAGTGGACACCTTGCACCAGAACAATTCGACTCTTATGGTAGATAGGTTTAAGACAACCTTTATAGAAAGCTATCCTAGTGATAGCTGTGGAGAGGAGCCTTCAGGCTAAGTCTTGAAGGAATGTAAAGCAGCTTGTTTTACCACACAATCTCTTGAATCACCAAATGAAAAGACACCACACAGGTATATATATCAAATATATATGTATTTATTAATAAACACTCTCTACTAATCTCTTTATGAGATTAGAGGATAGGAACATATGTACAGGTCAAATATTATCAGGATAAGTTTAGCACAATTGAATATTACAATCTTAGTTTGCTAGACCTAGGTCTAGGGCATCTAGAATCGAGGGACCCCCAAGAACCACCCCAGGTAGTTGTAGGAGACCCACAGGGGACGGACGCGGTGACCTGGCACCGATGCGAATCCTGTACGAGTCTATGCGCTCAGACGCGATTGAGATATCAATGTTCAAGGTCCCTTGCGTGTTCGAGGCGAACACACCGATCGGACTCAGTACGATTCGAAGGATACGGTCTACAGATAGGATTTGCAAGGGAGTCGGACGCGGTGTGTCTAACACAGACGCGAACCACGTACGAGTCAGTGCGAGAATCGCACGGGGAAAGTAAGAGTTTTAGGATACTTCTGGTGAACCTACAAGCAAGTCACTTACAGGGTAAGTAGTTCGAGGGCCCACCCCCACAGGAGCACCGGAGTGCTGGAGTTACCTCACCCAGGGAAGCCGGGTGCACAGGTGTCCTTTGGTGTCGGGTCGCGGCGTCGTTTTCAATGGCGAACAAAGAAGACTTCCTGCTTGTGATGGTTTGAAGAAGTGTCCGGTGGAATCCAAGCCTGGATTCGGTGGAAGGATGACCTGAAAGCAGAGGGGACAGTGTTCAAAGTCACTTGGCAGTGACTCGGGGCAAGGAAGATGAATGCCCACCGTCGTCGCAGGGTTCAGGTCGTTCACGCTTGCCTTGACTCTTCAGCCACGAGGTCCAGGAGGCGTCGACCAGGAGCTGGATTCAGCGTGTCCCACGATGTCTGCGGCTTACTGCGGTGTCGGCAACTCGATCGGGGCCAACAAGCCTTGGTAACAGCAAGTCTCTGGGAAAGTGTGAAGAGGCGATGGCGCAGACCAGCAAGGTCTGTGGAACTCACCCAGCAAGGGTCAGTCAGGGCAGGCCTGGAGCAACCAGGGGAGCCCTTTGGTTTCTTTGGAAAGTCTTCTGGGGACCCACAAGCCGGCTGGCAAGGGGTCACGAAGACGCCTTGGGAGGATTTTCTCACAGGGGCCCACGGTCACTCGGGACGTGGTAGGCCGCTGATCTTAGGAGGAATTCCTGCTAGAGGCTGGGACCACACGTGGTCCAAAGCACAAGTTCTTGGAACGTTGTGAGGGGTTGCACTCGACAATAGTGCACAGTACTCAGGGGTCGCGGTTCCTCGTTACTCTTGGGGTCCACTGGCCTCAGCTTCGCTGGGGACTCACGATGGCCTTTGAGAAGTCAGGAAATCCACTTCTTGGGCTGCAGGGTCTTCGGACTCCGGCGGGAGCGGCGTAGTTTGCGACCATCGTTTGTAGTTTTTGGTGCCTGCCAAGCAGGGGAGTCACTCCTTGACTCCAAGGGAGATTCTTCAGTCTTCCAAAGGTAGTGGAACGTCGAAGGTCCGGGATTCTTCTTGTAGAGCGTCGTCCAGGGAAATCTAGGGTGCAATGCACTCTTATACTAAAAGGAGGGGAGGGACTAGCTCTATGACCCTACCTATGGGAGGGTCAGGGGAGTGGGTGGCTACACCCACTTCCCTTTGTCCAGTTTCGCGCCAGAGCAGGGACAGGTAGCCCCTGAGCCGGTTTGAACTGGCATATGCACAGAGGAGCCTTCTGCTCCCCCAGTGCAGGACTTCAAAGCACTCTATGAGTGCACCCACCCAGCCCCAATACACTAAACCCTGTCTGGGAGGTGGTCACACCCCTTGGGACAGGATATCTATTGTTGGGCTCCCTCCACTGCGAGTGTTGGTCATCAGCAGGAGGGCAGCCCAGTGTCTGTGACTGGTGGCATCCATTTTGTGATGCCAGGGCTCTGTCGGATTCTACCGCGTTTCCACAGTAGGTACATGTCTATCCCTCTAGAAGGGTGGAATGCTACCCCGCCGCCAGGACTGGTGGGGGGTAGTATTCCAAGGTGTTTGACACCAAACACGACATGTTTCGATGCAGCCATTCCAAAGTTAGCATTTTACCGCGAGGATATAATGCACTTAAAAGTATATGGTTTAACCGCATCCACAAACAGCACCAGAGAATGGACTCTGAGAGCTGCAGAGGGGCCCTGCTCAGGCAGAGGCACCCCCTCACATAGAAGCCAAGCACCCTGCCCTCAGGATTGATAGGGCCTGCCTTAGGGGTGACTGATAGGGTTATATGTGTGTGCAGGAGAGATATAGGGAACCTATATCTCAGTGAGGGGTGCTAGCACTTCCTCACTCAGGCTGCAGTAGCAGGCCGGTGGTGTCAGATTTAGTCTGCTTCCCAGGGGTGGCATAATACATGCTGCAGCCCCTGGTAGGCCTGTGGACTACCTATGCCCTTGGTACCTAGGGTACCATATACTAGGGACTCATAAGGTACTACAGTATCCAATCACTAGTGCACCTAGAGTGCACTCCAAATCGTTTAGAGAGAACAGAGAGGCTGGGGCCCTGATTAGCAGGGTCCCAGCCTGACTATAGCCAGAAACCAGTGTAAACATCAGAAAAAAAGTGGGGGCAACATAAGAGGCAGATCCTACTCTCCTACACACTGAGAAATGAGCTTTAACATTATTTAGATCTTGATCCACAGTAAATATCAGCTGCATGTCATCAGCATATGACAGAGGAAGAAAGCCAAACATTTTGGCGAGGTTGGCAAGAGGGGGCCACATATATGCTGAAAAGCGTGGGGCTCAGACAAGAGCCCTGAGGCACCCTTTTATCCAATTTCATAGTACTCGATTTATGAGCTCCCAAAGTAATAGCTTGAGTGCGGTCAGTTAGGGGTCCCTGTGGATGTTTTTAAGATTGTCGTTGATCTGTGGGGCCCAATCTTAACCCGAGTTTTTATTATGGCTGCGACGACAGTGATTCCGCCTTCATGGGGAATGTCTTTTATAGTCCCAATTTTTAAGAAGGGCAATAAATCAGAGCCAAAGAATTATCACCCAATATCACTTGTAGACTCTTCGGCGAAAGTAATGAGCAAAGTTATACTTAAGAGATTGGAAGAATGGGCTTGTGAATGCTCAATACTTTCGCCTGTTCAGTTTGGTTTTAGGAAAGGTGTGGGGACACTAGAGCAGTGCATGAATCTGGACCGATTAATAGGTAAATATACATGTGCTAAAGGTGGCAGACTGTATCTCTGCTTTGCAGATCTGAGCAGCGCTTTTGATCTAGTTGACCATACTATTCTCTGGTCAACTCTGCTCTCTGTGGGGTCGACCAGGCCTATCATTTGCTTTTTGGCAAGGTTATATGAGAAATTAGCATGTAAAGTACGCTGTGGTCCACAAGGCGAATGCACCAACAACTTGGCAGTTAAATGTGGTATTCGGCAAGGTTGTGTACTTGTCCCTTTATTTTTCTCCCTGTTCATTGACGGGGTGGACAAGGACTTATAAGCAGTGCAAGCAGATGCTCCTTTGGTTGCTGGGCGTCCTACACCAGTGCTCCTGTATGCAGATAATGCTGTCTTGTTGGCTAGGACCCCGGTGGGGTAACAGCGTTTAATGAACACCTTCGGGGATTTCATTGCTGCTAGGAAATCGATTGTTAACAAAAACAAAACCTATACAATGATTTGTGGGGCAAGGCACAAGAAATGTAGAACGTTTTTTATGGATAATACCCCGGTGGTTACTGTCGATACCTTTTGCTACCTGGGTATTACTTTTTCAGACAACGGCTCATGGTCTCAAGAAGTTATAAATGTTAGCGGCAAGATGAACAGATGTACCCATGGAATTTTTTGATTTTCAGCCAAGTTGGGCTCCCGGCAAATAAAGGAGATGATAGCAATCTATAGGGACAGGGTTTTAGCTATCGCCACTTATGCGGCCGACGTGTGGGGTCATTATAATAGTAAGGCGCTTCAGATTGAGGAAAATAGTTTCCTCAAACGCTTACTTTGTCTACCTACCTCAGCCTGTACCGAGATTATACAAAGAGAGGCAGGGCTACAACACCTTACAGATATATAGTCACACTCCGTCCCCTGTTGCTTTGGTGTTCTATTCGGTCCAAAGATGAGACCAGCTTTACCAAGTCAATTATTCTAGATTGCTTGTCCATGGATAATGCATTGGCTATTCCCTGGCTAAGTTATATTAATTTTTTTTAATACAAACTATTTAAGATACCAGTCCGGACTAACCCCTTATCAGTAATATCACTTACCAAACTGTCTATCAGAGAAACGTTTATGACTCATAAAAGGGAAGTCCGGATGGACTGTGAGAGAAAGAAATCAACTGTCACATTTTATTTAACACTTACGTTAAAGGAGGGTTGCCAAGATTACTTAATTTATACCTCTAACTTAATGCATCGTTTTGTTTAGTCAGATTTAGATTGGGAATTGCTCACCATTTAGTTGCCTTTCCCATCATGAAAACTTGTCCCTCAGATATGACCTCTTGTCCATGTTACGGCCAGAGCAAGCACTATGCACTTTATATTGTTTTGTGACTTTTATTCAAGTTTTAGACACCATTACCTAAAAGCACTTCTGCTTGCACAAGTTATCAGATCGCATATTGCTGCTCTAAAATACATGCTTGAGTTAAATGATATTAAGGTTTGTCTTAATGTTGCACTTTTTATTACACATGCAATTAATATACGTAAAGGTATTGTCGTACCGACACAGTGATGATTTTATGGAATTTAGATGGAAACCTAATCTATTTAAATATTTTTATTATGTGCCTTTGGCATGATTAATTGTGATATTATCATGTACATTGGGTGTTGTTTTTTGGCCTTGGGTCTTGTGAACAGGCCTAATAGACATGCCTCTATCGTGAGAGGGATAGTACGTGCAAGGACCTCGCATAGCGTCCCAATAACCTGACGCCAGTAATCAAGCAAACCCGGTCAATCCCACAGCATATGTTTAAAGTCCGCATCCGGAGCTGCGCATCTTGGGCACTGCTTGGCTGTGCTATTTATCATGATGTTGAGTCTATGTGGGGTGAGGTATGTCATGTGCAGAACATTAAATTGGGAATATTTAAAGTTAGAGTTTCTAGAGACTTTTTTGGGCAAACTAATCGCTGTTTTCCATTCTGCCTCTGTAATATCACGGTTAATAAGGGAACCCCATTTTTGTTGTAGTATTAGCACAGGTTTATCTGCCATCTCCCTGATAGCTCTGTATATCCATTTGACAAGGTGCCTCGCTGATCCCAGTGTTACCATTACTTGTAGTAGAGCGTGTGTGGTTGGTTCCTGATTCTCACCCCCCCATAATGTCTAGAAGGTTTTGTGAAACCCATATTAGTTCAGGAATTGCCCTAAAGGTAGCTCATAGTGAGATATCAAATCTGCTAGTGGTATCAGTGCCCCTTCTAGGTAATAGTCACCGGTTGTCTGTATGCACGCCTTAGTCACTCCCTTAATTGGTTCTCAGTGAAGAACGAGGAGGCGCCACTACTTGGGAGGCCCACCAGCGGGAGGTCTGGAGCATACAGAGGAGCGTTTGACGTTCTCAGAACCACTCTATGCTAGCACTTCAAGGCCACTGTGAGTAAGGTACTCTGGTGTTGATTCCGCGACCCTGGCCGCAGCAGCTTGGCTATTAGTCTCCCTTTTAGGTCAGTGGGTGTTGAATTGTCTAGGGTCTCTAGTCCTATCCCCTCCAACCACCTGGCCAACCATTGCAATTGAGCAGCCCGACGCCCCCAATTCCCCTTTTTCTGGAGGTCGTTGAATAGGGGACAATGACACTCGGTTTCGTCCCCCATCCCATATCAGATCTCTTAGCAAGGTGTCTAGTTCCTGAAACCATTTTCTCGAAATGACCACGGGGAGGTTTACAAAGTAATATAACAGTTGTGGCAATATTACCATCTTAGATAGTGCCACCCTGGACATAGTGGAGAGGTTGAGGGATCGCCAGAATGTAATGTTCAATTTTAGTGAACGAAATGCTTGCCCAAGGTTACCTTCTAGAAGGTCTAGCTGTTCGTGGTATACCTGTATACCCAGGCATCTGAAGGATCAGGGGCCCAGTTAGTGTCTGAGGGGAACATCTGTGGACAGGGGGTTGTAGGTTTAAGCAGGAAGACATGCGTTTTGGAAGTATTCACCCTCAGACCTGTCAGTTCAGCATATTCTTTCAATATACCCAAAGCGCTTTTGACCCTGTAATCTCCATTCCGTAGATAGAAGAGAATATCATCCGCGTATAAGGAGATCATAAACTCCCTCCCATCCAACATCAGTCCCGGTCGTCCTCCCTCTCCCCTAATCCGTTCAGCCAGTTGTTCCATGGCTAAAGCAAACAGGAGGTGGGGACAATGGGCAACCCTGTCTGGTCCCTCTATACACATTATACGAGTTTGAGATTATTCCTCCAGTTCTAACCCTGGCTGTTGGACGTGTGTACAGCAACATGACCCATTTGATCCATATCTCCCCTAATCCCATTTTGTGCATTACCTGTGAGAAATAGCCCCGCCTCAAAGAGTCAAAGGCTTTTTCGAGATCAACTGCCATTACTACGGCGTCAGGGTGCATCGAGAGATCACTGTGGAACATAGCATAATATAGTCGACGGAGGTTTCCAGATGTTGATCTGGTGGGAATAAAGCCATTCTGGTCCGTGTAGACCAACCTATGCATATGTGGAAGTAGTCTCATAGCTAAAAATGTACTTAAAATTTTAAAGTCCATATTAAGCATCGACAGCGGTCTAAACTCTGTGACAGATTTTGTTTTGGTTTTGGGGAGGGGAACCACCAGGGCCTCCCTGGTTGTTACTGGTAATTGTCCAGTTCTTAGTGAGTCCGCATATATCTTTTCTAGTTGGGGAGCCAACAGAGAGATATATGCTGCGTAAAACTCTGCCGGAAGCCCATCTGGGCCTGAGGTCTTCCCTTTAGCCATTTCCTTAATTGCTGCTCGGATCTCATGTGCGCCTTCTGATTTCCCTAAGTCTTCTTGCGTTTCAGAGTCTATTTTATTCAGGTTAAGTCTGTCAAGGTATCCACATATGAGGTCATCCGCCAGCTCTGTTGGGGGCTCGTAAAGTGTAGTGTAGTAGCCTAAAAAAGAGGTGTTAATGGCCTTGGGCGAATAAATCGCGAACCCATCCCTAGCCCACAGAGTGGTGATCGGAGAGCCTCTGCTTTCGGGCTGAATCAGCCATGCAAGCAATTTCCCTCCATATGCTGTTTTTTCTGGCATGATTTAAGATCAAGTGTTCGCAGCCTATCCAGTGTTTGATTATATTTACTCTTGATTGTGGAAAGCTGTTTTTGAGAATCGTTTTGTGCCCAAGCCTATTTTCTAAAGCGTGGATCTCATTTTCATATCTCTGCAGTTCCCTCTCTATTTCCCTTCTAGCCCCTATTGTCTGCCCCATACAATGGCCCCTAATGACTATTTTAAAAGCATCCCATTTGATTAGGGAGGAGCTAGCAATGCCTTGATTTTTGTGGAAATATTCGATAATGGAGGTGCTTAATGCTTGCTGGAAATATATATCTTCCAGCATGGCTGGGTCTAGTCGCCAGCTTGGGATGGTAAACAGCCATTACTATGAGTTTTTTACTTCGCGATACCATTACAACGCATGCATTACCACGCATGCGTTGTACATCGCGAAGTAAAAAACTACGCATTTTTTTAGAAAGCATGGTCATTTACCACGCATGCCTTTACAACGAATTTCGTTGTAAATGTATTTATAATAAATGACCACGCGTTCTAAACAAATGTAGATGATCCATGTCATTGTAAGGAAACAGAGGCTGTTCCGTTTCCTCATAACGACGTGCACCGCCCCTCAAAGACGATGTGAAGCAGGAACCAGGAGGAGAGAGGAACCACGAGGAGAGAGAGGTAAGGGGGATTGGGCATGGGGTGGGGGTTACTTTTTTAGGGTTTAGGGGGATTGGGGGGGTTGTGCTGGGGGTAGTGTTTTAGGGTTTAGGGTAGTGGTGTTTGTGTAGTGTAGGGTAGTGTTTTAGGGTTTAGGGTAGTGTCGGGGGGTCGTGCAGGGTAGTGTTTGAGTGTAGGGACCGGACTGGGGGTCGGGGGGGTCATGATAGGGGTAGTGTTTTAGGGTTTAGGGTAGTGTTGTGGTGTTTGTGTAGTATAGGGGGTTGTGCTGGGGGTAGTGTTTTAGGGTTTAGGGTAGTGTTGTGGTGTTTGTGTAGTGTAGGGTAGTGTTTTAGGGTTTAGGGTAGTGTTGTGGTGTTTGTGTAGTGTAGAGGGTCGTGCTGGGGGTAGTGTTTTAGGGTTTAGGGTAGTGTTGTGGTGTATGTGTAGTGTAGGGTAGTGTTTTAGGGTTTAGGGTAGTGTTGGGGGGGTCGTGCAGGGTAGTGTTTGAGTGTAGGGACCGGACTGGGGGTCGGGGGGGCCGTCCTGGGGGTAGTGTTTTAGGGTTTAGGGTAGTGTTGCGGTGTTTGTGTAGTGTAGGGTAGCGTTTTAGGGTTTAGGGTAGTGTTGTGGTGCTTGTGTAGTGTAGGGGGTCGTGCTGGGGGTAGTGTTTTAGGGTTTAGGGTAGTGTGGTGTATGTGTAGTGTAGGGTAGTGTTTTAGGGTTTAGGGTAGTGTTGGGGGTCGTGCAGGGTAGTGTTTGAGTGTAGGGACCGGACTGAGGGTCGGGGGGTCGTGCTGGGGGTAGTGTTTTAGGGTTTAGGGTAGTGTTGTGGTGTTTGTGTAGTGTAGGGTAGTGTTTTAGGGTTTAGGGTAGTGTTGTGGTGTTTGTGTAGTGTAGGGGTCGTGCTGGGGGTAGTGTTTTAGGGTTTAGGGTAGTGTTGTGGTGTATGTGTAGTGTAGGGTAGTGGTTTAGGGTAGTGTCGGGGGGGTCGTGCTGGGTAGTGTAAATGTAGTGAGAGGACTGTCACTTACCTTAGAAACTTTTACCACAACTATACCTTTACCACGCATGTTTTTGCATTGTAATGGCATGCGTGGTAAAGGTATAGTCGTTGTAAAGGTTTGCGTTGTAATGGTATCTCGTTGTAATTGACAACGCGTACTAATACCCGCGTTGTAATGGTACGCGTTGTATTGGCACGCGTTGTAACGAGTGCTATTCGCTTGGGATGGCCGCCAATTCAGGGACAGGCAAGAAGGACAATAGTAATGGGCTATAGTCTGATAAAGTGCGTCCTAAGTTTTCAGTGTTTGCTATTAGTGGGCTTAAATGAGTCGAGCTGAGGAACATGTCCAGTCGTTTGTTGCGCCTGAACATTGGCCGTGAAATCAGGGAACATCAGCACTTTACTGTTGTCTATTACCCATGGGCCATTTTTATGAGAATGTTGCAGTATCGAGTCTCGATCCCTGTAATGGAGGAGTCTGGCAATCACTGGTCTGGGAGGTCTTCCCGGAGCTGGTGGGCGAACCGGTACTCTGTGTGCCCTCTTGAGAGCGAAGAACGGGGAGAGGTGTTCCGGAGCCATCACTGAACGCAACAAGTTTTCCAGATATTCCACCATATTTAACCGTTCAACATTTTCAGGAACTCCTATAATTCTGATGTTATTTCTACGGCTGCGGCCTTCAGCATCTTCAGCTCTACGCTCCAGGATAGCCAATCTAGAGGAGAGCTCATCAAGCTTGGATGCATGTGTTTTTTGCTCTGGCTGTAGCTCAGTGATAGCAGTCTCCACCTCCCGTACTCTGTCAGAAAGTTTGTGATGTTCGGCTTGTAGGAGACCTAGCCTATGGAAACCGCCCCAATGTCCTTCTGTAAGGTTGTTTTGGTGTCGGCAATGGCCGCCAATACTCTATCTAGGTGTGAGTGTAGAGAATCGTCTATTTCAGTGTTCTCTCCTCTACCCTTCTCTTGTGGTGCAGGGGAAGACTCTCTGGTGGCAGGTTGGGTGCCGCCAGCTTTCTGCTTTGGTTTAGGCATTGTGGCTTGGTTCCAATTCTGTAGGTTTCTCTTCTATCCGAGGTAGTTCAACAGAGCAGAGAAGAAGGGGGGGCTCCTATTCCCTCTGATCTACTCGTATGCACAACCGGTGTGGTCTGACCGAGACTGAAATGAAATTGGTGGGCTCGGGTAGTAGCCTCCCAATATAAGACTCTCGCAGTTAACTACATGATTGTATTGTCCTCTTTGTATGGCTACTTGCACTCGATTCCTTGGTTAGGCCCGAGGGTCGTACTGTTTCTTGCTCAAGTCTTGGGGAAATCAGGCCAAGGGAGGAATCTTCTTGGGAGGCCTGGATCTTGGCCCTGTTCTTCTGTTATATGATGGCGACTGGGGCGGCTCTGGTATGTTTAGGCGAGTGCTAATCATTTGGTATAGGGGGGAGCCCGCTTAAAACAACATCTGCAGATCGAGGCCCTGAAATCGCCGCTCCTCTCATCGTCAAGTCCCATTGGAGTGCCCGACTATCTCCCCCTATCAGCTCCAGCCTCACCAAGTCGTACGCATCTTCAGGCAACCTAGCCATCTATGCAGGGGATAGGGCCAGACCCTCAGGAGTCTTCTGCAGGTGGCGCCGTACTCCAACGGTCTTGCTCCTTTCGCTATGCCAAAGGCTTGGTCTTATAGGCCACGATTCAGATATTATGGGAAAGGAGGGCAGTCCAATCCTTTGCGCTGTGGCGACCGCAGAGACTCGTTATCTGCGCGCCCTCTCATGGCTCCCCCAGGTCCTCTGCCCTCCATCACAGGTGCGGCCATCTAGGTCCGTATGAGCCGCGCTCCTCTTAGCGGGGCTACCGTTTAAGGCCAAACGTTAGGGTGCTCAGGGCCAATTTCAGCCTGGTTGTATTCCCAGCGCAAGTACAGCCTCGGTGTTATTCAACTCCCTGGGGGCAGTGCGCGAGGCCCATCAGCAGACCCAGGACCCCCATCGTCTAAATCGGTTGCTTCTTATCCGGCCGGTGACCAGGGCCTCCTGTGCAGCTCAGTGCACTCACCAGTTCGTTTGCTCTGCCGCATCAGACATGCCGCCGGTGTTAATTTGCTCGTGTCGTCGTTGCCTGCATCTCTGGATCCACTCCCAATCTCACCTGCTACGTGGCCGGGTGATGTTTAACCCCGTCTGTCACTGCTAGTCCAACCGGCGTTGCTGTCTGCGTCACAGCTGCGGCGCAGCAGGCCAGACTACTCCGCCTCACTGGGCTACTTCAAAGCATCGCCCACAGGGTTCGATTTCTGCTTCTCCACCGTAAAGTCAGCAGGCCCTGGTCACGTCTTTCATGCAGGAGCTGGAAGTGTACCCAGACGGGGCATGCACTCCTCAAGCCGCTGGCCGTGTCCGGGCCTCGTCTTCACTCTTCAGACCTTTCTCGGGCAAGCACGGATCGCCCCTGCAACCTCCACACTGCAGTGAGGTGGGGGGGGTCTTTAACAGTGCTTCTAAGTGGCAGATGCCACCGTAAAAACAGGATTATTTATGGGCCAGGACGGAGCTCCACGCTCACACATCCGCCATGTTTGGTGTCTTGGCCACGCCCCCTTTCGTCTCCTGTTTTAATTAATATTTTTCCTTTAACCAAACAAATACCCTACCTTTTTCTATCATTTGGGATGCATTCAACGCAGCTGCTCGGGATTATATTATTGGCTTTGTTTCCAAAAAACACAGCATTTCACATAAACAAGCCAAAGACCTCTTAGCTAAGATAAAGAATCTCATTAATGCCAAATTTCAATTTAATAAGGAATCGACGGATAACGCCTCACTTTATTTGTTAAAGTCTAGTGCTAAGTTTTATGGTGGCCAAAACAAAGCTGGTAAGATATTAGCGAATTATTTGAAAGCTAAACATAACAAGCTTAACATTGAGTCTATTATGGAAGAACAACAAACATTGAAGTTTAAAGATTCAGAAATTTTAAATGAATTTCTTCTTTTTACAAGACATTATACACACCAGAGAATTCCCCCTCGGAACATCACATTTCTCAGTTTTTTTCAGACATTCAACACTCTTCTGGTACTCAAGTAGACTTCACCTCCTTAGAATCTGACTTATCACAACATGAACTCCTTACTGCTTTACAAGACAAAGCTCCTGGTCCAGACAGTTTCACCGTTGAGTTCTTCATACATTTTGCACATTTACTCCTCCCTAAACTGCACAATCTCTTAGAATCTTTTTTACACTCAGGCAAATCCTCTGGCTCTTTTTTAGATGCCCTAATTTGCCTCATTCCCAAAGAGGGGAAAGATCCAAAACATTGCAAAAACTACAGGGCAATCTCACTAGTTAACATTGATTATAAGATCTTCTCTAAGGCTTTGGCCATGCGTTTGGAATTCCTTCTTCCCCAATTACTTGGTGCAGAACAATTCGGATTTGTCAAAGGGCGTCTCATCTCGGATAACACTCGCCTGTTTTTTGACATCTTGTCAAAATCCTCCCACCTACCTCACTCCCTAGAAGCAGTGCCCTTAGACACGGAAAAAGTGTTTGACCGAGTTGATTTGCTTAATCTTTTTCAAACACTTACGTGATTTGGTTTTGGCCCAAAAATTATATCTTTGATTTCGGTTCTCTATTCGCATCCATGGGCCGTATGTGTAAATGGTAACACATCCCCATATTTCAGTCTCGGCAGGGGTGTTTGCCAAGGTTGCCCTCTATCCCTGTTCCTTTTTAATCTAGCCTTGGAATCTTTCCTGTCTAGAATTCGTCAGAATCGAGAAATACATGGATTTGATTTAAAAAACCAGCAAATTAAATTGGCAGCATATGCTGGTGATGTATTATTATTTATCTCACAACCCCAGTCTTCTATCCCTGCTTTTTTACAAGAAGTTGAGTCCTTTGCCTCTGTTTCCGGTTACAAATTGAATAAGGATAAATGTGAAATATTGCCCCTGACTAAATATACTTTCAAAGACGACTTTATCACGTCAAACTTTACATGGAATTCTCTTCACACAAAAAATTTAGGTTTATATTTTACCTCTTCAATTCCACACTTCCCTATGTATGGACAAATGTATACAGAGAATCTCCACATTAACTGCTAAATAGCACGCCTTGTGCTTATCTGTGTGGGGCCGTTTAGATACCATTATGATGATGCTAACTCCCATAGTACTATACACAATTTCTAATATTCCAGTACCCATTCCCTTAAAATTCTTTAAAAAAATAAATTCTGTATTATCCTCAATTTTATGGAATAACAAGAGACATCGTATGCCACTACTAAAAGGAATGCAGCGAAAGTCAGAGGGTGGGGTTAACTTTCCCGATTTTCCTACCTACCATAAATCTTTTTTACTCCACCAATCATCGAGGTGGCTCTCTGAGCACTCTTTGGACTGTCCTCTCCGGGTGGATCTTGAGCGTTCTTACTTATCTCCCTTTTCATTCCAAGAATATCTTTCTTTCACCCGCAAAATACAATCTTTATCTACCCCTATTCTGAAACACACATGCAACATTTTAAAATCTGGATCTTTGCTACTGCATACAGACCCTGACTCTTTTCTCAATTCCACAATATGGCATAACAAGATGATATTGATTCGTGGCTAACCTTTGTATTGGAAATCGTGGCAGCGCAAAGGTTTAATTTGGGTGCATCAACTTTTTCCACAGGATGAAGTCATTCCTTTTCCACAAGCTGGTCGACCTTTTAATTCCCCCCTCTTTTCAGCCTAAATATAATCTTCTGAAACAAGCCCTTCACACTGCGTATGCTCAATTTTTATCTCCCAACCCTCCCACTCCCTCTTCTGACAGCAGATTACACGCTCTTCTTCGCACCTGCCCTAAAGCTTCCAGTATCTATATCCATCTACGTACTTCACATACTGCTAGAGAAAAAACGAAAGTTGAGTTATCCTGGGATCAAGATCTAGAGGTGAACTGGTCGACCCTCCTGTGGAACAAAATATGGACTATAATTAGAAAATCCTCCAGAGCTGCAAGCACCACACAAACACTCTTTTTCATTTACAACAGACTTCTGCTATGTCCGGTAACTTTAAATAAAAGGCACACTGACCTCTCTGATACCTGCTGGACATGTCCATCAGCTTCTGCTGACTTAAATCACTTACTTTTTACATGTCCACATGTGCATAATTTTTGGAAAAATGTTTGTCTCAAATTAACTCAATTTTTGGCTCCAAAATTCCCTTTTCCACCACTCACTTATTTTTGGGAAGCTAATCTCCTGCTTGGAATACTTCTAGTTCTAACATAAGGATTGTAGACCTATTGTTAGCAGTTGCCTTTCAGCAGATCTCAAAAAATTGGAAAGATCTCACCAAGTTATCCTTTCAAGCCTGGTGGTACGCAGTCTGTCATAATCATTGTTAGAAGGTGGTTCTGACGCTATGGGCAGCCCAGATTTTTCGCTTTTTGAGCACCTATGTGTTGAGCTTTTACTGTGGGAGAGCCTCATAAATTGGGACTCCTCCACAGTGAACTCATGATGAAAGAGACTGCATGTGGATTCTACTGGTGTCCCCCTGGCTTGACTAGGCTGCTGCGCAGCAGCTGGAGTACGGGGCACCGGGCTGGTTACATGCAGACACCTGTGTACATGCATGTGCACACGTGTAGGGGCTGCGCAGGGGAGATTCCTGGCGTGCGCAGTCCAGGAGCAGCTACAAAGTGAATGGTGTGGCAGGACTTATGCAGAATTGGGTGGTGACATGGAATAGGCTTTATACACTGGGAAGAAACATGCCAGGGAAAGTCAGTGTGTTTGACTGTGTTTTTCACTTAATTATTCCCCTATGGGGAAGTGGATACCATGGGCTACTGTCACTTTCCTAAGGCCTACAGATTCCAGACACGCACTAAAGTCCACTGTAACGGGTGTGAGAAGAAGTATTCTGCAGAGTCCAACGTCATATTTGTACTGCTTTTGGGTCATCCAGAAATGTCACATTTCTCTGAGTCAGTCATAACCAGGGCCAGGCTGAGGGCTGACCTCAGCTGGCTGGATTGATAACCTTTTTTTTCCCACAAGCTAAGGCCTCCTCTCCAGGAAGAGAAGATGGGTGGGGCTACAGGCCCATCCATCAGCAGCTATCACTGGTGCCAGGCACCAGGCTGCACCAAGGAGGGAAGGGCTCTTGTTTCAGAGACCATGTGGCCAGAGACCCTGGACGACGCCATTTTGAACCAGCCCAGAGGCTGGACAAGAAGGAGGGAGCAGGGGCAGGGAAGTGATGTGTCGCTGTTTGATAGGACCAACAGAGACTTCCTGCCAGCCCCCTACTCAACTTTTAAAAAGTGCTTGCACAGGAAGAGAAGCTCTCTCTGGGGTGTGGTCTGCTGAGGCGGAAGGTGCTGGAGCCTGGCAATGGGCAGTTGGAAGGAGGTACCCCTGACTGCCCCCAGGCCCCTAACAGCACCAGAAGAAGAGCCCAGGACCGGTGAGCAGAAGCAGGGGCCTCTGCGCAGGGAGAAGAGAGGCCCAGGAGGAGAGCCAGGCGAAAGGCTGGTGCAGGGAGCCAGTGAAGACCGCTCCCTGCAGAATGCACCCTCTTGGAGACCCAGAGGGCGGAGAAGAGTGCTCCCAGTGGCTGGGGAGCACCACCAGGAGCAAGAGGATGCGAAAATGAAGAAAATAGGACTCCAGGGGGCCGAGATATGCCCCCCAGAAGGTAGGTGACCTTTGACCCCGCCTGGGACCGACGACGAAGCGCGTGGGGCTCCGCCGCCGGTCGCAATCATGGCCCCGCGGTGGGTCAGGTCCTGGGGGCTGCCCCAGGAGGAAGCAAAGTCGGGGGTGCCGTCGCGCACCCCGTGAAGTGGCTCCAGAAGGGGGCCAGGAGCCCACCCTGGCCCCTGGTGATGCGTGAGGAGGGGGGCAGGGGAGAGCCGTCACGCCCCCCGCGAAAATGAGCCCAAGGGGCCCGGGACCCCATCCCCAGGCCCCGAAGTAAAGTCGGGGAGCGCTGTCGCGCTCCCCGTGAAGATACCCCCTGGGGGTCCAGGAGCCCACCCTGGCCCCCGCCGAAGAAGAATAGACGGGGAGCGCCGTCGCGCCCCCGTGACGAAGAGGAAGAGGGGCCCGGGACCCCATCCCCGGGCCCCGAAGCAAAGCAGGGGGGCGCTGTCGCGCCTCCCATGAAGATGGCTCTGGGGGGCCCGGGACCCCATCCCCGGGCCCCAGAAGTAAGGGAGGGAGGCGGGGGGAGTGCCGTCGCACTCCCCCGAGGTCCGCCGGACCGGCGGGAACCTACGTGTCTGCCCGCCAGAGCGGGCAGACCAAAATGACGGTGCCGGCTCCCGCGGCCGCACACGGAGGTGCGGGCCACGCGGGGAGCCGGCGGAGGCAACCAGGGGTGGGCTCCCTGGGCTGCCCTCCACCAAGGACGGCGTGCGGGGGTCCCGGGTGGGACCGAGACCCCCAAAACAAAGGAGACGGCGCCAGGGGCCCGGGTGGGACCGGGCCTCCCACCAAGCGGCAGGAGCGGCCGGGGGTGGGCTCCCCGGGCCGCATAACCCCCCACTGGAGAGTGAAGGCGGCGCGAAGCACCAGACCGGTGATCGCGGCTCTCCCCGGCACAGCGGGAGAGCCGCTGCTCTAATATTCAGTGGAAGGAGCCTGAAGCGCCCCATAATGCCTTGCAAGGCATGGGGACAACATCGTGTTTGGTGCCTGGTGGCCCCCAGAGGAGGGGGGTCACCCTGAAATGTAAAAAGGTGCTGGGGGGAGCTGCTGGAGAAGCGCAGTCTCCCCCCCCCAGCACGAAGAGGAGTCCCTCCACAAGTCACATGGGGACTTGAATAGAATAACCCCTCAAGGGCTCAGCTTGCATTTAACACCTTCTAGGCTGGAACTTTTGTTCTACAGCTGAGGGTGTATTGAGAAGTGCCTAACGGAGTGAAGGGCTGAGTTGGGGATGTCTGGAGAAGGGCATCCCCTGGAAGTGAAGAGGTGTAATTGCACCAGAAATGCATTTACTAACGGTTATTTCTTTTTAGAGGGACTGAAAGTCACATGTGTAATGTGAAGTACTTATGTAAGGTGATGTCATAAGCAAAGTGGGGTTATGTTGACAAACATTCCTGCTAGGGTGTCTGGCTGTATATGCGTAACCCTGTGATTTCATCTGTGATGCCTTTAGGGGCTGTAATTGCAACGCATTCTAATGTCCAACAAATGTGATGAGTACTGTCATTCTAAGGTAATGCTTAAACATGTATTCTTGCTGCTTCGCTTAAGTGAGGAACAACCCAGACTGTTAGCCCTGAATATGTAGGGGTGCATACTGTATGGTCAATATAAGATGCTCAGTCAGGGTTATGTGTCACTAGGGCAGGTGAACCTATTTTTAATGCGGGTTGAGGCAATGGGGTGGGTCGCCACTGGGATGGTGCCAGTGTGCCGGGCCCTCGCTCCAGGTTATTTTCAACTACCTGCATTGGGGGCAAGATGATGTGCATACCTGGGAGTGGTGGTACTAGACCCCACCCCCCCTTTCGGGAGGGGTGAAGATGTTATGCAATGTTACAAAGTAATTCCAACAGCTTATGTATATTTGTAAATTGGTGCATAGTATTGAGTAGTGTGTGTGTTTAATAAATGTACTCTTACTTACTACAATGTCACAAAGTAATTCCAACAGCTTATGTATATTTGTAAATTGGTGCATAGTATTGAGTAGTGTGTGTGTTTAATAAATGTACTCTTACTTTTATAAAGCAAAGTACAGACTGGACAATCAATTTATTTATTTTATTTATTTATAGAGTTTTATATAGTGTGAACGTGACCCATGGGTATCAGAGCGCTTCACATTTACAATAGGTACAGTTTAGATTACACTGGTATAGCAGCAGTAATATATATATATATGTGAATCAGGTACATGTCTTTCTTACCATTTTCATAAAAACAAGTTTAAGAACTGTTTAGAATACAAAGGTGTACGCATTGGTATCATACAACATAGTTCCGATGTGTACCTTCTGAATGTTTTACATCAGTACTACAACGATCCATTAATTGTGGTACTGAACAATTAAAGAGGTTTTCGTAGCTAACTGGTAATTTTATCTTTACAATCGTAAATGTCTTTGTGGTCATTTTGTGCAGGATGTATCTATATAAGACATGGCTATTCGACTTCTGGTTTTTAACCATGGTGCAGACGATGAACAGTCTTGTCTAGGGAAGGAACTTGCTCATTAGGAAGATCTTCGCTTCCCTCTTGAATGTTGCCAAATTTGGAATTTTTCTAATGTTTGGAGGGAGTGAAATCCAGATTCTGGGTGCCGCTCCGGAGAATGCTCTGTCATACGTTTTCTTCTTCCGAAAGATGGGCGGTTTTAGCAACAGCTCTTTGGCACTCCTGGCCGGCCTGCTTCCCCCTGATAGCTCAATTTTCTGGGCTAAGTACATTGGTGTTTTGTAGTGGAGCGCTTTGTGGGTAATACAAGCCAGTTTAAGTTGAATTCTGGCTTCGTATGGAAGCCAGTTTAGTGCTTTCAGATGTGGGGAGATATGGTCGTATTTTCTGGAACCTGTAATGAGTCTTGCGGCCGCATTGAGACACGCTTTTAGTGGTGCTGTGGAGATTTTTGATAGACCTGTTAGTGTTGAGCATTCGTAGTCAATCCTTGAGATAACCAGGGACTGAACTGCCAATTTGAGGTCCTCCGCAGTAATGAATGATTTCACTTTTCTAATATAGTTCAGGTGAAACCGGGCGCTATTAGCCATTGATTTGAGGTGGGCTTTCATGTCTAGGTTCTTATCAAGCGTGATTCCCAGTGATTTGGTCGAGTCGACTAGGGTAGGTGTGCAGTTTAGAGCTGTGATCAGCTTGGTCCATTCCTTCACATTTGTCAGGTTCTTCGGCGGTGATATTAATAGGAATTCTGTTTTTTGTGCATTTAATTTTAGATGATTGCTGGTTAACCATTGTAATGTCATTTTTAAGGCCTCATTCATTGTCTTGATCTCTTCCAGTGACGATATCTTGATATAGATCTGAGTGTCATCAGCGTACATGTGATGGGATATGTTTGCGTCTCGGAGAATTTCTGTAAGGGGTTCGACATATAGATTGAATAATGATGGAGATAATGTTGATCCCTGTGGGACTCCAATCGAGTTTGGGCATGATGTGGATAGCGTCTGGTTGACCAGGAATCTTTGTGTTCTGTTCTGAAGGAATGATTCAAACCATTTCAGAACATTTCCAGAAAGTCCCATCCTGTCTTCAAGCCGGGATAGCAATTTTTCATGATTTACTGTGTCGAATGCAGACGACAGGTCAAGAAGAACTAGTAGACATGTTTGATTATGATCTAGAGCCTGTAGCGCATCATCCACTATATGTAAGATTGCTGTTTCCGTACTGTGGCCTGGTCTGAATCCAGATTGGCAGTCGTCCAGCAGACTAAAATTATTGACGTGGTTGCTCAGCTGATTTTGCACACATTTTTCAATTAGTTTGGCAAGTAATGGAATATTGGTTACTGGGCGAAAGTTATTTGGGTCTGCCGGGTCCGCAGTAGGTTTTTTGATGATGGGTAGGACTTGACCTGTTTTTAGGCACTCTGGTAGGACCCCTTGAGATAGTGAGGCATTGATTATTTTTGTCCATATTGGGACAACGATATGGTTGATTCTTTTTAGGCATCTAGAGGGGAGGGGGTCATTGTAGTGGTTATTTGGTTTGATATCCGAGAGAGTTTTGGCAATGGTATTCTGGTCATAAAGCTTGAAGGTCGACCATTGTGCTTTGTTTTTCGACCTATCATGGTCGTTTTTCACGGTAGCATCGTTCTGAGGAGGTAGTTGGCTAGCGAGGTTATTGGCTGCCATCCTGAGATCTCTTTCAAGCGTGTTGGCTTTGTCTGTGAAGAATGTTGAGAATTCTTCGCAGCTCAGTTTTGTTTTGGTTGCTTCTTGGGCAGATTTGGCCAATTTATTGGATTGATGTTTTAACATCTCGAAAAGTTTCCGTGGTCTGTTTTTGGCGTTATCTAATTCGGATCTAAAAATTCCTTTTGGAGTTGAGAACACTTTTGTTGTATTCATTTCTGATTTTTCTGAGGGTTTTTAGCTGGGGGATGATGGGTGCTGTCTCCATTTTCTTTCTGCCAGTCTCAGCTTCCGTCTGTCTTCATTAAGTGTCCCATTAAACCATGGATTTTTATCTTTCTCTGAGACTCTTTCAGTTTTAATGGCATGGTGGATTTGACTATATTCGTCATTGATGTGGTGTAGTGATCAGTGAGTTCGTTGACGTTCATCACGTTGTCAGGTGGATTTAGATCCTTCTCACATCTTGCTACAAGTTGCTCAATATTAGGTTCTTTGGTGTCTTGTGTCCATTTCTTAATTTTGACAGGTTGCGTGGTCTTGTTCTTTTTTTTTTTACGGTGGATATATGGAAGGTTATGGCATGGTGATCCGACCAATCGCACGGAACAATTGAGTGGATAGTAATATTCTTGACTCTCGAGATTACCCAGTCTAAGGTTGCTCCTTTTGAGTGTGTTGGCAAAGTGCAGGCTTGAGTCAGATTTAGGTCTGTTAGAAAGTCCTTAAGTGCGTTGACCTGTTTGTCATTATTGTCGTCCCAGTGTAAATTAAAGTCGCCTAGGAATATGTCATTAGTGTGACTGTTAGAGTTAGCCGTGATGATTTCCATTAGCTGGTCTATGAAAGGGGCATCATCGCCTGGTGGGTGATATAGCGCATGTAAATTGCACCTTTGATTTTCTGCAGTTCTTATACCAAGACCGAGGTATTCACAGGATTCAAGAGGTTCGGATTGTATTTGGCTGACCTCGATATCAATTCGGTGTATGCAGGCTATACCGCCTCCTGTCTTTTTTGTCTGTCTAATCTCACAATATTGTAATGAGGAGGCACCAGCAGATCCATGACCGGGGAGGAGGATTCCGTGAGCCATGTTTCAGTTAAGATTGTCACATCAACTTCCTGACTAATGATGAGGGCCGCAATGTCTGAGGCATGTTTTGCTGCTGACCGACAGTTGAGAAGTAGGCATAACAGTGGTTTCCCTAAGCTACTAGAGTTCATCTCTTGAGTATTGGTGATTAGCTTGACTTGTTTTAGGTTGTTAAGGTTGGGTTTTCTGTTTTTAGGCCCGGACGTTCTATTTGCATTGATCGGGACTGATCTAATTTCCTCGCCTCTGCTGTCTGTAGACTCATATGACCCGAGTAGGGTTTGGGTTTCATCCTCTGACAAATATTTAAGATTTTTGTGTGGTAGATTATGTCTATTTGAAAATGGCATGGCTGTCCTTTTACTCTTTTCTTGAAGATCAAGCATTGATTTTTGAATGAGTTCGACTTTGGAGTGAGTGCTTACCGTGATATCTAGTATTTTTTCCATAGCGTGCAATGCTCTTAGAATGTCCTGTGACAAATTGTCCGCTTGTATTTGAAGGGTTTCAATTTCTCTCTGCGTATGAGGTGATATATTAGAGGTGCGCATCTGTCTACTTCGAGTTTTGTTTGTTCCCCGGTGTCTTAGATCTGTGACTTTTTCATTGTTCCTTTTTTTGTCATTAGTAGGGGGATGTGAGTTTCGTAAGGACACAGATCAATCAATCAATCACGGCATTTATATAGCGCGCTACTCACCCGGGAGGGTCTCAAGGCGCTGGGGGAGGGGGTAAGTTACTGCTCGAACAGCCAGGTCTTGAGCTGCTTCCTGAAGGAGAGATGGTCCTGGGTTCGCCGAAGGTGAGTGGGGAGGGAGTTCCAGGTCTTGGCTGCCAGGTAGGAGAAGGATCTTCCTCCGGCGGTGGTTCTGCGGATGCGTGGTACGGTGGCGAGGGCGTGGCTGGTTGATCGTAGCTGGCGTGTGGGCGTGTAGAAGGTCATGCGGTCGTTGAGGTATGCTATTTGTACTGTTGTAGAGGGGGGTATGGAAGGTGTGTTGGCTTCCCTATCCTTTATTGTTGGATTGGGGTTCCCAATAAATGGCCTATGTGTGGGCGTGATCATATCCTGGTGTAGAGGGGTTGATTTTTCCCCATGTACAGGCGTCGGGCGATATTGGCGTATAGTACAGATATTTCTCCTATCTCTGTACAATTCCCGTCCAGTCAGTCTCTTTTCAGGGTTGACTCTCCTGACAGAATTGTAGGTTGTGGTTGTGGAGGGTCTCGTGTTATTTCTGCACACCTGCAAATGGCGATTACTAGCCCACACCACCTCCCTTGAGTAAGCCTCAGACTGCTCTGCAACGCTACCCTCTGAGAGTCAGGCGCTACAATTGGGTGTTTGGTTCCCAGTGAAGGACAAATGTAGTCATGTTATTTGTGCAGGCCTCACAGATGCTGCCTCGTTTTCCAACAATCATAGACTAGATACGGCTTTTGTACATCCTACTCATATTGTTATGAAATGTTTGAACTTATGGTCACCTGTTACAACGTTCGTAGATGGAAGTGCTAGACTCTCTTTTTCACGAACCCCTATTCAACAAGAAGTTTCTCAACCTCCATGACTTCCCTTATTTTGGTAATATACTCATTTGTTTTTGTTAAAATCATTATCGTATTGTGTATAGGAAATGTAACACCTCTTTCACTATACTAATTAAATTCTCCTTTCCTTTTTCCTTATTTGCTTTCTTTTACAAACCATTCTAACCATGTTAACCTGACATTTTTACCCAACTATTTTATGTCAATGCTTTACTGGTTATTTATATAATTATCTATTGTTATATTGTGTTATATATCTCTATTTTAAGCTCTTCAATAAACTTACTTTTGAGACATATTAAAACAGAAAGTTAATAGAAATAATATATATGCGTTGTAACAGAATGCAAGCAGCCAAGAAAGTTCAGGTAGCATTAAGGTTAGTGGCAAGAGTCTTTGTGTGTATAAAATTCACACCCTCTACAACATCTGAAGTATTTAGTGTATTTCTATTTCCTTAGGTAATCAACTATTGTCTAGTGCTACAGTTAACAACTGGCCGCTGTGTCTCTTCCCACCCCCTCTTCCTCGGGGGCCTCCTTTACTCAAGTCTAGCATTGGGTAGGAGTCTCAGAGGGACACGGCGTGAAATATTCTACAGCCATCCATGATCGCCCTGCAGTGGAGCTCAGTTATTTGTTTGAATTCGTGACAGTATTGGGGAACCCTCGAATTCTTATTGTCCGGGAATCATGGAAGCTGAGAATCCTTCTCTGAAGTATAAAGGAGAGGGATTACAAACGATGCAAAGAAAATAGCACCGTTGTCCCACAAAGTGGATAGGTAATGTGCTTCACAAAGTCCTCTCCCTGGTTCATCCACCAGTGCAGAGTCTGATTCTGGAGGTGTCATGGGTGCTGTCTTACGAGTACCGACTCTATTATTTTTGCCTTCAGCCACAATTCCTTTAGCCCCACCTGAGAGGTACTCAGGAGATCACAAAAAGTTTAAAATTATTCTCACACAGTGTAGTTTATACTTTTTATGTAAACCACAACTTTTTCCTTCATCTGAGACTAAAGTAACTTTTATTCTGTCCTATCTAACGGGGCATGGGTCAGGATGGTCTATGCCATTACTGTAGCAAGACAGTCCACTTTTGATTAACTATGATAACGTTTGTAAGGAACTGAAGGAAATATTTAGCAGACAGACATTGACATAATCCGTTGATAGTGATTTAGGGTTAAAACAGGGAAGGAGGATCTTTTAAGTTATTTGACTCACTTTAACAGGTTAATTCTAGAAGTAGATTGGCCAGTGGAGAAAAGGCGTGCCCCGTTTTATCAAGGGCTCAGTGATGAATTAAGGGATGTTTTGTCATAAATTCCTAATTGTCCAACTAAAGTGTGGTTAGTAGAACTGGTTTTACAGATAGATCATAGGCAGTGTGAGAGAAATGGGAAGAAAAGGCTAAGTGATGTCAGAATGTATTTTCGAACTTCAGAAAAGGTTGAGAATAAGGTTCGCTCTAATTCCCCTGAACCTATGAAAATCTTTGCAGTTAGACCCCCTCTAAATTGAGATGAAAGAGAACGTAGAAGAAAAAATCATTTATGTGTGTATTGTAGGTCTGACAAGAATTTTGTACAGGATTGTCCCCCCAAAAAAAGTCATACAGTGGTCGGGAAATGGAGCAATTCAGCACTGATGTGAATCCCACTGCTGGAAGAAACTACAGAGATTTCATCCATTTCTTCAACTGTTGCCCATCTGTATTTAAATGTATCCTTAATACCTAAAGATTGATTTGTATATGAGGTAAAAAAAAGCCTTGCTTAATTCGGGTGCTACAGGTGTATTTGCTGATTGGGGAATAACTCAAAGGCTGAAATGGCCTATACTAAAAAACAAAAATGAATATCCTGTTAGGTCTATTGATGGGACAACACTGACGCCAGGACCCATTACTCACTGCACCCTTCCATTCATCATGTCAAGTGGTCAGGAACATCCTGAAACAATCTTTTTTGATCTAATCAATGCTCCACAATATGAAATCATATTAGTGTTACCCTGGTTAAAGAAACATATTCCAATAATTAATCGGAGCACAAAAGAAATATGTTTCTCTTTTGATTGTACAGCAAATAATGTACAGGAAGCTCAAGACAAGGAACGAGTATTAGCAGAAATACATGTTAGCCAGGAAGATGAGAATTATTCAGTCAATACCATGACTATATTGATGTTTAGAGTGAGAAGGGAGCTGAAACTTCACTTCGGCTGAGTTGAATTACACAATTACTGAGAAGGAATTACTTGCCATAAAGAAGGCATTTGAAGAATGGACATATTAACACCTAAGTTCTAGGGGACCAATTACCGTATACACAGATCATAAAAATCTTGTATTTTTAAAATCAAACAAAGTAATGTCACCTAGGCAGATGTGCTGGTCACTTTTCTTTTCAGAATATGACTTCGTTTTAACGTACAGATCTGGAAGCAAAAACAGAAAAGCTGATGGTATATCAAGATTATGTGAAGAAGAAAGGATAATAGTAGATGTGCCAATCATTCCTCCAAACAAAATTGTTGCTTCTCTTGATAATGATGACCTTTGGACACAGATACAAAAGGAAATGCCAGTAAAGGAACAACAAGAGTGGGTTGGTAAATTTAGTGACAGACAAATTAGAAATGGGTTGCCATTTTTTAGAAATACTTTATATGTTCCTTCAACTCAATTATGAACTAAAGTGCTAGAAGAAGCACATGATTCTCACCTTGCTGGGCATTATGGTGTACAAAAAACTTTAGAACTAATTCAGCATTCCTATTGGTGGGAAAACATGTCCACTGATGTGTCTGAGTATGTTGATACCTGTGCAATCTGTGCTCAAGCCAAAAGAGATAAGTCAAGAACAAAAGGGCTTTTACAAATCACTTGAACTCCTACTCAGCCATAGACAGTGATTTCTATTAACTTTATAACTGGTATGCTTTTAGATCAAGTCTACAATACTATTTTTGTAGTGGTAGATACGTTTACAAAAATGGCTCATTTTATTCCAGTTAAGGGTCTTCCCACTGAAAAGACAACCAGTCAATTATTTTTGCAATATGTAGTTAGATTACATGGATTGCTGGAGAAAATAATTTTTGACAGAGGGTTGCAATTTATATCCAAGTTCCGCGCTCAGTTTTGTAAATATTGGGTTATTGAAATAGCATTGTCTTCCGTTCATCACCCTCAAACTGATGGACAAATTGAGATAGTTAACCAGGAACTAGAGAAATACCTTCATTGTTATTTAACAAATCAAAATTCTTGGATGGATCATCTCTGGTTAGCAGAATTTTGTTATAATAATGCTTACCATTCCTCTACAAAGAGGTCACCATTTTTTAGTTTACAAAGCTATCATCCTCTCGTGGAAATAAATATTTTGTTTTACAATACTACTTACCCTTCAGCGATGGAAAGAACAGAAAATAATCAACTGGAGGGGAAAAAACTTGAGTCACAAATAAAATTAGACAAGAAAGGGTATAAGAAACAGGCAGATAAGAAAAGACATAAGGCTCCCCCATATGTTCCCGGATCAAAGGTGTTGCTTTCTACTAAGTATCTCCACCTCCATGAAAAAAGAAAAATCTTACCCAGTCCATATAAAGTACAAAGATGTATAAATACGGTGGTGGTTCTTCTCCGAAAATACACCCTGTATTCGATGTCTCCTTGTTAACCCCTTCGACGCTGTGCGAATTCTCCCCCTGTGCGGGAGAATTAATGAGTGGGCGTGTTTCTTGCGGCCCCCGGCCGTCCTCCGCACACTCCCACCGTGACGTCGGACGGCCGGGGGCCGTCCTGAGCACCGAAGAGGTTAAAACCTGTTATTCCAGGAACTCGATTGAATATAGCATCTTCTCCAGTCTTTCAAGATTCAGAATCTGAGATTAAGGGCCAGATTACGATGGAGTCGGGACCGCCACTGTCAGGCCATCGGTGGTGGTCCCACTGCCATCTGCCCCAGCAGGTCTGCCCGCCGCATCCTAATGCGGCGGGCGGATGGTGGGCTGGCGGAGAGACCATCCGCCACGCATCCGACGTGCTCAATAACCCTGTCGGACTGTCAGAGGGACTGCAATCCCTACAAGAGTGGCGGTGCCTCATCAGGCACCACTGTAGGGATTCCAATGTCCCTTTCCACCTACCCTTTCATGGCGGTTCACCCGCCATGAAAAGGCAGGCGAAAGTGACTTTGGGGGCCCCTAGCGGGCCCCCTATCCCACCTGGCCCTCTGCTATAGGTTCTTGAACATCCCTGCACCATGTGTCAGGCACCGCATGGTGGCTGCCACATAGTCCAGGGATGTTCCAAAAGTGTATTTTTTGGACTGCAGCATGTGCTGCAACCCGCAGCACACACCGCAATACAAAATATACAGACTGCGTCCTAATATGGATAGCGGGACCGCCGACAGCTAGTCAGGCGGTCCTGCTACCGACACAGTGCCGGTCGGACAAAAGTTCGACCGGCATCGCAATCAGGCCGTGAGAGTCAAAACATTTTTGAATCTCATAAGGTACGGGGATCTTTGCAGTATTTGATCGACTGTAAAGGTTATGGTCCAGAGGAGCGTTCTTGGGAACCGGCGTTATGTTGGAACAAAAACTCAAAAACTCTCCTTTTTAATTAACTAGTCTAATGCTTATACTTGCTAGCTTCTGCTCAACCTTCTGGCGCTTACCTCTTAGTGCTCTACTAGCTGGATACACTGAATTGCTAAAAAAGGCACCCCTTAAGAAGCAGTAAGAGGTGGGGTTGCATATAGAGCTTTGGCGCCGGTTGGAATGATGCTCTGGTTTTTGCTGGATGTGAGCACCTGCCTCAATAGAAAAAACCCCAAACCTCTGGCTTTAGAGGACCCTTTCTAACCTTCCCCGGTGTCAACAATGGCCGACACCCACACTGCGAAGAGGAAAATACTAATAATAATAATGATGTAACAATTTAATACTACAGTAATAATAATAAGCTCTAGTATTGGTTGCCAGAGGTCTCCTAACCTCACTCTCATATATGGTTCTGATTGGAGATCCCAAGGTACAGGATATTTTAGGAAGTTTCCTAAATATTTTGATGGAAGATCAAAGGAAATCATTGTAAGGAACCAACCCACCTGACTATGGGGCAAAAAGGTTTTGCATTCATGTGAGGTGTATTCAAACCTACTCAGCACCCAGACAAACCAACAGTGTTTGCAGGCTTTCTGGTAATACAAACGTAATTAATCTCTGGTATCATGGCTTGAAGAGCAAGTGTAAGTGCATGTGGCATGTGTCACAATTTTAATCAATAATACATCAAGAAGAAAAAATTACTTAAAGCTCCAAACCAAGTTTGATGAACAGATATGATTTAATAAAAATGAGGGAGCAAAAATGAACAACACTGGATTAGTGGATGAAGAGTTAATAATGATCAAAATCTGTCTTAATAGAAGTGGAGGCTACAACTAGCCAAGTGGTCTTCAAACAAAGAACATCACATTAAATTGTTGTTGAACCCGTTTTTGAAATGGTAGTTTTTCCCCATGCTTGAGCTAAGTGATGAAGTTTAGAATCTCTGGTGCTGAAGCATGCAGGAGATGGATGCGAGGCATGGATTCAAATCTGTCACAGAAGCTCTCAGCCGTGTCGAATTGGAAGTTGTGGTGAGGTAAGTAGTTTAAATCTGTATCTGCAGCTTTTGAGCCATATCAGGGTCGTATTCAGGCAACCAAGCCTTGAGAGTGCCTTGGCACTGAAGAGTCTACATGATTTTTAGTGAGTTCTGGGAGGCTTTCATGTGAGTCTTCACAGAACACTCGCCATTTATAGAACGTTCCATGAGTCTACCTACAACATTCAGACTCCAACATGTTCTCCAAAACCCACAGGAAAGGAGGCAATCAGGATAAGCAGGACCTGACTAGCACTGAGCCAATCCTATTTAGATGCCCAACTGGCATCTTGCAAGCAGTAGGTACCTCTTTGCAGGTTGCAACCCTGGAAGTCAAGATCAGAGCTTCGTCCTTTCTCTTCTATTTGAACTAATGTCAAAAGATAGTTTTTAAAGCAATCCTAACGAAACCAGGTGAAAGATAATGGAGTACATTTTTTGGGATAACAACCATACACTGTTTTACCGCTCTTTAACTAACCTACTATGGCACTTTGCACTTTACTTGAAAGGCCAAAAAACCCTCAACCACTTAAAGTGGGGTGCTTTGTCACTGGGTTCCTCTTCTCTGGGACCTAAATGCTTCAGTTCTTGGAAGGGGCTCCGGGGAGGCTCCTTAGCTGAGCTCTTAAGTCGGGGAACTGTTTTTGTGAAATTTCACTGGTCATTGAAGATGTCAACTCGATTAACTAGTAAAGAGTTCCAATAACGATATGTGGCGCTTTAAGTGGGTGACTGTTTTTGTCCTTTTAACTAAAGTGTCAGTGTCCACGGGTGGTTAGTTAAAGAGCACAGAAACAGTCAATGGTGGCTCTCCCAAAAGATTCACTCTTTGTTCTCTCACCTGCTTTCTTTAGGATTGTTTTGATGACTTCTAGGGATAATAAACCAAAGCGTTGGCTTTACCCCTCATTTTCTCAATCTCTCTGCAAGTGATAGTTTATCATCCATTCATCCAAAAATTCCCATTCATAACCACACTTTCCTTTACTACAAAACTAAGCTTGCACAACCTGGGAAAGTGCCTTTTGAACGAATATCTCCCAGAGGCCTTTGCACATATAAAGCTTGTCACATGGCCCATGGGGACATTGTCGTCTTCTCTAAGTTAGCATGAGCATGCTGCAGATTGTCCGCTGCTTTGCACACGTTACTACACAAGTTTATTTTGCAAATGTCTCTTTTGCTGTTTTCACATGAGAACCTATCGCTGTGTTCACACTCTGCAGGTTCCTGGGATTTAGTCTGAACATTGTGAGCAAGGTCGATCAACAATGCCCCTTGTCATTCTGTTCTGGACAGGCTTTAGCACCTAGACAAAACATACTGATGCAGCTGTTTTTTGGGAATACGTACTTTGATCTTATTGGAATACACGAATAGGGAGCAGACACTTGGAGAGGGACCTTTCCAGGGAGAAGAGCAAGACAGTGATAGAGCGAAATGTTCTTGTGAATTGTAGGGGTGCATCATAATCACTGATAGGCCGCACCCACATGTATTCAGACATACATTCGTATATATGCAGTTATATATTCATGCGTGTTTAGTAAAGACTGAATAGTTCACTGATATTAAGTGAATCAGCAGTATAATTGTGTTATGATAATCATGTAATGAAATGCTTATTGAATTATGTGAATATAATGCATAGAGAAATTAGTTCGTGTGTAATGCAATTGTAGTAGTTTAAACGTGCACCATATTAAAGTTGCACATGTAATTTGTTGTTTGCATATGAATTATAATGAAAATGCTTATAGGGAAAAGTAAAGATGTGTGTTTAAAAAGTTATATGTAAAGGCCTGACTACATATATGCTTAGGGAAGGCCTGCTTTATTTTTATGTTAGCTTATTTTGTAGGCAGTGAAAAGACTTTCTTGGTAAGGCTCTCTGGGCACAAACGGTAGATTTAATTTGCACAGTAGAAGGTTTCTGTTGAAAGTATCTTTGTTGCAGGTGCAAGGACACATGTCTCGTTAGTAAAGACTAACTCTTTGTTTTCAAAAGTTAGAGAGATGGGAGGCATGGTACGGGGAGTGCAATGGAATTTAGGGATGATACTTTCGGCGGAGAAGGTGCCTGGGACTCAAGGTCATCGCAACCGTCCAGGATCAAGCAACCGTTTCGATGGAAAAATACAAGAAAGAAGACCTGGCCAAGGAGGCGTGAACAATTGTATTTGGGTTTTGTATTAGGGATAGTGCCCCGAGGGAGGAGGCCAGAGAAGAGGTAGGGGAGACCAGAGAGAAGGACAGAGCTGAGCATAGGTATTATGTGATTGCACTTCTTAGGAAGTCTTCACAGCTGACACCTTTTTATTCACTCTTGCCTGGGATAAATCGTTATGCAGGGATGTCACTTAGTGTTAGTGTAGGGACAGCAATTGGTTTTAAGCTTGCTTAACTCAATGAAGAGTAATTTAGAAATTGGAGTAATCATAGTCTGGTTGATCCTTCTAGAACTGTCTATTCTCTTGATTCTGAGTCGGATGAGACTCCTGCGTAGATTATTATTTGTATTAGTGCCCATCTATTTCTTTAACCTCGTGCTGAGGTGCTTGCATGTTCAGTTATTTTTGGCGATAATAAATTCTCAAACTTGAATTCGGAGTCAGTGGTCCTTTCAGATAAAATGAATGTTGTTATTATAACCAGATGAGATTCTCTCCTTTACACTATTCAACAGGTAAAAAGATCTTGGCGACCAGAAGGTTCTTATAGATAATTAGATAAGAATCGGCGTTATCAGTTGGTAGCAGAGTAGGATGGTTACCTTTGATGGTAAGGGGAGATCTAGAGCAAGATAGGAGACTAAGTTGCCCCATAGAGCCCAAGTGATGCAGATCCAGAGGACCGCGGGACAAGCGTCGGAGGTCGTTGAAAACTGACGAAGAGTGACGGTGCGGCGGAAGTAGCAGTTCGTGGTAGAGTGAGTATGAAAAGAGTGGTGTTTTGTAGATTGCGGTGTTTTATTGTTGTGTGATGTTTTGCGGAGTTGGAAAGAGAGTCGTGTGAGTGAGAAACGGACCGTGAGCGCGCGCGGGACCGGTAGATTATTGTGGTGTAGAATACACCCAGAGTTGAGAGCGTTTACCAGAGGTTGTGGGGGTCACGAGACGTCATTGCCAGACCCACGGAGGATAGGGAACATATGTGTGAGTGTGTGAATAACCAACGCAGGTCGTAGGTTATTGTGTGCAGAACATCGAGTGATTGAATCCTATCGAGTGTATTAGAGGCGATTGTCCGGTCGTTTCGCGGACAGACGGTTGCCAGATTGAGGTCAACAAGCTCAAGAGGCTGATCGGTCATTGGTAAGACTGACAGTCAGAGAGGTAATTGTTCGGTAGGATGGACATTATTTCAGAGTATGATTGGGACAGGTGCGAGCGACGACGAGTGAATTGGAAAGGAGGGGAACTGCTGCGAGCGGAGGAAAAGTGACGTCAGACAAGTGTCGCGCTGCGATAGGCCGGTTGGTGTGAGCCGCGCTGGCATTGGTGGATTGAAATCAGGAAGTAAAAGCGGACATTTTGAGTGCAAACAAAAAGTTGATTCATCATGAAATGTTTTAAAGCTTTACGGGAACTTTGTAGAGGTGATAGACATGTGGTTGTTCGGGAGGGAGAGGTAGCTCCTCCTGAGGATACACCAGCACATTATATGGCAAAGAATGTAGGATTGCATACTATAATTTGGCTTGAGAATTGGCATAAAATGACAGAAGCAGAAGGAGAATTGTCGTTCCCACGATATGGTACTTTCAGGATGGAGGTATTGTACCAGCTAAAAAGTGTAATGGCTTCGTTACGACCACTACCTAGACCGACACAGTTTGAGGCATTACATGCGTGGATTAGAGCAGCACACGAAAGGAAAAGAGACAAGAGTCAGGAAAGGGTGAAGAAATCGATCAGGGCATTTCAGGATGCAAAATGGGATGCACTGGAGAAACGGTGGAGGGTGGCAACGGTTGAAGTGGACAAGTTATACCCACTAATAGTACGAGGCGGAAAGATTGTAAGAATCGATGAGGAGGACAGTGATCTAGATGACAGCTTGTTAGATAGGATGTTGGCAGAGAGGCCACCACCATTTAATCCAGACTCAGAAGAGGGAAAGCCGACTCCAGCAGCAACAGTTGATGAAAGCCAGAATCAGACTAGCATGAGAGTAGTGGGAAGGATTTCCACAGGAATGGAGGGGGCAACGACGTCTATGATAACACAGCCTCCTGCAGGGAACACTAGGTTACCGGATTCCTTGACAGTACCGGTTACCATTGGCCCTATAGTATCGGTATATGACCCAGACCGAGTGAGAGAAGGGAGCTCCGTACAGACGGGAAGAGAAGAAGTAATCAGTGAGAGTGGGAATGGGTTCGGAGTAAGAGTGGTTCATTTCCCAAGACCAATAGACACAAGTACGCCGTTACCGGCTACTGCAGACTCTTCCCTTAGACAAGAAGAGGAGAGACCAGAAAGACCAAGGCCTTTGCGAGAATCCAAGTCAGCTTTGAGGATGTGGACACCAACAGTGACAAACCAAAGTGACAGGATGCAAGGAGATAGGGCACAGAACGTCTCGGAAGATCGACCAAGTCCCAGGAATATGATGGAAGGGAATAGGTCACAAGGACAGGATAGTGACTGTGATGAGCGAGATGGTTCAGGTTGTCGAGAGGTATTGAGGAGTGCGGTACAGGCAAGGTTACTAGACGTAGTGAGATTGAAAGCAGAGGTGGACGAGATGATTAGCGGGGGTCTGCCTCTGGAAAGGATAGAACTTTACGGACCAGACGAGTTGCTGTTTGTAGCAAAAGATGTGACTCGAAAAGCTAGAACGGCACATGACAGATTGAAGGAATTGGCCAAAAGATATGAGGTAGACCTGAATAAGACTAAAGCGCTGCAGGGGCCACATAGACTACAGTACAGTGACCAGGAGTTGGAGGAGAAAAGACTCACAGGGTTAAGGACACACACCAAAGATCTGATTGTAGGAATGAGAATATGGATTTTGTTGGACAAATGGGAAGAAAGATGGTCCAAGAAGAAACTAGCAAAGAAAGCAGAGGGAGAAACGCCGCCTCCAGGAGGGGGGGCAATGGGTGTTGGAAATTTTCCTTTACGGGAAGTACAGAATGGAGGGTACGTGCATGTGCCATGGAATAGAGGCGATTTGGCTGCATTCACAAATGATTTTCCTCGGCTGAGGGAAAAACCAGTAGAATGGTACAAGCAGGTTGAGCGGTTTGTGAAAATTTCAAAGGTATTGTGGATTGATTTGAACACCTTGTTTGACATAGTGGTACCGGGAGATTTGTGGACAGCTTGTAAAGTCGCTGTCGAATGGCCGATTGCAGAACCAGAAAGAGAGGCGGTTACCAATGGTCCCTCACCCCTAGTGATGAAAAAATATGAACAGGTGATTACATGGTTGAAACTGAAGATTTCACCCCAAGATATAGATTGGGTTAAGATAGATCGGACCGTACAGGAACCCAAAGAAACAGTGCATGAATATTACGAAAGACTTCTGCAAGCTTTTAAACAGTATAGTGGGTTAGACATCTTGGACCCCAAGGATATGGGACAGTTCGTCTCAAAGTTTGTACTGGGTCTGAGGATGGAAATCAGCCTCATGATACAGCATCATTTGATTTGCTGGCAGAACAAACCGCTGGACGAAATTCTGAGGTATGCGAGATACTGTAGTGATGAGGTGGATTCGAAGCATCGGAAGCTAAAAGACAAATTGATGCTTGTCCAGATGCAGACAGCACAGGTTCAGCCTAGTGGAGGGACTTTAGGAAGGAAACAAGG
Source organism: Calotriton arnoldi (assembly GCA_963921515.1). NCBI lineage: Eukaryota > Metazoa > Chordata > Amphibia > Caudata > Salamandridae > Calotriton > Calotriton arnoldi. Next base: position 464,755 of record CAWUFW010007805.1, on the reverse strand, counting down.
AAATTTCCAGCAGAACCAGAATGTGCAAGCACAGGGAAAGGGAAAACCAGTAGACCCCAAGACAGGAGTGGACGTGGCCACATTGAAGAAGACCACTGCGTGTCATCTTTGTCGCCAGGTCAGACATTGGAAACGCGAGTGCCCTTTGAACCCAGCTAATCAGTTGCAAGAAGAGGAAGAGGGGGCTCAGGCACCCGCGCAAGAGGTAGTTAACACAGTGACGAGGCCCAGAACGATGAAAGGGGGGGTATACAGTCCTCACGCACAGGTTCCCCAGGCTCCAAGGATTTCACAAGGAGGACGAACGTACCAACAGATGCCTTTGTTCGAAGACTATGACGAGAGAGACTCAGACCCGTTATCCTGACGGTGCCTGAGAGGGGAGGAAGACTGCACACTTGGAGCGGTCTTGGAGGTAGACCAGAGAGGACCTTTTGTGGAGGCAGATATTGAGGGTCATCCTGCCACACTTTTGGTTGATACTGGTGCTACCCGGTCTACTGTTAGATCAGCAGTAGTCCCTAACCTACTCCTCTCGGGACAATCAATCCAGGTTGTTGGAGTAGCGAACAAGAGAATAAGTAGCCCATTGACAGAACCGATCTTAGTAAAGATAGGGTCCTTCCAAACTAGACATCAGTTTGTAGTGTGTGATACGAGTCCAGTTTGCCTTTTGGGAAGAGATCTGTTGTGCAAGTTGAACTGCACGATTTATTGTACGCCTAAGGGAGTGGAGGTCCAGACGAGAGATGACGATGCTGACTTTAAGATTACCAATCAGCATCTTTGTATAGATCTGTACCCAATGGTGACTGTGGAAGAACTTCCACTTGATTTAAGAGATACAGTGTCATCTGTGGTGTGGGATTTCGCAGGCGACGAAATAGGTCTAATCAGAGGGGTTGAACCAGTGCGGATTGAGGTGAAGAAAAACGTCGATTTCCCTAGAACACCTCAATACAACCTGTCGGCAGAAACGGTTGCAGGGATAAAACCAGTGATCGAGAATTTCATCGAGAAAGGTATCCTAAAAGAGATTAGAGGTAGCCCCTGTAATTCACCTATCATGGGATTACAGAAACCGAGCGGGAAGTACAGGATCGTGCAAGACCTGCGAAAGGTCAACACGATAGTTGTTCCTTGTTGTCCAGTGGTACCGAATCCATCAGTGATACTGTTCCAGATTCCATGTGAGGCCGAGTGGTTTACTGTCATTGACTTGTGTCAAGCATTCTTTTCGATACCGCTCCATGAAGAAAGCCAATTTCTTTTTGCGTTCAGGCTGGAAAATCGCGTGTTAACATGGTGTCGTATCCCTCAAGGGTATACGGAGAGTCCATCGATTTTTAATCAGATCCTGAAAAAGAATCTCGAAAGCCTTGTGTTGCCGCAGAACTCAGTTCTCGTGCAATACATCGATGACTTACTCATTGCCTCAGAAACAGAAGATGCTTGCAGGATTGACTCCGTAGCCTTGTTGAACCACTTAGCAGAGAATGGACATAAAGTGTCCCCGAATAAGCTGCAGTACTGTTTGAACGAGGTACAGTACCTGGGACACAGATTAGAAAAAGGCAAGAGAAAGGTGTCACCAGATCGAATTGAGGCGATAATGAGTATGGCCGTACCTACTACACAGAGAGAAGTTAGGATGTTCCTGGGAATGGTTGGCTACTGTCGACAGTGGATTCCTAGTTTCTCCTTGAGAGCAAAGCCTCTGCAGAGGCTTACACACAAGGATGTGAGTGATCCGGTACCATGGGACGAGGAGTGCTTGATGTCATTCCTGAAACTGAGGGATGAATTGTGCCGTGCCCCGGCACTGGGGATGCCGGATTACAACAAGACCTTTTCATTGTTCTGTTGTGAGAGAGAAGGATGTGCCTTAGCAGTGTTAGCTCAGAACCATGGAGGTGTCCGTAGACCAGTTGCTTATTTTTCAGCTACTTTAGATCCAGTAGCTTCTGCGTTGCCCGGATGTCTAAGATCCGTTGCTGCAACAGGTGTCAGCATTGAAAGATGTGAAAGCATTGTAATGGGACATTCTTTGACTGTACATGTGCCACATTCGGTTGAGTTATTGATGACCAGGACTAAGACTCAGCACCTGACGAACAATAGGTTAACGAGGTACGAGCAAGTCATACTTGCCGCAGAGAATGTGACTCTGAAAAGGTGCTCTGTTTTGAACCCTGCGACATTAATGCCTACACCGAACACAGATGATGAAGATTGTGCGGACCATGATTGTCTCGATGTGATCGAGCTTTGCACCAAACCGAGACCTGACATTGTCGATGAACCACTGACTGACCCAGATGAAATTTTCTTTGTCGATGGTTCATGTTTAAGAGACAGTGTTGGGCAATTGAGAGCAGCGTTTGCTGTATGTACCATTTCAGGAGTGGTCGAGGCTGCTTGCCTAGAAGGAGTACGCTCCGCGCAGGTAGCTGAGATCATTGCCTTGACCCGTGCCTGTTTGGCCGCTGATCGAATTCGAATCACGATTTACACTGACAGCCAATATGGGTTTGGCGTGGTGCACGACTTCGGGCAGTTATGGTCTCAGAGGGGATTTTTGACATCATCTGGTTCACCCATACGGAATGGGGAATATGTAAGACAACTGTTGGATGCATTGCAGCATCCGAAAGAAATTGCTGTCGTAAAGTGTTCAGCCCATGGGAAAGGGGAGGACTTTGTGTCATTGGGAAACAATTATGCGGACGAAGTCGCCCGTTTCTGTGCAGAACAAGGATGCATATTCACAGATAGATACACAGGGGAGAGCCAAGAAAGAACTGAGCTCAGCATAATGTTGGCCATGGCAGACACATGGGAAGAGCTTAAGCGATTGCAGGACGAAGTTACAGACCAGGAGAGAGAGGGATGGATCAAAGCTGGTTGTGAGAAAGGAGATGTGGATGTGTGGGTATCCAACGATGGGAGAGCAGTGTTACCGGAAGAACTGTTGAGTCCGATGGCAAGGCTGATACATGGACAGGCACACCTTGGTAGAGACGCAATGATGAGAGTGTTTAGACAGACGTGGTACAACCCACGATTTCGAGCGATGGCAGAAACAGTGTGTCAGAGGTGTGTTACGTGTCAGCAGATGAACGCTGGAAAGAAAACTGTAGTTACATTGAGTCACATTGGGAGGTCAGGAGGGCCCTTCAATAGAATACAGTTGGATTTTGTGGAGATGCCCAGGTGCAATGGATTGAGGTACATATTAGTGCTAGTGTGTGTATTCTCACGGTGGGTGGAGGCTTACCCAACACGCAGGTGCGACACCCTCACAGTGGCTAAGTTATTATTGAGGGAGCTTATCCCTAGATTCGGGATCCCGACCTCTTTGGAATCGGATAGAGGAAGGCACTTCCACAGTGAGATCATGAAGTTACTTTGTGCGGCATTGAATATTGACCAGAGACTCCACTGTAGCTACAGACCAGAGGCTTCTGGGATGGTGGAACAAGTTAATGGAACTTTGAAGGCCCGGATGGCAAAAATGTGTTCTTCGACATCCCTGAAGTGGCCCGACGCTTTGCCACTCGTGCTGATGAGCATGAGAAGTGTCCCAGACAGGAAAACCGGGTTGTCCCCCCATGAGATATTGATGGGAAGGGCAATGAGATTGCCAGCAGTGCCAGCTACAGCCTTGATAAGCATCACTGATGATTTGATTCTGGATTATTGTAAAGGACTCTCTGATGTGGTCCGTTCTGTATCCCAGCAGGTACAAGCAGCGGTGGTCCCAGCCTCGAGTGATTTGTGCCACGACTTGTGTCCCGGTGACTGGGTGCTTGTCCGGAAGCACGTGAGGAAGAGCTGTTTGGATGCCCGTTGGCGTGGACTGTATCAGGTGATACTCATCACGAACACAGCAGTAAAGTGTGGAGGATTACCGAATTGGGTGCATGCTTCCCATACCCGCAGAGTTTCAGCACCCTTGGAAGAAACAGCTCCTCTCGCAAATGAAAACCCAGCTGATGTGGCAGGGCCACATGAGAGGACAAGTCAAGCTGTAAGGGTCGCTGACACAGCTGGTGGTGCACTAGAGCAAGCTGAAGGGGGTTTCCACAGTTCGAACACTGACTCAGACACCGAAGACAGAGACGGTGCAGTGGGCGGAGAAGAGCCAGACTCAGCCGAAAGAGGAAGTAGTGCACTGGGTATAGAAGGGGAAGGCAGACGAACGAACAGAAGTGCAGAGAGTTGGCCTGAGAGACAGAGGCGACTGAATTTGAGGCTAGCACCTGAAAGAGGCCTTGACCCAGTGTCTGAAGCGTCCGAAACAGAGGCGAGTGACGAAGACCAGGCACAAGACAGTCGGCGAAGGTCAAAGAGAATAAGAGTACCTTGTCGCAGATACTCTACCCCTGAGTGGACTTACACTGTGTTTGATGCAGGGGGTGGTGAGTACGGGAAGACTGAGGGCGGTGCAAGTGGTCTGTCGGAGCCCGAATGTGGTGGTGAAGGTGGTGCTGCTGTTGCCAGGGCTCGAGATAGAAGGAACGCTGACCCTCACAGTTCCGAATCCCCCGCTTCTGAGTGAAGTTCGAAACTTGGTTCTGCATCGACTCGAATTTCCGCCTTTTGGAATTGAGCCGTTTTCACATGAAGTGTTGATTTTGCGTCTTGAACTTTTGTATCACGTTCTGGTCTTGCTCAATGAGGATCTCATTGTGGATCAGCTATGAACTGTAAATAAAAGTCTAAAAGAAGAAGATAACCTAGGTCCGAGTGGAAGAAGAATAAACTTAGGGACTTTCCACAGAAGAGGAACGAAAACTAGGGAAGTCTTTTTCTGGACTGTGTAAATAAGAGTGTGATCGAAAGGGGAAAATCCGGAGATTTCATGGTTGTTCGAGCTGGTTAAGCAAGTCACGAGTAAAGGAGACAGAGACTTTTTCCAGGGTTTATTGCTATAACCAAGACTTTTGAGAACTTTCGAAACCATGGAGCCAGGAGATCCCAATCGTAGATCGAAGTGGATTGTAGGCATACTTATAAGTAGCGTGATAGTTTCTATAATCATAGTAGTCGTAGTTTCATATACAGGTTCGCATGAGTTAGAAGTGCAGGGGGTGCCAGGGACACCTACACCTACTACACCTAGCCAAAAGGGGGTAGACAGGGCAGCTGATAGAGCTTTGTTATTAGAAGAAAGTCGTAGATTACATGTAGATTTGTCTAAAGGTGATTTTAAGTTGAATGCATATGCTAAATTGTTATATGAGTATGTTGATGTGATGGATGCGAAAGATTGTTATGTGTGTATGCAGTTATCTACTTCAGTGGACGAGGGTATTAGGTATCACCATCTTCCACTGACTTATGGTATTTCATGTAGTCTTTTGCTTAGTTTATTTTATGAGAGGGATCAGTTTGAGTATTTCTTTTCCAATTTCGACGCAGTGCTTCCTGAAGTCCCAGCTTACAAGCATTTGAATAAGTATGACTATTATAAGACAGAGGATAGACTCAGGAAGTTCTTCATACCGAGTTTGGAATTGGATACAGCATTTGCACACAGACACAATCTGACTTGTTTGATGTCAGATGTGGAGAGACAGTTTGTAGATCAGGTTGAGGACAGGTATAGAAAGTTGACTCACTCCCGAGACTTGGGGCATCACAGGACTGATTGGACAGATGAAGAAAAGTTGCATAAGACCAAGGGAAGCTATGGTCCTATAGCGTTAGACAAGGAGCAGAGGGGTAAGTTGTGTATAAGGCGTTATCAGACTTACTACGAAAAGGTTCCAGTAGGACAAAGCACTTGTGATCACGTTTTCACCATGGCAGATGTGGCAAAAGACTTTCTCCAAGGTCCTGTACAAGTGATACCAACGGTGTATTATGTATGTGGGAAGAATGCTTATGTGAGGTTGCCTGCAAATTGGTATGGAACATGTTATTTGGCAATAATATTTCCAAAGATTTACCATACAGAGGATTTGGATCTTCTGGAAGGTGGGGAGCATTCGAGAGTGAGAAGGGCTGTAAGTGCAGGAATTGTAGTGGGAGATATCTTTGGAGCTATGATACCCAGTTTGGGAGTAGTCTTGAACGATGTGAAAATTCGAAGGTTGGCGACAGTGGTGGATGAATTTTCAATGAATACAGCAAAGTCATTGGTGTTGGTGGAAGGAGAGATGTTGTCGATAAGGGGAATGGTTTTGCAGAATCGCCTTGCTTTGGATGTCCTATTGGCAAAAGAGGGCGGAGTCTGTAAAATGTTGAAGGTTCAAGAGTGCTGCACTTATATACCAGACCATACCAAGGATCTGGAGAAATATATAAGTAACATCACTACAGTCCACACAAAAATAGCGGATTTGATCGAAGAGGGGGCCTGGGAAAAGGTCGGCAAGGGTTTTGGTCAAGTGGGAGGTTGGTTTGCGAATCTAGGAAGGGGATTCCTTGGGTACTTTCTGAGACCCCTCCTTATTTTGGTGTTTTGTGTGGTTGGTTTGTGGATTTTGATCAAGACCTACAAGTGGTATCGAGCAGGTCGAGTCAAGAGAGCTTTGAGGGAAAATGAGATGAGATTGGCAAGACTGCAGGACAGTCAGTATCAAAGGCTCAAGAGCATGGAGAAACTAAGATCAGGGAAGATGGCAACAAGTTCTGTTTAGATCAGTTCTTTCTCCAAGGGAGTAGAATGAGATGTGATGACAGGAGTCATCAAAGGGGGGACCTGATAGAGCGAAATGTTCTTGTGAATTGTAGGGGTGCATCATAATCACTGATAGGCCGCACCCGCATGTATTCAGACATATATTCGTATATATTCAGTTATATACTCATGCGTGTTTAGTAGAGAATGAATAGTTCACTGATATTAAGTGAATCAGTAGTATAATTGTGTTATGATAATTATGTAATGTAATGCATAGAGAAATTAGTTCGTGTGTAATGCAAATTGTAGTAGTTTAAACGTGCACCATATTAAAGTTGCACATGTAATTCGTTGTGTGCATATGAATTGTAATGAAAAGGTTTATAGGGAAAAGTAAAGTGTGTGTTTAAAAGTTATGTGTAAAGGCCTGACTACATATATGCTTAGGGAAGGCCTAGCTTTATTTTTATGTTAGCTTATTTTGCAGGCCGAGAAAAGATTTCTCTTGGTAAGGCTCTCTGGGCACAAACGGTAGATTTAATTTGCACAGTAGAAGGTTTCTGTTGAAAGTATCTTTGTTGCAGGTGCAAGGACACATGTCTCGTTAGTAAAGACTAACTCTTTGTTTTCAAAAGTTAGAGAGACGGGAGGCATGGTACGGGGAGTGCAATGGAATTTAGGGATGATACTTTCGGCGGAGAAGGTGCCTGGGACTCAAGGTCATCGCAACCGTCCAGGATGAAGCAACCGTTTCGATGGAAAAGTACAAGAAAGAAGACCTGGCCAAGGAGGCGTGATTGAGGCGTGAACAATTGTATTTGGGTTTTGTATTAGGGATAGTGCCCCGAGGGAGGAGGCCAGAGAAGAGGTAGGGGAGACCAGAGAGAAGGACAGAGCTGAGCATAGGTATTATGTGATTGCACTTCTTAGGAAGTCTTCACAGCTGACACCTTTTTATTCACTCTTGCCTGGGAAAATCGTTATGCAGGGATGTCACTTAGTGTTAGTGTAGGGACAGCAATTGGTTTTAAGCTTGATTCTCAATGAAGAGTAACTTAGAAATTGGAGCAATCATAGTCTGGTTGATCCTTCTAGAATTATCTATTCTCTTGATTCTGAGTCGGATGAGACTCCTGCGTAGATTATTATTTGTATTAGTGCCCATCTATTTCTTTAACCTCGTGCTGAGGTGCTTGCATGTTCAGTTATTTTTGGCGATAATAAATTCTTAAACTTGAATTCGGAGTCAGTGGTCCTTTCAGATAAAATGAATGTTGTTATTATAACCAGATGAGATTCTCCCCTTTACACTATTCAACAGGTAAAAAGATCTTGGCGACCAGAAGGTTCTTATAGATAATTAGATAAGAATCGGCGTTATCAACAGCATCTATGATGTAGATCTACCATCTATAGACTGAGGTATGGGGTCTGCAGATAACGCCCAGAGATCTTCTAACATATAATCATTCTGCTTCTATCCAAGGGGAGGAAGGTTAGGCTATACTGCATTTTCATAATGACAACTCCTTTTATGATTTACGGACTAATTGCTATGCTTACCATATTTGTGTAATGCATTGTCTTGCTTATTGTGGCACGTATACTGCACTTTAGAGCACGTTAGTTAAAATAAATATTTTAAACTTATTCGTGTCTCTGTTAGATCTTATTGTGGACAAGTACAAGAGTGTGAGCGAAAGGGTGTGTCTTGCAACCGCGATTCCTGAGAGAGTAGGGAGTGTTGTGTTTTGGGGTGTCTAATCATTTGTTTCTCTGTGAGTGAGTAGAAGAGCAAGTGAGACACTATAGCTAGTCTTTCCTGGGCTCATGGGTGCTAAGGTGGTAGGATGACCCAGTCCCTATGCACTAAGGTCCCATAATCCTTTGCATAGTTCTATGTTTGTGCAGAATCCCTGCAACAAACTCAGCAAAGTGGGAAAAGGCTCCTGGGATTAGAGCTCTTTCCAGGACCCAAGCCATCTTCTTGTTTGGATTTCCCGGGTTCTTGAAGGACCAAGAGATTCTTTAGGCATCCCTGACATTAACCGCTAGAGTCACTTGGATGCAATAGCAATACTACCTCTGACATCTGGGGGAGCCTTCAGTGTGAAGAGGAGATGCAGGAAAAGTAGCACCAAGTGTATACATTTCAAAAGTACTTAAAGAGCTCAGTACACCTATCCTGACAGATTTCTACCCTTGTGTCTTCTTTGGAGAAGTGAAAATATCAATCTGGAGCATTTCCACTTGTTAATTGCATTTTCTTCTTCCTCCTAGGCAGAAATGAGAGTTAATATCTTCCATTCCGTGCTGAATAATTTGTTTTCCCCCCATAACTTTTACATTTAAAGAGATAGCAAAACTCTATTAATTTGGGCCCTGTGTTTAGGCTACACATTTATATATACACATTTATGTATCAGCCATTTCTCACCAGTCGGCACTATTGTACAAATTCTAATTCTATACCATTAACAAATGTTTACATTTGAGGGGAGATTGGACTGCTTGCCTTGTCACAGATCTGTCATATATGATACATTAAGAAATGGCCTATCTGCTATTCTGTGGTTAGCATAACATTTGATAGTTCTAAACATTTTGTAGCTGAGAGTGTCAAAATGTGGCAGGCGAGTTCCATGTTATCACGCCTGCACAGAAAGGCAGAAAGAGTTCCACGTTAGAACAGCATACACATCTCAGAGGTTTGATTAGCAAGCCTTAGAGACAGCAGAGACAAACAAATAGCAAAAGTCAAAAAATCACCTAGGTGTCCAAACAGATCAAAACGCCTGGGACGTGGGAGTGGACCAGCAAAGCAGAATAAATTCCACATAATCACAAATTTCCAAAATGATGAAAGATTCCAGTGCTCTGCAAATTCTCATATTGGGTTCCCCGATGGACAGGAATTCTTGAGATGGGGTAGCTATGGTAAAAAGCCATGAGCAGGTGACATACTAGATCTTAGTTATAGAAATGTGAAGATCTTTGCTGTCAGAAATGCTAGATAAATTTGCAGTGTAACCGTCAAAGAGGATGCCATGGTGTAAGGATAGTGACCTGGGACTCCTTATTAAAAACCAGTGGTAAGGTACTTAGATTGTATCTGAGAGTTGGAATGATCATCTGACTATACACCGCCCCCTCATGAAACTTTACAGCGCCTATAGTGACTTAAAGGTACTTTTTGTCAGTGATCAAATCTGCAAAAATTTGCAGCATCCAAACTGTTTTTGAGCAAATAGCCCAGGCCTGCTCAATGCTAACAGTTGGGATATGAAGAGCCTTTTACTGGCCCACGAGCTCGGTTGGCACTGCAATGCATCTGTGCAAAGGCATCTCAAAACCTGCCATAAAATTTCACAATAGGCATTCCAGGACAGGTTATGAGGGGATTATGACAACAATCTTAAGAAATGGTACCGCTGGAAAATGTCACCAGCTCATTGGTCCGCCTTGGCACTGTGTGGGGGTTTCTATGGAATGCACCTCTCAACGTGTTTTAACAGACTTCAAATGTAGAATCCTACTGCTCGTGTCAACCTCGCTATTGTTGTCGAAAGTCATAACTGTGACATGCTTAGACATGGAGTATGGCCTCTTTCTCTGCCCTTTAGAAGGGATAATTCATGGTCATCACTGTTTTCTTTTTTGGTAAGAAAGATGATGCATAGAAGGCACCATGCCAACTCGGTGTTGTAGGGTCAGGGAAGAGGGGAGTCCTAGGGGTTAACACTTTGAGTTTGTCTCTGTAATCTAACTTGGACAAATCACTCTATCTCCTGGTACCTCAATCTATGTGCTGTACCTGACCCTAAATACAACCATTCACCCATATTATTTTGTGGTAAGGTCAGTTCTCTTAAATGTCTAGTATGTTCATGAGGAACCCCACTATCACCCCTGAATTGCTGCTATCCATAATATCAACAGAATAATGCAAGGAGTAACCTTCAGTAACTGCTGGATGTCTGCTTTCCAGGATCACTTAAATTTAACAAAACAATGTTATTATCCACGTCTTATAATTAATAAATAAACACCCAAAGTAATCCAGTGAGATTCCTTACTAGATAGTACTAGCAGAATTTGGTGTTTGTTTTTTACCAAGACAAACATTTAAGTAGAATAGTTCAGTTCACCAATAAAAGAATAAACTATCTTTAGGTCAAACCATTAGTCCTCCACTTAATGGTGCCATGTTACCCCTATAAATAAAGCATTGAAGAATGAGACATAATAACAATAATAAATTAATTTGGAGCGTTGTTATAACTTGGAGCCATGTACTTGGCTGTTTGTGTTCTCAGGGTGGCCCAGTTTGACCGTCTGCCTGTTGACAACTTTCTGCATTATCGATAAAGAGTCACAGAGAAACACCTTGGTGAAGCAGTGTCTGCAGGAGTGCTGGACCGCGGAGGAGGAGAAGTAGAAGATGATGGGGTCCAAGCTGGCATTGAAGGTGCTCAAGAGCAGCGCCTCATCCCTCCAGCGAGGGTTCTCACCTTGGATGTACCCAATGACATGGGACACGTTGTAAGGCGCGAAACAGATGATGTAGATGGAAAGGGTGGCTAAGACGAGCCCAATGGCCCGCTGCTTCTTCTCCCGGTGAATGTGGGGAGAGGAGATGAGGATTCTCACAAAGCTGCAGTAGCAGAAGGAGGTGATGAGGAAGGGAACACAGAAGAGGACGATGCCCAACTCGAGGCGGAAGGGCAGAAGGACCGCCAGCTGCTCCTTGGTGAAATTGTCATAGCATACAGCTGTCGCGGTATTATTCTCCTCCTTATAGAATTCTGTAACGTAGACAATGCTGCAGTGGGCAAAAGAGCAAATCCAAAGAAAGCAGCTGACGGCTATCGCATAGACTGGTTTGCGGTACATCTTGTACTTAAGAGGGAAGGCGACGCCCAGGTACCGCTCCACACTGACAGCCGTCAAGAACAATGTGCTGGAATATATGGTGCTGAAGTAGAAGAGCCCACTGAGGGGGCAGAGGAACAAGGGCAAACTCCACTGCCCTTCCACTGTCTCTGCTGCTTTGAAGGGCAGGAAGGCCAAGAAGGACAGGTCGGAAATAGTCAGGTTGAGCAGGAGTATGGCATTAGGCGTGGCTTTCTGCCTCATCTTGCGGATTAAAGCCTGGAGGGCCAGCATGTTGGTTGGCAGCCCAGTTATGATGGTTAGGATGTATACCACCAGGCAAAAGATTTTGTGTTCTGGTTTCATAACCATATTGCAGTCATTTCACCTAGGAAGGAAAACTGAGAATTAGTGGCTGGGTTAAATACACAGCTAGACACACAGACTCTCAAAGCATTGTCAGTGCTTATGGGCATATTACTGAGGAATTAAAGAAATACATAGACAGTAGAAGACTGTTTCAGTGGCTGAGGTCAATCAGTGACATAAACATTGTGCTGGTTTCCAGGCCTGAAATGGACTTACGGCTTATGATACTGATACATCAACTAATTAATCAATACCTCTAGACCATTCCTCCTATATCATTCTAAGCTGGTAGAAAGTCAATAATAATAATGTATATGCATATAATTGCGAGTCATGGCACTGTTGCAGTAGCCTCTGCCATCTTCTCAGGAACATTGCTCTTCAATGGTGAAAAACCCATGTGAGTCAGTGGTTCACTAGCCCCAGCCCCCCACTTTAGTGTGCGTACACATCTACCTCAGTGTTGCATCCGTTACTATATTTAGACGATGGCTTTGATATTTTCTAAATAGTACAATTAGTTACATTGAAACTAGTTTATCTGAGTTAAATTTAATACAAGCTGGGTAATACAACTACCTCCAGGAAGGAGCTTATGTGTTTGTACCAACGAACTCTGGAGTAACACTCCTTGAGAGATACTAGCGGTATCACTCCTCTGGGAGCTGGAGCTGAAATGCTGTGACATAGACACATGACCCTGTTCAAATGGGAAACAGACACTCAATATTCAAAGGGCGGAATAAACTTCCTTCCCAACATCTGCAAAGCCTCCAACTTAATGAACTTCAGGGCAATATTTGAAGAGAAGCGGGCGGGGAGGCGCAGCCGCACCCTAGAGCAGAGGTCTTCAAACTTATTTGCTCTGACCCCCTAAGCAAAATGTTTTATGTCAGGCCCCTTCTCCAAAACTTTACGGCAAGGATTGGGTGAGCGGGAGGGACAGGACTGAGCGCAGGGAGCATGGCTTATGAGATAATTTCAGGAGTAATTTTTCTATAGCTCATAAACCACACTAAATATGAGACTTATAAAACAGCAAATGAATCAAACAAAAACAGTTACTGACCCAAAAATACTGACCCCTATAATTGAGGTGTTGTGAGCCTCTCGCACTCCTGGACCCCAATTCAACTACACTTTCTGCACTAATGATAACTTCTGTCCTGAGTAGCAGGCTATCTCCTCTGCCTCTTCTACCCCTTTGCGACCATGCCGGACCATCACTCTAATCTTGAAACAGGCTATTTCAGAAAAAAAGAGCTCCCACATGTTGTCTTCCTTTATCTGGAATGGTGCCTTGGTCCTAATGTTAGAATGGGAAATAAGCTCCCATGCACCTTTTTAAAGTGAGACAGTCATAATTGTGATGCAGTGGGCCCCTCTGACACTAAGCCCCGGTGCTGCTGAACCTGCTTCACTAATGTTAGCTACTGCCTTGCAAAGAGGGCAGTCTCCTCTGCTCTTTGTTGAAAACATGGGCTCCCTTCTAGCCACACCCCCTTCTCTGCCATCTATCTGAGGCCAAATAAGAGTGTCTCCACTGCTTTAGTTTTTCCCCTCCTGTGGGCTATTACTCTGAGGCCCAAATCAACACCGGCAAGTGTGCAGTGGGCCCTAATGCTAAGAAGGAAGGATAGTAAACAGCCATAATTAAGGTTTAGCTAGCTCCTCATACCTCTGGTTCCTAGTGTCACTGTACCTGCAGTACCAACGATTCTTTCTGCCCCTTTATGTTAAAAAGCAGCAAGGATAACCTGGGCTCTAATGCTAGCAGGGAAAATGGGCACCCACTCCATGGTAAGAAGGCCATAATTGAGCAGCAGTGGCCACTTACACACCAGACAGCGTTACCTGCTGCACTAATGGATGTCCCTTTTTTATATAAATAAACAAAGGCTCCCTTATATCATCCCCTTTCTTGGGGTATCTCTCTGAGGAAGCGGTCTCTGGCCATTTGAAACCATAAAAATGGACCCCCACCCCCACACACACACAGTGCTTCCTCTTTTCGGCCATCTCTTTGACTATATTTATGAATCTCACTCTTTTCCTCTTTCTCCTAGACCATTACTCTGAGGCCCTAGGGGTCAAGAGGACCAGAGCTCTGCATTTGAATGGAACCCTGCTGACTTCCTCCTGCTACCCCCTGGACTCACCTTGTACAAAAACAACTGCCCCTGAATGGTTAATGCTGACTTTGAGGTGCCTCTGCCTGAAAGCAAGGGTGGGGTGGTAGTGCAGACAGTTAAAGAAGAAACAAGCCTTTATTTTTGCATTTTTACATACCGCGAACTTCACTCGAAGGTATCAGAGCACTTTACATGAGCACCAGTTGCGTTACAGACGGACAAGCTAATTTTTTTCCAGGCGCAGGGAGATTAAGTGATTTGCCCAGAATCACAGGATGCTTGAGTCTCCTGCCAAGACTCGAACCTGGTTCCCCAGCTTCAAGGTCGGCCACTATGGCAGTTACACTACATCCTCTTACCAGTCATTAATTGATTGAGTTACTTAAAGCCAGGGCCACTGGAATTAGCGTTTTTCCGCATAGTTATGGATTTTCCACATTTGCTACATAATCCAGCATCTGCTGCATAATCTGCAGATTTTAACAAAAAATGTGATTCTAGTTTAAACGTATCAAATGTTACTTAAAACGTGACTGGCGACGTGTTTCGAAGCAGTAGAAGGCCCTTCATAAAGATTGAACGGTCATCTTGCGGTTGCTTATTGATGAATTTGGGTGTTACACTGGTACTAATGAGGTATAATATTTCACCTGACTGTGTTACCATGACTAAAAATGACAAAAAATGAAGTAGAAACGTGCTAGATTACGCTGCATAACTTACCTTTTCTTCTTGCATAAGTTAATCAATCCTGTTTCATAATTTGATCCTCTCTTGCCACATAATTCCAGTGGCCCTGCTTAATGCTTCATAGTGACAAAGATTTTTTTTTTGAGAGGTAATGTAGGGGTGTTATCAGCTGAGCTCTGGAATAATGGAGATACTTATAAAAAAGGTTGCTTTAGGTACAGTCTGATTACTTATTACTAAAAACTATATTTTGCAGGAACGTGTTTTTATTTCATACACTGCATCATTTTGCAGCAGCCTATGTTAGACTGTGTGATGGTATTTGCCAACTGAAGTTTCATAACATAAAAGAGTACATTTACCAAGGGTTAGTTTAACCTGATTTGATTTTTCAAGTAATCTGTTTGCTCATTATTTTATATGCAGTTAGCTGACAGGGAAAAAACGAAATACTCAGACTATTTAGTTCTTTTCTTTTTAGCCAACTTCTTGACACTCAGGGACCTCCTTTCATGGCACTCCCAATCACTGTTCCCAATCTTTTTAATCCACATTTCAAGGGCTGCGTGTAAATAAAGACAGCCTGGAAATACAGCAAATAAATAAGGCTGCAGTTCCAGGCCATCTTCATTTATATGTAATTGCAGAGGCATTCGTGCCCCCCTTGGAAACCATCCACGGACCCCCAGGGGGTTGCGCCCCACAGTTTGAAGACCTCTGCCCTAGAGGGACCACTGCTAACATGCCACGGGAGGGGAGGGTGCAGGTAAACATGGTCGGAGCGGTGCCCAGGAAAAATGTACTCCCAGGATTGGCTCAGGTGTTCCTACGAACCAATACCAATGAAAGGGGTGTGGTCTCCCATAGGGCTAAAGGGTAGACTAGCAGGGCAACAGTCATTCAGCAGACTGCATCCTCTCTCTTGAGAACACATAGGGGCAATTGTGTTACACAGTGCAATCAAAATGGGAAACAACCTTTAGAACGCATGCATTACATCGCATGCCATTAGATTGCGGTTTTAACAACGCAAGTCGTTACAACGACTTGCACTGGAGGGCGCTATAGGACAAGGAGTAGTTTAATTTACATTCCAACACCTTCCCTACTGTACGTAGGCTGGAGTTGGAATAGTAAATTAAACTACTCCTAAGTCCAGCGCCCTCCAACGCAAGTCGTTGTAACGACTTGCGTTGTTAAAACCGCGATCTAATGGCATGCGATGTAATGCATGCGTGATATCGTCATACATCCAATCAAAATGTATGCAAAGAAATTAACAGCCTGTGAAACCTGCACTTTTGTATATATAGTTATGTACCATACATGGACTGTCCTCCAGCTTAACAAGAAAGGATGTTGACCACAATAAACATGCACTCATACATTTAAAACATATAATTTCATATCAAGAACGTTTTTTTTTCCTTTAACACTTCTGGAATCTGTGCAAGTACTACTACACGTGCTGGGAGTGCTCTCATCTCTTGAGAATGCGATTTTAAAATATGAGCATAGAAAAAATAATCTTCACATCCCAGTGTGAACTGCGAACCCTTTTAAAGCAGATGGGCTTCCTGCAGTGCACCTCGGTGTCTGCAAAATGTCTACCCACAAACCTTCCAGCTTCCAATTTTATGGAATTGTGTACTTCGTCGCCTTAGTAAAACTTCATATGCTTGTGATATTGACTTCAAAGAAACCAGGTTTTGGCTGGAGATGTTTTTCTTCAAAAACTTTTTTCCAGAAGACTTCTACCACAAATTAGGTTTTTGAAACCTTTATTCATTAAAGTCTATATTCCACTAAAGTCTACTTTGACGGGATTTTTCACAGTATACTTTCTTTTAAAGAAAAAAAAGTTCACAAAGCTTGGAAATTTTACAGATCTCAAAGTATAACTAATCTAAAACTGTAAAGCGTGTACTTATTGTTTCTATTACTACGCAGAAATAAAGAAAAACGAAACTAGCCCTGGACTTATTTCCCAAATTTGGGCCATATTTATTATTTTTTCACAAAACGCAACACAGCAAAGCAAGACACCATTAAATAAATAAAACGAATTTCGTTGCATGCGCTGCATCAAAATGCGATGCAGCGCACGCAACAAAATTCGTTTTATTTATTTAATTGTTTACTTACCTCCGTTCATCCATATTCCGGTGTTTACTACCCCACACCCTGCCCCTCCCCCACCCCGCCTCACCGCCCCACGGAACTCCCTCCACGGGCCACTACTGGTGGCCAGCCGATCGGCATCAAGTACGTTTTTTTTTAAAATTATTAATTTGACTCCTCCACTCCCCATCACCACCCACCCCTCCCCCCTCGCCGCTGCTGCCCCACCACTGTACATTGGCAGCAGCCGCGACTGTGTAAATCTCATCTAGGTTTTGTATCACCCTGCGTCCCCTTGTGTGGCTCAAGGGCAACGCAAAACTGCAATTTTTGTACTTTTATATTAGAAACTACTGCTTCTTACTACCAAGAGTACTCTTTCTTGCAGAGGGTCAGGTAGTCACATTATCTGTCCCACTGACACTGCAGCAGTGCTAGCTTTAGGGCGGTGCGACCAGTGCCACAGCACCGGACAGCAATATCAGGGGGCACTGTGATTTGAAATAACTTATAGGTTTAAAAGCACCTGCTGCAGAGTTCTTTGTGTGTCCAGCACTTTTTTGGCAACATAAAAATGTCAAGATAACTGGTAATTAATGTTCCTGTCAAAGAAAGGTTGAGTTTTCTCAAGTGGCAGTTTTGAATCATTAAAAAAGTAGCACACAAGGTTAATGTGCCTGCTGCAAAGAACGTGTACCATGCAGATCACAGAATTGCATTTTTTTGTATCTAGCTCAGCGGATTTCCGCTTTTGTTACAGAGATCCTTTTGTTACTTGCACTTCATAAATTATATAATCCTAATATAGCACAGTGAGCTATGAGCTATCAACAAGAAAGCTGCATGCAAACTGCAACGTATAGGATAAAACATTGTTTTCCCCCAGTCTTTCATCATCCAAAGCATTCTTTTGGGTAGAAATAAACTCTTATTAGTAAAGACAACATCACCCACTCTGGTACCTTTTAAATCTTGAGAATATACTGCCTATCAGTATGGATGACATGCGACTCCTACACCTTGGAGTCCTCGTTTCTGTGTTTTCTTGATAATATACTGCTCCAACCTTCAATAGAACCTCCCCCACCACCTATGGGCATTAACTGCAGGGCATGACATTTGACCAGGCCCTGTTCCCACCCTTCTGTGCACCCAATATCCTTTGTAAATGGCCTTTGGCCATGCCCTGCGGGTGTTGGTCGCGGGACTTGGCTGTTCCATGCATAGTTGCACTGTGATTTTTTTTCAGTTTTTGCAAAAAAAGGTTTTACAAAACTTTGCAGATCTATTTATCTGTGAATCCAGAGGGAAAAACACGTTTACATTTTTTTTGGGAGACTAGTATCTGCCACTCTAGGCAGCCCACCCCACAGCCTCCATGATGGGAAGTGATTCTCCATTGGCACCTTACAACCCTTCTGTTACTTTTTTTCAGGTAACAGGGTTTGGTGCCTGGCATCATCTAGTGGCAGCAGCAGTAGCAAATATTCATTTTCTACCAGCCGATTGGGCTGCCTGTATCCCCAAATCCTCTGAGAATCAGCGAATTCTGCATTGGATGGATGAGAAATGTTCTTAATTTTTCAAAGGGCTTTCAATATTTTTCAGATGTATTATCCTTGGAAGATATGAAGACCAGGATCTGCAAATAATCCATGAATTAATAGACAAGATGTAATAAAGTCACTTCAAAGCCACCTTACACTATTTTGTAAAACACATATCTCAAAACTTCTGAATGGATTAACGCCTAGCCACTCAAAGACACTGTTGTCAGCAATTCTCTAGTTTCATACCAAATTTGGAGTACAAAACTATACATTTTGTAAATAACATGTGTTCATTTAAGTTTTATTTTAATACAAGCGCTATATTTTTTAGTTAGTACCCTTTAAGGAGAGACGCAGGAGGGTTAAGAGTTTTTGTCCACTTAGAATGCCCGATTGTCCATACTGGGACCACTGCGAGAACAGTAACATGAAAGAAACAAGGGTGGGCATAACTGGTGTGTAATTCTCTATAGCGCAATTACTTGTAATTACAGCAAAATTATTTGTAATCATGCGTTTTTGCAGCGGCGGTTTCTTCATGAGGGCGAAGGAGCGTCGCCCTCCCACCCGCTGCGAGCTACACATAGCAAATGCAAAACATAAAATGGCAATGAAATGATTTCCCTGTCATTTAATTTTTTACCGATGCGCGCCTCAGCTGCAGCCTACCCCCGAGCCAAGAGAAATGCAGAGCATGTCCTCTGCTGCTGGAATGGAATCCCAGATTTGTAAAGCGCGATTTATAACCCCTAAGGGTATCCAGGCCTTAGGGGCCATCGGGGAGATTAAGTGAGCTATTGACCAGAGTCACATGATGCTGATCTGCCGCCGGTGCCAGGGATCGAACCGTGACCCCCAAGCTCCGGAGTCAGGCGCTCTGGCCGTTGCGCCAAACTTCGGCAGCAGGGAGGACTGGAGCAGTGGCTTAGACAGCTGGTTGGAGGGCAAGCACAGGCCTCAAGGGCCTGAAGGAGCGTCCAGCCAACCAGCTCCATCCAATTCTGGTGCTCCTCTCATTCTGGTTAATAGCTTGAGAGCAACGCCTGCGTTGGTTAGGGGAGCTCTTTGACTTGTGCCATAGACTGCAGAAGAACACCGAGGAGGACACGCAGCCGTGGAACGTACCATTTTATTTTGCTTATTTCAAATGTTTGTGTAATGCATGTCACCGTAGTGATTTAATTTGTGTTTATGATGCTTGTTGTTTTATTTTGGGCTTTTGGAGGGAGGGGTTGTTTTATTTTGGTTTTTGGGAAGCGATGGGGCACTTTGCTTGCCCTACCGCTTCCAAAGGTTACGAGCCGCCCCTGCGTAATTGTGAGGGAAGGGTAATCCAGTATTTAGTACTATTTTTTTACAGGACACGAACAGCAGTAGCTGGTAGTTGGTAGCAGCTAGCTGCTGGCTCTCTCTTAGTTTGTTGTTTCTGGTCTCGTGCTGTAGGATTTTTGCCCAAGATTACTTTTAATTACTCAAGCTGAAGTATTTGTGTAATTCTGTCATTTTGCATCACAAGAGTAATGCGCAATTACTGCTGAAATTAGTCCGATTCCTTCGTGGTAATTACAATTCTGCTCACGCCTAGAAAGAAATAACTTGCATATGTGATACTTCATTAAACGTTATTGAAGTGACATGACAAGTGAGAGCAAATTATGCCTCTCACTATGCCGAATCATTGGCTCGGAGCCAGTCTCATGCGAGCATCAGCCAGTCTGGACAGGAACCTATTGACCGCTAACCCAATCGGCCTTAGCCTCCCAGTGAACGAGACACACTCCTAGTTGATGAGACTCCTGTGCCAGGCAGCCATGTTTAGGAACTGTTAAGCAGCACATTAATTGTGAGAAGTGTTGCCAGTGTCATATCCCATGACATTAGAGCATCCACTACAGAAATTCACAAATAAGTTGGATACTGCTTTCAATCCCAGTAGATGCATCTGACTTTCATCTTTCCAAAGTCAAAAAGAAGCCTGCACCATAAGAGGATACAGATTGAAAAAGGACACCCATAATTCTACTGATTATTATTATTTCAAACCATAAGTCGAAATAGAAATTATTGACTGGGGATCGATTTCAAACAGATTGGGCCAGGCTACATGTTTTTTTTAAATTTGTGTTTTGTCTGCACAATTGTACATATTCATCTAACTTCTGTAGGGTCCAGTGCTGTCACTCTGGGGAACGTCCTGTGACTGGCCTTCAGTGAGACAGTAAACTGCAGCCATGGGGAGTAAAGCTCAATTTACAGAAGATGTTGAGTTCATTTCGAAGCAGTCACAGCATCTAGGAAAAGGATAGCATTTTGAAATATTACCTGTGCCTTAAAGTCAGGTCTGTGGTTCTGCTCCTGGCCTTCATGGCAGCCTTTGGTTGGTGTCTGTAAAAATGAAAAAGTCAGAAAATGTAGGCGCTCAACTATTCCACATTATATGACAAGTTCCACTGCCACATGCTGCATTTTTACTAGCACTTTCCCACATAGTCATCTTTAGTAACTTTCCCAAAGCATCTACCACATTAAAACCGTGGTCTTTTAAAAAGTCCATTGTAGGAGAGTAGGATATGCTTCACATGGGTACCCCCACTTTTTGCTGATGCTTCACTGTTTTTCGACCTTAGTCTGGCTGGGGCCCTGCTAATCAGAACCCCAGCCTAGCTGCTTCCTCTCTAAAAAGGTTTCCATGTGCCTTAGGCACATCTCTGATTGGAATCTGGAGTGCCCTTATAAGTCCCTAGTATATGGTATACTATGTACCCAGGGCATAGGTACCTCAGAGGCCTACCAGGGGCTGCAGCATGTATTGTGCCACCCCTGGAAGGCCATCCAAACTGACACCACAGGTCTGCTACTGCAGCCTGGGTAAGGTGGTGCATGCACCTCTTACTGTGATATAGGCTACCTATATCACTATATCCATACACACATATAAACCTATAAGTCACTCCTATGGCAGGCCTTATCAATCCTGAAGGCAGAGTGCGTGGTTCCTATGTGAGAGGGTGCCCCTGCATGAGCAGGGCCCCTCTGCAGCGTTCGGAGACCCTTCTCTGATGCTGTTTGTAGTGCAGCCTGACCATATACTCTTAAGCGCATTATAACCTCGCGTTAAATGCTAACTTTGGGATGGCTGCACGGAAACATGTCGTGTTTGGTGTCAAACATCTTGGAATACTACCCCCCGCCAGTTCTGGCGGCGGGGGTAGCATTCCACCCTTCTAGAGGGAAAGACATGTACACACCGGTATGCCCGGTACTGACTTTCCAGAGCCCTGGCATCACAAAATGGATGCCGCTGCCACAGACACGAGTCTGGCCTCCTGCTGCTGACCGAAACTCCAGCAGGGGAGGCCTGGACAATAGGTTTCCTGTCCCAGGGAGGTGTGACCACCTCCCCAGACAGGATAGTGTGTATTGGGGCTGGGCGGGAGCACTCTCTGGTGCTTTGAAGTCCTGCACTGGGGGCACATTTGGTGTCCCTGTGCATACCCCAGTTCAAACCGGCTCAGGGGCTTCCAACCCCTGCTCTGGCGCAAAACTGGACAAAGGGAAAGGGGTGTAACCACCCCTCTGCCCTGGCCCTCCCATAGGTGGGGCCACAGAGTATGTCCAACCCCTACCTTAGTATAAGTAAGGGAACCCAGTCCTTAGGACTTTAGATTTACCTGGACGAAACTCTGATACAGAATCCTGGACCTTCGACGCTCTACTTTAAGATTAGAGGACTGAAGAATCTCCCTTGGGGTCAAGGAGTGACTCCCCTGCTTGGCAGGCACCAAAGAAGCAATTGTCCGGTCTGCATCGCTGAAGCTCCCATCGGACGCCGAAGTCTTTGCATCACCAGAGGTGGATTTCAGGCTTCCCCGAGGCTGCCCTGAGTCCCCAGCAAAGCTGAGGCCCGTAGCTGTTGTGGGTAACGTGGAACCGTGACCCCTGGACACCGAACGCATTTGCAAGTGCATCCTCTTCTGGGTCTCTCACGAAGTCGTGCTTTGGGCTCCGAGTAGCCCCAGCCTCCAGCACCAACTGCACCGAAGATCACTGGCCTCCACTCCACGAGTGTCCTGTGAGCCAGCTCCACGTGCACCGTCTTGAGGCTCCTTCGCGGTCGCTAGTCCGTTGGCTAGTAGGCCCTCCCGAAGGCCAATCTTTTTCTGCTTGGGCTCCCTGGTTGCTCCAGGTGTGCCCTGACTTATCCTCGCTGGGTGAGTCCCCCAGACCTTGCTGGTCTGCAACATCGTCCTTCTTCGATTTCCACGAGACTTGCTGTTGCCAAGGCTTGTTGGGTCCAATCCGGTCGTCAACACCCCTGCAATCGACAGACGTCATGGGACAGCTCGAATCCAGCTCCTGGTTGTCGTCGACGCCTCCTGGACCTCATGGCTGAAGAGTCAAGACGACCGTCAACCTACCTGAAGCACTCGACATCGTTGGGCATCTGCTCATCGCCTTCCTGGTCACTGGCTAGTGACCCAGACTCTGTCCCCTCTGCTTTCAGGTTCTTCAGATCTTCGATCCACCTTTGGATCCACCCGAACACTTTCGACTTGGTCGCCAGCAGCACTTTGCAGCAGATCGCCATTGAAAGCGACGACGAAACCCGACCCCGAAAGACACCTATGCACCCGGCTCCCTGGGTGAGGTAACTCGAGTACTCCGGTGCTCCCGTGGGTATTGACACTAGAACAGCCTAGTTCTCAAAGGGTTTGCTCCAAGTCCTCCTCTAAGTGTCCCTTTTCTTTTAAATTCTAATCGCGACTTTCCCCATAGAAGTTAACGGTGGTTCGCGGTTGTGTTCATACACTGCACGCGTCCCCCGTGGGTCCCCTGTGTCACTGCATTGGGTGGTTCCTTGTGGTCCAAGCACTTCTACAGGCTCTAGGCCTTGTGTCTATCTCAGTCGTGGTTCTTATACCACTTTATTGGTATATGGTTTGGTACGCCCCTGGGGCTCAAACGTGTATTTGTGCTATTACTGTAGATAACTAACTCGTAACGTATGTACTTCGAACTCTAGCCTCATAAAGAGACTAGAGGGGTGTGTTTAGTAATAAATACATATATTTTGAATATATACCTGGTGTGGTCCTCTTTCATTTGGTCACTCAAGAGATTATAGACTGGTAAAACAAGCTGCTTTACATTCCTTCAAGACTTAGCCTGAAGGCTGCTCTCCATAGCTACCACTAGGATAGCTTTCAATAAAGGTTGTCTTTAACCTATCTCCAATAAGGGGTTGTTTGGACTGGTGCAAGGTGCCCACTATAATTAGTGGACAGCATATGCCAGGCCAACTTCTCACATTGGTGTGCAGCGTGTGGGATTCCAGCTTGCTATTGTTTTACCAGATAATCTCAATTGAATTGATCAACTGAAAACCACTAAGGGTACCTAAGGTACATATAAATCAAGCTTAGTAATACAGTAAGTTCTACTGAACTTAGAGTTGTGTGTTAAGGGACAGCACACCCTTTCTACAACTCAAGAGAGTTTATTAGGCCACACTAGAGTAGGTAGTGCATACACCACACCTCACTAGTAATGTCTTCAAAGCCAGGACCCAGTGAGTCCTTGCCAGAAGCCAGTGGGCTTCTTCCCTCCAAGTATGATAAACTCCCATTCTTGGAATTGAGAGCATTATGCAATACTAGGAAGTTGAAGGCAGGCAAAAGTGCCAGCACCCAACACCTCAGGGAGGTGTTACTAGCTGATGATCTCAGCAGGCCCCTAGGGTCTGAAGGGGTAGGCAAAGAGGGTGGGGCAGAAGATGAGGAAGGGGCCAGGGGTGAAGAAACCCAGCCCCCCTCTGAAACTGGCCAGGAAGGTGAAAATGACCTTGTCCTGGAAAACCCAATTCCTCCTGTGGCGGAGGAGGAGGGAGAGGATCAGACTGACCTCCCCTTTGTCCCCCAGGAAGAGTTCTGAGTGTGCCCAGAAGGTCTAGGTCTCCTTCTCAGGAGTCTAACCACTCTGACACCTCAATAGGGACCTCTGTCTCCTCTCATAGGAGGGAATCCTCTCATGAGAGGAGAAAGAGACTGATTCAATATGAGCAAGCTCAACTTGAACTCAGGAAACAGCAATTGGCTATAGACAGGGAGTCCCTAGATCTCTATAGAGAGAGACAAAAGTTGGGACTAGAGTCCCATGGTGGCAGCAGTTTCCCCAAAGATAGGGAAAGGTCTTATGACCATAGAAACCTGAGCAAGATTGTCCCTCCCTACCAGAGTGGGGATGATAGCCACAAGTGGATAACTGCTCTAGAGAGGGCCTGTAAAGTACAGAGGGTCCCTCAGGAGCAGTGGGCAGCAATCTTGTGGCTCTCCTTTGCAGACAAAGGTAGAGACAAGCTCCTCACTGTTAGAGAGGAGGATGCTGATAATTACAAAGTCTTGAAGAGTGCTCTAATTGATGGGTTTGGCCTAACCACTGAACAATACAGGTTAAAGTTCAGGGATACCCAAAAGCACAGACTCAAGACTGGGTGGACTTTGTTGATTGTTCTGCCAAGGCTCTGGAAGGTTGGTTATTGGGCAGTAAGGTATGTGACTTCACAGGATTGTACAATCTGATAATGAGGGAGCAGATTCTTAATAACTGTCAAAATCAGCTGTTGCATCAGCACCTGGTAGACTCTGATCTGACCTCTCCCCAAGAATTGGGAAAGAAGGCAGACAAATGGGTCAGAACCAGGGTGAAGCAGAAGGTACAGAACCAAGGTGGTGACCCTAAGAAGCAAGATTCGAAAACCTCTGATAAGGGTGGGGAGAAGGGTAAAGATCAAAAGTCTTCACAAGGCCCCCAAAAATCTTCTTCAGGTGGGGATTCACAGTCTACCAAAGGGAAAGGCCAAAGAAAACCATGGTGCAAGGTCTGTAAGCAAAAGACCCACTGGATCAGTGATTGCACCAAGTCCAAAGACTCAACTCCAGCCCCCACCAATGCCCCTAAGGCACCTGCTCCCCCTAGTGCAGCTACAGTTGGTGGTGGGACTACACAAGCCAAGGGTTTAGTAGGGTTGACCCTGGGTAAAGAGATGAGCTCTGACCTAGTCAGAGAACTCACTCAGGCTGTCCTAGTCTGTGATGGAGGCATGGATATGACCTCCTCTGTGAGTCCCAGTAATCTGGGCAAGTACAGACAACAGCCTTTAATCAATGGAAGAGAGGCTTTGGCATTTAGGGACACAGGGGCAAGTGTCACCATGGTGACACAAGACCTTGTGAATCCTGGGCAGATAATACTTGGTGAAATGTACCAAGTGACCAATGCTAGCAACGTCAGAACAGACCATACTCTGGCAGTTGTTAACTTCTCCTGGGGAGGGGTAACTGGCCTTAAGAAGGTTGTGGTAAGTGCAGACCTACCCGTTGAATGCTTGCTTGGCAATGACTTAGAAACTTCAGCTTGGGCAGAAGTGGAGCTCAGGGCCCATGCAGAAATGCTGGGGATCCCTGCAGATGTGTTTGCTGTGACCAGGTCACAAGCCAAAATGTCTAGCACTGAACAGGCCTTGGATTCTGGAATAATGGACCAAGTGCCTTCCAAGAAGAGGAGTAGTAGGGTAAAGGCAGTGCCTTCCCCTTGGCTCAGAAGGAAGATCAGTCCCCTGAGGGGGATGATCTCAGTCCTGAGGAAGGAACTGTCCCAGAGGAGCTTGAACCTGAACAGGTTGAGTTCTTGGGGACAGGGGGACCTTCCTGGGCAGATCTGAGCCAGGAGCAGCAGAGCTGCCCCTCTCTTGAACCCCTCAGACAGCAAGCTGCTGCTGAGGCTGCTGGGAAAGCTAGTGGTCCCCATACTGTGTATTGGGATGATGGACTCTTGTACTCAGAGTGTAGAGACCCCAAGCCTGGTGCTACCAGGAGGTTGGTTATACCTTTGAAGTTCAGGGGCTTCCTATTGACCCTAGCCCATGATATTCCCTTAGCAGGTCACCTGGGCCAGAACAAGACTTGGGACAGAATTGTCCCTCACTTTCACTGGCCCCACATGTCTGAAGACACCAAGGAGTTTTGTCGCTCCTGTGTAACCTGCCAGGCCAGTGGCAAGGCAGGGGGCACTACAAAGGCCCCCTGATACCACTACCTGTGGTGGGGGTTCCCTTTGAAAGGGTGGGGATTGACATTGTTGGTCCCATGGATCCCCAAACAGCATCTGGGCACAGGTTTATCCTGGTGGTAGTGGATCATGCCACCAGGTACCCAGAGGCTATTCCCCTTAGGACCACTACAGCACCTGTGGTGGCAAGGGCCCTCCTGGGAATTTTCTCAAGAGTGGGCTTCCTTAAGGAGGTTGTATCAGACAGGGGTGCAAACTTTATGTCTGGATACTTAAAGGCAATGTGGAAGGAGTGTGGAGTGACTTACAAGTTCACCACACCCTATCACCCACAATGCAATGGTTTAGTTGAGAGATTCAACAAAACCTTGAAGGGCATGATTAAAGGGCTCCCAGAAAAGCTTAGGCGAAGATGGGACATACTCTTGCCCTGCCTTTTATTTGCGTACAGGGAGGTGCCTCAAAAGGGGGTTGGCTACAGCCCTTTGAACTTTTGTTTGGTCACCCTGTCAGGGGTCCACTGTGCTTGGTGAAGGAAGGATGGGAGTTACCTCTCAAGCCCCCAAAGCAAGACATAGTGGACTACGTACTTGGTCTCCGCTCCCGGATGGCTGAGTATATGAAAAAGGCAACTAAAAACCTTGAGGCTAGCCAGGAACTTCAAAAGGCCTGGCATGACCAAAAGGCTGTACTGACTGTTTATCAGCCAGGACAGAAGGTGTGGGTGTTGGAGCCAGTGGCCCCAGCAGCTCTCCAAGACAAATGGAGTGGACCCCACACCATTGTTGAGCAGAAGGGTGAGGTTACCTACTTACCCCCACAGGGTTCTCCATGTCAACAGGTTAAAACCATATGTGGACAGGGCAGACATGGGCTTGCTCATGGCTACTGATGAGGGACAGGAGGAAGAGAGTGACCCACTCCCTGACCTGCTCTCACAGAACCCTGGTGATGGGTCAGTGGATGGTTTAGCCTTGGCAGGCAGCCTCACTACCCAGCAGCAGACTGATTGCAGACAGGTGCTCAATCAGTTCAGACACATATTCTCACTGACACCCAGTCAGACTACCTGGTGCACTCATGAAGTGGACACTGGGGACAGTCTGCCTATTAAAAATAAGATTTATAGGCAACCTGACCATGTCAGGGACTGTATCAGGACAGAAGTCCAGAAGATGTTGGATTTGGGAGTTATTGAACCCTCAGATAGCCCTTGGGCTAGTCCAGTGGTCCTTGTGCCAAAACCTCACACCAATGGTGGGAAAAGAGAGATGAGGTTTTGTGTGGACTACAGGGGTCTCAATGCAGTCACTAGGACTGATGCCCATCCAATACCAAGGGCAGATGAGCTAATAGACACTTTGGCCTCAGCCAAATATCTAAGCACATTTGACCTGACAGCTGGCTACTGGCAGATCAGACTAGCTGATGATGCAAAGCCAAAGACAGCATTCTCAACCCCTAGTGGGCATTATCAATTTGTGGTGATGCCCTTTGGTCTGAAGAATGCACCTGCCACTTTTCAGAGGTTGGTGAATACAGTCCTTACAGGTCTGGAAGCCTATAGTGCAGCATATCTAGATGCTATTGCTGTCTTTAGCTCCACCTGGGAGGATCACCTGGTCCACCTCAGAAACGTTTTACAGGCCCTGCAGAAAGCAGGCCTGACTATCAAGGCCACCAAGTGCCAGATAGGGCAGAGTCAGGTTGTGTACCTGGGCCACCTTGTGGGTGGAGGCCAGGTTCAACCACTGCAGAGCAAGATCCAGACCATCATGGACTGGACTGCTCCAACTACCCAGACTCAGGTGAGAGCCTTCTTAGGCCTGACTGGGTACTATAGGAGATTTGTCAAGGGGTATGGATCAATAGTGACACCCCTAAATGACTTAACTTCCAAGAAAATGCCCAAAAGGTTCAGTGGACAGTTAGCTGTCAAAAGGCATTTGATGACCTGAAGCAGGCCATGTGCACTGCTCCCATTCTACAGAGTCCTGATTACTCCAAGAAGTTCATTGTTCAAACTGATGCATCTGAATTGGGGGTAGGGGCTGTACTGTCACAATTGAATGATGAAGGTCAGGATCAGCCAGTAGCTTTCATTAGCAGAAGGCTGACCCCTAGAGAGAAACGTTGGTCAGCCATTGAGAGGGAGGCCTTTGCTGTGGTCTGGGCTCTGAAGAAGTTGAGGCCATACTTGTTTGGTACTCACTTCCTTGTTCAAACAGACCATAAGCCCCTCTTATGGCTAAAACAAATGAAGGGTGAAAACCCCAAACTGCTTAGGTGGTCCATTTCCCTACAGGGGATGGACTTCACAGTGGAACATAGACCTGGGAGTAACCATGCCAATGCAGATGGACTCTCTAGGTACTTCCACTTAGAACATGAAGACTTAACTGGGCAAGGTTAGTTTAATGTCCCTACCTTTGGGGGGGTTGTGTAGGAGAGTAGGATCTGCTTCACATGGGTACCCCCACTTTTTGCTGATGCTTCACTGTTTTTCGACCTTAGTCTGGCTGGGGCCCTGCTAATCAGAACCCCAGCCTAGCTGCTTCCTCTCTAAAAGGTTTCCATGTGCCTTAGGCACATCTCTGATTGGAATCTGGAGTGCCCTTATAAGTCCCTAGTATATGGTATACTATGTACCCAGGGCATAGGTACCTCAGAGGCCTACCAGGGGCTGCAGCATGTATTGTGCCACCCCTGGAAGGCCATCCAAACTGACACCACAGGTCTACTACTGCAGCCTGGGTAAGGTGGTGCATGCACTCCTTACTGTGATATAGGCTACCTATATCACTATATACATACACACATATAAACCTATAAGTCACTCCTATGGCAGGCCTTATCAATCCTGAAGGCAGAGTGCGTGGTTCCTATGTGAGAGGGTGCCCCTGCATGAGCAGGGCCCCTCTGCAGCGTTCGGAGACCCTTCTCTGATGCTGTTTGTAGTGCAGCCTGACCATATACTCTTAAGCGCATTATAACCTCGCGTTAAATGCTAACTTTGGGATGGCTGCACGGAAACATGTCGTGTTTGGTGTCAAACATCTTGGAATACTACCCCCCGCCAGTTCTGGCGGCGGGGGTAGCATTCCACCCTTCTAGAGGGAAAGACATGTACACACCGGTATGCCCGGTACTGACTTTCCAGAGCCCTGGCATCACAAAATGGATGCCGCTGCCACAGACACGAGTCTGGCCTCCTGCTGCTGACCGAAACTCCGGCAGGGGAGGCCTGGACAATAGGTTTCCTGTCCCAGGGAGGTGTGACCACCTCCCCAGACAGGATAGTGTGTATTGGGGCTGGGCGGGAGCACTCTCTGGTGCTTTGAAGTCCTGCACTGGGGGCACATTTGGTGTCCCTGTGCATACCCCAGTTCAAACCGGCTCAGGGGCTTCCAGCCCCTGCTCTGGCGCGAAACTGGACAAAGGGAAAGGGGTGTAACCACCCCTCTGCCCTGGCCCTCCCATAGGTGGGGCCACAGAGTATGTCCAACCCCCTACCTTAGTATAAGTAAGGGAACCCAGTCCTTAGGACTTTAGATTTACCTGGACGAAACTCTGATACAGAATCCTGCACCTTCGACGCTCTACTTTAAGATTAGAGGACTGAAGAATCTCCCTTGGGGTCAAGGAGTGACTCCCCTGCTTGGCAGGCACCAAAGAAGCAATTGTCCGGTCTGCATCGCTGAAGCTCCCGTCGGACGCCGAAGTCTTTGCATCACCAGAGGTAGATTTCCAGACTTCCCCGAGGCTGCCCTGAGTCTCCAGCAAAGCTGAGGCCCGTAGCTGTCGTTGGTAACGTGGAACCGTGACCCCTGGACACCGAACGCATTTGCAAGTGCATCCTCTTCTGGGTCTCCCACGAAGTCATGCTTTGGGCTCCGAGTAGCCCCAGCCTCCAGCACCAACTGCACCGAAGATCACTGGCCTCCACTCCACGAGTGTCCTGTGAGCCAGCTCCACGTGCACCGTCTCAAGGCTCCTTCGCGGTCGCTAGTCCGTTGGCTAGTAGGCCCTCCCGAAGGCCAATCTTTTTCTGCTTGGGCTCCCTGGTTGCTCCAGGTGTGCCCTAACTTATCCTTGCTGGGTGAGTCCCCCAGACCTTGCTGGTCTGCAACATCGTCCTTCTTCGATTTCCACGAGACTTGCCGTTGCCAAGGCTTGTTGGGTCCAATCCGGTCGCCGACACCCCTGCAATCGACAGACATCGTGGGACAGCTCGAATCCAGCACCTGGTTGTCGTCGACGCCTCCTGGACCTCGTGGCTGAAGAGTCAAGATGACCGTCAACCTACCTGAAGCACTCGACATCGGTGGGCATTTGCTCATCGCCTTCCTGGTCACTGGCTAGTGACCCAGACTCTGTCCCCTCTGCTTTCAGGTTCTTCAGATCTTCGATCCACCTTTGGATCCACCCGAACACTTTCGACTTGGTCGCCAGCAGCACTTTGCAGCAGATCGCCATTGAAAGCGACGACGAAACCCGACCCCGAAAGACACCTATGCACCCGGCTCCCCTGGGTGAGGTAACTCGAGTACTCCGGTGCTCCCGTGGGTATTGACACTAGAACAGCCTAGTTCTCAAAGGGTTTGCTCCAAGTCCTCCTCTAAGTGTCCCTTTTCTTTTAAATTCTAATCGCGACTTTCCCCATAGAAGTTGTTCGCGGTTGTGTTCATACACTGCACGCGTCCCCGTGGGTCCCCTGTGTCACTGCCTTGGGTGGTTCCTTGTGGTCCAAGCACTTCTACAGGCTCTAGGCCTTGTGTCTAGCTCAGTCGTGGTTCTTATACCACTTTATTGGTATATGGTTTGGTACGCCCCTGGGGCTCAAACGTGTATTTGTGCTATTACTGTAGATAACTAACTCGTAACGTATGTACTTCGAACTCTAGCCTCATAAAGAGACTAGAAGGGTGTGATTAGTAATAAATACATATATTTTGAATATATACCTGGTGTGGTCCTCTTTCATTTGGTCACTCAAGAGATTATAGACTGGTAAAACAAGCTGCTTTACATTCCTTCAAGACTTAGCCTGAAGGCTGCTCTCCATAGCTACCACTAGGATAGCTTTCAATAAAGGTTGTCTTTAACCTATCTCCAATAAGGGGTTGTTTGGACTGGTGCAAGGTGCCCACTATAATTAGTGGACAGCATATGCCAGGCCAACTTCTCACATCCATCACATGATAAATACTGTTTTCTCGAGATACTAGTCTAATCAGAAACGTCCACTTACAAGAAACTCGACTCACCCAGAAACTGTCTACTCAGCTGCTCCATCATAAACTCTCTTTTTAATGTGCCCATCCGATAAGAAACACTCTCCTTCCAAGATGTCTACCTTATGATATGAAGGGCATTTATAGAGTGCAGCAAATGCCCAAAGGCGTCAAGGCGCTAAGGTCGCTATGGTAAGGGTCCACCCACGATTAGTGAACACACTGTCTAGAAAAAAAGAACTATAGTATGAAAAGCCAGGTCTTTATAATGCTTCCTGAAGGGGGTGTGCGCTCTAATGTCAGTCAAATGATTTGGCAGCGAGTTCCATAGTCTTGCTGCCAAGAAGGCTCTCCCTAACCATTTCTTCTTTTGAAATCTGGACACTGTCACCAATTTGAGAGGAGCAGAGTGAAGATTCCTGCCACGAACGTAACTATGAAACGTAGCCCTAAGTCCTGCCGGACAGCTCTGATAGAGGGCCTTTTGCACTGAGCAGACAGGTTTGAACATAATAAGTTTTCTTATGGGCTGCTAGTGAATGTGTTGTAGCCCATTGGCCACTGACTGCCGTTTGGGAATGTCCAAGGTGAGCCTAGCCAGTGCATTATGCACTGGCTGTAATTTAGCCTGGGTGCTCTTGTTGTTGTCTAAATATAGGGCATGACAATAATCAATTCTAGACATGACTAGTGCCAAAGTCACTTGTTTCTGTGCAGCAAGGGGAATGAAGGGAAACATTTTCCTTAACATCCTGATCAACCAGAAACACGTTGTTACCACACAATTGATCTGAAGGTCTAAGGAGAGGTGACAGTCCAGCAGAATCACAAAACACACAAAGAGGGGGGACGGGGAGCTAAAAGAGAAACCGGTCCAGTTCCCGCGCTCCCAAGGCTAACGTAATTATCACTAAGGGGTAACTGTTCCTAAAGAAAAGAAAAGAAGAGCTGGCCTATTTTGGTCGCTGGGAGAGACCGCGATTGAGACTCACTCACAGGGTAGGTTGGAGGCGGAATAGTGTGGAGGTGGGGGAATTCCTCCTTTTGGAAAAAGTGCCCTCACACACCCATGCAGATGTCATGCTTCATCATCGGGCGTTGCTCCTCGTGGGGGTGGCGCTGCAGTCCCCCATGGGCCTTGCGATAGGGCTCTTTGTCGGAGTTCTTTTAGGAGTAACGCCGCAGTGGTGAGTGCGGGTGTGTGGGGGGTATTCGAGCAGCGGAGGGCAGGTAAAACGCTGCATTCCGGGAGAGGCATCATAGTCCTTTCCATTACGCGCTACAAACGCCGATGAGGCCAGCCTTTACTACTGGTGGGGTTGGATCGAGGAACTCCTAGAGGACGTTCCTTAAGGTGCATTGACACTGACTAAAAACCTGTAGATAGGTACTATAGGAATACTGGGTGTCGCCGTCTCAGATTCCTATTTTGAACTTTTCTGCACTTCTAGCACGGTTCTGAAGAAACGCCACGGGATCCACTAGGGACCCACAAAAGTCGTGAAACATGTCGACCTAACATACTCACTCACCACTATCACTTTCACTTGTTGACAACAAAACAGAAGCAAGATACTCACCCCTCTGATATAATTTTTCTAGAGGCCTTCTTTGTCATCAGTTTTAACCTTACCACACGGACTCCTGAATAAAGGTTTTTTAGGGTACCAGTGTGGTAATTTTTAAAATTCACTCACCTTTCTTTTTCCCCCCCACACACCTGCACTCACCACTGCGGCATTACTAGTAAAAGAAGTCCGACAAAGAGCCCTCTCGCGGGGTCTGTGGGGGACTGCAGCGCCACCCCCACGAGGAGCAACGCCCGATGATGAAGCATGACACCCGCATGGGTGTGTGAGGGCACTTTTTCCAAAAGGAGGAATTCCCCCACCTCCACACTATTCCGTCTCCAACCTACCCAGTCCAGCAGAATCCCCAGGTTTTTAGCCCTATCGGTAGGCATAGGTATAATGCCTAATGTCTCAGGTCACAAACTGTGATTCCAGATGGGGCTTTCATTTCCAAACAGCAGTACCTCAGACTTTTCCCCATTGTCTGGCCATACTAGAAACAGTTTCCTTCCAAGATGCCCACCTTATTAGAATCACTCTACTTCCAAGATGTCCACCTTATTAGAACCTCTCTAGCATGTCCACCTCATTAGGAACATCCACCTTGCAAGATGTCTGTCTCATTGGAAACACTCTCCTTTCAAGATGTCTGTCTCATTAGCAACAGTCTCCTTTCAAGATGTCAATCTCATTAGAAACACTCTCCTTCCAAGATGTCTGCCTCATAAGAAAGGCTCTCCTTCCAAGATGTCCACTTCATTAAAAACGCACTCCTTCCAAGATGTCTTTCTCATAAGAAACACTCTACTTCCAAGATGTTTGTCTTATTCGAAACACTCACCTTCCAAGGTGTCCCCCTAATTAGAAATGTATGTATGGGGCACTTGTATAGTGCACTGTTACTCCAAGGAGTGTCCTGGCGCTCTGCACCTCTGGTGTCAGCTGGCCAATAAGACCAAACCATTAATCCTGATTAAAGAGCCACGTTTCAGTTTCTTTCGAAACTGGGAAGTAGTTGTAGTGGCCCGTAGCTGGAGATGCAGTTTGTTCCAAGCAAATGGTCCTAAAAAGGAAAAGGACCTGCCTCCAGCCCAAGATGTTCCCCTAAATTAGAAACACTCTCCTTCCAAGATGTCAGTTTCATTATAAATGCTTGCCCTCCAAGATGTCAACACACATACCACTTTGTTTCCCGCAGTCTTTTGGTTCTTTTCAAAAGAGTTTTAACCTTATCATACTACACATTCATGGGGACTATTCACAAGGGTAACTTACGCTTCTGAGTAATTTACATGTGTGAATTTAATTGTACACTTTTGAGTTACTTTACTAATTTTGGCTATACCCATTTACGTTATGTAGTGTGAATTTGTAGAGCGCGGCTAATCACCGGTAAGGGCATCCAGGCGCTGAACAGGGCAGGCTTGAGGGGGTGGAGGAGATCATGCCTGTTTCGCCTGGAAGAACCATGTCTTGAGGTTCCTTCGAAGGTCCATGAGGGAGGGAAAGGTTCTGAGATGTTTCGGGAGGTCATTCCAGGTCTTGGCTGCGAAGTATGAGAAGGAGCGTCCTCTGCATCTGGTCTTCTTGATGTAACAGAGGTGTGCTCCTGACTGGGATGCAGATCGAAGGTGTCTGGTGGATTGGTAAAAGTTGAGGTCTGGTTGAGGTAAGCTGGACCAGTGTTGTGGAGAGCTTTGTAGGCGTGGGTAAGAAGCTTGAGCTTACATCTTTCCTGGACAGGGAGCCAGTGGAGATTGACGAGGTGTGGAGAGATGTGGTTATTTCACAGGAAGTTCAGGATGAGTCTGGCGGCTCTGTTCTGGGTGGATTGGAGTCAGCAGAGGACATGGGCTGGGATTCCGATGTAGAGGGTGTTTCCGTAATCAAGTCTACTTGTGATAAGAGCCTGGGTGACTGTTCGTCTACTGTGCAGTGGGATCCACTTGAAAATCTTAAGTAGCATTCCTAGGATGTGGAAGCATGATGAGGAGATGGCATTGATCTGTCTGCTCATGGAGATGTTTGATTTGATTTTATTTGATTTGATTTATAGATTTGTAAAGCGCACGTATGCCCAAGGGCGTCTTGGCGCTGGAATTGGTAGGAACGCTGAAGTTAGGCAGGACCAGGTGATACTAATCCAATATAAGAGCAAGTCAGTTGGCGAATAACCATGTTTTCAGCAGTCTTCTAAATGACCTGAGCGACGTGCTGCTCTTTATCGGGATTGGTAAGCGGTTGCAGATTTTCGCTGTCCCTAAAAGGAAGCTTCTGCCCCCCCAGCGAACCTGCTTGTACCTGGGTATTAATAGTAGTTTTGAATGAGCTGACCTTAAATTTCTGGCTGGCATATACCATTTAAGATGTGTCCTCAGATACAGTGTTATGTTATGTTAAAATGAATTTGTAAAGCGCACGTACACCGGGGAGGTTTTATGGCGCTACTTTTGATTGATACCCAAGTCCAGGAGAACATTCAAAAAGCCTGACGGAATAGCCAAGTTTTAAGAAGGCTTCTGAAGCCGAGGAGGTTGGTGCAGAAACGGATTTCAGAGGGGAGGGAGTTCCAGAATATGGGGGCCAAAATGGCAAACCTGGCACCACCAGTGCGCTTTAATTTAAAAGAGGGAGTGGACAAAAATAGCTTGTGTGCTGAGTGAAGATTGCGTGTGGGAACGTGCTTGTTAATCAAGTTGTTCACAAATTTAGGGCTTCTTCCATTGAGTGACTTAAAAATGAGGCACCCAACCTTGAAGGCACAGCGCTGGACCACCGGAAGCCAATGAAGTCTCTTCAGAAGAGGAGTGACATGATGGTACCTAGGTTGATGAACAATCAGGCGTGCGGCCTGATTTTGTACCATCTACAGACGTTCTGCAGTGGTCCTTTACCCCGAAGGGCCTTATATGCTAGGCATTGTGATTTAAATTTAATTCTTTTTTCCACTGGGAGCCAGTGGAGGTCTCTCAATTTATGGGAGACTGATTCATATTTGGGGATGTCCAGTATTAATCTAGCTGCTGCATTCGCTGCAGTTTCAATAAAAACTGGGACTGTATCCCCACATATAGGGCATTGCCATAGTCCAGTCTGGAAAGGGCCAAGGCTGTGACCAGCATTTTTAATGCATCCGGGGGAATATAAGGGCGGATCTTCCTGATCATCTTTAAAATACCCCAGAAGGTGGAGGCAAGCTTGTTAATTTGACACTCGAATGTCAGTCTGTCATCAAATACAACCCCTAGGTTCCTAACCATAGGGACTGGAATTGGGCATTCGCCCAGATCAGCCGGCCATCATCTTGGAGACCAAAAGGGGGTTTTGGACCCTAGCAGCAAAACTTCTGTTTTTTCGCCGTTCAATTTCAAGCAGTTGGTCTGCATCCATGTATTTATCTGTGACATGCAGATGTTGAAACGATCGGCTGTCTCTTCAACATTATTTGAGACTGATACCACCACCTGGGTGTCATCGGCATAGGAGACCACAGAGAAACCACATTGCCTGATGATCGATGCCAAAGGAGCCACATAGATATTAAAAAGTGTGGGGCTCACGGAGGAGCCCTGAGGCACCCCACATGGCAGTTTGAAAGATTTGGATGTCGATCCATCCACTTCTACTGCAAGGATGACAGTAGAGTAAGGGTGGTATCTTGAATTCCCAACTCCGTTAGTCTACCAATTAAAATTTAATGGTTGACTGTATCGAAGGCCGCCGATAAATCTAACAAGATCAAGGCGGCCTTCCCTCCTGCATCCAGTGTTCTTCTGAGTTCCTCAACCGCCATGACCAGAGCAGTCTCTATTCCGTGGCCCTCTCTAAACCCATATTGTGAATGGTCCAAGAGGTCTGTTGGTGTCCATGAGGATCCTGAGGTTCTCGGCATAGTCCGCAGGGGTGGGTGGGGGGCCAAGTTCGGAGGGCCAACAAGAGAGGTCCCAGGGGGAGTGGTTGTTGCCGAAGATAAGGACTTCGAACACTTATGAGTGTAAAATTACTCAAGCGTGTAAACTTACATGTCTCCACTCAGTTTAACTATAGTTTAACAAAAATTAGTGTTAAAATAATTTTTATATTTAAAACTGCTATTAATATATTTTAAAATTAAATCATTAATATTTCAAAAAAATATTTTATAACATTAAATTATATGTATTTATATTTTTAAATAGTTTAAATAATTTAATTTAACATTATTTCAAATGGGGCTCTATTTTAAGTCCCTGCCTCCATTATATTCTATGTAAGGGTGTTGCAGAACCAGTGGTTGGCCATGTGTGGTGCTGACTTACTCCAGCTCTGATCCTGAGCATATGTATCACTGTTTTAGGGCCTTTTTGGCTGTAATACTTTTAGAACTGCAGTTTGTGAGTTGCAACGGGCTTACTCTTTTGTGGATGGGTGCATTTGCCTCTCCTACCCCTCTCTAGCACTCCCTAAACCCCTGCTTAGACCTACCTAAAGCCCTTGCATTTAGTAGTAATATTTACCCTTTGTGCAGCCACTCCCCCTGGTCCTTCCACACTCCCCCTGGTCCTAAGTAGTACTACATGTGTGAGGATCACCCCATAAAAATGATAGGAGGGGTAGAGGTTTACACTCGTAGGTTTGTGATTTGTATTTTGTCGCAAGCACTACTTTAACTACTACAAAATGCAGTTTTTGAATAGGGCCCTGTGCCTTTAGTTTTCATAGTACTTCTGATAAAGAGACACTCCTTGGTCTGAAATACATTAGATGACAACTGCATGTGATTTACATATCAATTACAATACAACCAAATGACACAGCTGAACTACTCACAAATCTGGAGGCACAACTGAAGAATATTATAATTGGGGGCTCTAACTTCACCTTCTTCTCTTTATGCTGTATTATTTCATCACTTCCACTCAAGTAGCCACACTGAAGTAAAGGAATGGCGACATGTAATACTCTAAAAAACTCCCAAATACATAAATAATGAAGTCTTCCCTAATCAATGTGTATGTCAGGGTTTATAGAGCGCTGTGAATCCTTCTGAGGTTACTTCACTGCACTGAAGATGTGTCACAGCCAGGTGCATGCCTATCAGATCCAGATGCATGGCGATCAATAGTGCAGCAGGTGCAGTAGCACCAGGGCGTGTGGATCTAAGGGGCCCCCTCCACCATAATTAGTATTTGTTTTTTTAGTACCGAATCAGGAGACAGTTGGGGCTAAATTCATTGCTTGCATTAGAGCCCATGGCACCCTTGTTAGATGGCAGGCAAGTGTCTGTAGGGGGAAGTTAGAGTCTAAAACGTAAAGGGGAGACCCCTATCCAACATTTTTTAGTCATTACTGGAGAGGATGTGGCATAACGGCTACAGCGGGTGACCTTGAAACTGGTGAACTGGGTTCAAGTCTCGGCAGGGACGCTCATCATCCTGGGATTCTGGGCAAATCACTTAATCTCCACGTGCAACAAAAAATGAATGTGTTGGTCTGTAATGCAACTGGTGCTCATGTAAAGCGCTCTGATACCCTCGGGTCTAGTTATATTCTGTTCCCGTCCGGCCTTGCTGACAGGGAGCAAACATTCATAGATTTTGGATTGTAGACATCACAGCAATACACAGTGATGAAATAACAGAAGAATAGATATTGATTTTATGCAGATGAAAGTGATAGCTCTAAATATCTGCTTGTTGAGGTATGACAAAATAAAGCTACAAACTCATCAGGCGATACTAGGAGATAGTAGAGGCGGGACTAGTGAATCGAAATATCCATCTGTCTGCAGTTCTGTTCATCAATTCAGTCACTTACACATCTGGTCCTCCTCCCGTCTGTGTCTCCTTCCATTCATCCATTTGACCATCCATCCGCTCCTCCGTCCATCCTTCCACCCACCTGTCTGCCCTTCCATCATTCCGTGTATCTCTTTAACCATCTCTTCAGTAGTCCTTCCATTTGTCACTCTGTCCATCCATCCCTTCACTTTTCTTCCTGTTCATGCCCTCATCCATTAATAACCCACCCACCCAACTGTCTGTCTCTGTGTCCGTCCATCCATCTGATCATCTGGGCTTCCTTGCATTTCTCCATCTGTCCCTCCTTCTGTCCAACCATCCATTCTGCATGGTATGTATAACAAGCAACATTCTTTTTATATTCATGGTACGACACGCTGACTTCCTTCTGTTGTTTCTCTACAGCTGAACTGACTTCTGCGCACAGGAGTAAACCTTCTTCTAATCCATGGTTGATACTGTAGGTTTGTGAAGGGGCAGGTGAACTTCAAAAATTATAACTAATTTGTTCACAACACAATCAGTAGTGAGAGAAAGAGAAAAAGGAAACACTTTTAGAGACTGGGGACCCTATTCACAAAGTACATTCTGTAGTACGTGTATTAGTACCTCTAATGTACTACACAATGCTATTCACATACCTACATGCGTAGATTTTGTCTCTCCTATCTTTTTCCATGTGGACCCCCCCAACTGTAGAGTCTCACCACACATATGTCTAAGTCTTTGTAGTAAATGTGGGAGGGACAGAATTGAGTGACTAGAAAATGGCAAATACTTAGGAATACATGGAAGGGGTTAGGGGAGGTGTTTAGGGAAGGCAAGGGAATGGTTTAGCGAGGGACGTGCACCCACCCAAGAAAAGTAAGTCCATTGCTATTCACAAACTACACTTCTAGAGTAACTACAGACAAAAATGATTAAAAACTGTGGTAAATGTACTCCAGCTCAGGACCTAGAGTAAGACAAGCACCACACATGGACAACCACTAGTGCTGCAACACCATTCCATAGAAAATAATACCCGTTAGAGATCTCTCTATTGCAAACTATAAGGAAAAGTAAAATAGTTTATTAAACTTCAAAGAAATAGTAAAAATATTCTTATGTTAAATATCAATATTTATTAATTTGATATATTTATTAGAAATATAGAACAAAATAAAAAATGCTACAGCACTATTAACCTAATTTTGAATTCAAGAGTGAAATATTATATATAATAAAGTAAATAAAAAGCATTTTCCTAAATTTGAAATAAAAAAGTCCCACCTAAAAATTAATATATTTTTATTATGTATTAATAATTTCTAAATAGTACGTATAGAGTTGATTAAAAGTAATTTTTCAGTATTGTTATCTTCATTTTTAAATTAAAAAAGGTTATTAAAATATTTCAGAATTCAATAATGAATATATTTTATTTTTAGATAAATGTTTTAATAGTAAATTAAATATATTTGTATGGTTAATTATTTTAAATAATTTAATTTAACTTTACAATATTTACTGTAGGGTTCTATTTTAAGGCCCTGCCTCTATTGCTTTCTATGGGAATGTGTTGCAGTATCAGTAGCTGGCCATGTGTGGTGCTGGACGTACTACTGTTCCTTTTTAACTGCTGTAAGTTACATTCTGAAATTTGGCCCCACCCCTTTTCAGGGGATGTAGACATATAAGTGTACACTTTTGAGTAACTTTCCACTTGTACATGGTGAATAGCCAAAAGAGATAAAGTAACTCTTTAGTGTAAGAGTAAACTTACGTGTAAATTACTCACAAGTGTAAATTACCTTTGTGAATAGCCCTGTTTGTGCTTTGGACTTCAATTGTGTCTTCCTAGGGGAAGGTGGTGTCACATCAATGAAGAGGTTTCTCTGTAGAAAAGCTATTGTTGTCAAAGTATTGGGGTATTTTATGAAAATGTTACCACAACACTTCTCTAATAAGTTTCAAATATATAACAGGGGTTTCATATTTAAGCAAAATGTGAGGTCATGTATTTCAATATTCATTATTGCAGTGACGGTAAACACTGGTATTGAAACAACATGTGAAGAAATGTATTTCAATGTGAAACACTACAATGACCAAAAGGCACTGGGACTTGAGAATATGGGCCATCAAGCCAAGTATTAGATTACATTGTGATCAACTGCAAACAATATTACTAAAAGGTTCGCAATCCAACTGGAAACCAAAAAGAGGGTTTGGGCTGCATTACAACCAGGAAATACACCCTAAAAGTTGTTAACTATGGTTTATTTTAGTGCACCCACACTGCATGTTATGGATTATGACGGACAGTAAATTAGACAGGCTCAAGGGGGAAGTTCTATAATTCTGAAATTTCATGCCTGTCATGGTGAAGACCAGCTTAGGCAATGCTGTTCTTGGACTGTGCATCCTTCAATTACTTCAGGCCATGTTCTGTTCTTGGACTGTACAGCCTTCAATGACCACAGGCAATGCTCTGTTCTTGGACTGTGCATCCTTCAATGACCGCAGGCAATGCTCTGTTGTGGGACTGCGCATCCTTCAATGACCGTAGGCAATGCTCTGTTGTTTGACTCTGCATCCTTCAATGGCCTCAGGCAATGCTCTGTTCTTGGACTGTGCATCCCTCAATGACCGCAGGCAATGCTCTGTTGTGGCACTGTGCATCCTTTAATTACTTCAGGCAATGTTCTGTTCTTGGACTGTGCAGCCTTCAATGACCGCAGGCAATGCTCTGTTCTTGGACTGTGCATCCTTCAATGACCGCAGGCAATGCTGTGTTCTTGGACTGTGCATCTTTCAATGACCTCAGCAAATGCTCTGTTCTTGGAATGTGCAGCCTTCAATGATCGCAGCTATTCATGGACTGAAACATTCTTCAATGACCTCAGACAATGCTCTGTTGTTGGACTGTGCATCCTTCAATGACTGCAGGCAATGCTCTGTTGTGGGACTGTGCATCCTTCAATGACCGCAGGCAATGATCTGTTCTTGGACTGTGCAGCCTTCAATGAATGCAGGCAATGCTCTGTTTTGGGACTGTGTATCCTTCAATGACTGCAGGCAATGCTCTGTGGTTGGACTGTGCATCCTTCAATGACTTAAGGCAATGCTCTGTTGTGGGACTGTGCAGCCTTCAATGATCACAGGCAATGCTATGTTCTTGGACTGTGCATTCTTCAATGACCTCAGGCAATGCTCTGTTGTTGGACTGTGCATCCTTCCATGACTGCAGGCAATGCTCTGTTGTGGGACTGTGCATCCTTCAATGATCGCAGGCAATGGTCTTTTCTTGGACTGTGCAGCCTTCAATGACCTCAGGCAATGCTCTGTTTTGGGACTGTGTATCCTTCAATGACTGCAGGCAATGCTCTGTTGTTGGACTGTGCAGCCTTCAATGATCGCAGGCAATGCTCTGTTGTTGGACTGTGCATCCTTCAATGACTTCAGGCAATG
Source organism: Calotriton arnoldi (assembly GCA_963921515.1). Taxonomy (NCBI): domain Eukaryota; kingdom Metazoa; phylum Chordata; class Amphibia; order Caudata; family Salamandridae; genus Calotriton; species Calotriton arnoldi. The sequence continues at coordinate 422,285 of CAWUFW010007805.1, read as the reverse complement.
CTCTGTTCTTGGACTGTGCATCCTTCAATGACTGCAGGCAATGCTCTGTTCTTGGACTGTGCATCCTTCAATGACTGCAGGCAATGCTCTGTTGTGGAACTGTGCATCCTTCAATGATCGCAGGCAATGCTCTGTTATTGGACTGTGCAGCCTTCAATGACTGCAGGCAATGCTCTGTTCTTGGACTGTGCATCCTTCAATGACGGCAGGCAATGCTCTGTTCTTGGATTGTGCAGCCTTCAATGACCGCAGGCAATGCTCTGTTCTTGGACTGTGCATCCTTCAATGACTGCAGGCAATGCTCTCTTCTTGGACTGTGCATCCTTCAATGATCGCAGGCAATGCTCTGTTCTTGGGCTGTGCATCCTTCAATGATCGCAGGCAATGCTCTGTTCTTGGACTGTGCATTCTTCAATGACTGTAGGCAATGCTCTGTTGTTGAACAGTGCAGCCTCCAATGACTGCAGGCAATGCTCTGTTCTTGGACTGTGCATCCTTCAATGACCACAGGCAATGCTCTGTTCTTGGACTGTGCATCCTTCAATGACTTGGCTTCAGACACTGTTCTGTTCTTGCACTGTGGGAGTGACGAGGCCTCAGGAGGTTGGCAAACTTTCAAATGTTCTTTTATAGCGACCTGACACTATCTGTGCTTCAAGCACCATAGTCCCCTGAAGTGCATCATTCAATGATCGCAGGCAATGCTCTGTTGTTGGACTGCGCAGCCTCCAATGACCGCAGGCAATGCTCTGTTCTTGGACTGTGCATTCTTCAATGACTGTAGGCAATGCTCTGTTGTTGAACAGTGCAGCCTCCAATGACTGCAGGCAATGCTCTGTTGTGGGACTGTGCAGCCTTCAATGACCACAGGCAATGCTCTGATCTTGGACTGTGCATTCTTCAATGACTGTAGGCAATGCTCTGTTGTTGAACAGTGCAGCCTTCAATGACTGCAGGCAATGCTCTGTTCTTGGACTGTGCAGCCTTCAATGACCACAGGCAATGCTCTGTTCTTGAACTGTGCATTCTTCAATGACTGTAGGCAATGCTCTGTTGTTGAACAGTGCAGCCTCCAATGACTGCAGGCAATGCTCTGTTCTTGGACTGTGCAGCCTTCAATGACCGCAGGCAATGCTCTGTTCTTGGACTGTGCATTCTTCAATGACTGTAGGCAATGCTCTGTTGTTGAACAGTGCAGCCTCCAATGACTGCAGGCAATGTTCTGTTCTTGGACTGTGCATCCTTCAATGATCGCAGGCAATGCTCTGTTCTTGGACTGTGGATTCTTCAATGACTGTAGGCAATGCTCTGTTGTTGAACAGTACAGCCACCAATGACTGCAGGCAATGCTCTATTCTTGGACTGTGCAGCATTCAATGACCACAGGCAATGCTCTGATCTTGGACTGTGCATCCTTCAATGACTTGGCTTCAGACACTGTTCTGTTCTTGCACTGTGGGAGTGACGAGGCCTCAGGAGGTTGGCAAGCTTTCAAATGTTCTTTTATAGCGACCTGACACTATCTGTGCTTCAAGCACGATAGTCCCCTGAAGTGCATCCTTCAATGACCACAGGCAATGTTTTGTTCATGGACTGGGGGAGTGACGAGGTCTCATGCGGCACCTTGCCTTCGAATGGTCTTCCTTAGCACCCTGAGACCATGTGCACTTCCTCGAATGACTGCAAGTGATTGGCAGGGGCTCCCGCTTTGAGCTGATGGGAAATAACCCGCTCATTTTCAGAAAACGTTCCTGCTTTGAGATTGCCAGTTTTTTGTACTTTCGAACATAGACGGGCAGCTGTTCCTGAGACTGGTCCTCCTCATGTGTCTCCGTGACCAGACGTTTTTTTCATTTTCAACACGTTTCAGGATTGTCCTTCCTTGGACAGGAATGATGGATACAGTGCTTTACACTGAAGTGTTCAGTTCTTAATTTGTACAAAAAGTAAGTGCCAGGGCCCCCGTCAGGAGGCCCCTACAGTTTCCACCATCCATTGCCCCTGCCAGTGCTACCAATCACAGTGCCAACACAACTAGTAACCATCACACTTCTGCAAATGTGACAATTCAGACTATTCCAGGCCCCCAGAGCTATAAGAATGGCTTTGGTGGCAGGTATTAGTATTTTAATGTATACTGAATTAATAAACTACTGTTTTTGCCTTCTCTTTAAACTAGCCACCACGTGGCAGACTGCCATAAGAGCCAGTGTTGAAAATTAAGTGCCGGTGCTAAGCACCGGAAACCACCCGCTCAAATTAAGCACTGGAAGTATTGAAATGCAAGCTCTCACTATTTTGAGCATCTTTTTGCTCCTGAAAAGTGCCGGAACTCTCTAATTAAATGTATTGCAGCACTGCTGAGAAGTGCAGGTGCTCTCCTTTTCAAATTGAAGAAGTGCAGGTGAGGAATTGACTTTGGTAGACTGACAACTGGGTTCAGGCTCCAGAGTTCCTTTTTGCTGTGCTTCCTGCTAGGTAAATCTGTGTCCCCCGTGCACCTGAACTTCCAGTTTGCAGAGTACCCAGAAAAGTTGTATGTTATTCTCAATTCCACGCTGTCCCACTTCCAACAAGTATGAGGCTATGAAGTATGGGCATTAAAAACCACACTGTGATTAAAACCTCACACTCAAAGCCAGGTAAGGGGTGATGGCCTTTCTTCAGCATTGGCGTCTCCACAAGTGATTTTTAGGGGGTGCATAAATGGGGCCACAGATAGACCTGGTGGGTCCCTCTATAATGGACAGTCATGAAGATTGTGTGCATGTTAGGCAGAGTGTGAATTCTGTGAATTAAACATTACTAAGGCATAGCTGCTTAGTTTCCCAGGCCCATGCGTGATGTGCTGCTCCAGTCAATGGTTTTTCCTTTGATCTCTGCGACTACAAGTCCCAGAATTCAAAGAAAAAAACCTGGACTGGAGCAGCACATCCCACGTGAACCTGGGAAACTTGGCAGGGCTGCTAAGGCCTGTGGAAGGAGTAGTGGTTTTCGGAGTATCTCAATTACTCCTGTTCTCTAGACACTACTTTCTTTTGCAGTTTTTTGGTTAGACACACACTTTCTTCTGCTATCTTTTGCAAACCCACAACCTGCACATCTCACACCTGATCTCTTTCCTCTTCAGCACCCTCTTTTTACTCTCTCCAGCATGTACTTCCTTGCATCTCCTTCAATTCCCAACCCTCCCAGACATACAACGCATCACTCACCTGTGAGCACTGCATTTTCTTTACCCTTTTCCCTGTAAATATTTTGACAGCTGTGTACATCTTTCACACACTTTCTTGTAGACTTGCAATTACAATTGGTGCACTTGACCATTTGGAGAGGCCGGGTGGCTCTCTACATTGATTACTCTGTGCGTTCTGCAGAGAGGCCAAGGATTGGATGAGCATGTATTCTGAACCTTTTTTTTAACCCACTGACTGGCACTGTGAGGAATTCACACTGCCTTTGGCCTGAACTCCACAGCTCTCACTCACTGCCTGTTATAAACATCCTCCCACAACCTGTACTTACACAGATATATAGAAGCAACTCTTTTCACAGTACGCACTATTCATGAGTAATCTGTTGCATGAAAAAACATCCTTGAAAAAGCAAATATTCTTAGGGAATGCAAGAGTAAGTAAAATGTGAAATTTAGAATGCACAATATCTCTGATTCTAGGCTCAGAGAGGGCAGTGTCTGTTTAGGGTGGCTGCGGCGTCGCCCAGTGGTAGGGTACACGAGGAGGCTGTGACAGGTGGAGACAGAGCCCCGGCCCCACCTGCCCCCCTCTAGCGAGGCCGCTATTCAGCAGTAGGTCCAGGTGGGTGGAAGGGCAAAGGATAGGACAGTTATGGGGAAGGCAACAATGCAGAGAAGGGACGTGTACTAAAGCTCTCATTACAGTGGCCTTTTCATTCTGATAGGGCCAGTAACAGGATTCACTGGCCCTATGGGATAATAAGCTCACAGGAATGCGGATCTGGTGGATTCCACCTGGACGGCTTCGCACTGCTGGAAGGAGCTGGAATCTTCTACTGAACACACAGGGGGCGTGGCGAATAGTCAGGGAAATCAAAGGCGGACTTGCAGATTCCACTGTCATTCCTTATTTCTAAGGGGGCCAGTAAGGTCCCACGCATAATACCTGGAACCCCAGACCACTCAGAATGGGTCCACATATGGGACAGGCGTAAAACAGGGCAGGGAGGTTTAACCTCATTATTACTACTCGGAATACCCCTGGATTTTATTATCCAACACAGACTCACCAAGTATGTGATGCGGCAGACTAATATTAACCATTTAAGCACTCTCGGCGAGCGGGAAATGCAAGCCAGAGAGCGGTGGACAGACACAAAGACGTATCTGCAAAGTGAGCTCGGTGAGGGTCGATAGAGTGGGGTAGGGAGGCACAAACAGTGGGCAGAGCAGAATGTGGGCATGAGAGCAGGGCAGGGAGCAGGGCATGGTGCAATTTGGGAAAGGGGAAGGTTTAAAGAAGTGACAGGAAGTTGAGCAGGGAAGGATCTTGGACCTAAATGTGAAGCCTGGAATGAGAGTCATAAAGGCAGTGTTGGGGCCGAGTGATTTAGCAGGGAAGAGTCAGTTCTCAAGGGTCTTCCCCTGGCTTTCCCTTCTCAGTAGTGCAATGAGGAGGGAGAGGGACGAGATGCAGTGAGCCACATCAGCTCTGCTGTCGCCTACTCGCATCTACCTCATTTCAGAGAAACAAAAATGGAGAACGCCAATATGACAATCCCCACTGGTGAAACTCCATTTTAGTGAATTCCGAAAATGAGTACAGGGCTTTTACTAAAAAATGTGAGGAATTTCAATAAAAACTGTGGAAAAAGTGCAAAGAGGAAATGATTAAAAAAACAGGTGAGGAGAAAGTGGACAGAAGTAACAGAGAGTGGGTGGGAGGTGGTAATAGGGTATAGAGAGGAGTGCTATGTTAAAGGTAGAGTATAGGTAATAGAATATAGGTGGCAGTAGAAACATAGGCAGGGGTAGAGGTACTTGAGTGTACAAGGGGTAAAGATACCAGGGTATAGGCAGGGGTACTGGTGATAGGGTATAGGTAGACATAAAAGTACTGAGGCATATGCAGGGTACGTGTAGTTTATAGTAGATAAGTCACAAGTTGCAGTACTAGGGTATAGATAGTACTAGTACTAGGGTATAGATAGGAATCTAGGTACCAGGATGTAGTTAAGAATAAACACAATAGGGTAAAGGCAGGTAGAGGAGCTAGGATCTGTTGTGAGGTAATAGGGTTTATGCATGGGTAGGATTTCTAAGGTAGTAGCAGCGGTAGACGTACTAGGGGAGAAGAAGTGGTACCAGGGTATAGGAAGGAGTAGAGGTGTTATGATATATATATATAGGGGTAAAGGGACTAGTGCATATGGTATGGTAGTGGTACTAGAGTTCAGGCTGGGATGGAGATAGTAGGTTATAGGTAGGGTAGAGTTACTGGAGGAGAGATAGAGGTACTTGGGTCTACGTGGAGGTTCTAGAGTGTAAGCAGGTCTAGAGGTACGATGGTTTAGGGAGGAGTATTGCTACGGTAGGATAGGTAGAAGTAGAGGTACTTGGGTCTAGTTAGAGGTACCGGAGTGTAAGCAGGTATACAGGTATGATGGTGTAGAGAGGGGTAGAGCTACTGGAGGATAGGCAGAAGCAGAGGTATTTGTGATTAGGTGGAGGTACTGGAGTCCAAGCAGGTTTAGAGGTACGATGGTGTAGGGAGGGGTAGAGCTACTGAAGGTTGGTAGAAGTAGAGGTACTTGGGTCTTGGTAGAGGTACTAAAGTGTAAGAAGGTATAGAGGTACGATGGTGTAGGAAGGGGTACAGCTACTAGAGGATAGGTAGAAGTACGGGTACTTGGGTCTAGTTGGAGGTACAGGGAAGAGGTGTGGTGCAGCGGCCAGGGCGACTGTCTCCGGAACACGGGGGCTCACGGTTCGATCCTCGGCACCGGCGGCAGGTTAGCCCAGCACCTTGTGACTCTGGGCAATAGCTCGCTTAATCTTCCCGCCGGGACACCTCTCCGGAGGTAGCTGTGCGCTTTACAAATGCTGGTATTTCATATTTCATTTAAACAGGTATAGAGGTAAGATGGTATAGGGGGCGCTAGAGTTACTGGAGGATGGGTAGAAGTAGAGTTACTTGAGTCTAGTTAGATGTACTAGAGTGTAAGCAGGTATAGTGGAACGATGGTGCATGGATAGGTAAAGCTACTAGAAGACAGGTCGAAGTAGAGGTACATGGGTCTAGGTAGAGGTACTAGAGTATTAGTAGGTATAGAGGTATGATGGTGTAGACAGGGGTAGAGTTACTGGAGGATGGTAGATGTAGAGGTACTTGTGTCTAGGTAGAGGAACTGGGGTATAAGCGTATGGAGATACGATGGAATAGGGAGGTTAGAGCTACTAGATGATAGGCAGAAGTAGAGGTACTTGTGTCTAGGTAGAGGTACTGGAGTGTAAGCAGGTATAGAGGTATGATGGTGTAGGAAGGGGTAGAGCTACTGAAGGATAGGTAGAAGTAGAGGTACTTAAGTGTTAGGTAGAGGTACTATAGTATAAGCAGGTATAGAGGTACAATGGTGTAGGGAGGGGTAGAGTTACTGGAGGATGGTAGAAGTACAGGTACTTGGGTCTAGTTAGAGGTACTGGAATGTAAGCAGGTAAAGAGGTATGATGGTGTAGAGAGGGGTAGAGCTACTGGAGGATAGGTAGAAGTAGAGGTACTAGGGTCTAGTTGGAGGTACTGGAGTGTAAGCAGGTATAGAGGTATGATGGCGTAGGGAGGGGTAGAGGTACTAGAGGATAGGCAGACCCAGAGGTACTTGTGTCTAGATAGAGGTACTAAAGTATAAGCAGTTATAGAGGTATGATAACGTAGGGAGGGGTAGAGCTAAGAGCTACTGGAGGATAGGTAGAAGCAGAGGTACTTGTGATCAGTTGGAGGTACTGGAGTGTAAGCAGCTATAGAGGTACGATGGTGTAGGAAGGGGTAGAGCTACTAGAGGACAGGTAGAAGTACGGGTACTTGGGTCTAGTTAGAGGTACTGGAATGTAAGCAGGTAAAGAGGTACGATGGTGTCGGGAGGGGTAGAGATACTGGAGGATAGGTAGAAGCAGGGGTACTTGTGATCAGCTGGAGGTACTGGAATGTAAGCAGGTGTAGAGGTATGATGGTGTAGGAAGGGGTAGAGCTACTGGAGGAGAGGTAGAAGTACGGGTACTTGGGTCTAGTTAGAGGTACTGGAGTGTAAGCAGGTATAGAGGTACAATGGTGTCTGGAGGGGTAGAGATACTGGAGGATAGGTAGAAGCAGAGGTACTTGTGATCAGCTGGAGGTACTGGAGTGTCAGCAGGTGTAGAGGTATGATGGTGTAGGAAGGGGTAGAGATACTGGAGGATAGGTAGAAGCAGAGGTACTTGTGATCAGTTGGAGGTACTGGAGTGTAAGCAGGTATAGAGGTTCGATGGTGTAGGGAGGGGTAGAGCTACTGAAGGATGGTAGAAGTAGAGGTACTTGGGTCTTGGTAGAGGTACTAAAGTGTAAGAAGGTATAGAGGTACGATGGTGTAGGAAGGGGTACAGCTACTAGAGGATAGGTAGAAGTACGGGTACTTGGGTCTAGTTGGAGGTACAGGGAAGAGGTGTGGTGCAGCGGCCAGGGTGGCTGACTCCGGAACATGGGGGCTCACAGTTCGATCCCCGGCACCGGCGGCAGGTTAGCCCAGCACCTTGTGACTCTGGGCAATAGCTCGCTTAATCTTCCCGCCGGGACACCTCTCCGGAGGTAGCTGTGCGCTTTACAAATGCTGGTATTTCATATTTCATTTAAACAGGTATAGAGGTAAGATGGTATAGGCGGCGCTAGAGTTACTGGAGGATGGGTAGAAGTAGAGTTACTTAAGTGTTAGGTAGAGGTACTATAGTATAAGCAGGTATAGAGGTACAATGGTGTAGGGAGGGGTAGAGTTACTGGAGAGGATGGTAGAAGCAAAGGTACTTGGGTCTAGTTAGAGGTACTGGAGTGCTAGCAGGTATAGAGATACGATGGTGTAGGGAGGGGTAGAACTACTGGACAATAGGTAGAAGGAGAGGTACTTGTGTCTAGGTAGAGGTACTAAAGTGTAAGCAGGTTTTGAGGTACGATGGTGTAGGAAGGGGTAGAGATACTGGAGGATAGGTAGAAGTACGGGTACTTGGGTCTAGTTAGAGGTACTGGAATGTAAGCAGGTACAGAGGTACGATGGTGTCTGGAGGGGTAGAGCTACTGGAGGATAGGTAGAAGTAGAGGTACTTGGGTCTAGTTAGAGGTACTGGAGTGTAAGCAGGTATAGAGGTATGATGACGTAGGGAGGGGTAGAGCTAAGAGCTACTGGAGGATAGGTAGAAGTAGAGGTACGTGGGTCTAGTTAGAGGTACTAAAGTGTAAGCAGGTTTTGAGGTACGATGGTGTAGGAAGGGGTAGAGATACTGGAGGATAGGTAGAAGTACGGGTACTTGGGTCTAGTTAGAGGTACTGGAATGTAAGCAGGTACAGAGGTACGATGGTGTCTGGAGGGGTAGAGCTACTGGAGGATAGGTAGAAGTAGAGGTACTTGGGTCTAGTTAGAGGTACTGGAGTGTAAGCAGGTATAGAGGTATGATGACGTAGGGAGGGGTAGAGGTGCTAGAGGATAGGTAGACCCAGAGGTACTTGTGTCTAGATAGAGGTACTAAAGTATAAGCAGCTATAGAGGTATGATGACGTAGGGAGGGGTAGAGCTAAGAGCTACTGGAGGATAGGTAGAAGCAGAGGTACTTCTGATCAGCTGGAGGTACTGGAGTGTTAGCAGGTTTTGAGGTACAATGGTGTAGGGAGGGGTAGAGATACTGGAGGATAGGTAGAAGCAGGGGTACTTGGGTCTAGTTAGAGGTACTGGAATGTAAGCAGGTATAGAGGTATGATGGCGTAGGGAGGGGTAGAGGTGCTAGAGGATAGGTAGACCCAGAGGTACTTGTGTCTAGATAGAGGTACTAAAGTATAAGCAGCTATAGAGGTATGATGACGTAGGGAGGGGTAGAGCTAAGAGCTACTGGAGGATAGGTAGAAGCAGAGGTACTTGTAATCAGTTGGAGGTACTGGAGTGTCAGCAGCTATAGAGGTACGATGGTGTAGGAAGGGGTAGAGATACTGGAGGCTAGGTAGAAGTAGAGGTACTTGTGATCAGCTGGAGGTACTGGAGTGTCAGCAGGTATAGAGGTACGATTCTGAGATTGATTTGTAACAGAAAAGCTCAGAACTAATGACACGGTACTGGGAGAGACATTTGCTCATGTTTACACCGGCACAGTGTTGCCCTCCGCCTCTAAGGTTATACAATGGTACGGGAGCTGCTGCAGTGATGTGCGTCGCTTCGAACCCTGCGAGCACTCACAGACATTAGTTAATCCCCCCTCGGTCTGCTGAGTGTCTGCGGTCCTCTGTACCCGGGTGAAAGGTCATGGCGGTCAGTAAATACACGTGTTGACATCAAAGTCCTGCCAGGACACTGCGGCCCAGACTGGCGTGTGGTTGTTTCTTGCTCGGTGTCAGATGATGCATCAGACTGAGGCCAGGGGCTTGATTGCACCTATTGACTTTTAATAAAGGGGCTGCAGGCTAAGGATTATCGATCACCAGCAGGCTAAGGATTATCGATCACCAGACAGAAGGCATCTCCAATCACAGACACCCTTCCCATGAGCCCGAGGGGACCCTGCTGGGACATAAGTGACGGGTTGGTGTCATTAGAGCAACCTGCGTTTCCAGGAATCAAGCAAGCATGGGGGGGAGGGATTACTCGATGTAACAATAAAGAGATAAAACGTTAATGGATTTCTTTGAAAAGACAGCGGATCAATATATCACCAGGGGCTGGTGGCCACAAGTCACTCTCACCGCACATCTTGGAAAGGAGGTTTTCAGAGGCTGTAGCCGGAGCCAGAAAGGGGAGACTTCTGATAGGAATTAAGGATATTTTTTGAAGTCATTGTAATAGGCTTTTATGGTTGCTTTTGTAACCGAAATAAAGTTCTCTGATTGATTGATTGATTGGAAGGAGTCCTTGCTGGGGGGCATTGCACACTGTGTAATGGCGGACACTTTTCTAATCTCAGGCTTTCGTGCGAACACATAATGCATTCTGGGTGTTGTAGTCTTGTTTTGCTTCTATTGAACTCATTAGACTGACAAACCTGTTAGCAGTGAGCTGGAAGTACAAAGTGCGGGATTTGTCACAAATGCACTGAAGGAAGGCCATGAAGTGGGCACCCCTGCCTGCCTTAATCAGACACTGGAAAGAGATTCCTCTGTGCCATCACTGGCCACCCCGCCTTGTTCTGGGTTTGGAAACATTTGTCTTTGTGTTATCATTGACAACCGGTTGTGGTCGTGGCCTTTTGTTTCACCAATCATCGTTTTCAGATGTGGTAGTCCAACTGTCTGAATTGAAGTGAACCAAGACTACAACTCCCAGAAAGCATTAGATTGTTAAAGGTAGGAAAGCCCAGGAGTAGAAAATGGTGTAATTGATGACATGGCATAAAGTGGTAACTTAAGGACAACCATGAACACTGGGGGAATGCAGAGTAGATGGAAGGGTGAGGTCAGTGTTTAATTTGAGCCGGTGGTTTCTGGTGGTCTGCACCGGCCCTTAATTGGTTTCCGGTGCTCGGCACTAGAACTTAATTGTCGTCACCACAATTATGATAATCTCCCACATGGTGGCGATGTTCATCTAATTTAGAGATGAGCAGAACAACTGTTGTTTATGAATACAATATACATTAAAAAAATACTAATACCTGCCTCCGCAGCCATTCCTTTAGCTTTGGGGGCCTAGAATAATCTGAACTGTCACACTTGCAGGCGAGAGAGATGGTTAGTAGTTGTTTTGGTACCGTTGGCAGGGATGACAGGGCAATGGGTGGTGCAAGCTGCAGTGGCCTCCTGGGCAGGGCCCTGGCACTTAGAGGCTGTAGGAGAGTAGGATCTGCCTCTTATGTTGCCCCCACTTTTTTTCTGATGTTTACACTGGTTTCTGGCTATAGTCTGGCTGGGACCCTGCCAATCAGGGCCCCAGCCTCTCTGTTCTCTCTAAACGATTTGGAGTGCACTCTAGGTGCACTAGTGATTGGATACTGTGGTACCTTATGAGTCCCTAGTATATGGTACCTTAGGTACCAAGGGCATAGGTACTTCACAGGCCTACCAGGGGCTGAAGCATGTATTATGCCACCCCTGGGAAGCAGACTAAATCTGACACCACAGTCCTACTACTGCAGCCTGGGTGAGGAAGTGCTAGCATCCCTCACTGAGATATAGGTCCCCTATATCTCTCCTGCAGACACATTGAGACTTATCAGTCACCCCTAAAGCAGGCCCTATCAATCCTGAGGGCAGGGTGCTTAGTTTCCATGTGAGGGGGTGCCTCTGCCTGAGCAGGGCCCCTCTGCAGCTCTCAGAGTCCATTCTCTGGGGCTGTTTGTGGATGCGGTTAAACCATATACTCTTAAGTGCATTATATCCTCGCGGTAGAATGCTAACTTTGGAATGGCTGCATCAAAACATGTCGTGTTTGGTGTCAAAACATCTTGGAATACTACCCCCCCGCCAGTTCTGGCGGTGGGGGTAGCATTCCACCCTTCTAGAGGGATAGACATGTACCTACTGTGGAAACGCGGTAGAATCCTGCAGAGCCCTGGCATCACAAAATGGATGCCACCAGTCACAGAAACTGGGCTGCCCTCCTGCTGATGACCGACACTCGCAGTGGAGGAAGCCCAACAATAGATATCCTGTCCCAAGGGGGTGTGACCACCTCCCAGACAGGGTTTAGTGTATTGGGGCTGGGTGGGTGCACTCTTAGAGTGCTTTGAAGTCCTGCACTGGGGGAGCAGAAGGCTCCTCTGTGCATACCCCAGTTCAAACCGGCTCAGGGGCTACCTGCCCCTGCTCTGGCGCGAAACTGGACAAAGGGAAGTAGGTGTAACCACCCACTCCCCTGACCCTCCCATAGGTGGGGTCATAGAGCTAGTCCCTCCCTTTCTTTTAGTATAAGAGGGGGAACCTGTGCATTGCAAACTAGATACCCCTGGATGACGCTCTACAAGAAGAATCCCGGACCTTCGACGTTCCACTACCTTTGGAAGACTGAAGAATCTCCCTTAGAGTCAAGGAGTGACTCCCCTGCTTGGCAGGCACCAAAAACGACAACGACGGTCGCAAACTACGCTGCTCCCGCCGGAGCCCGAAGTCCCTGCAGCCCAAGAAGAGGATTTCCTGACTTCTCCAAGGCCATCGTGAGTCCCCAGCGAAGCTGAGGCAAGTGGACCCCACGAGCGACGAGGAACCGCAGACCCTGGGTACCGTGCACTATTGTCGAGTGCAACCCCTTCACAACGTTCTACGAACTTGTGCTTTGGACCACGTGTGTTCCCAGCCTCCAGCAGAGATCCCTCCCAAAATCAGAGGCCTACACCGTCCCGAGTGACCGTGGGCCCCTGTTGAGTGAATCCCCCTGAGGCGTCTTCGCGATCCCTTGCCAGCCGGCTTGTGGGTCCCCAGAAGACTTTCCAAAGAAACCAAAGGGCTCCCATGGTTGCTCCAGGCCTGCCCTGACTTACCCTCGCTGGGTAAGTTCCTCAGACCTTGCTGGTCTGCACCATTGACTTTTCCGTTCCACCACGAGACTTGCTGCTACCAAGGCTTGTTGGCTCCAATCGGGTCGCCGACACCGCAGTCAGCTGCAGACTTCGTGGGACACGCTGAATCCAGCTCCTGGCCATCCTCGACACCTCCTGGACCTCGTGGTTGAAGAGTCAAGACACCAGTGAACGACCTGAATCTGTCGACGACGGTGGGCATTCATCTTCCTTGCCCCGGGCCACTGCCAAGTGCCCTTGAACACTGTCCCCTCTGCTTTCAGGTCTTCCTCCTTCCGAATCCAGGCTTGGATTCCACCGGACACTTCTTCTGTCGCCGCAAGCAGCAAGTCTTCACTGGCTCCCATTGAAAACGACGCCGCGACCCGACACCAAAGGACACCTATGCACCCGGCTCCCCTGGGTGAGGTAACTTTAGCATTACGGTGCTCCCGTGGGTGTGGGCCCTAGAACTACTTACCATGTAAGTGCCTTGCTTGTGGCTACCCTAGAAGTGCCCTAAAACTCTTATTTCCTAAGTGCGACAATTGCGCTGACTCGTACAGGGTTCGGGTCTGTGTTAGACACATCGCGTCCATCTCCCTTGTAGCTCTATTTGTAACCGTGTCCTTCGACTCGTACTGAGTCCGATCGGTGGGTTCACCTCGAACACACAAGGGGCCTGTAACATTGAAATCTCCAGTGCGCTGACTCGTACAAGGTTCGCGTCTGTGTCAGACACAGCGCGTCCATCTCCCTTGCAACTCTATCTGTAACCGCGTCCTTCGACTCGTACAAGGACCGATCGGTGTGTTCGCCTCGAACATGCAAGGGACCTTTAACATTGACATCTCAATCGCGTCTGTTCGCATAGACTCAGACAGGACTCGCACCGGTGCCAGGACACCGCGTCCGTCCGCTGTGGGTCTCCTACAAATACCTGGGGTGGTTCTTGGGGGTCCCTCAATCAATCAATCAATCACAGAATTTGTAAAGCGCACTACTTACCCGCGAGGGTCTCAAGGCGCTGGGGGAGAAGAAAAGGAGGGGGGGGTGCTGCTACTGGTCGAACAACCAGGTCTTGAGTAGCCTCCTGAAGGTCAGCAGGTCTTGGGTCTGTCGTAGGCTTAGTGGAAGGGTGTTCCAGGTCTTGGCGGCGAGGTGGGAGAAGGATCTGCCGCCGGTGGTGGTTCTTCGAATGCGAGGGACGGTGGCGAGGGAGAGGTCAGCGGAGCGGAGTTGGCGGTTGGGGACGTAGAAGAGGAGTCGTCTGTTGAGGTAGGCTGGGCCAGTCTTGTGGAGTGCCTTGTGTGCGTGGATGAGGAGTTTGAAGGAGATTCTCCTGTCGACGGGGAGCCAGTGCAGGTTCCTCAGGTGGGGGGTGATGTGGCTGTGGCGTGGTACATCGAGGATCTGGCGTGCGGAGGCGTTTTGTATGCGTTGCAGTCGCTTGATGAGCTTGGCTGGGGCTCCTGCGTAGAGGGCGTTCCCATAGTCAAGTCTGCTGCTGACGAGGGCCTGGGTGACTGTTCTTCTCGTGTCTGTCGGGATCCACCTGTAGATCTTGCGAAGCATGCGGAGGGTGTTGAAGCAGGAGGATGAGACTGCGTTGACTTGCTTGGTCATGGAGAGCGTTGAGTCGAGGATGACTCCCAGGTTGCGTGCGTGGTCGGTGGGTGTCGGAGCTGCTCCCAGCGTCGTTGGCTACCAGGAGTCGTCCCAGGCTGAGGGGTTGGAGCCGAGGATGAGGACCTCTGTCTTCTCCGTGTTCAGTTTTAGTCGGCTGATCTTCATCCAATCGGCGACGGCCTTCATCCCTTCATGGAGGTCCCTCGATTCTAACTGCTCTAGACCTAGGTCTAGCCAAACTAAGATTGTGATATTTGATTGTGCTAACTTATTTTGATTACATTTGATTTGTACATATGTTCCTGACTTCTAATCTCATAAAGAGATTAGTAGAGAGTTGTTTATTAATAAATACATATATATTTGATATATATACCTGTGTGGTGTCTTTTCATTTGGTGATTCAAGAGATTGTGTGGTAAAACAAGCTGCTTTACATTCCTCCAAGACTTAGCCTGAAGGCTGCTCTCCACAGCTACCACTAGGATAGCTTTCTATAAAGGTTGTCTTAAACCTACCAACCATAAGAGTCGAATTGTTCTGGTGCAAGGTGTCCACTTTAATGAGTGAACAGCATATACCAGGCCAACTTCTCACAGAGGCAGATTTACAAGCCCCTTGTGCCACTTTTGCGTCACTTTTCCCATGTTAAAAATGACGCAAAAGTGGCGCAAGGGCCTTGTAAATAAGCCCCTTCGTTTTTACAAATTAAGCACTGGGTGAGATATGAGGGAATGCTGCGTAAATTTGGAAACTTTTACTTTTAAAATATTTTTATGCTATACTATCATATAATTGCTCAGCAGCTGCGGCTGAAATTAGCAATAGCCTTTCTCTCTTTGACGAGGCGTCTTGCTTTGTGCTGTAAGCCCCGCCGTCTAGCCCAGGACTTAACAGAGTGATTAGCAAACTAAAACCGTCACTTTTAAGGAAGGGCCTGTGCACTTTGAAGTTTCAGGGCATTTTTGAACCTATTCCTTCACCTCTGAGTTTTTATAAGAGATCATAGGTTGGGCAGCTGTTTCCCCACTGCCCCGTGCACGTGGCTGTTGGGAGCTCGCGGTTTTAGGAGCTGAGGCTTTTCTGTTGCCATGAGAGGAAGCAGGCGTCCCCACTGTCCTCTCAGCGACCGTGTTTTTCTCCGGACTGTAACAAGATGCATGTTTATACCCACAAAATGTCTCTCCTTTCCCCACGAGTTGAATATAGAAGCCCATACGGGGGGGTGCGCCTACAATTTTCACTCCCATTTTATATGTAAGCAGTAATGGAAAGGTCATTGTTGGCACAGTGTTCAATTTCTTAAAGTTGGACAAGTTCTGCATTTAGCAAAACCAAAGGGGATGATGTACGGAGTGTTGAACATTGCAAGCACTCACCCCCAGTCAACTGATCTGGGTTTAATCCATCATCATTCTTTAGCTCACTCTGCCACCCCAGTTCAGACATGGCCATATGCAAATCAGTCTGACCCTGTGCCTCATGGGAACAGTCCAGCCCGAACTGCCAAGCCATGTCTGAATGTGGACTCGTTTCGAATCGGATGTATGTTGGAATATCAATAACTAAAATATCGTTGATGTACGCTGGGCCTGGTGGCTTAGGGGTCTAATGTGCCCACTTTAGGGATCTGTGTTTGAACTCATGGTCACGGGTTCAAATCCTTGCCGGTCGACTCATCCTTCTGAGGTCGATAAATTGAGTTGGCTAATGATAAACATCTGTTATTCAGCGCCAAGATACCCTCCTGTGTGTTTACAGATAAACATATTATAATATAAATATCGTGGCTGAAACAGCATTTACCAGCTGCTTCCTTTTAGCATCAGCTTAACACTCCATAGTGACATCACAGGCTGTGTCAGCCCTGGCTGTTCCTATGATGATCTTAGTGTAAAGTATACACAACAATAAACTATCCAGACCAAAGCAAGAGTTTGAACATTGCAAAATACTATTATTCCTGTCAGGAAGTACCTGTTAGAAATACATCACTGCTGCCACAAAAGCAACAAAGCAGTTAGGGGCAGGATAGGGAGGGAGTTTTTTGGGATAACAGTGAAGCTAAAAATGATTTACAAATGACAGCCGCGGTGGAACTGTAACAAAATGAAGATTGTACTCCTGAATGTCGACCCCCAGAATATTGTGGTATAAGAAACGCGAGGACAGAATATCAAAAGGTGAGTGCATGTAGGGAAGAGTAGATTTATTATTCATAACGCCACCTCTATGTACCTTGAAGATATATGTGCCGCATAGGTACACATAGGTAAAGTTAGATATAGAAAATCTACACTTATTTACCTGTTGATATTCCTGTTCGATATTTTGTCCTCAATACTGCATTCTATTGATATTCTGTGGTTGCTATTGAAGGTGCATACCCAAAATGAAGAAATCATGATGAATCTAACAATGTGCTAGCAAGACAAACCAAACCATGATGAAATGAAATTTGTACTTGTAAAGCGCACCCATACCCCCAAAGGGGTGTCCAGGCGCTGTACGCATACCGCTGTGGAACCCTTCCTGGCTTTTCCCTGTGAAATGTCCACTCCTGGGCACCCCCAGGGTGAAGCCAGGCATCCCAGCGCTGTTGGGGCCATTGTGGAGATTAAGCAAGCTATTGCCCAGAGTTGCAGAGTGGGACCCATGATTAGAATAGGCACCGAGGCGAGAATTATCAGGTCCGAGGAAATTGAGCCCAAGACCCGCCGAGGTGGGAATTGAACCCTGGTCCCGGGCCAGATCTCTGCATCAGGGTCTGCCGCTCTAACCATTGAGCCACACTTCTCCACACTGATGAGAGCCCACCCTGACAATGCATGGAGCTGACTCCAGTAGGAAACTGCAGGCTTATAACTGCACAGATGTGTAGAGAGTAGGGTAGGCTTTCAGCGTTGCAGCTGTTTGTTCCCAGCCTACTTGACAACAACACCAGACTCACGAGCCATGCCAGAGTAGGAAGGGGAACTGGATCCGGCTCTGTGGGCCTCGCCGGAACAGCATGATGGTGGGACATGATGAAGTTGCAAGTAAACAAATAGAGTAGGGTGATGTAATCTGGTGCAAACAAGACAATCACAAGGCGCAGTAAAGGCAAAGCTCAGGGCAAACACTGCACCAGGATCAGACTCAGCTAATTATCCTCTAGGTTGGAAGGGTCCTGATGCCAATCTGAGAAGGTTAAGCAACACCACAATGACTGACTGCTGCAGGTAACAATTTAAACCTAGCTGAATTACTCATGCCACAGAGTAAGTCTGACATGCAAATTTCAGGTCTCAGCCCTTTCTACTACACCTGTTCTGCATCTCCTCACGACGGTCAGTTTCTTACATGATGAATTTTGGCAGATTATCGGAAACAGATCTTCTAGTGGGTTAACAGAAAATTGTTGACAAATATAGTTCCTGATCCATTGTCGGCTATATTTGGAATCGTTAACATCAATTTGTCAATTCGGCAAAAGCAGTTTATTTTTATTGCTTCTCTAGTCGCCAAATCTCTTATTTTACAAAGATGAAAAATACCAGAGCCACCTAGGTTTATCTATTGGAAGCAAAGATGAGTCAAGTAAAAAAATAAAGAAAAGCTGTATTCCCTAAGAGTAGGGGCTGTCAATAAGTTTGCCGAAATTTGGGGCGAAGAATAGAAAGTATGTATGGATGAATGAGGCAGTGGGGGAATAGATGGAATAACGAAGGAAGAGCAGTGGGGTCAGGGAGCCTTTTTCACATTTCGACATGTTGATATTTTTTACCTTTTTGCTTCTTAGATTTATAGCTCTGGAAAATGAAATGCATTTGGGATAAGAGGTGTTAACATAATGATGCAATGAGGTCATGAAATGTTATTTATTGGTCTTTATTTGTTCTTGCTGTTCTGCATACCTGTGATTATATCTATAAATAAAGTTGTAAAAAAAAAAAACAGTTTCTTACATGAGTACCCTCCAACATGGCCCCACACCTAACTCACCCAGGTAAGGTTTCTCAAATGCAAGGATCCTTAGTATGATGAGGCAGAAGTGGTTGTGGACTCGGCTTTCACAAATGCTCAAATGGCAGAAATGGGGCCAGCAGAATACCATAACTATGTTTATGTCCACGTTTTGGAGGCTTTCTAAACCACAGTGGAAACTAGGCTTGCAGAAGTGTACTCAAAAGTTCACATTGACAAACACTACTCCTCTTCCAGTCACTAGAGCCAGTGTCTTGCCCAAATAAGGTTTCCACTTTCCTACTCATGACTGGACTGGAATCCAAAATCAGCCCTGGCAAAAAAGTTGAAATAAGTCCCCACCCTGCAAAATGCAGCCCAATCTACTCTCAAAACAACCCTGTAGCCTGCAGCCCACCAGAAAATGCCAGAGTTGCAGAACAATCTTTTGGCGCTCATACTATTGCAATGGAGGCATAAACTACCTCCAAAGGACTGTGACTTTCAGACATCTGTCCTTGCCCCCTGCTCCTATGCATGTCCATTTAGACTGCTCTAGAACGCTTTCAGTTCACTTGCGGATTAGACTGAATCTTGATCACCCGTTATTCTGGAAGAATCTGAACATTCATCGAGTCAGATTGCACCTCCGTGGTTAACTTCTCTCTCCTGCTCTCTCCTCCTTCTTGACTCTGTCCACCCATGGCTTTATGTTATTAATGTCAGTTCTCTAATCTGTAAAGTGCATCACTGCAGGGTCACACCAGATCTTTGCCTTCCATTCCCTTCCTTCCCTGAGCGCGTGTTCGTTGCCTTTTAGGACTCTGTGTACATTTCTCCTACTAACCAGTGGTAAAGTGTTTGTGCTCTCTCCATAAAACATGGTAAAATGGCCTACACCTGCTTAGTATATTTAATTTACTTATAAGTCCCTAGTATATTGTACTACATGTACTCAGGGCCTGTAAATTAAATGTTACTAGTGGACTGCAGCGCCCATTGTGCCACTCACTAAAGCAGCCTTTTTCAAACATGTCTCAGGCCTGCCACAGCAGCCTATAGTGCAGCTTTGAACCGCCATTTTGACCTGGCAAAATAAACCTTTTACCAGGCCTAAACATTTCTTTAAAAAAAATTATAAGTCACCCCTAAGGTAAGCCCTAAAGACTCACAGGACAGTTATGCCCAGACATTGGTCCCTTGCTCACCATGCCACTGGATTCAAGATAGTCTGGCTGATGAGGGGTAATACCCCAAAACTGTTTCCAGGATGCTTGTTTACGGTCCAGGGAGGACCTGGCTTGGTAGTTCGGGCTGGACTGTTCCCATGAGGAACAGGGTCAAGACTAATTTGCATATGGCTGGGTCTAAACTGGGGTGGCATGGTGAGCAAAAGAACAATGGATTTAACCCAGATCTCTTGGCTGGGGGCGAATGTATGATTTATTCAGCATTCCATCCATCATCTGTTTGCCTAGAGCTTTTAGAAAGTTGGCATTCTTCTGCCATAAAACAAATGTGCCTTTTTGCCAGTCCTGGATCACATGAACGTGATGGCTCTCCTGTTGTGTATTTTTTCCAGACGTTGAGAGAAAAGAAGCCTAGGTGTGAGGGGAAAGGACCTTCCTGACAGAATGGCCCTGATTATACTTCAAAGGGCCCTGCTGCAGCACACACAAAGGAACCAGACACCAGGCCTGCCTTGCCTTTGTCAACCTAGACAATTTGCAGCCAGGGCCAGAGGTAAGGAAACAACTGACCAGAACAGATTTCAGGGGTAGGCCAGGGAATTCCCCACACAAAGGTTTGTACCAGGTATAAAAGTGGGACCTACAGAACCTCTCATCAGAACTCCCCTGGACTTTCAGAAGATTCAGAAGAAGAAGAACTGCCCTTCGGTCTGAGGAAGAGGGACTGCACTACTGACTGACAAAGGAATATTCAACCAGCTTGCCTTAAACCCAGGCTACCCAGAGAGACTCCAAGTGTCAGTTGACTGACCTGTTTGAGCTACAGGGACACAACAAGCTTCAGAGGCTTCCATGCAATTGCCAAGGTGACCAACACCAACTGGACCGGCCTGAGCACTGCTACTGGCCTCTACGCAAGTGGGTCGTGCTCCCTAAGAGGCTGAAATCCAAGTGTACTTCTCCTGAAGAAAAGGTGAAGATATAGAAGTTCTGAGCTCCTCGCGACTGCAAAGTGACCTCTTGGTGCTAAGAATGCGCTACCCGTGCAGTCCTCCAATGTGAAGACTCAGCGGGACCTGTTATTCATGCTGATAGCATGGGTCCCTGATGACTGGCTACACAAGACCTTCACTTCACACTGACAGTGAGTCTGCAATGATCACCAATGCAAAACTCTTGTGATGACCAGCTCTTTGCACTACAACAACGACCGTCCGTGATGCTTGAGCCGCTCCGCACGCCGACAACTACCTTCTCACGGTCCCACCAACGTGAATGGCACTCTCCGTGTGGACTTGAGAAGGGAACTCTTCAGGGGACTGACCTGGTCACTTTATCCGACCTGCACTCAATCGCGGCCTGAAGTTAACATTCCCCTGTTCCAGCATAACAAGATTACTGTGAGAGGCACTTTGTGCTTTTTGGTCCTATTTTCGCCTAAAACGTTTAAAACTCATATCTCTGGTTCTACCAATTTTTGTTGTTTTGGTGCCATTTTATTTATTAAAATGTACTTTGTTTTTCTAAATTTGTTTGGGATTTTTCTTTTGTTGTGTTTTTTAATTTTATTACTGTTTGTGTGCTACATAAATACTTTACACATTGCCTCTAAGTTAAGCCTGACTTCTTCGTGCAAAGCTACCAAAGGGTTAAGCACAGGTTTATTTGGTGACTTTTGTGGGTCACCCTGGAAGGGTTGTGTTTATTATTTGAGTGGGGCTACCACCCCTGTCAACTAATTACCCAATTTCTTATGTTGGCGGCAGCAGTGGAATCCAGTGCCACTTAGTGATTGAAGTAAAACAAAAAAAAACCCTAATTCATAAATTGACATCAGAATTGCCTTTTTAAATTCTGCATGATTGGCCATATATTTTTTCCTTTTTCCAAATATAAGTCCTGCCTCATATTTGCGCACCTGTGATACTTGCTTGCAAGCAGGGAGATGGATCTCAGGAACATTGAGAGCTGCAAGGGTTTTGCAAGGAGAGGGGGCTAAAGCAAAGGCTTCAAGAAAAAGGTGCTCCAGATAGCCTGGAAGGAGGTCCCTTAGCTGCAATCTACAGTGCAGGTAGGGGATGAGGAGGATTTGGAGGAGAAAGATTAATATGAGGACGAGGGGGGAAGGACCTCATGAGCATGGTCCTAGAAGAGAGAGGAGGACCCACAGCAATTATGTTCCCTGCTTTAGCCAGATTAGGAAGCAATGAGTTTTCCGGCAACCTGTCTCCTGAGGATTTGGAGGAAAGGAGGGCTGAAAGGGAATTCAGACTGCAGTTGGCTAAAACTCAAACTAGCTGCAAAGGAGAAAAAGGCTGAGTCTGACAGAGCCCTGGAAGAAAGGAAACTTGCTCTGGAAAAAAAAGATGTTGCTGACTCATGAGATGAGTGGAGCTGGTCCTAAAAACCAAATAGATCTCAGAGTCCAGCAGCAATGGTGGCAGCGACAATCCAGTATCCAATGGAGATAAGAAGGCCCATATAATCAAGGACCTGGTAACTAACTTTGTAGTGGGGAATGATATTAACAAGTAGTTTGAGGTATATAACGTAGATCTGGAGATACATAGGGTCTCTGAGGAGGACTGGGGAGCCAGCCTCTGGAGGCATATACTCACTGAGGGGAGGGATTCACTGCTAGCCCTAAGGAACGGTGGCAGGATGAGGTACCACTCATAAAGGAATCCCTTATCAGGAAATATGGTCTCACCCCTGAGAAATATAGGTTGAAGTACAAGGACAGCAGGAAGCTATCACGCCTGTCCTGGGTGGATTTCATGGAGTGCTCCAAGAAGGCACTAAATGGGTGGATGAAGGGCAGTAATGTAAATAAATATGATGATCTGTACAAAATTTTTCTCAGAGAGCACATGTTCAGTCACTGCTTTTAGAAGCTGCTCCAATACTTCATTGATTCCAAACTCACTGTATACGGTGAGCGTGCCAAGGAAGAGGATGTCTGACTCAGCGTCAGGGTCCACAAGAAGGGTTGTTGAACAGCCCCCCAGTAGATTGAGCTCCTACACCCTCCAAATATGTCTGCAGAGTAGAAATACTATAGATAAACAATTAACATAAATAAGTGTAGGAGATAAAGAGCAACCTTCGTTTTATTTCAAGCAGGACTTTCGCTTTTGCCCCGTCCTCCAGGCTCCCTTCCAGGGGGACGGTGTTTCCCTTTAATCAGTGTAGGTACTCATCTTCTGTTGTCATAGAGCTGCCTAGTTGCCTACGTGGGGCACATTAACAGTGTGACAGGAGCAGTCCTATCCCCAAATAAATTGCATGAATTAGCAGGGTCGGACTGCGACAGAAAATAGTACTGGGACCCAAAATGAAAGTGGCACCCATTAGTGAATTAGATAGCTAAAAGAATGGCCCATGTTAGCAAATTGGTGTAACAAAACGTTCTGTAAGTGTTTTGCAAGGTATGGAAGAGTGCAGGGATTTGAGCTTGCTACAGGCAATGTTTGTTTCAATACCAGGGAAATTAACAGTAAAAACCGTCCCACCTGGCCATAAAACATGCCCACAAACAGCCAAAAACCAGCCCACACACTGACCTACCAAAAACAAGCCCACACACTGACCTACCGGACCAGACCTTTGGTCACTGCCTGATTGCTCTATTGGCCAGTCTGACTCTAACAATTAGGCCTGGACCAGCCAAGGTCTCCTCTTGTCTCGGGAGAGAGAATCGAAAAAATAAGATGTGAAAAGGACCTGTTCCCTTCATGGTCCAAGTTGGTAGGAGTGCCATGGAAGGTTTTGTTTTTGCAGAAGCAGATAGGGCCGTTGTCTCTGGTTGACACTGAGACACCTTATAGGTAAGGACTTCGACGACGAAGGGGATAAGGACATTATTTCAGCTATGGTACCACAGAATTTCTGTCTCTCCGTTACTGTGCCACAGAATGTCTATCCATCAAGCACTTTTAAGATACCCATAGGCCTGCTATTTACAAGGACTGTACACAAATTAAGTCTAGTGTCTGTGGTCCATTATTGATCAGCCAACATACGACGTATGTCGGTCATTTTAGCAGTCATTTTAAGGATTTTGGAGCCCCATGCAAGAAATATTTTCAGACCCCTATTTGGTACAAACTTGAATTTTACTACCCCTTCTTTGCTAATCCAAGTCCTGTGGTGACAAACTATAATGAATTTTATGTTAAGGATTGAGATCCTGAGGTACACAGAAGTGAGCTGGAGAGAAGGATCTCTCTCACAGGGGCCCCTTGGAAGCTCGGGGATCTGGGCAGTTGCCCACTTTGCTCATGACTTGAAATGTCCGAGAGCTAGCACTTCTGGTGGGTAGGCGTCCGAGAAGAGCATGCCTTTGCTGTTGTCTTGTACTTCAGCTTCTCTGAGACTCATCTCTGACCCTGCCAGAGCAGTGGTCTGACCAGAAGTGGACACATTGTGATGGTCAGTACCCAGACAGCAAGAGACAGTCGAGTACAGGTCTGTGCATCTTCAGCCAGTGAGTTTGACTTCTGGTTTCATGGGAGTGACTATCAGCCGGGCAGGAAAGCAAACTGAGCTCCAGTAAAGAACACAAATAATTTTCAGTGCATGGGATGGGCTTACAGCCAGCTAATCTTGTTGGTAAGCTGAATGTAATTGTGGTTGTTTTCCTTTAATGGCATTTGATAGAAGCCGGCTAATGCAAGTAATTGCCTACATTGAGTAGCTGAGCTACTTCTGAAATCGTTCTGCATGTTAAGTCGAAGGAAGCCAGTGAAAATAGCATAATTACAATGTCCTGCATTCCCTTAGCTGAGCAATATACCCTTTTAGGTCGAGCCTAGGCAGCGCATGCGCTGCTCTGCGAGGTGTATGTTGTTCGTAAACGTTTGCTTTGGTTTGATTTATGGCCTTTAATAGTCCCATATTTTCAGGTATCGCTCCTCCCCTGGAGTATTGGCTTATTACGTGTATCCTTTCTTTAAAGGCTATTTACCTTTGTGTTTGTGCACAATTATTTTTTGTGCAGGCTGCAGCATTTTGTAAAGAATGTTCCTTTTTGGTCTCTTTAGTTACATAACCCTATGCATAATGTGCGCGATGTATTATACGCTAATGCCACAGTTTTGACTTACATATAGTATACTGTGCACTTTTTGAAAATAAAATCCGTTTTTTCAGTTTTATTTAAAACAACTTTCACGGCGGCCTAATTCAAAACCTATTAGCCGATGACAAACATTATTTGTTAACGTGCACTTTCTGTAGATAAAATTATTTTTCCCGTTTTATTTAAAACAACTTTCACGCACTAATTCACAGCCTATTAGCCGAGGACAAAAATTATTTGTTAACTCTTCACATTTTGTAAACGTGGCCACTGTTTGCATCATGTTTATTATCGTTACAGACTCCATTTTTGTTCTCGTAATGTTCCTTTATTTTTGGGTTTGTTTAATGTGTATGCAATACCCTTATTCCAGATGCAACATTTTACTTAGTTTAATTAGGAGCAGGGTGAATTTATATTTTTTGCTTTCTGTTTGTGCACTCTTATTTATGTGCAGGCTTGATGAATTTTGCACAGGACTCAGAATGAGCTCCATGCTATATTCCTTCTGTATAATAATGTCACAAAAACACTGATATTAGCGCCTATTGTGGTAGAGAATGGTCCTCTCTGGTCCCAGTTGTAATTCTTCATTTTAAGCCCTCTAGACGGTGCTGCAGCTGCTTCTATAGTCCCCGTTGTAATTCCTCATTCTTAGTCCTCTGACAGTGCTGCAGCTGCTTCTCTGGTCCCGTCAGTAATTCCTCATTCTAACTCCTCTAGACAGTGATGCTAACTGCTTCTCTGGTCCCATCGGTAATTCCTCATTCTAAGTCCTCTAGGCAGTGCTGCTAGCTGATTCACTGGTCTCAGTGGTAATTCCTCATTCTAAGTCCTCTAGACAGTGCTGCAGCTGCTTCTCTGGTCCCGCCAGTATTTCCTCATTCTAAGCCCTCTAGGCAGTGCTGCAGCTGTGTCTCTGGTCACAGTGGTAATTACTCATTCTTAGTCCTCTAGACAGTGCTGCAAGCTGCTTCTCTTGTCCCAGTGGTAATTCCCCATTCTTAGTACTCTAGGCAGTACTGCAGGTGCATCTCTGTTCCAGTTGTAATTCCTCATTCAAAGTCCTCCAGACAGTGCTGCTAGCTGGCTTTCTGGTCCCAGTAGTAATTCCTCATTCTTAGTCCTCTAGACAGTGCTGCAGCTGCTTCGCTGGTCCCAGTGGTAATTCCTCATCCTAAATTCTCTAGACAGTGCTGCAGCTGCGTCTCTGGTCCCAGTGGTAATTCCTCATTCTAAGTCCTCTAGGCAGTGCTGCTAGCTGTTTCTCTGGTCTCAGTGGTAATTCCTCATTCTAAGTTCTCTAGACAGTGCTGCTAGCTGCTACTCTGGTGCCGCCGGTATTTCCTCATTCTAAACCCTCTAGGCAGGGCTGCAGCTGTGTCTCTGGTCACAGTGGTAATTCCTCATTCTTAGTCCTCTAGGCAGTGCTGCTAGCTGTTTCCCTGGTCCTAGTGGTAATTACTCATTCTAAGTCCACTAGACAGTGTAGCTAGCAGCTTCTCTTGTCCCAGTGGCAATTCCCCATTCTTAGCACTCTAGGCAGTACCGCAGGTGCATCTCTGTTCCCAGTTGTAATTCCTCATTCATAGTCCTCTAGACAAATGTGAGATTGATTGCATTGCAAATGCTTGTTAGAAAGACTTACTGTGTCAGATTGGTTTAGGATGTGATCTGTCCTTTGGTGTTTAGAATAAGATATATATTTACTCCGCGGCTAAATAGTACTATGCATAACTCTTAAATTTGGGTTCAGATCCCGGCTTCTCCACATTTCCATACTGTTTGATCTTTGTAAAATCATGTTACATCCCTGTTCCTCATTTTCCTTGTTAGTTACATTTCAAAGCGTCCTCAGGTCATTCAGTTCAAGATAGGCCCCATACAAAAACCCCTTTTGTATATATTTTCTTAGGCTGTAATGTGGTTCCGTCTATAAAAATAATATTGGCTATGATGGAAGGGGCACCTGCCACTTGGTCTTGGTCCACATGTTCACTCATGGAATCTTTGTTAGGACAAGGGAGGGTTCAGAAATGTTTCTAGGTTCAGATTTAGAAATGTTCACTTTAAATTAATATCAATGCACAAAAAGTAAACATTTTGAAATATTAAAGAAACACATTTGTTTTTTTTAACATTTTAAAGTCACTATCGTGTGTTTACATGTTGTTTGTTGTGTAATTTGCATCACAAATATGTTGATATCTCTGTTCGTGGTTTGGCACTTAAGGACAACTAAACTCCTGGCTCAGATTTGGCTCAGCTCTTCTTATTAATTGTCTGGCCTGCCCATCTCTATATCTTCCAAAGAGGAGGCTGCAAGTTAATGTTCAAAGCAAGGCCTCTCAAGGCCAGTGGACAGTGATTACAGAGCATCTGGATAAAATGAGGAGCTCTGTACAATTAAGTTTGTACGTGTCTGTTATACGGCTTAGTTGTTTGATTCAGAGGGAATCGTCATGCACAGCACAGCACATCTGCAGCGGCGGCTCCTCTGCTAAGGCGGAGGAGCGTCGCCCCACTGCTCTCAGCAGTTCGGAAGGAAAAATGAAATGATAATAACACAACGTTATCTTTTATTTTCCCTACTGCAGTGGCTCAGTTTCATGCAGGGCGGGGCTGGCCAGAGCAGGGGGAAGAGTGGTGGCACTCTCTAAGTGTGCATGACGATTTGGCCGGCCGTCTTGGGCCGGCCAAACCGTCATGCGCATTTTGCATGTTCTCTGCCGGCTGTATTGTACAGCCCGGGTGGAGAACATGCACAGGCTCCCAGTCCCCATCTGAGCGCCAACCACGGTGCTCAGACCAATCACGACACTGCTGTCATGGTGACAGCAGCGTTGTGATTGGCTTAGGGGAGCCTGTGTGTTTCCTGCTGCCAGGACTCGGGACAGGAAGAAGATGAAGAGGACGGAGGAGAGGCGGCGGCCGGCTGTACCCAGGTAAGAGTTTTTTTTTAAAGTTTTTTTTCATAAAGCCCCCACCCCACCACCCCAGTCCGGTAGCAGCTGCTACTGCACATCTGGCAGGATCTGGCGAGTCCAGTGTCTGGCTTTACCACACCAAAGACGTGGCCCATGATGACGAGTGCATCTTGCTTGACAAAGGATGTGGTGTAACAACCAGAGCTGCCGACTTTGGGACTGGGGAGCCGGGTTTGAGTCTGGCGTCAGCTTAATATCTTGTGATCCTGGGCAAATCACGTAATGATCCTGTGCCTACAAAAAAATTAATGTGTCTTTTTGTAATGTAACTAGTGCTCATGTGAAGCGCTCCAATACCTTGAGTCAAGTTTGCGCTATATAAAAACTGCAAAAAAAAGTTTAAAAAAAACCAATGTGAAGTGACGTCCAGAAGGTGCCTGGTAGGGAGGTCGTAGGAACCACCTGTCACTCTCAATCTGATGTCGGCAGTAGCCCCTCATTTCACCTACCAGTCCCCCTTCCCACCTTTAAATCAAGAAAAGTTGTCTACTGCTTGTCTTAGTGATCGGACAACAAACAGCACCTCCCCCTTAACGCTGCACCAAATCTTTTCACTTCACAATGCCGGTGCAGCGTTAGTTTTATTTTCGTTGTAATGGCATGGGTGGTAATGTCATTCGTAGTAAAGACGTGCGTAGTAATGACTGTCGTGGTGCCGGTTTCGTTGTTAAGGCCTCTCGTATTAAAGACTTCGTTAAAAAGGATGTTTCCCTGAGAGGCATGAAGAGGCTGTCAGCAACGCTTTTGTTCTGACCCTCCTGTATTTCTGTGACCCTTCCATGCAGTAGGTGATAGTGGCCAAGGCCTCATGTAGCCACAATCAAAATTGGGGGGTCCTATTTACCAATATTTCACGCAATGCAGCACAGTGCAGCAAGGGAAGTTGCTGTGCTGTGCTGCGTGAAAGGGGGAGGGCTGAACTGCACCATATTTACAAAGATATGGAGCAGTTCAGCTCTCTCCTAATGCGGATGCACTTGTGTGCTTAGTACCAACACAGGCACCTTTACGGCATGGCACAAGGATGCCTGTGTTATGGGTAGGATTGTTTTGTGCAAGAAGGGATAGCTTCCTGCACAAAAACAATTGCTAGTGGTATATTCCTCTTTCTAGCTGTGCTGCAGAATGGAAATAAAATGAGGAGAAGTGAAGATATTTCTCTTGGTTATGCCTTTCTAGGGTAGGTGTACCAGTTTGGAGTCAACCCTGGTTTACTGATTTTCAGTAAATCTGGGTTTGCGTCAAAATACAGGGGTGGATGCACGGAACGCTAAGTAACGCAAGGCAGCGCTATGTCTCTCCATTGATCTAACTGCAAAGACGGTTTGGATAGCTAATTTCCATGCAATTCTGAATGGAGTCAAAGTCAGTAGTCCTTTCTGGCAGAGGTATCTTTCCTAGGATTATAGGTTTCATGTGAACAATTTGCAAAGCATCTGTTGTTTTCATTTTCTAGGTAGGACTCAGTTCATGTAACTCAAGGCTGCAGCGTAGAGAGATCTATCAGGCAGCAGAGCCAATTGGAGTAATCGTATTACCTATTCCCATGGACTCAGTCCAGACAGAGTGTCTCTCTTGCTGCCTCTCACCCTGATTAGGGGCATGGCACAGCAAGTACAGTACACACCGGGCAGCTCAATAAAATGTTTCCTCAAAATTGCTATATATTTTTGTCTATTTGTCTTAGATGTACCTTTGCTTAGTTTTGTATAGTTTACTTTACTTTCTGAGGTGTGGCTGTAAATTTGACTCTTTATCCAGATTTTTACACCCATGTTCAGGTGGTCACCCTAGTTACTGTGCCACAGAATGCCCGTCCAGCAGTTACAGTGCTCTGATGTGCACCAGCAGCTCTTTTGCTACAGAATAACTGCCCACTGGTCGGCTCTGAGGATGTCTGTGTTATGGTACCTTCAGCACTTCTCTTGAAGGGAGAAGCGCTGAAGGATCCATAACACAGACAGGAAAGCTGAGAGCCCCCAAGGTACCATAACACAGGGAGGAAAGCTGAGAGCCCCCAAGGTACCATAACACAGGCAGGAAAGCTGAGAGCCCCCAAGGTACAATAACACAGGGAGGAAAGCTGAGAGCCCCCAAGGTACCATAACACAGGCAGGAAAGCTGAGAGCCCCCAAGGTACCATAACACAGGGAGGAAAGCTGAGAGCCCCCAAGGTACCATAACACAGGCAGGAAAGCTGAGAGCCCCCAAGGTACCATAACACAGGGAGGAAAGCTGAGAGCCCCCAAGGTACCATAATACAGGGAGGAAAGCTGAGAGCCCCCAAGGTACCATAATACAGGGAGGAAAGCTGAGAGCCCCCAAGGTACCATAACAAAGGGAGGAAAGCTGAGAGCCCCATAGGTCAGTGGGGTAACACAGGCCCCCGCAGCACCCGTGGTGCAAGGGGTCCCCAAGCTCCAGGGGGCCCCCTCAGCACAATACTCCGGCCGGAGAGCTCCTGATTGAGTCCGGAGGGGGACCCTCCACATACCTTGCAGGAGGGCCCCCGCAAGTGTCGTTATGCCACTGCCCAAGTCACCATAACACAGACAGGAAAGCTGAGAGCCCCCAGGGATCGATAGTGGTTGCAACCCCCAAATAACATTGCCGCAACCCAGAGACATCGCTAACACCAAGAGCCCTTGTTAGACATGGCGTTTATTGGAATAGGAAATCTACTGTGTTTTCATTATTTAGAATGGTGTCATTCTCACTAATCTGTAGCCTTCTCTCACTTGTCGGACTGGTGGCCGCATCACTGTGCCATTTCACAGTCTTGTCTTACAACTCAGAGAGGGGCCATCACTTGCTGAGCACATTCAGGCCTCCTCGCACCACAGGCCACCAGGACTGGCTTGATAAAGATAAGACCACGGACAGTTTGAACAGGAGTTCGGCTATCTGATTGTCAGCATCCCTGCTGGGAGGAGGATGTAGGTGACACCCGGCACAACTACTACAGGAAGCCTATTTTGAATGGACAGGTAGACTTCAAGCACGCTTAGAGTGTTTGGCTTGTATATCTCCTGTGACCTTCCGGCCTGGCAAAGGCCCATCCTGAATCGACACTCTACTCTGTCAAGCATCAATGTCGACCTGCCTGTGCTTCAGGGAACATTGGAGGAGCTCAGGGTTTTGTCCTTATCAGTTCCCAGAGTGATTGTGTACCTCCATAAGGAATTGCTGTCTTCCTTATTGATGATAAATGCTCTTTGTGGTATCCTGGCTGCAGTATTGTGTCCCTTCCTTCCAATGGAGTGAATAACAGCATTACGCTGTTATCAGTCTCGACCTCTTGACCTTTGTGCCTTGCTAATCCCTCTTCCCTCTGTAGTGGAAGATGTAGTCTGAGTTAGGCTTCCCAGAGGAGACAGAGAGTGTTCCAGAATAGCCTCCTACCCTCATCCTTGAAACAACCACTGTATCCGCCGAAGCAACAGTGGAGGCCGCGCCTTCTCCTACCTTGCTGCCAATTCCTGGAACAACCTCCTCCTTCACCTCCGAACCTCATCGTCACTGCTGGATTTCAGGAAAGGACTCGAGACCTGGCTGTTCAACTAACTCCCCTCCGCTGCAGGGTTCACAGCGCCTCGAGACCCTCACGGGTGATTTGCCGTGCTTTACAAATCCTGTTTGATGATGAAGGTGACAAATACCCTATGAAGTGATCATACTTACTGTAAGAGCCCATGCTCAGAGAGGAAGCTAACTGTGCACGAGTGCGGGCCCTGTACCCGACAACAGCAGAGTTCTTAGTACCCTCACGACTCCATCAACACACACATAAAACCAGTCACCTGACAACCCAACCTCTACATACATCTATACTTACCACTCGCAACAAGAAATACTTCAACAAGTGCAGTGTAACCAGCCACACCAGCATCAGCCAGCGCCTTGGCTCAGTGAGGTCTGGTTCCATGTGACATTTGTGGTAATGCGAATGGCCCAGCTCAAATCCCAGCAAGGCATCCTTCCATCCCTCTAGGTCCGTAAATTAATTCTGTTTAAATTGGGTAATTTTACATCTGTAATTTAAAGCAGTGATCATGCCCTGCACACACATTGCTTCTCCAGGTCTCCTTATTTATAAATTCTGTCCTCTTGTGGAGTATTGGTTGCTTGCTGAATGCTGCAATGGACAATAAAAACAGAAGGAATGCCAACTCTTTAACAATATTTCAAGGCCAATAGATGGCTTGAGTTCGGATCACTGGTCAAAGTGAACGAGAACTAACACATTCTTATATTTTGTACTGTTACATACTTCTACTGCTTTTCATAACCGGTTTCACAATTGCAAACCTCCCGTTTTTGCAGTTAATGCAAACATATTTGTACTTTGCAATAGTTTTAGGTGCTCTATATAGGTAAATATGTCCCTTTTGCTGCTAATGAGCCTACATGCAACTGAACTCTAAGAGAAGGTTTTATGCTAAGAGTATGTTGGAGGGTGGGTGGGGCCTTAAAGGGCGCAAGACAGATGCGCGATCTATGTTGCATGAACAAGTAGACCATAGTCAGGTTGTACGCTGCGACAATCACAGACAATCACAACATTCGCGGTCCAACAAGTCCAGGAAGTGACAAATACGCAGTAGCAGTCAATGGACCAACACAGTTCAAGATTAGCCTGACCCTGCCCCTGAAACAGACAGCTTTACTGCCCTGTAAATGAGATGCACTTGAGTGGATGAGGGGAGAGGCACTCTCTGGTGTGTAAACAACCTACGGTGGAAGAAAACCTATAAACACTCACTCTGGTAGTGTCAACAGAAAAAACTCTCCTGAGACAAATGTGACCTGGCGGACTACGCTTCCCAAGCATGCATCTCCTCCACAGACCTACACAGCTGGGATTATAGGGGTAGGCCTGCACAGCTAACTCTATGGGTGTGGGCCTGCACAGCTCAGTACATCGGTGTAGGAACAGGTAATATGTCCACATAGCTGAGTCTATCTTTGTACGCCCGCACAGCTGGGTCTATGGGGGTGGGTGCAGTTAATAGAGTCACTCAGTGTAGGCGTACACAAGTGGTTTATAGGGTAGAGATGGATAATAAATCAGCACAGCTGTGTCTATCGGGGTCCGGTGTATATAAGTCTGCATAGCTTGGTACATCAGGATGGGGACAGTTAATAGGTCTGCATAGCTGGACCCATCCATGTAGGACTGCACAGTTGGGTCTACCGGTGAGGGCCTGCACAGCTGAATCTATCAGTCTAGGACTGTAGATCTAGGTCTATCGCGGTCTGGGTGTGTATAAGTCTGCATAGCTCAGTACAGCGGGAAAGGGACAGTCTGCATAACTGGAACTATCCATGCAGGACTGCAGAGTTGGGTCTATCGGTGAGGGCCTGCACAGCTGAATCTATCAGTGTAGTACTGCAGTGTTGGGTCTATCGGGGTCTGGGTGCATATTAAGTCTACATAGCTGGGTACATCAAGGTAGGGACAGTTAATAGGTCTCCATAACTGGATCTACGAAATGTAGGACTGCACAGTTAGGTCTATCGGTGAGGGCCTGCACAGCTGGATCTATTGGAGTAGGGATGGAAAGTACATCTGCAGAGCTGGATCTATGTGGGTTGGGGGAAGTAAATGGTTTGCATTACTGAGTATATCCAGATAAGGGTGAGTGATAGTGCTGGAATCTGGGTCTGTCTGGATATTGGTCGATAGTAGTTCTGTATAGTGTACCGTATCAGGGTAGGGGTGGGTGACAGTTTCTTCACAGCTGGGTGTAACTGGGTGGGGTTGGTAAATGGTTCTGCACAGCAGGCTCTAATGGTGACTGATCTGGTAATAGTAATTCTGTGAAGCTGGGTCTATCGGGATAGGGGTGAATAACAGCTCTACACATCACGGCATAGCAGGTGGGTAAGGTAAATCGTTTTGCACATGCACAGCTGCATTTAGCTGGCAGGTTTTGGTTAAGTTCTGCACAGCTAGGTGTAGCTGGGTGAGGTTGATTCAGTTCTGTGCAGCTAGGTGTAGCTCAGTGGGGTTAGTTCGTTTATGCGCAGTTAGATGAAGCTGGGTGTGGTTGTTTCAGTTCTGTGCAGCTAGGTATAGCTTGGTGGGGTTGATTCAGTACTTTGCAGCTAAGTGTAGCTCAGTGGGGTTAGTTCATTTCTGCACATCTAGATGTAGCTTGGTGGGGTTGATTCAGTTCTGTGCAACTTGATGTAGCTTGGTGGGGTTGATTCAGTGTGGTTGATTCAGTTCTGCACAGCTAGGTGAAGCTTGGTGAGGTTGATTCAGTTCTGTGCAGCTAGGTGTAGCTCAGAAGGGCTACTTCATTTCTACACATCTAAATGAAGCTGGGTGGGGTTGATTCAGTACTGTGCAACTAGGTGTAGCTTGGTGGGATTGATCTAGTTTTGCACAGCTAGGTGTAGCCGGGTGGGGATGGTTCAGTTCTGTGCAGCCTGGTGTAGCAGGGTGGGGTTGATTCAGCTCTACGCATCTAGATGTAGCTTGGTGGAGTTAGTTCAGTTCTGCACTGCTGGGTGTATAAGCTTGAGGTGGTTCAGTTATGTAACAGTGCAGGGCTGATTCAGTTCTGTACAGCTTGGTGTAGCAGGGTGGGGTTGGTTCAGTTCTTCCCAACTGGCAGGCATATGTACAAGGAAATGGCGCAGGGCGAAGCTGCAGCAAATTTTGCTGCGCCGCACTACGACTTTTCAAAAACGCAGGGATGCACCGTATTTACAGGAATACAGTGCACTCCTGTGTTTTCCCTGGTGGTGGCGCTAAAAAGAGCTGCCTAGCGTCAACACAGACACCCTTGCGCCATAGTGCAATGTTGCCAGCGTTGCAGGGAGGATTGTTTATGTGCAGGTAGGTACCCCTTCCTGCACATAAACAATCAATAATGGCGATTTGCTACTTCTATGTGTGTTGCAGACTGCAGCACACATAGAAGTTGCAAATCGCCATTGTTTAATGATTGTTTTTTTGCAGGAAGGGACACCTTCCTGCACAAAAACAATCATTAATGGATTTTGCTCTTTCTATGTGTGTTGCAGAATGCAGCACACATAGAAAAAGCAAACATAGAAAAAGCAAAAATGAGGAGAAATAAAAGTATTTATCCTCGTTGCGCCTTTCTAATGCCTGCTTTTGCATGCCGTTAGTTTTTGGCGCTGCCTCAGATTTACACATCCTGGTAAATCTGGGGCAGCAAAAAAAAGCCATGGGTTTTGCGATGGAACAACCACAGCAACACCCATTGCACGCCCCTTTCAAGCAGATACCTGCGTGAAAGGGTACCATATTTACAAAGTGGCATTAAAGCTATGCAAAGTGGCTTAACGCCGCTTTGTAAATATGGTGCAGGGCATTGCGTCACTGGAACGTCAAAAAAAGTGACATTCCGGTGGCGTAATCCCCTTGTAAATATGCCCCTAGGTGTAGCTTGGTGGGGTTGGTTCAGTTCTGCACAGCTATGTGTAGTGGGTGGGGAGGAATAACATTTCTTCACTGCTATAGCAGAATGTGGTTGGCAAATTTTTCTACCCAACTGTACCTGAGTTGGGTATCAAGTTTTCTACTACTACCCACCAGTGACAATCAAACACCCTTGGAAGTGAGCTGTTTACACTCCATGCCCAATTAATAATTGGCCTTTGTTGGGATGGAAAAGTCCCTTGCATAGTGATGGAAGTGCAACCCTACTCCGAGTGCCCCAGCTCCAGTGATATCTTGCTCCTTGGTACAGATTTTTCGTCATGGGCCCACATGGGCCCCGGTGCTTGTGCGCCCTGACCTAGGCCTGTCTCACAGGTTGCGGTCTTGCTAGATCGAGATGGGCACTCATAGCAGCATTACCGTGTTAGTTGAAAAGGGCTACTGTTCTTACCATGAGTTAAGTAGCACAAGTGCGGTAGTGGCAACCTATGGCATTGTGATCAGTAGAATGAACAGGGATTTTTACCTGTGTCACTGAAGTGAGGCTTACCGGACCGCTCATATGAAGTTCCTCTCCTATGTAACTAACTTGCCCTTGGCCTACATCATGTTAATATG
The DNA here is from genome assembly GCA_963921515.1 of Calotriton arnoldi. Lineage (NCBI taxonomy): Eukaryota > Metazoa > Chordata > Amphibia > Caudata > Salamandridae > Calotriton > Calotriton arnoldi. The sequence goes on along the minus strand of CAWUFW010007805.1, from coordinate 386,731 downwards.
TAACACTGTGCAGTGCATGTGTGATTGCATATGTGTGTCTGTATACAGTAGAGTACATGGAGGCCTGTGAATTCCATATTGGAAGCTCAAGTCTTGGAAACGCATGTGGAGGAGCCCTCCCAGACAGATTTGTGGATTGCCTGCATTCCTGGGATATGGGTGGGACACACACATTGGAGGAAGGGAGAGTCAGGTTCTCATGTGCACTTCAAAAGGTTTCTTTGATTCTGAAAACGTCACTGGTCAGAGGGGCTTTGGCACATCTCTGGTGGAGATGGGGCTGATGAGGGAATCATAAAGAGCAGAACATGGGGTCTTGGTAACCTTTTCATAGGCATATATCAGTGAGGCTGACATCACTGCCATTACCTGTGTTGTGGGCTGTCTAGTTTGGAGTCGTTCCTGCTGTAACAGACTGCTTCCTAGACAAAGGACCATACAGAGGAGTGGGCACTTCAAAGAGGGTAACTAACCTCCACAAAACGAAGTACAAAGACTAAAACAACTAAATAATTTGTGTTTGGAAATGGATTTTAAAAAAGTGGAGCTTGAGCCTTCCAAAATTGTTAAACTGTTGCTGTTACTCAGCATAGAGAAGCTCAGCATGAATTCTTCCCGTTATGACCAAGACTGGGGACTAAGGTCTGCGGGTCTCCCTGATGGATGAAGGGACATCACCCAGGAGAATCAAGACCACTTGACCTGGAGCCTGGAGCACTAGCATCTGTACGCCTGCTGAGACCAGAGGACCCTGTGAGAATGGGGAGAGTGCCAGGAGGGAGCGAGGTCCAGTGGGGATCCTGCTGGGTGGATCCCTGAAGCAGAGTGCGAGATCCAGTCAACATCAAGACCACTGAACCGATTGAGTAACCCCCTTTGTGCCCTTATTTGAGACCCCCTTATGCCAGGTGGGAGCTTCGGTAAGGATTGAAGACAGTCACCCTGGTGCATCGCTGTAACCGAAGAGGGCCGTCACCCTGTGCAGTGTTGTGACCTGGAGAGGCCATCGCCCTATGTGAACTGTTCATGACCTTCGTATGCCAGGTGGGGGCTACAGTAAAGGTTAAGGGCCACCATCCTGAGGCATCATTGTGACAGGGGAGGGCCATTTTCATGTACAGTGCTGTGACTTGGAGGATTCACCCTCTGGGTCCCTATTCATGACCCCATATGCCAGGTGGGGCCGCGATGGAGAGAGAGTGCCATTGCCCTGGAGCACCGTATGATAAGGAAGTACAGCAGGTTGAAACTTATAGAAGCAGAGGATTGATTCAACCACCCTAACCCAGATGCATTCAAGACCTTGCGCTGAACTCAGAACCACTTATCGCACAACCAGTGGAGAGCCGTGGATGCCTGCCACGTCGCCCATAGCATCCAGACTTCTGCTCACAGTAGGGCCGCTGATATGCGCCCACATCTTCTGAACCATGTACTTCAGCAAGACTAGGTAAGACTGATTACTGGGCCACTGATCCTCTGGGGGAACTTGCTCTGACTGCAGTACTCCGGTGCTGTGATTGTGGACCTTCTAAGACTTGCACTCACTAGCGGGGCCTAACCTGAATGTTGGCTCACAATAATGGGGAATAGTCACAATCCTTAGATACGGAAGTGGGACCCAGGGAGTTACCCAGACAGCGTTAAGGTGCCAGCCTGATGGATACTGTGTATATTATTTGTTGTGTGCCACATTTCACTTTTTATTCTTATATAAATACTACTTTTTTCACAACAGCAAGTATTCATCTGGGCAGTCATTTACTGGGGTTGCTAAGCGTGTTTTGAGTAATTACCCTGTGCACTCTTTGCAACTCCCTCATCCCACCCCAGAAGCCTTTGGCTGCCTGACCTGCGCTACAACTGAGAGTCAAGTGCTGAAGGGATAGTACATGGCCCAGTTATTCAGACTTCAAAGTAGGGCGGGCGTCCGGGACATTAGGAGTAAATGGCCTCGGCCCTCATGGTTTGGCCCAGTAGCTCCTGCTTGTCTTGTGGACTTTGAACGGGGTTCTAACAGCCTGTCAGCTGAGACAGTCAGTAGGTGTTCCCTATGTATAAGATGAGGACCACGGATTATTGTAATAGTAACACCTGACAAGTTGGCACCAAGAAGCAGTGGTGTGCTTTAAATGGACGGTCAATACTATTATTACTCTGAAATGTTTGCACTATATTTTTATAGAGAGTAGTGCCCTGGCTGGCGTCACTGCCGACGGCGTCAACACTGTTAGGCAGCGATGAGAAGCATGCTTTATGGGACTGCTAGGCGCAGTAACACCCATACCCCCTTGAGGAAAACACCCATCATGTGAGCATATGTTCTATAAAAGCACATTACTGTGAGCTGAATAAACACAGAGCACTCATGCAAGGGTCCCTACGAGGCAACACTAAAGCACTGAGACACACACGGTGTAGAAAAGAAATAGCTCTATATAGCCATATGCCAACCCTACTCTACCCTGCCATATGCTGCTTTACACGCAAAACAAGAACTACTGCATACAGCCCTGTCTAAACAGGCACGCTTATGTAAACACCGTGCCGTGAGCAACCATGAGAGCCTGATGTCCTGATGGTCAATATTCTGTAGGCTGTGCATGCTCACGATGGCTCAAATTGAACGTCATTGATCTTTCCAGGGCATTAATAGTAGTTAATACCCTATGTTGAGGGTATTAACCACTGTTAACTGTCCAAGCCAAATATGTATTGACATACTGAGGGGAAAGGCCAATCAGCATTTTTAATGCCTATAAGCCTGAAGGAAATAGGCACGACCACAGGACTGATGCTAGTCTGTGGATTCAACTGCTACATAATTGACCATCAAACTCATAGTTGGCATATTTCAGCAACAAAAACCTTTGTTTCTATCTCAAACAGACAATGGCTAAGAAAAGCATAACATTTGGGTCCTCATTTACAAAAAAAATGACGCAGCGCGGTGGCGCAAGTCATTTTGCTGCACCGAGCGGCGTCATTTTAAAAGCACAGGGATGCGTCATATTAACAACAATACGACACATCTGTGTGCTTTCCCCTGCACTGGCACACATTTGGCTGCCATGCGCCAGGGCAGGCACACTTGTGTCATGTTACAAGAGTGCCTGCGTTGCAGGGACAATTGTTGTTGTGCAGGAAGTGACACCTTCTTGCTCAAAAAAATCATTAATGAGTTTTGCTCCTTCTATATGTGTGTGCTGCAGAATGCAGCACACATAGAAAGAGCGAAAAACGAGGAGAAATAAAAGTATTTCTCCTTGTTGCACGAGGCGTAGGATTCTGCTGCATTCCCAGAATTATGACACTGGGAATGTGTCAGGTTCCATTGATGTTGCATTTGAACACCCAGAGCAGCACCCATGGAATACCCCTTTCACGCAGAGTAATGTGTGAAAGGGGCCCATATTTACAAGGCCATGATAAGTCAGCCAGGGTGACTTTACGTGGCCTTGTAAGTATGGTCAGGCACACTGCGCCACCGGCGCGACAAAAAACGTGACACACCAGCGGCGCAATGGCCTTGTAAATGAGGCCCTTGGTGCCGTGCAGTGGCAAGAGCTTTGCAAAGGTTAACTGGTCACCTTTCAGGTGAAGATTGCTGCAGCAGCTGTTAATCTGGTACTGATGAGGTGAAACATAGGGAAGTTTAGATTTACTATTCCTAACTCCACATCTACATACCTTGAAGAGATATGTACCACGTAGGTACATATTGTGGAGTTAGATTAGTTTGTTAGTTACATACTGTCAATATTTTTGTTCGATATTTTGCCCTTGATATTATGTCCCATCGATATCTGGGTGTCGATATTCAGAGTGCACACCCAGCTGAGGCAATAGTTCAGCTGCATATCCTGTTACCATCTCATGTGTCTCTCCAAATCCATTATTCCAAGTGAGGATTTCCCTCCCAGGCTTTCTACTGAAATAACAAGGCACAAGCCACACCTTAATTGGTAAACGCTACAGAGAGGCTATGTACACACTGTAGCACAAGCCATGACTAGGGGTGGTAGAGACATTTCGGTGGTAACCGAAACACATGAAATCTGCCCTTTGAGCAATTTTACAATTTTTATGAATTAACTAGGCTTTTGAGGACACAATTTGCCAGAAGGAATTTTGTGGTTTGCACAAATTTTGTGGCTTGTGTTTACTTTTTGGTGAGATACGTGTAATTTCTGTGGTTTTTATAAACTTACAATTCATTTCCAGGTTTGGCATGGCGCAAAAAAGTAGACATGACCCGGTGAACCACTGAGAAACACCCAAAACTGTGAAGCGACCATGACAATTTGTGAACAGCGTGTATTCTGCCTAGGAGAAGGGCAGATGAGAAACACGGCAAAAATAGTAGAGTTGCACCATACTTCACTTTCACCTCCTGAAAAAAATATAACTTGTGCCCAGTCGTGACCAATGCAAACGACTAAGGAGATCCCTTATTCATGAACACCAAGCCACAGAAAATTATCTTGGACTTCTTAAGATGCCAATGCAGAAATCGCAGAAACAGGGCAAAGTGGTAAAGCCCTGTAACTCTTGGTTCATGTGACATTAATGAGGATGTTGCATCCAGTCCTGACATTTATCACTAAAGAGATTAGTTAAATTCATGTCTAGGAGGTTGAAAAGGGTGAGGAGTAAGTTGGCTTCCCCGTTACTCCCTCTCTGCACAGATAGAACATCAGGAAGTGCACCATGTTCTCTTGAACAGGAACCTTGGGGCAGATTTATCAATATTTCACACAACGCAGCATAGCAAGACACCTTTGTGTTGCAGACAGGATTGTTTTTGTTTAGGAAGGGACACCTTCCTGCACAAAAACTATCCTTTGAGGATTTTCCCTCTTTCTACTTGTGCTGCAGGATGCAAGACACATAGAGGAAAAAACGAGAAGAAATAAAGATATTTCTCCTCATTACACCTTCCCAGGGAAGGCGTAGCATTTTGATACATTCTCAGGTCTACCACTCATGGTAAGTCTGGGAGTGCTCCAAAATCCATGGGTGGATGTGTGGGAATAGCCATGCTCCCCCCATGGAACACATTCCTGGGGCAGAGTAACACAAGGCATCGACCTGCGCAGCCTTGTGTTACTCCAGGTTTACTAAGCACAGCAGGACCACGCAAGGTGGTCTTACGTGGCTTGGTTAATCTGACTTTAGTGTTGTGTTGCCCTTGCGTTACCTTGTGTGACGCCAGGGCAATGCAACACTTTGATAAATCTGGCCCCTTGTCTCTAAACCCTTCCATGAAAGATTCTTAATGAATACTGCAAAAAGCATAAATGTCACATGCATTTATATATCTCACTACAATCAATAGATCTAAATTATGAAAACTAACCAATTAATACAGTTACATTTTGCAGTAATTTATTACTTTATTCTGAAATACAATAACTAACTTTACTGCAAAAGAGATGTCTTCACGTAATCAAAATGCAACAATTCTATGAATTTTATCAAATTGCAAAAAATTGACTGCACCGTATCAAATATGAAATCTATATGCATGACACCAGCTTTCAATAGGTTTATATGGTCTTTGATTATCAATCTATAAATGCAATCAATGAAAACATAAACATTTATTGTTAGAAGACTCTTGGATTTTGTATGTTTCCTTGTATTGGTGATTTTAGAATATATATGGCCTGCTGTATAAGTAGTTACAGTTTAAAACAACATCCGAAACACCTACAGCCCCTGTCTTCCTGTTTTTCCTGTTTTTCCACCGTGGTTCTCTGCAAGGGATTTTTTTTTACTGTCACCCAAATAGTGCAATTAATAGAGAGGCTAATAGTTCTGTGATATGGTGGCCTGGGAGTTCCGCGTTCCAATGGCAACACATTCAGTTTATGACCAGATTATGGTCTTTTTATCAAATCACTCTTAATTTGTGTACATTCCATTGAATTGTACAGAAATATAAATCCTTTTTCATCCTCTATCACTGGTCTACAGAGTTGAGTTGAACTAAAACCTTATATATCAAAAATATCATGATACCATGACGAAATCTGCACTCTTCTCGCCGACCTATGAATAAAACCTATCGCCTATTTCAGACAGCACTTTCACATTGTTTATAAAATAAGAGACAGAATGATGCCACAAGCCTTGTTTAAACTAACAGCTTCTGTACAAAGTCAGTGAAAAGTTTTATTCAATAATTCAAATGTATTTTCTCATATACAGCAGCTTTGGCCGAGGGACCCCAGATGGGCGCACTCTTTTGGTGTCTACTTGTTGTCAGCTCTCTTCAAGATGGCCGACGGCAGATCCCTCCACTTGGAGTCTGTTACTCTGCCTCCTCGTTCCAGTTTCTTAATTCTGAGTGGACACGAGATTCTCTGTCAGCTAAGGCAGACTGGTCTGTACTAAAAGCAGGAACTATTTCAAGCTGTTGATGCCTCGAGAAGGAGATGCACCAGTCTGACTAGAATTAGTCCCAACTGACTTTTCAGACTGACTGTGTCCCAGGCCTACCAGCCTTCCTGCGGTAGAATGGCTGACTCCCAAGCCGTACTAGTCTTTCAGGGATACTGCTACGGACTCTGACACAGCCCGGCTGGCATTTCAGAAGTAGCGATACCACGACAGACTCTTCTCTGTCCCTTGGTGCGTGCCTGGAGAGTCCCCGGCCTCCTCGTGGCCCAGCCCTCGCGCTCTGAGACTGTTTTCATAATCCATGAACGCTTTAAGTGGTGATAGAGCTGTTGAGAGAGCGCATTTAACACCTTCTGGGTCATTACCATCCAGGCCAAGCCCTTCATAGATCCGGCCATAAATTTGCCTAGAAACCACGCCGTTTTACACCTTGTTCCAAACATGAAGTCAAGAAAACAAGGAAGCAGCAGACAGCCTGTCACAAACATATATAGAAGCAAAGTCCGCACGGGCCACCCCTCAGCAGGGCCTCGTCCACCCCACACACCCTCCACACGTTATGGAATAGCTTAGAAGGGCATAGAATAATACGTTCTACTTGCAACTTCTTGAAAACTAAAAGCACATTAAATAATACTGGCCTGTATAGATCATACTACAAACAAGGCAAGTGGCACTACTGACAATAGTTTCTATTACTAATCCAATTTATAAAGCGCCTGAATCACTGGTGTGAAGGAGCTTGCCTTACCAACTCTATTAGTCAATTAAAAGCAGGACCACTAGAATTATGCGATTGTGTGGCTGCATAATCCATCATCTGTTGCATGATCTTCAGATTTGATCAAAAATATGATGTTTCTAGCTGAAACGGTTCAAAAGTTACTAAAAATGCAGTGACACGTGTTGTTACGCAGTGGAAGCCCCTCTGCAAAGCTGGACTGGTCAACTTTCTGATGCTTATTGCTATATTCGGGTATTCAATTGGAACTGATGAGGTGCAACCAATACCCAGATAGTATTACCAAGTTTAATAATGACAAAAAAATGAAGTAAGCCTATTACAAAAATGTTGGCACGTTCTGGTTACCTGAGACGAGGCACTAGTAAGGCAGAACCTACCACTCTTGTCAGGGGTGGGTGATTACACTCACTGTATAATCTGCGCTCACTCTTGGGCAGCTTGGAACTGAGCTGTCAGGCTTATCACAGGGACAATGTTTAAAGCATTGACACAGCACTCTCACACAATAAATACACTGAGCGTCACAAAAGAGACTTAACACGTGGTGTATGTAAATAAAGTTTGTATTCAACACACACGTTAACTAACACAACATGAACATCATGTATTTCTGGGCAGAAATCACATTCGGAAATATCACTAGCAGTACTTGGCCGAACCGTGTTAAAATAAAATCAGTAATATGCACAGTTGGGAAGGATCCTATTTCACCCCCCCAGCACCCTTATGCTGTGCGAAACGTTGTCAGAACTAGGCCCACCCTGGCAATTATTATAATTCAATGCCACACAGTTATAAGGTGCACCCCAGATGACAACAATATCACAAATGTGTACACACAGATAATTACAACACTTTTGAACAGCACCATGGGCCAAGGCTGCATGGGTAAAAACCAATGTCAAACATAGTAGTCTTCTGGCAAGGAATCAACGTGCAAAGCAACACCGCAGTGCGGTGTAATTATTCACAGGCAGTCACTCACTCAGCACTGATACGCTGTGCCACGGATATCAGGCAGGTCTGTATGGAGCTCACTCGCACACATACGCACACAGCACCCTAATGTGGCTGCAGCTGACATCCGGCAGCTCAGTTGATAATGCACATGCAGACCCCGTGGCCCAAGCCCTCCTCCACCATTCAGCTCACCCTGAATACCCTGCACACACGGGCTGGAGATACAGAAAACCTTGCCCCCTGATTCTAGGGGCTGGAGTCATACTTAGTAGGGGTGCCAGGGAAGAAGGTGGTGGTAGGTAACAGGACGAATTAGGCAGCAGTCGAAAAATGGAGGTGTGGCCACTACTCAGGAAGTTCACCAATGGTATGCGGAGCAGAAGCAGGCTGAGGGCAATAGTCATTCAACCAAAGGGTTTCACACTGTGCCTTCCGGCACCAGCCCAGTTCTGTGAAGCGCAGGGGGAGAATGGGGATTATGCAGTCTCTTGACCCTCTACCGATCGCTCTGGGTAGCGTTCTTTAGCCCAGTCAGTTACTCTCACCACCCATGCCCGATCCGTGCAATATTATCTGGCAACCCAATGTCGTCGGGCCGGGTGAGGAGAGGGCAGTTGGCCCGCTGCACTGGGGGCACAAAAAGGAGCAATCAATGAATGGGGGATAAAGCAAGGGAGCATCTCGGAAGAATGAGGTACCCCGTCAGACACAAGTCGATCAAAGTAGCGCCCAGGCAACCCAGGCACCCTGGAACACGAACCCGCCCAGTCGCACCAGACTGTTCCGGCCACACACAATGCAGAGTCGCAAACTCAGTACCTCCCTGGAAATGAGGCACAATGTCTGGTGTGCATCGAGCTGAGTTGCACCAGACAATTCTGGTCACATACAACAAAGAGATGCCAATTCCATACCTCCCTGGAAATGAGGCACAACGTCTGGTGCATTTTGAGTTGAGTTGCACCAGACAACTCCGGTCACGCACAATGAAGAGTTGCCCTCGAAATGAGCACAAGGGGACTCATTTACAAGAAAATGCTGCAGCGCGGCACCGCAAGCCCTTTGGCTGAGCCACACTGCGGCACTTTCAAAGCACAGGGATGTGACATATTTACAATAATATGTCGCATTCCTGCGCTCTCCCTTGCACAGGCGCACAATGGGCTGCCATGCGCTGACGCAGGCACCATTGCACCATGATGCAAGGATGCCTGCGTCACGGGGATGATTGTTTATGTGCAGGAAGGGCTCCCTTCCTGCACATAAACAATCTGAAATTGTACTAGCAAAACATCATTTTTTTAATGATTGTTTATGTGCACGAAGGGACACCTTCTTGTACATAAACAATCACCAGATGTGATTTCCTCATTTTATGTGTGCTGCAGAATGCAGCACGCATAGAAAGAGGAAAAAACTGGTAATAAATTAATACATTTCTCCTCGTTGCGCCTCCCTACGCCTCCCCTGGGGAGGCGTATCATTCAGACACATTTCCAGGTTTACGATTTCTCGTAAATCTGGAAATGTGTCAGGTTCTATGGGTGCTGCGTGGAAACACCCACAGCAACACCCATGGAACGCCCCTTTCACACAAAGTGCTGCGTGTAAAGGGGCCATATTTACAAGGACAGGAAAAGCCATGCAGGGTAGCTTTTCCTGTCCTTGTAAATATGGGGCAGTAAAATGCGCCACCAGTGTGTCACAAAAAGTGACGCAAGGGGCTTTTAAATAAGCCCCAGGGTCTGGTGCGTGTTGATCTGAGTTGCACCAGACAATTCCAGTCACACACACAGGTGCAAGTTCGGCAGTGCTGATGAGGTAGAATGAGGTATGACTACGGGTACGCCCTCACCTCCGAGGATTGTACTGTGAATTGGACAGCGCATGCAATGAGCATGCAGTCAGTGTGTCGCAAGAGAGAGATGCGGCACGATCGACGAAGCAGGACATGCGAGGTCCTGCAACTGGTAAATCTGCTCACCACCAACAAGACGTTTATGCGTGCTGAAGCCCCATGATGCAGGGGCCACACTCCTGAGATACAAGCAGTACTTTTGGGGCTCTGCACCAGGCAATCTGGTCTCCAGGCATAGAAATTAGTTCCATGCTCACACCGCACTACCAGTTGGGATCCAGCATGCAATGTGGGCACTTAAGAGGGCACCGCTCTCCAGGTGTCACAGGTATATGGTGTAGGTCTCTCGTGAGAGTTCTTTGCTATTCCTGAGAGCTCCACAAGAGAACAGGGGGCAAGCCAACAAGCCCTTAGAGAGTACACTTCAGGGTGCCATACAGCAGCAGGTAGTCAGCCCAGGTCAGCCACTATTCAGGAAGGGTGCACGGTCCCTTCCAATGGCAGTAACCTTCCTTGTGCACAACAGATTCCTCTGGCAGTGTGTGCACCACGCAGTTCCAGAATCTCTGATCCCACGTCCCCATAAGTGTATCTCTGCCCTGCTGAAGTATGGCAACAGTGATCATGCTGGATCTGTCGGCAGCCTTCGATACGGTCCATCACGATATGTTGATGGGCCGTCTGTCGAAGGCTAGGGTCCAGGGTGTGGCCTGGAACCTACTGAAATCATTCCTGGCCGACAGAGTACAAACGGTAGATCTAGGAGGGGACAGATCGAAACCGTTTTCCCTCCCCTGTGGAGTCCCACAGGGGTCCTCCTTTAGTCCGACGCTTTTCAATATATATGTGAGACCGCTGGCTGCCCTTATAAGATCTTTTGGGCTACTCTTAACCTCTTACGCAGATGATACTCAAATCGTGCTATCCCTGCAGAGAGGTAAAGAAGCAGAAAAGGCCCCCAGCTGCCATGACTGCATGTTAGCAATAACTGGCTGGATGTCTGCTAACTGCCTGAAGTTGAATGCAGGCAAAACAGAGGTGATTATTTTTGGGAACAACCCCAACCTCTGGACTCCAGCATGGTGGCCCAGTGATATGGGCCTCCCCCCACTCCCTTCGCGGAAAGTTAAGAACTTGGGGGTGATCGTGGATAACACCCTCACATTTGGGGACCAGGTCAGTGGGGTGGTGTCAACAAGCTTTCTTATCCTGAGAACCCTGAGGAAAATAAAACTCTTCCTCACGGAAGAAAGTTTCAGAACAGTCGTCTCAGCCCTCATTCTGTCCCGTCTGGACTACTGTAACAGCCTGTATCTGACTATTAATAAGAAACATCTTAACAGATTACAGATGGTGCAGAATGCGGCAGCCAGGCTGCTTACGGGCACTCCGAGGTTTATGTCGGTCAGAAATGGCCTACGTTACCTTCACTGGCTCCCAATCAAACAACTAGCTCAATTCAAGGCTCTCTGCACGGTCTTTAAGTCCCTGATGGGGACTGGCCCTGAAGACCTAAAAAAGCGCATTCAATGGTATGTCCCCGGGAGAACGTTGCGCTCAATGGAAGCAAAGCGGGTGGTCGTTCCTAGAGCGAAAAAGGCTAACTGGGGTGGGAAGAGCTTTGTCCTTAGAGCCTCCAATGCCTGGAATGACCTTCCGTTATACCTAAGGACTGTTACGGAATTCCTCTAGTTCAGGAAAGGTCTGAAGACCTGGTTGTTTTCAGCTTAGTCTCAGTCTGGGCTCAGGGGTGGAGGGTACCAGGTAGACAGTGCTCAGCGCCAGGACACCCTTGGGTAACAGTGCGCTTTATAAACCTATATAACATAACATAACTGTAGTGTACCTTTGAAGTTGGGGACGTGGTTCAGAGGGTTTCCCTTTGAACCACAGATGTCTCCCCCAATTTTCAGTCCTGTCTGCCATGAGGCCATGGAATGCAGATCTTAATCTTTAGTGGGGCCATGATCTGGCTTCCCAGAGGCCATGTGTCAAAACCTCTCCCTCCAATCTATCCAGCCAGACTCTCAAATGGCAGAGGTCTGTCATTCCGGTTTCATGCCCAATGTTTATAGCTGCCTCTGTAGAATGCACAGATGTGCTCCCCCAACCTCCAATGTGGACTGGAATCAAACTAAAAGGCACACAAAGAGTTTTAGAGCAGAGAAATGCCCACTTTCTAGAAGTGTTACGCAAACAAATGATGGATGGAATGCTGAATAAATCATACATTCACCCCCAGTCAAGAGATCTGGGTTAAATCCATTGTTCTTTTACTCACCATACCACCTCACTTTAGACCCAGCCATATGCAAATCAGTCTTGACACTGTTCCTCATGGGAACAGTCCATCCCTAACTGCCAAGTCAGGTCCACCCTGGACCGGAAACAAGAATCCTGGGACCGATTTCGGGGCATTACCCATCATCAGCCAGGCTAGCTTGAATCCAGTGGCACACTGAGCAAGGGACCCACGTTTGGGTATACCCATCCTACTTAGGGCTAAAAGTGTTAAGCAAACAAGTGATGGACGAAATACTGAATGAATCATACATTCACCCCCAGTCAAGAGATCTGGTTTAAATCCATCCATCATTCTTTTGCTCACTATGCCACCCCATTTTAGACCCAACCATGTGAAAATCAGTCTTTACCCTGTTCCGCATGGGAACAGTCCAGCCTGAACTGCCAAGCCAGGTCCTCCCTGGACCAGAAACAAGCATCCTGGGACCGTTTCGGGGTAATACCCCTCATCAGCCAGGCTAGCTTGAATCCAGTGGCACAGTGAGCAAGGGACCCACGTCTGGGCATACCCATCCCACTTATGGCGAAAAGTGTTACGCAAACAAATGATGGATGGAATGCTGAAATGCTGAATGAATCATACATTCATACCCAGTCAAAAGATCTGGGTTAAATCCATTGTTCTTTTGTTCACCATGTCACCCCATTTTAAACCCAGTCATATGCAAATCAGTCTTGACCCTGTCCCTCATGGGAACAGTCCAGCACGAACTGCTACGCCAGGTCCTCCCTGGTCCGTAAACAAGCATCTGGGACCGGTTTTGGGGTATTACCCGTCATCAGCCAGGCTAGCTTGAATCCAGTGGCACAGTGAGCAAGGGATCCACGTCTGGGTATACCCATCCCAATTAGGGCGAAAAGTGTTACGCAAACAAATGATGGACGAAATGCTGAATGAATCACACATTCACCCCCAGTCAAGAGATCTGGTTTAAATCCATCATTCTTTTGCTCACCATGCCACCCCAGTTTAGACACCAACCATGTGCAAATCAGTCTTTACCCTGTTCCGCATGGGAACAGTCCAGCCTGAACTGTCAAGCCAGGTCTGGCTGACACATGTTTAAAAACCTCATAGTGCAAGTGTGCACCCACAGGCCTGCAATGCAGTGGTGGCTCCTCCACTATGGCAGAGGAGCGTCGCCCCACTGCTTTTAAGCAGTGTGAAGAAGAAACACAAAAACGATAATAACCTTAAGTTATTATCATTTTTCGCTTCGTAGTCCTGCTGCTTGGCTGGTGGGTGGGTCTGCACTGGTCTAGGAGCAGGGGAGGAGTGGTTTGCTCACTCCTAAGACGCGCAATAACTGTTTGGTCGGCCCTCTCGGGCCACCCAAACCAGTCATGCGCACTTTACCCGTTCTCCATGCAGGCTGCATTACAGGTAAGGTAAGTTTATTACTTTTTAATTCCCCCGGCGCGACCCCCCCCCGCATAGCCCCTCTTTGCGCCCTCCACCTGCGAGCCATGCCAGCCGCCACTGCTACAATGGCAGGCTTGAGGCATGTTTGAAGGCATCAGATAAGAACCACTTCCTAATGTGTGTTGGAAGGGTGCACGCACTTTCACTCTGCATTTACAGTGGGAAAGTGCCCAGAGCCAAAGGCCACTAAAAGAGAATAAGCAAAACCCTTAAGGAAAAAGCAAAAAGTTTAGGGAAACATTACCAAAAGCCTCTCAGATCTAACACTTGTACCCTCCAGTCGAAAGTGGGGGGGGGGGTTCTACCCAGCTTCTAGGTAGTCCTCTTCACTAAGTCTGAAAAACCTAGATAGACCATCAGCATTGGAGTTATCCACCCCTGATCGGTGCTCCACCTGAAAGCCCATCCCCTGTATTGAAATGGACCACCTCAACAGCTTGGGATTCTCGGCACTCATCTGCATTAGCCACCTGAGGAGTCTGTGGTCCGTTTAAACCAAGAAGTAAGTGCCAAACAAATACAGCTACAGCCTCAACTTCTTCAGGGCCCAGACCACTGTGTAAGCTTTTCTTTCGATAGCTCTCCACCTTTGTTCCCAGGGAAAAGCATCCAAAAGATGAAGGCTACCGGTTGGTCTAGGCCCTCCTCATTCAGCTGAGACAGTACTGCCCCGATATCATGTTCGGAGGCATCCTTCTAAACGATGAATTTCTGTGAGAAGTCAGGGCCCGGAGCACAGGAGCTGTGCACACGGCCTGTTTTAGGGAGTCAAACACAGCTTGGGAGGCCTCGGTTCATATTACTTTTCTGGGCTGCTTTTTTGAAGTCAGCTCCGTCAAGAGAGTCACAATAGTGCTGTATCCCTTGATGAACCTCTGGTAGTACCCAGCGAGGCCCAAGAAGGCTCTGATGCCCGTTTGGGTTTTGGGGGGCTCCAAGGTCAGGATGGTTTCAACCTTGGCCTGGAAGGGTTGTACCTTACTCTGGCCCACCCGGTGTCCCAAGAACATCACTGATCCTTGCCCTATCTGGCACTTACTGACCTTGATAGTGAGGCCTGCTTGCTGCAGGACCTGAAGTACTTTCTGGAGGTAAAAGAGATGATCCTTTCAACTGTTACTGAAGACGGCAATGTGGTCTAGATAAGCAGCATAGAAGGCCTCCATATCAGCAAGTACCTGGTTCACCAGCCTCTGGACGGTGGTGGGGGCATTCTTGAAGCCCGAAGGGCATGACCCTGAATTGGTAATGCCCTTCCGGAGTGGAGGAGGCAGTTTTCTTCTTGGCTCCCTCCGCCAGGGCGATCTTCCAGTACCCCGAAGTGAGGTCGAAGGGACTTAAAAACTGGGCCGCACCCAACCTGTCGATCAATTTATCTGCCCACGGAATTGGAAGGGCATCCGTCCGGGTCACAAATTCAGCCCCCTATAGTCCACGCAGAACCTTAGTTCAGGTGTGGTGCCTGCCTGGGTGGCTTTTGCTACCAGAACTACCGGACTGGACCAGGGGCTGCTAGAAGGTTCTATGGCCCTCAATTCTAGCATCTTAGACACCTCGACCTGGATGCTAAACCTCACCTTATCTGACAACCTGTAAGATTTGCTCTTGACAGGGAGGTTGTCTCCTGTGTCCACATCATGGGAACGGAGTTGGGTGGTCCTCGGGATAGGAGAGAACAGAGAAGGAAACTGCTCCAATACTCGGTGACAGTCCCTCTGCTGATTGGGAGTTAGGGTGGGGGGCAGGATTACTCCTTCCACCGATCCATCCATCTCTTTAGAGTGCAAGAGGCCAAGGGGGTTGGTCACTCTCCTCTTCCTCCTGTCCATCTGTCACCATTAGCATGGTGACCTCCGACCTCTCAAAAGTGTGGCTAGAGGCAATTGATGTGTAGTACCCAGATGGGTGGCCGTGGGGTCTTGAGATACACCTAATAGAAGGTCTTCTCTTTGCACTCAATCACCTCATAGGGCCCAGTCCAGTGGTCCTGGAGGGCCCCCGGCTCTACAGCCTCCATCACCCACACTTTCTGTCCAGGTTTCAACCCCACAGGAGTGACATTTCTGTCGTACCACTCCTTCATGACATCCTGGGGTGCTTCTAAGTGGGCGGCTTGCTTCCACAACCTGGCTTTTTGGCTCCAGAAGGCCAGCATGTAACTTACTACATCCCTGGGAGTTCTCTTCAGAGACTGCTCCCAGCCCTCCTTGATCCAACTCAGAGGTCCCCTAACCAGGTGCCCGAACAGAAGTTTAAAGGGCCTAAAAGTCATTCACTTCTGAGGGACCTCCAGGTAGGCAAACACACAGGCATGGCAAGAGGACATCCCACTTTTTCCTCAGGGCCTCTGATCATGCCTTTTCAGGTCTTATTGAATCTCTCAACAATCCCATTTGTTTGGGGGTGGTAAGGGGTGGAGAACTTATATGTCACTCCACACTCCTTCCACATAGCCTGCATGTACGCAGACATGAAGTTCGTGCCCCTGTCAGACACCACCTCCTTGGGAAATCCCACTCGGGTAAAAATCTCCATCAGGGCCTTCACCACAACCGGTTCCGTCGTGGTGATGCAGGTAGCTGCTTATTCAGTATAACCACAGCCTCCATGCAGAGTGGGTGGAAGCGCATAGATGTTTATGCCTCTCTTTTCAACAGCATCTGCGATAAGTGGCGAGTGAAATTAGACAGCTGGTAGAACCGCAAATATATCAGTGTTTAAAAAAGCCTATTACTGGGCATAGTGAAAGCTACATCTTCGATAAGCCTGAGCCTCCCATACTGCGGGTAATTATCACAAGCCAGAATGCTAATTGCTTTTCGATCTGCAGGCTGTGCCTGCGGTGAGGCCTAATGGGAGCTGCTGAGGCCACACCATATACAGCTACTTAATGAGACTTTCTTTTTTTGTTATCAAAGCACAGAATCAGCTATTATTGAGAAAACAAAACCAAAGATGAGCTGCTTTTTTCAACATGCAAAAGCTGAGGGCAGGAGATTGCTTGGCACTGTACAAGCGTGACGATTTTGGATTTTTACTAGTCCTGCAAGCATTAGTATTTACAAAGTGTCAGATGAGAATAAATAGACTGTGAACTTCCCTATTGCTGTCAGATTTACTCTGGCGAACATGTTCCACAAAACGAACAGCTATTGCTTTACTTTAAGTCAAATCATAACAATACAACGAATATTAGTTCATGATTAGAACGACTTCGAGCTGTTATTCAAAGCAGCACAAGCTGGCACTGGTCTGTAGGAGTGCAGTACAGATACTGGGAGAAAATGTGCAATGTAAGGGAGGTAAGCAATTGGAAGGGAGTGGAAGATTCATCGGATTCAAAACATTTGGACATTTACACTTCATTGCAGAACTTCTTACTCAATATATATGCATTTTAGAAATAGTACTATCTATTTTGCAACTTTTCTAGACATGCATATGTTTATATTTGTCTGAGAAGTTTTGACACACCTTTATGGAACAGAATTAGTCAACAGTGAAAATTAAATACCTGGATTGTGCATTGACACAGAACGGATAAAAGAAGGCACTCTTTTTGAGGCTCATTGCATCATCTAACGACTTCAAAACAGATTTCCACTTCAAAAGAATAACTGTATGTTACTGTTGAATTCCCACCCATGGACCCATGACTATACCTCTCAGTCATTCCTTGAGCGTTATCTAGACACCAACCCAACAAATATATTTAACAAGAGCACATTTCTAACATTCACTACCATGTGTGTATCACAGCACTGGGAGCCAACGCATTGCAGAGCATTTTTTGAGGACGCTGCAACGTCTTGCTCTTCCCATTATACACCATACGCACAACACACAGGACTGCAACACTCCCTCTGCATACACTAACCTTCCAGTTCTGGGTCAGCTGCCATCCATGAATTAGAAGGATAAATCACAGTTAGGATCTGCGATCTCCTCACTTCCAGTTATGGTGCTCTTGACACAAATGTTGCAGTGCAATCAAAAGCTTCATGTGTGGACCCTCGTGAGCAGCATTTTATCTGGTCCTTCACTCTAGTTTGTAAACAAATGCAGCCCAAATGCAGCAACGCAGATTTGAACTTATGAGCTGGTGATAAAACAGAAATACAAGCAGAAAGCTTAAAAATTAGAGCCTGTTCAGCAACCCTTTCAAGAAGCATGTTCTCCCATTGATCACAAACCACTTCTGTAAATCAGGAGACGGGTGTCTTGCTGTAAAAGCTGCCACCATTCACCTTGAATAAGGACCCTCTTCGTAACCATTCAGCAGAACACTCCCTTTCACTTACTAGACTGTTGTCAGCATGTGGTGTGGCATCACCAGTGAATTTATGCTCCCATAGCGAGGCAGCTTGGGCCCGCCTATTCCCGTGAAAGTTTGCACCATGGTAGGGCACCTCACTTTTCAGTTCCACAGATATGAATCCACAGCTCCAAAAAGTGTATACAAGGCTAATAATAATAATAATAATTCCTATTTGTAAACTGGGAACATATCACCCTTAAGGGTTTCAAGGCGCTGGGGGCCGTCGGGGAGATTAAGTGAGCTATTGCCCTGAGTCACATGCTGCTGAGCTGAGCTGCCGCCGGCGCCAGTTATCGAACGGCATGCCCCGCGCTACAGATTCAGCCTCTCTAGCCGCTGCGCCACACCTCTCTAGTGCAGTGCTGCAGCGCCGTCAATTTGAACTGCTCCTGCTTCTTTCACTCTCACACCCAAGCATCAAAAATGTCTCTCTGTATATTAAGATGTGCTCTATAATGAGCCAGAAACCCTGGGTGGAGCCTTCGATAGTTCGTGAATAATGACAGGTTTGTCAAGCCAGCTGGGTTTTCGACCTTTTGCTCCTCTCTTACCTCGCGTGACTAAGGAGCAGTAGCGGCTCCTGGTGGGAGTGCTGCCGGGCGGTGACGGGGCGGGCGGGGGAGGGGCAGGGTGGGGGTAGTAAACTCTGGAATACGGCCCAACAGAGGTAAGTAAACAAATAAATAAATAAAACGAATTTCATTGCGCGTGCTGCATCGCCAAATGCGATGCAGCGCGAGCAATGAATTTCATTTTATTTATTTATTTGTTTACTTACCTCTGTTGGGCCTATTCCAGAGTTTACTACCCCCCACCCTGCCCCTCCCCCGCCCCGCGTCACCACCCGGCAGCACTCCCACCAGGAGCTGCTACTGCTAAGGAGTGAAAGAGAAGAGGAATGGTTACAAATTAGCAAAAGGAGCATACATGGGGTTGGCAAGGAGCAGGAAGGAAAGGGAAGGACTTGCTTCCAAGTGCAGCGCGAATCCAAGCAATCCTGGAGCTGCTCTCATGCTGTTTCCAGCATGAAAGCAGCTCCAGGATTGGTTGGAGCAGGCTAACCCCGTGCTCATTTTGAGGCTGGGGGCCTGTGTCAGCAATCCCCTGGCTGATTCTCAGCCCTGGGATTGCTGGTGCTGAAGTGCGCATGTTGGATAGGCTGGCTGTAGACAGCTGGCCAATCTGACATGTGCACTGGGCCCTGGGAGACATCCTGCAATACGCAGGAATCTGCGCCACCCTTACACTACAGCAGCGTGGGCCAGTGGCACACAGAATAATAAAATGGTAAGGACCATTTTATTACTCTGTGCCTACCGCTGCGCCAGCAGGTGGGGTGATGCTCTTCCTCCAACGAAGCAAAACCACCGCTGCCCGAAGGCACTGGAGCACTTTACATGAGCACCAGTTAGATTACACAGGTTTACATTAATTTTTTAGGTATGGGGAGATTTAGTGATCTACCCAGAATCACAGGATGTTGGGCTGACTTTGAGACTCAAACTTTGTTCCCCAGTTCCAAAGTTGGAAGCTCTGGCCTTAACGCCACATCCTGGGTAGAGGCAGTGTGGCAGGCAGCACCCTTATGAAAGCTCGGCTAGTTATAGGTTCGAGGTTCCAACATGACCGGAAGCTGAGCCAGAGACATGCTTCAGGCTCGAGCATTGCTCGAACTTTCAATGGCTCTCCCACTTCTAGTCATTCACACTCCCTGCATGTCCCGCCCCTATGCTGCTTCTCTGACTTCCCCCTCCAACTAGAAATCTTTGTAAAGCCACGTGCAGCTGGCTGGAATCATCACCACAGAGAGGGGAGCAGGCAGGAGTGATTATTACTCACAGGGCTTGGACCAAGCCATTTCCAGCAGGTAAGCCTGTAGTTTAGCAAGAACAATTGCCAACGGCAGGGTCAAAGCTGTACACCTTGTCCAGAAAGATGGGCTGCCTGTCCAACCTACACATCCTGGGTGTTGTGTTGCTGGAGAGATGTTGTCTGGATGCAATACATCATCTAAGAGTACCTATCCCCTTGTGGCACATTACCGCTGAATTAATGGGATTCGTACAAGAAAATGCACTTTGCTATGATTGATTCCCCTCTAACATTTGGGACGAACATTGAATCTAATTGGACAGCTGGATTTACGCCAACAGCACCCCAAGTTTGAATATAAACTGGCCCCTGCAATATAGCCAGATGTTACCTTCCACTTGAAGAAACTCTATGCGGCCAGAGTAAGGCAAGGAACAGAGGCAGAATCATTGTCAGTCTCACCTAGAGAAGAGTAGGACCAGATATTGCTGGTTAACGCCATCTGGGAAGAGGTAGACTGCTTGGAACACTCAAAATGTACCTTGACCCAGCCAGAACCTGATATCCAGTGCCTTGTACTGCCATTAGGCACTTATCGGTGCTAACTCAGACCGAAGATGTAACCTCTGGACCAGAGTCCAGCCCGACTTGAAGAAGCAGTCAGTCTTGAGGAGTGCACTGGTAACCAATAATTTTTTCAGACCAGAGAGCGGCATCTGTGACATCATTGTGGCACCTCTTCCATGGTGGCCTTTCACCACTGAGGCCTCTTGCACCCAGAGCGTGATGCTACCATTAGCAACACCTCTTTGTAGGCATAAAGGTAGCATGCCTGATGACCTGGATTGAAGCACCGCTATGGGGCACTTTCTCACACCCTCTTTTCTCCATTACTGGAAAAGTGTAGGAATGCTTTCTTACAGTTCGTATTTGGCCATCTTTATAGTTAAGTTCGCAGTTTATAGTCTAAGGGGCCCTTGGATACAGGTAGATGCAGTGTGTACAGGATAGCAAAGTCTCTTCGCCCTTGATGTGTCCATATTGATTACTGGTCTATTGTTATGTAATGCAAAGACCTACCCTACAGCATTGTGCTCATATACCCAGATTGAACGGGCCTATCAATATTTGATTGTTTTATTCTTTACGAGGATCTGGTTTCTCTCAAGAGCAATGCAATTTTTTTTTTAAAACCCAAAACAAAACGTAGCATGCCTGACTCTGCCACGGTACCTTGGATCAGTGGCTGATCACTACTGTGCTCCAGTGAGTCCTGTCACCCTAAGTGTTGATGCAAGTAGGAGGCTTAAGAGTAAGAACCCACCACAGCGTCTCTGTCTTGAACACCCACCGTGTGCACCCAACCCAAAGGCCTAGACAATCAAAGGAGACATATCATCCCTCTGGAGCTCTCACACTACCCTCCAAGCTCAACAGCACTGTCGTGACCACAACTACCTGGCATCTGTTTCTTCAGCAGCATAAGCGCCAAGAAGAGCTGGCATTACTGGCCAAGGCCATCCATCTTCACTCACCCCTTGCTCTGATGCTGCTGATCTGTTTGCTGAAGACCTTGTGTTCCTGCTCTTTCTGCCAGGCCAGTGACCGCTAACTGAAATTGAACAGAAGATCAGAGACAGCAGTATACTTGCATAATCTAGAACCTGGTGAGCAAAGATGAAATCATATGCTTAGATGTAGGCCTCTGTAATTATTGTAACACTCATTTTTGCATGCTAACCATTACTCTGCATATTACTTTAATAAAAGTCATATGTCCAGTCACACTTCATTTAAAATAAAAATAAAAGAACAGTACTACTTAGATGTCATATGTGTAATAGTGGTATAAAGGTTACCTGAACTAGCCATTCTAGCCCACACCACTCTACAAGATAGAGCCTTCACTAGTTGACTTTGCTTCACTCTGTAAATCAAATTCCACAAAAGAAGCAATGGCCAATTTAGTGTGCATACAGTAGTATCTGGTTCCTGTGTTTCCAAGGACAGCAGAAATGCTTGCCACAAGGGTTGTTCAACTTCCCTGAAGTTGCACAGGCCCCAGACAACTGGCCTAACAGACTTTCTTTAATCACAAGGTCAAATATTTGTGGAATGGGAGTCTGCTTGGCAGGCTGAAGCATGTGTACTTAGTTGTCATTGAGTAGCTGTCTTCCATCTATTCTGAGATAGTCTTTGAAGGTCTGCTGCTCATTCTGTATCGTAACCTTGGAATGGTTTAGGAAGGTAGGCAGAGAGACTAGCCCAATGGCAGACAGCCATCAAGAGATGTTCTAGATTCAGGGGAGCATTCACACCCAATTCGATGTTCAGGAAGCAATATAAAATATTGTGACACAAAAATATTGCGTCCAAGATAATCATTTTATATACTTAACATTAAAAAAATCAACAATAAAAATATTGCCATAAATATAGGAAACACAAAAATATTGACCCCAAAATATACAAAAATATAGG
This sequence comes from Calotriton arnoldi, assembly GCA_963921515.1. Taxonomy (NCBI): domain Eukaryota; kingdom Metazoa; phylum Chordata; class Amphibia; order Caudata; family Salamandridae; genus Calotriton; species Calotriton arnoldi. The sequence continues at coordinate 364,425 of CAWUFW010007805.1, read as the reverse complement.
ATTTTAATAAAAGTACATGGATTTAACCACAGTTTTGTTTTTATAATTATAGTTCAAGCAATATCAATTTTTAATATTAAAAAGTCTACTTAATAAAACTACATATGTAAAATTTCATAAATTATATTTTAAATAAAATATTGAATATTTTGTGTTTTTCAAATAGAACGACTATAATAAATAATCATTGCATATAAAATAAGATATAAACAATATATTTTACAATAATGTTAATAAAAAATTAATGAATTTCAAAAGTTATCTAGATTTTCAAAATATTATATACTTTTGATTACAATACATTTTCAATTTAATTTTACAATAATTATACTCATATTTTCAAATCTATTTCTATAAATTGAAAAACGCATTTTAAACACAGTGTATTCATTTAATGTCTAACCTCAAATTCTACAACCTTTGTAAAAAAATAAAATATTTAAAAATACGGAATACTCAGATTTTGTAATGTAACTTAAATACTACTAAAATTTTGAAACAGCTTTTTTACTCACATTTATTATACTAGGTCCACACCCAAAATACTACATAAAATATACTATTCTAAATGAAGTATGTAAAATATACTATTCTATCTCCAGTCTCACAACATTGGTGAAAGAACATTTTTTTAGAAGTCAGATTTACTATTCTAACTAAAGTCTCAAAAAACGTTGGGGACAGTCCATTTATTTGTGGGCTGGGGGTGAGGAGCAGATTTACTGTTCTAACTCAAATTTTAAAATCGTTGGAAAAAGTGAATATATCTGAGGTGCGGGTCAAAGGTACTGTTATGACTCCAATACCACAAACACTGGAGAAAGTGTGTGTATTTGGGTGGGTTACATTTACTATTCTAACTCCAGAACCACATACATTGGGGAAAGTGCATATATTTGAGAGGGCAGATTTAGGGGCATATGTACAAGAATTGGCGATAACTATCGCTAATGCTAGTTAGCGGCAGTTTTTCTATCGCCGTGTACCGCGGAAAACTATCGCCTTGTTAGCGACGTATGTACAAGACGTCGCTACATGGCGATAGCTTCAGGGATCAGCGGTGAAAACTGCCGCTAACATTAGTGTGATGGTGATGGAGCAAGGTTTCAAAAATGAAACTTGCTTGTACGCAATCCTCCTCATAGTATTAATTTATTAAACTTGTATTGTCAATACTAACTTTTGCATTCACAAACACAAGAGGGACAGAAGCTTGCCTATGTGTTTTACTAATGAACAACGCTTGTCTGTAATCCAAAATGTCCGCTAAAGCGCGGGAACCTCAATGCGCATGTCGCAACCTGATCACATGGTGTGACGTCTTTCTTTGCTTGGTGGGAAACTTCTGCTTCTGCGCAGTGTGCACTAAAATGGCCGCTAAATGTTTTCACATGCTTTAGCTTGCTCTCATGTCATTATTAAATTGTCGTTTTCTTAATGCTACTAATGCAGGATAGTATTATAATTAATTGGGAATAGAGTAGGGAAAGTGGGTATACAGTGAAACTTTTTATTTGTGCTTTTAATATTTTCTTCTTACACTTTTAGTAATTCGAAAACTTGGGCCTGGGTTGGTGACTTGAAACTCGAGAGACAGATGGTTCTGCGCATGTGTCCTGTGTGCCTGCCAAGTGAAGTCAACTTGGACTTCTTCCAAGGCCATGACCCATTGGCCGAAGATGCTGTACTTCATGTTTCCAGAGGACAAAAATGATACCTTTCTCCTGTAAAATGTATAACATTTGTCGTGAGACGGGTGGGAAATAAAGCGAATGTATTAATTTGAAGGGGCGGGAACGTAAAGACAATAGGCTTTACAATTTAGGCCAAATCGATATGGTGCGAGAATCCACCCCCTGTCCCTGTCCAATCAGAAGTAGTGGTCCCATATTTTAGCAACATTAAGGGGAGGTATATGGGCGTAGAAGGGTATAACAGAATATAGCATTAGTTAATTAGTGGGAGCATGCTTTCACGAAGAACAGGCGTCCATGCTGCGAGAGAGCTCTTAGATCCAGACTGCCATGCTGATCGGTTGCTGACTGAATCCCTGTCCAGAAGAGGTCCTGAGGAGGGGGCGGCGGAGTCCATTAGAACGGGAGAATCGAGGAGAAGTCGAGTATCAGAGAGGGGAACGGCGCAGGCGTCGTTGTAGAGAGGTCACCGGTCCTGTCCTGATCCTGGAAGAAGTCTTTGCTCTTCATCCTTCCTGGGTCCTATCTTTTCCAACTCCTTGGCCAAGGGGCTTGGTTCTCGCATTTAGGTAACTATACTGCAACCTTTAGTTGCGCTGCTGTCTCTATCTTCTCCTCTTTCTTAAACACCGTCATTTATTAGCAAAATCATTTCTATGCTTTTTTCTTGGGTATTTCAATCAAGTACCGTGTTTTCTGTATTTTACTCTGCTAAAACTTTAGATAAACATTTTAAAACTTCCTGACTCAGTGGTTATTTCAGGATTATGAACTATATTGAATGTCACTCATTTTAAACTTCCCAATTAGCAAAGGATCCATTGGTAAGTTATTACTCTTCAATCAGAAGGTAATTGGTAGCAGGGACTTTGATAAAAGAGTACATCTGACACCCAGCGTAAGTATTAGTGTAGTGTGTATGTATGGGCCCAAGTGAGTATATGGTGTATGAATGTTGTTGGCTAATATTGCGCTGGATCAGTTTTCTGGTAAGCAGAGTACGGTTATGGTTACTCTTTGTTAATTGGGTAATGAGAATTTTATTTGTATTTTTTTTATGAACTAACATCCGCTTATTTTTGAGTTTTGTTATATGTTGTCCAGAATACCCCGGGGTAGGTAAAAGAATAGTGGGTGGCAAGTGGAAGCCATACTGCAGTGAGGTTATCTGTCAGGCAGAATTAGTACTGAGAAGTTAAGCAGGACTTTCAGTACTCGTTAGGGACTCTATGCGTGTGAGTAATAGCAAAAAGGGTAAGCTGATAAAAATTTGATGTTATATCACCTAGTAAGGGTAACATTGGAGAAGTAACAGGTACTTCTGGAGCTTGTGTGAAGAGTAGACGGAAGTGTTTTACTCGTAGTGTATGTATTAGTAAAAGGAAAGGTTTTACTAAAGTGTGGACGAAACTATCTTTTTCGAAATTAGTGGAAACTGGCACGATAGCGAATGTTTTATGTTGTTACTGAAATTTAATTAAGATTTATAGAGAAAATAAGTTTGCATACATTTTTGTAAAGGGAGGGTCAGTTGCCGGAGAGGGAGCTGACGTCACAAAACGCCGCGCTGTGGTAGGTTGAAACAGCGGGTGTGGAAAAACCCTTGTAAAGGAGGGGTCAGTAGTCAGGAGTAGTACTGACGTCACAGGTGCCGCGCTGGGATTGGTTAAACCAGCGAGGACAGAAAAGAGCAGATTGTAAAGGAGGGGTTGACAGAGAAACGTCATCAAAAGGCCGCGCAAGGATTGGCTCGGAAATAAAAGATAGCAGACATTTGATTGGTCGAAAATATAGAAGCAAAATTCTTAGTGGATAAGGATTGCATGTTAAAACGTGATCCGACTTTAACAGGAACTCGTCCGGATAGGAGATTCCTAGGTTTTGCAGAATATAATTTTGTACACAGAAGATTAGATAGAATGTACGGAGAAAGGAGAAAAATGTCATTCTTACAAAAGATTAAGAATTATTTTAAAAAGGACAAACCAATCAAAACTAGAGAAGGAATTATTATTCCACCAGCTAAAACGCCAGCATCATTTATGATGGAGAGAGGTTATCATACTTGTGTATGGATGGAAAATTGGATAGAATACACCAAAAATGATGGAATATTAGCATTTCCCCAGAATGGCACGTTCAATGGAAGAATTCTTCAGAACTTGAGATTGAGGATGAATGACTTAGAACCCAGACCTAGATTAACTCAGTACGAAGCTCTATAAGAATGGGAAACCGAGGCATTTGAGCGGGATAGATCTAGAAGTAATAGGAGTTACCCAGGATTTTACCCCAGATATTTACGTGAGTCGAGAGAGGGTCAGATGAAACAATGGAGAAGGGCAATGATTACAGAGGGACTGTATCCATTATTTACAGAAGGAGAGAAATCAGGAGGCAAATGTACAGAAAAGACAAAACATTTAGGGCCATATGTAGGTAATTTCTATTTACCGATTCCTAAATACCGAATTTTACTGATTCGGTATTTAAGAATCGGTAAATAGAATGTAGGTAAACATTCGGTAAATTTTACCGATTCGGTAATATTCGTTATTACCTATTCGGTATTTACCGAATCGGTAATAAGGAATACCTTCCCATTCATTCCTATGGGCCTGGAGGCCCATAGGAATGAATGGGAAGCCATTCACTATTACCGATTCGGTAAATACCGAATCGGTAATAGGGGAGCATATTCAAGGGTGGCAGGGTGTCCAATTGACACCCTGTTGCACCCCTGAATCGTGCATGTGTGCACATGTGGCGCACATACATGCCCTAAGGGCAAGTATGTCTGCCACATGGCACTTTTAAAAAAGCACAAAATTGCTTTTTAAAAGGTATTCGGTATTTACCACCAACTTGTAGTTGGTGGTAAATAACGAATCCTTAAACCAAAAATGCACTCACTTGAGTGCTCCCTACATAGGATTTAAGGAATCGGTAATTTACCGATTCCTTAAAATAACGAATCGGTAAATTACCGACTCCTTAAATCCGGCCTCCTACATCGCAAAGGGCTAAATACCGGTCGGTAACGGGAAATTTACCGATTTTCGGCCGTTACCGACCGGTATTAGCCCACCTACATATGGCCCTTAATGAGAAATGAGGAATCTGAAGACGAATTTATGGAGGAAATGTTAAGAAATCCCCCACCATATCAGGAAGGGACAAGTGGATGCACCCCAAGTGCACCACCAAAAACTCCAATGGTACCACAGGTAATGCATGAGTTCACCCCGAGTAGAATACTACATGATAAAGAAAAAGAAGCCATAGAAAAAATCAGAGCAGAATTAATACAGAAAATAACTCAGATAAAAGTACATCCTGATTCGTTGACCATACCTGTAACAATTGGTCCAGTGGTTCCATTATATGGTACTCAGGGAAATTGTCCTCAACCCATACTTGCACGTACTCCTGTGAGTAATCCCAGACCTGAAGCTCCAGTTATAATTGAGGATCAATTTAGTGACTGTGAATCCACAATATCACTTATGGACTTGCCTATTCGAGGTCCTGTAAATAGTACTCCAAGAAAAGATGTACCTGGAGGTTCAAAAGATGTAAGTTTAGTAACTTCATCGGGAGCAAAAAGTGCTACCATAGTAACACCTGAAGATCTAGAAAGATGGGTGCAAGGGTCAGTTAAACAGTGCACACCTCCGAAAATAATGGACATTCATAAATTAAAAGTCGAATTAGAAGAAATAATAGCAGGAAATGTAGGACTAGAACGCTTAAATACCTTTGATGAAGAAGAATTATTGTTCCTATGCAGGAGTATCACCAGAAATGTAAGGTTATTTCATGAAAAATTGTCCAATTTAGCAATACAGATGGGAATAGAAATAGGGAGATCAAAGGTACTACAGAAACCCTATAGAGCAGAATTTTCAGACAAAGATTTAGAAAATATGAATGCCTCTGGAAGAAGACTACAAATAAGAGAATTAATGTTAGTTTTGCAAAAATGGGGAGACCTAGATAAATGGAAAACTAGGTGGGCCAAGAAAAAGGAAGAAGCACGAACAAGTAGAACAGCATCAGAATATGTGATGAAGGAAACAGGGAAAGCAGATCAAATGTATCCAATGCGAGAAGTTGCGGGAGGAGGATATGTACATGTCCCATGGAGCAGACAGGATATTTTATCAGTAACGAATGATTTTCCAAAGCTGAGGGAAAAGCCAATTGAATGGTACAAGCAGGTTGAAAGGTTTGTGAAGGTGTCAAAGATATTGTTGAAGGATTTAGATGGTTTGTTTGACATAGTGGTACCTGCCGATTTATGGACAGATTGTAAGATCACAGTGGATTGGCCAAGTGATGAGTATCCCAGAGATCCGAAAACAGGTGCCCCGTCAAATGACGTAATGAAAAAGTATCAGCAGGTGATAACTTACCTGAAATGGAAAATACCCCCGAAAGAAACAGATTGGGTGAAAATAGATCGAACCACCCAAGAAGCCAGTGAATCAGTACATTCCTATTATGAGCGTCTATTGCAGGTGTTTAAACAGTATAATGGATTTGAGGACATTGGAGACAAAAACATGAGTCAGTTTGTGTATCGGTTTGTTTACGGTCTGAAGCCAGAGATTTGCCAGATGATTAAACAACACATGCTGTGTTGGCAGGGAAAGCCCATAGATGAAATTCTGAAGTATGCAAAATATTGTGGAGACGATATTGAGGATAGACACAAGAAATTACAAGAAAAGGTGATGTGGGCACAGGTGAAAATGGCAGAGAAGCAGGGAATTAATTTGGGAAATCCGAGTGAAAATCAAGGAAAAGATTCTGGAACGAGTGGTGATACGGGAAATGGTGGAAAATTTAGAGGACGAATGAGTAGAGAAGAAGCTAAAAAGAAATTTCCTTGTCATGGATGCGGAAAATTGGGGCATTGGAAGGACGAATGTAAAAAGATTCGGAATAATAATGGCCCAAATCAAAACTTAAATCCACAGATGCAGAATGACTCACAGCAGGGTGTAAATTCCCAGAGTCAATTACCACCTTCACCTGTTCAGGGTAATGTAAGGAGAGCAAAGCATGGTACAGACATTGGATACCCAGGAGGGAGTGGTAAGAATGATTATATGACATCACAATTTCTTTTGCAGGACAATTACTGTGAATTCAACTCATGACGGTGCCTAGGAGAGGGGAAGAAGGAGTGCGTACTTGGCGCATCCTTAAAGGTAGATCAGTCTGGTCCATATGTTGAAGGAAATGTGGAAGGTAATGATATTACTTTCCTTTTGGACACTGGTGCTACCAGGTCTACGGTGAGATCAGCAGATATCCCAGACCTTCCTCTCTCTGGTGAAGATATCCAAGTAGTAGGGGTAGCTAATCAAAGAATTAGAACGCCTCTTACAGAACCAATGGAAGTCAAAATAGGAAACTTCAGAGAAATGCATCAATTTGTAGTGTGCGATTCTAGCCCAGTGAATTTATTAGGTAGAGATTTATTGTGCAAAATGAACTGTACAATTTTCTGCACGCCAGATGGTGTGGCAGTTCAGACACCAGATGAGGACCATGTATATAAAATTATGGTTGCAAAACAAGGTACAGAAATAGACGAAATGTTTTCGTTAATAACAAGAGATGAGTTACCAGAAGAATTAAAAGGTACAGTAAACCCAATAGTATGGGATTTCACCGGAAAAGAGGTAGGACTTATGGCAAAAATAGATCCAGTTCAAATTACGGTAAAAGAAGGTGCAATTTTCCCAAATACCAGACAGTACAAAATGAGTGCAGAAGTAAAAGCAGGAGTCATTGAAGAAATAAAACGAATGGTAGAACAAAACATCCTAAAAGAAGTAATGAGTAGCCCATGTAATTCACCAATCATGGGACTAAAGAAACCTAGTGGAAAATATAGGATTGTTCAGGACCTGAGCAAAATAAACAAGATTGTGGAACCATGTTGTCCCATAGTACCAAATCCTGCAGTAATTCTATACCAGATCCCTTGGAATGCAGGATGGTTCACAGTAATTGATTTATGTGAAGCATTCTTTTCAATACCATTGCATCCAGACAGCCAGTATCTTTTCTCATTTAAATTTGAGAACAAAGTCTATGTGTGGAATCGTGTTCCTCAGGGGTACACAGAAAGTCCTTCCATCTTCAACCAGATACTGAAAAAGTGCCTGGAAAAACTAGTGATGCCAGGAAGCTCAGTCTTAGTCCAATATATCGACGACTTATTGGTGGCGTCGACCACCAGAGAAGACTGTGTTGTTGACTCCATAGCATTATTAAATCTTTTGGCTGAGGAAGGGCATAAAGTCTCACCTGAAAAGTTACAGTTTTGCAGGACAGCTGTTAAATATCTGGGACATCAAATTGAGAGGGAAAAAAGAAGAGTAACCTATGAAAGAGTAGAATTAATAAAGAGAATGCAAATGCCTGTAACCCAAAGACAAGTACGGATGTTCCTAGGAATAGTAGGCTACTGTCGACAATGGATACCAAATTTTTCCATGTTAGCTAAGTCCTTAATTAACATGACGAAAAAGAAAGCAAAGGACCCTGTCGAGTGGGAGGATGAAAGTGTAGAAGCTTTTGTAAAATTGAGAAACGCACTTTGTTCAGCACCTGCCTTAGGCATGCCTGATTATAAAAGAGAATTCGCATTATTCTGTCAAGAGAGAGAAAATTGTGCACTTTCTGTCCTAACTCAGAGACATGGACTAGACAGACGTCCTATAGCGTACTTTTCTGCTACATTGGACCCAGTAGCAGCCGCGTTGCCAGGATGCTTAAAAGCAGTGGCAGCAACTTGTTTGAGCATTGAACAAAGCGAGTCAATTGTGATGGGACATACTGTAAAAGTGTATGTTCCACATGCAGTTGTGATTCTATTGACAAGAACCCGAACTCAGCATCTTACTCCTAGTCGGCTGACTAAATATGAGAGGATAATAATGGGTGCTGAAAATGTGACCATGGTAAGGTGTACAATAATAAATCCAGCAACTTTATTGCCGGACCCATATCATGAAACAAATAAAGATGACGAAGAAGATGAACATGATTGTGTACAAATTACAGAATTATGTACAAAACCACGCCCAGACATAGAGGAACAGCCTCTTAAAAAGCCAGACAGGGAGCTATTTGTCGATGGTTCATGTCAAAGACATGAAGATGGTAAACTAACTGCTGCCTATGCGGTATGTGAATTAACTGGAATAGTCGAAGCATCCTATTTACCAGGAGTAAAATCTGCACAAGTAGCTGAATTGATTGCTTTGATAAAAGCTTGCAAACTTGGGAGGAATCAGAGAGTGACCATATTTACAGATAGTTAATATGGTTACGGGGTTGTGCATGATTTTGGCCAATTGTGGATGCAGAGGGATTTCATGACTTCTTCAGGATCCCCCATTAAAAATTGACAATTTGTAAGGGAATTGCTAGAAGCAATACAATCACCAAAAGAATTGGCTGTGGTGAAATGTGCCGCACACCAGTCAGGAGATGACTGGGTGGTAGTCGGCAACAGATATGCAGACTTGGTGGCTCAACATTGTGCCAAAACCAGAACGTCAGTCAATAAGAGGGTGGAAAGAATGGGAATCAGCTGCCAACTTATGCTGTATATGCCACCTGAAACATGGAATGAGGTGAAGAAATTGCAAGATGAGGTTGATGAAAGTGAGAAAAATTTGTGGATTAAAGTGGGTTGCTCCCAAAGAGGAGAAGATGAAGTGTGGATCAGTGCAGATGGCAGACCAGTCATGCCAGACTGTTTACTCTCACAAATGGCTAGAATGCATCATGGAGACACACACATAGGGAGAGATGCAATGATTAGGCTGTTCAGACAAAATTGGTACAATCCCAAATTCAGGGCTGTTGCAGAGAGTCTTTGCCAGAGATGTCTAACTTGCCAAATGCATAATCCAGGCAGGAAAACGATAATTGGGTTTGGAAAGATTGGAAAGGCAGAGGGCCCATTTATAAGACTCCAGTTCGACTTCATACAGTTACCACCATGCAGAGGACTAAAATATGTACTAGTCATAGTATGTCTGTTTTCAAAGTGGGTGGAGGCTTACCCTACTAGGAGAAATGACAGTATTACAGTTGCAAAACTGTTGTTACGTCAGCTCATACCTAGGTTTGGTTTCCCAGTATCTTTGGAATCAGATAGAGGAAAACATTTTAACAGTGAAGTAATCAAACTAATTTGTGAAGCATTTCAAATCAAGCAGAAATTGCACTGTGCATATCGCCCAGAGGCTTCTGGAGTGGTTGAACAATTGAATGGCACTATAAAGTCAAGATTGGGAAAAATGTGTGCATCAACATCATTAGAGTGGCCAGACGCATTGCCACTTGTCTTGATGGGACTCAGAAGCATACCTGACAGAAACACAGGATTGAGCCCCCCACGAAATAATGATGGGAAGAGCAATGAGACAAACACATGTTCCCACAAACAAATTAGTAAATATATCTGATGATATGGTTCTGGATTATTGCAAAGGATTGGCTGACCTAGTGCGTACTGTCTCTCATCAGGTTGGAGAAGACGCAGTTTCCAGGCAGCCTGAACTAGAACATGATCTGAATCCTGGTGATTGGGTGGTAGTGAAGAATCACACAAGAGAGACGTGTTTATCACCCAGGTGGAGCAGACCTTGTCAAGTTATATTGACCACCAATACAGCAGTGAAGTGTGCAAGATTTCCTAATTGGATTCACGTAAGCCACACAAAGAGAGTACCAGACCCTGAAGAGGAGAATTCACAGACAACACTAATCACTGAAGAAGCTGAAGGTTGCCCAGCAGAGGAATCTCAGGATCGAGGTTCGAGAGAAGCTGACGGAGAACAACCGAGCACAAGTCAGGATTGGATACCAGTGGTAGAAGTTTCTGAGGTATACCACAGAACAAGAAGTCAAGCGAAATTGGAAGAAATTGAAGAAGATCAGATAGGTGAAGAAGAAGCAGTTCAGGATCAAGAAGAAAAGATAGTAAAAGATCCTTAACAAAATAAGATAGGGAAAGAAAATTGGACACAAAACAGTGAAGATTTAATAGACTTTACACAGGGAAACTACAAAAAACAAAGTTAGGGAGAGAAGAGGTAGTGCCCCATGGGACACTGACGGTGGATACGTCCTCCTCAGGTCAAAGGTTATCAAAACATCAAGATCCACCATATGGGTAATGATCTAAATAATGAAGTAAAGGGCCTATAGAGGGTAGGGGAAAAGAATAAATTGTGTTCCTATTCCATGATAGGACATACACAAACGTTGTTTAAATACCCCTCACACATCAAAAGGACCCTTGATGTCATGCTTCATCATTGGGGTCTTCCCATCCCACTGTGGGATGGGGCGTGCTACAACCTGCGACTGCGCGGGAGCACTTATCTAAAAGACTATGTGTGGTGCAGGGGTGGTGAGAAGAAGGGTCAAAAGGTGAAATTAAAAAGGAACTGGCCTCATGGACATAAAACAATTTAATAGGTCATTGAGGCTGAACCTGTTAAAATAGTGATTTGGAAAAGTCATGCATATAATGAGCTGACTTTCCTAAAAAGTCAACATGTTTCGAAGCTCAAGGCTTCTTCATCAGGACTAAGAAGATCCCTTCTGCGCTCACTTATTGCTTTAAGAAGTGAAAATAATCATATACAAAAAGGAAATGCAGTTATTCATGCAGTATAAAGTACCTGTTTGTACTTCTAAATGTAAATCAGTAAGTACTATATGTTAATCTGTAAAAAAGGGGAAAATATTGAAGTATTAATAACGCCATACACGGCGTTGTCTCACGAAGACCTGCAAAGACAACACATGTGTCAAAGTGACTGTTAATACAACATAGTGCTATAGTGGTGCATGGACCTGTGAAAGAAATCGGGAAAAAGGGAAAAACATACAATGACACACAACATATAACATAAAACACACACTCTATTTAGTGACTATGATAATAAAGAGGCAGTATGTATAACAATGTATATACATAATACATACAATGTATGAATGGGTGTATTGCCCCATGAGCCTCAGGTACGGATGAGCAGGAAGAAGTCACTCGTTACTATGAGGGAAAAAGATGGTATAAAAATGAAGAGAGAGACACGATCAGGTAGTGCGCATCCTCTTGCCGAGTAAATAATGAAAATTAATGAAAATTAACGAAGAAAACTCGGACCATGACGGCTAAGCCGTACTTACATGCTGTCAGACAGAATTTGCCCCATACTGCTCACCCGCGGCTCCGCTGTATGACTAGGGAGTGCGGTAAGCGGCTTATTTATACACAAGTAACGAGAGCAGATCAGAAACACCCGTGAAACTGGCGCGAGACATACCGGAAGTAAGCTAATCAGCTCGATTTTCCCAAGGCACTAGAGCGCTGACTCACTTGCACAGCGGAAGTGAGTATTCCGTACGTGTGTAACAACCAAGTGAATGTCGTACTATAGAGCTGCGGCATGGTTATCCACCATCACGTTTAGTTCTCAAATGAAAAAAATGAATGGAAGTGAGGGTAGTACAGCAAGGAGGTACTGCATATAAGATGCAACCCTGGAGCTTGAACTAATACCAATTCAATAACCAAATAAAAATAAACGATTCTATAATGCGGTGTGGTTGATGCCCATCATCGCGTGTGGTTATCTACGAGAGATTTACGGGACATTGCGACAAGTGATGTTGTAGTGAAAGCCCTGTCAATGTATTGATGCGTTTCAAGAAGTAAAAATTAACGCTCATTGAACAGCGCAAGGCACAACAGGTGTCAGATAATAAAGACGATAATGGTGAAAGGAAAGCTAGCGAAATCAGGCAAAATCAAGGATGTAAAGGAAAATACTGATGTATCATTAGGACCTCTACATACAGGGACTAAAACGCTGAGATACAGTTAGTGCCCTGTGTATAGTAATGAAGGGGAGTCAGGTGTAATGACTACTTTAACCTATTAGCTGGGCCCACGGAATTTCGTCATTCAATCCCTGGTCATGTGTCCCCAGACGGAATACCCAACGTTGTTCCTTCTCCAGAAGGTCCTTTTCATGACGGATTTGTTCGATCACTGTCCATTTTATGTCGTCAACGTTGTGGTTGGTTGACAGATAGTGGGTTGCCATTTTAGTAGTACTCTTCTTGCACCTCACATTACTTCTATGTTCACCGATCCGTATCTTAACTGGTCTGGACGTCATCCCGATATACTCCAGATTGCACGGGCAAGTGATCATGTAGATTACATTTTTACTATTACAGTTAGTAAATCGTCTTTGTTCCCACACAGACCCATTAGAGAATGTAATTTTCTTACTTTTTGTAGTAAGGGCACAGGTACTGCAATTTCCGCAGGGATGATGACCCTGGATAGGTTGGGAATTGAAGGGAGCCAGGTTAGTTTCCCATGTGGTATGTGGCCTCGTATGCACAAGGATATCTCTCAGATTTCTGCCTCTTTTGTGAGAAAAATTGGTTTTGGAAAAGAAAGTTTTCCACAGTTCAGTATTCTCCAATGTTTATTAATTATCTTGGATACTTCATTCGAATGGGTATTGTATGTTGTGACACAGATTGGTCTGGTCTCTCTCTTCCCTTGGAGGATTGTTATCCAACAACGCCTCTCTATTGTTATGCCTAGCTCTTTTCCAGCCCTGTTTAATGATTCTTGGTGGATATTCACGTGTTAGTAGTTTATTTTCAAGATCAGTAGCTTGGTTTTTGAAATCCGTAATTTCCGTACAGTTCCTTCTTAAGCGTAGGAACTGTCCAAAAGGGAGATTGTCTCGCAAATGTCGTGGGTGGAAACTACTATAAAGGAGAAGACAGTTCTTTGCAGTAGGTTTGAAGTGAGTAGTGGTTTTGAGCTTGCCATTCTCTGGGTAAATGTTAAGATCAAGGAACACCAAGTCAGTATTGGATACTGTATGTGTGAATTTCAAGAACTGATTTTGTTGGTTAAGCCATAGCATAAAGGACTCAACAGAGTGAGTATCGCCTTTCCATATTACTAGGATATCATCAATGTACCTTTTCCAGGTAATGATGTGCTCATTGAAAGGATTATCTAGGTGCAGTATCTTTGTTGTCTCTAGATGATGCACGTAAAGACCTGCAAGACTAGGAGCGAAGGTGCTTCCCATGCTAGTCCCATGTTTTTGTAAATAGTATGTATCTTTAAAGAGAAAGAAATTTTCTTTTAATGCTAAGGAAATGCATTCCATAACCATGCTGCGTGGTGTGTGGTATTCCCATGTGGTTGCATGTAAAACTTCCTCTATGATACCAATGGTTTCATCATGAGGAAGACTAGTGTACAGACTCTCAACGTCTAAACCAAGTAGAAGATGTTGACTTATGTCAAAGTCCTGAGTCGCAAGTAGTTGTAAGACTGCTTTCGTGTCTTTGAGGTAAGTACCTGTTTTCTGAACTAGCGGTCGCAAAAAAGCATCAGAGAACTTGGACAGGGGTTCTAATATAGAACCGATCCCTGAGACGATAGGACGTCCTGGAGGATCATCCAAGTTCTTATGGATTTTAGGAATGGTGTAGAAATAGGGTGTTATGGGAGATTTTTGTATCAGAAATTCAGATTCTTTTTTGATATCCAGTTGTGACAGACCGCTTCCTCCACCATAGTTCCTATCCGTATTCGAATCCTTTCTGTTGGATCGTCTTGGATCACTTCATAATTGCGTAAGTCGTCCAATAGTCGTCTACACTCAGTGTCGTACTTGGGAGTGGTTTGTAACACAATGGCTCCGCCTTTATCCGCTGGTTTGATAGTGAGATCACTGTTATTAGCCAGGGTTCGTATAGCTTCCTTTTCCTCTCGTGTTGTATTATGAAAGGTTTTTTTGTCTGTATTAGACAATTGCATGATTTCACCCATAACAGCTCTCTCAAAGGTGAGCAACTCCACTGGAAGGGTTGGATCCGGGGGTGAAAGTGGATTTAGGTCGTAATCCGGTGTCAGAAGACTGTTCCTCTGTAGTCATTGTGGAATCCTTCTTGTCAAAGAAAGCCCGTAGTTTAAGTTTTCTTACGAATTCTTTTACCTCCAAACATAGTTTGAAATTGTCCATTTTATTAGTGGGCACAAAACCAAGACCTTTACTTAAGGCCAGTTTTTGTGGTTCACTGAGAACCAATGATGTAAGGTTGACCACTAGGTTTCCTACTTGCTGGTTGTTGGTTGGTTCGCGGTTCCGGTCATGCTCCTTGTTGACACTCTGACTGCATCTTCTGGGTCGTTCCTCCAGTGGACATGATTGCCTCGTCGATTCCTTCCTCTTTGAGGTCCTGGGCGTGTGCCTAAAAAAGGAGGAGGTGGTCCATAATAATCATACTCCTGTGGTGTTGGTGCCCAGTGTTGGAAGGGTCCTCCCATTGGTGGTGGACCATATGGATAGTGGGCAAAAATTGGTTGGTTAGGGTAGTGGTTCCACCTCCCTCTAGGTTGGTAAGGTCTTTGTTTCCATGTTCCTCCTCTCTGATTTCTCGAATTGCTGCCCCGGCTGGAATATGAGTCGTTCGAGCCGGTGTCTGATATATCGCTATCAGAGTCTTGTTCACTATTGGCTTTCCTTGTTACGTAATCCTCACGTATATAGGGGTATATACGTTCATGGCTAAAGGCTGCAGTGTCTTTTTTTAATTTCTTGAACTTGCTTTGTTTCAAGGTAATCTCGTACTCACTCATCTGTTGATTCAATTCATCCAATCTCTTTTTAATACTGTATGAGATTGGTAGCTCTTAAGTTGCACCTCCAACTTTTGTATGTCAATTTTTAATTCTTGTGCCAGACGGGTTGCTGTTTTTATTATCAAGACCAGCCAATCTCTAGTGCAGTGCCAGGATATAAGTGACCAATCCTTTTTGAATGCCTTGTCGTGCTGAAAAATGAATGGTTCGTTGCGGACAATTAGGCCATGAGGTGCCGCATTGGCCCTTAAGTACTCAGTCATTAATAGGCCATGCAGAGCCGTTTTGATCTGGGTTCTTCTGAGATTAGCCATCTCATCCCAATCTGAGCTGCTAGGTCCTGGGTCTGAGTTACTTAGCCCTTCAAAAGGGTTGAGGGCAGCTAAGATCCTGTCCACCTCGTCTTCATTGAACGTGAGACCTGCTGTCTCGGCCATGACTGTGAATATTCGTGTGAGTGTGTGTATATAGGAAGTGTGTGTGAAGAGAATTTAAATGTAGTAAATAATAATATATACAAGGCAAAAAAAACGGTACACTGAACGATATTGCCTGAATCCCAGAAATACTGGATGAACTCCCACAGCTACACGCTGTCTAGAAGACTACAAAAAACAAAGTTAGGGAGAGAAGAGGTAGTGCCCCTAGGGACACTGACGGTGGATACGTCCTCCTCAGGTCAAAGGTTATCAAAACATCAAGATCCACCATATGGGTAATGATCTAAATAATGAAGTAAAGGGCCTATAGAGGGTAGGGGAAAAGAATAAATTGTGTTCCTATTCCATGATAGGACATACACAAACGTTGTTTAAATACCCCTCACACATCAAAAGGACCCTTGATGTCATGCTTCATCATTGGGGTCTTCCCATCCCACTGTGGGATGGGGCGTGCTACAACCTGCGACTGCGCGGGAGCACTTATCTAAAAGACTATGTGTGGTGCAGGGGTGGTGAGAAGAAGGGTCAAAAGGTGAAATTAAAAAGGAACTGGCCTCATGGACATAAAACAATTTAATAGGTCATTGAGGCTGAACCTGTTAAAATAGTGATTTGGAAAAGTCATGCATATAATGAGCTGACTTTCCTAAAAAGTCAACATGTTTCGAAGCTCAAGGCTTCTTCATCAGGACTAAGAAGATCCCTTCTGCGCTCACTTATTGCTTTAAGAAGTGAAAATAATCATATACAAAAAGGAAATGCAGTTATTCATGCAGTATAAAGTACCTGTTTGTACTTCTAAATGTAAATCAGTAAGTACTATATGTTAATCTGTAAAAAAGGGGAAAATATTGAAGTATTAATAACGCCATACACGGCGTTGTCTCACGAAGACCTGCAAAGACAACACATGTGTCAAAGTGACTGTTAATACAACATAGTGCTATAGTGGTGCATGGACCTGTGAAAGAAATCGGGAAAAGGGAAAAACATACAATGACACACAACATATAACATAAAACACACACTCTATTTAGTGACTATGATAATAAAGAGGCAGTATGTATAACAATGTATATACATAATACATACAATGTATGAATGGGTGTATTGCCCCATGAGCCTCAGGTACGGATGAGCAGGAAGAAGTCACTCGTTACTATGAGGGAAAAAGATGGTATAAAAATGAAGAGAGAGACACGATCAGGTAGTGCGCGTCCTCTTGCCGAGTAAATAATGAAAATTAATGAAAATTAACGAAGAAAACTCGGACCATGACGGCTAAGCCGTACTTACATGCTGTCAGACAGAATTTGCCCCATACTGCTCACCCGCGGCTCCGCTGTATGACTAGGGAGTGCGGTAAGCGGCTTATTTATACACAAGTAACGAGAGCAGATCAGAAACACCCGTGAAACTGGCGCGAGACATACCGGAAGTAAGCTAATCAGCTCGATTTTCCCAAGGCACTAGAGCGCTGACTCACTTGCACAGCGGAAGTGAGTATTCCGTACGTGTGTAACAACCAAGTGAATGTCGTACTATAGAGCTGCGGCATGGTTATCCACCATCACGTTTAGTTCTCAAATGAAAAAAATGAATGGAAGTGAGGGTAGTACAGCAAGGAGGTACTGCATATAAGATGCAACCCTGGAGCTTGAACTAATACCAATTCAATAACCAAATAAAAATAAACGATTCTATAATGCGGTGTGGTTGATGCCCATCATCGCGTGTGGTTATCTACGAGAGATTTACGGGACATTGCGACAAGTGATGTTGTAGTGAAAGCCCTGTCAATGTATTGATGCGTTTCAAGAAGTAAAAATTAAAAATTAACGCTCATTGAACAGCGCAAGGCACAACAGGTGTCAGATAATAAAGACGATAATGGTGAAAGGAAAGCTAGCGAAATCAGGCAAAATCAAGGATGTAAAGGAAAATACTGATGTATCATTAGGACCTCTACATACAGGGACTAAAACGCTGAGATACAGTTAGTGCCCTGTGTATAGTAATGAAGGGAGTCAGGTGTAATGACTACTTTAACCTATTAGCTGGGCCCACGGAATTTCGTCATTCAATCCCTGGTCATGTGTCCCCAGACGGAATACCCAACGTTGTTCCTTCTCCAGAAGGTCCTTTTCATGACGGATTTGTTCGATCACTGTCCATTTTATGTCGTCAACGTTGTGGTTGGTTGACAGATAGTGGGTTGCCATTTTAGTAGTACTCTTCTTGCACCTCACATTACTTCTATGTTCACCGATCCGTATCTTAACTGGTCTGGACGTCATCCCGATATACTCCAGATTGCACGGGCAAGTGATCATGTAGATTACATTTTTACTATTACAGTTAGTAAATCGTCTTTGTTCCCACACAGACCCATTAGAGAATGTAATTTTCTTACTTTTTGTAGTAAGGGCACAGGTACTGCAATTTCCGCAGGGATGATGACCCTGGATAGGTTGGGAATTGAAGGGAGCCAGGTTAGTTTCCCATGTGGTATGTGGCCTCGTATGCACAAGGATATCTCTCAGATTTCTGCCTCTTTTGTGAGAAAACATAGGTTTTGGAAAAGAAAGTTTTCCACAGTTCAGTATTCTCCAATGTTTATTAATTATCTTGGATACTTCATTCGAATGGGTATTGTATGTTGTGACACAGATTGGTCTGGTCTCTCTTTCCCTTGGAGGATTGTTATCCAACAACGCCTCTCTATTGTTATGCCTAGCTCTTTTCCAGCCCTGTTTAATGATTCTTGGTGGATATTCACGTGTTAGTAGTTTATTTTCAAGATCAGTAGCTTGGTTTTTGAAATCCGTAATTTCCGTACAGTTCCTTCTTAAGCGTAGGAACTGTCCAAAAGGGAGATTGTCTCGCAAATGTCGTGGGTGGAAACTACTATAAAGGAGAAGACAGTTCTTTGCAGTAGGTTTGAAGTGAGTAGTGGTTTTGAGCTTGCCATTCTCTGGGTAAATGTTAAGATCAAGGAACACCAAGTCAGTATTGGATACTGTATGTGTGAATTTCAAGAACTGATTTTGTTGGTTAAGCCATAGCATAAAGGACTCAACAGAGTGAGTATCGCCTTTCCATATTACTAGGATATCATCAATGTACCTTTTCCAGGTAATGATGTGCTCATTGAAAGGATTATCTAGGTGCAGTATCTTTGTTGTCTCTAGATGATGCACGTAAAGACCTGCAAGACTAGGAGCGAAGGTGCTTCCCATGCTAGTCCCATGTTTTTGTAAATAGTATGTATCTTTAAAGAGAAAGAAATTTTCTTTTAATGCTAAGGAAATGCATTCCATAACCATGCTGCGTGGTGTGTGGTATTCCCATGTGGTTGCATGTAAAACTTCCTCTATGATACCAATGGTTTCATCATGAGGAAGACTAGTGTACAGACTCTCAACGTCTAAACCAAGTAGAAGATGTTGACTTATGTCAAAGTCCTGAGTCGCAAGTAGTTGTAAGACTGCTTTCGTGTCTTTGAGGTAAGTACCTGTTTTCTGAACTAGCGGTCGCAAAAAGCATCAGAGAACTTGGACAGGGGTTCTAATATAGAACCGATCCCTGAGACGATAGGACGTCCTGGAGGATCATCCAAGTTCTTATGGATTTTAGGAATGGTGTAGAAATAGGGTGTTATGGGAGATTTTTGTATCAGAAATTCAGATTCTTTTTTTGATATCCAGTTGTGACAGACCGCTTCCTCCACCATAGTTCCTATCCGTATTCGAATCCTTTCTGTTGGATCGTCTTGGATCACTTCATAATTGCGTAAGTCGTCCAATAGTCGTCTACACTCAGTGTCGTACTTGGGAGTGGTTTGTAACACAATGGCTCCGCCTTTATCCGCTGGTTTGATAGTGAGATCACTGTTATTAGCCAGGGTTCGTATAGCTTCCTTTTCCTCTCGTGTTGTATTATGAAAGGTTTTTTTGTCTGTATTAGACAATTGCATGATTTCACCCATAACAGCTCTCTCAAAGGTGAGCAACTCCACTGGAAGGGTTGGATCCGGGGGTGAAAGTGGATTTAGGTCGTAATCCGGTGTCAGAAGACTGTTCCTCTGTAGTCATTGTGGAATCCTTCTTGTCAAAGAAAGCCCGTAGTTTAAGTTTTCTTACGAATTCTTTTACCTCCAAACATAGTTTGAAATTGTCCATTTTATTAGTGGGCACAAAACCAAGACCTTTACTTAAGGCCAGTTTTTGTGGTTCACTGAGAACCAATGATGTAAGGTTGACCACTAGGTTTCCTACTTGCTGGTTGTTGGTTGGTTCGCGGTTCCGGTCATGCTCCTTGTTGACACTCTGACTGCATCTTCTGGGTCGTTCCTCCAGTGGACATGATTGCCTCGTCGATTCCTTCCTCTTTGAGGTCCTGGGCGTGTGCCCTCTATAGGCCCTTTACTTCATTATTTAGATCTTTACACAGGGAAAGACAGGTTTAGAAGAATCCGGTCAGGCTGCAGAAGTTCACAGTGCAATAAGCCCTGATCAGAAGCAGTTAGATCAAGAAGAATTCACTAAAGAAAAAGGGGTTGATACAAATGAACATAAAGAAATAAAAAAGGAACAAGGTCAACATCTTGAAAGTCATTGTGGAGCTACTGAAGAGAAACCAATCAGACCTGAAAAAGAACAAACAAAAGAGGCAGTAATAAAAGAAAACAAAACAGTATTGAGCAGTGAAAATAACGAGATCTTTGAAGACGTAAACAGAGAAACAGTGCCAACCAAGAAAACAAGAAAAGGAGATCATTGACCAAGTGTCATTAAAAGAGTAAAGTACCACATAACAACCAGAAGTGAAGATCCAGAACAAGTACCTGAAGTGACAAGTCAAACTGAACAAGAGAAAAAGTCAGGAAAAAGAAAAAGTAAAAGACTGAGACTTGTGAATAACAAATTCAAGGGTCCTGACTGGACTTATATCATTCTTGAAGATTTTGAAAGCTCAGAGTCAAGTGACAGTGGTGGCGAAGGAACAAGTGCAGAACTAACATACGAAGAAGAAACAAGACCACCCTGACTAAACAAAAGAATCCTCTAAAGAAAAGAAGAAGAGATAAGAAGAGCAATCTTCCTTGTCGAAGAAAAATGCCTGATGATAGAGTTACTGGGAGACCAAAACGAAATTGTTGTAGGAGATGCTGTGCAATATGCATATGTAGTCTAGTATTGGTGCTTATAGTATGGTTAGTCCTGATTGTAGCAATTCCTTACCTTATGATAATAGATAAGAAGATTAATAATGAAACTAAAGGGAGGACAGCAAACATGAAGGGCAATAGAGTAGAATTAATGGCAGAAGATGAGGCAGAAATTCATCATGAAATAGCTGATAACGACACTCGTTTAAATGTTTTCACAAAGTTATTGTTTCAGTATGTAGACACAATGGAAGTTAGTAATTGTTATGTCTGTATGAAGTTACCTGAATCAGTAGCGGAAGGATTAACATACCATCATTT
Organism: Calotriton arnoldi; assembly: GCA_963921515.1. Classification (NCBI taxonomy): domain Eukaryota; kingdom Metazoa; phylum Chordata; class Amphibia; order Caudata; family Salamandridae; genus Calotriton; species Calotriton arnoldi. The sequence goes on along the minus strand of CAWUFW010007805.1, from coordinate 343,065 downwards.
ACCACTAACATATGGAATCTCATGTAGTGTATTAACAAGTTTATTTTATAGAACAGGTAGGCTAGAGTATTATTATTCAAACTTAGATTGATATTTTCTGAGGTTCCGATTCGCAAGAGTATGAACCCAGTGCTTAGTAGTCAAGACGCACAGTTTATGGAAGAGTTTTTCTTAACAATGAAATCGATAGACATAACACATGCACATAGACACAATCTAACATGTTCTTTATTAGAAGAAGAAAAGATATTTTTGAATTTAGTAGAAGATAGAAGACATGATTTTCAAAAGAAAGCTTCAGAGCATAAGGCTCAGTTGCCACCTTGGGCAGAGAAGGAAGGGAGTTATACACCTGGTAAAGCTCAAGCTGCATTGGCTCTGGATTTCGTAAAGAAAGGGAAAATTTGTCTTCATAGGTTAAAGACTGATTATAACAATGTTTTCATCGGTACCAGTGAATGTGAACACAATTTTTTAATTCTGGGAGGTTGGGGACTCAAAGGAGGAACATATTCAGTTTTTCCTGGAATCTATTATGTATGTGGGAATAAGGCTTACTTTAGGCTTCCTGCACGGTGGTATGGAAGTTGTTATTTTGGAATAGTTTTTCCAAAGATATACCACGTAAAAAGAAACACTGGAAGCAATGAAAACAATAATGAATTAATACGTAGTAAAAGAGCTAGTTTTTCAGAAATTGTAGGTGATATATTTGGTGCATTGATACCTTCAGTGGGAATAATTCTGAACTCAAGGAAAATATGTAAATTATCTACAGTGGTTGATCGTTTATCAACGGATACTGCTGGAGGTTTTCTAATGATTAATACGGAGATGGTTGCGATTAAATCTATGGTAATGCAAAATCGACTTGCTCTTGACATTCTATTGGCAAAAGAGGGAGGAGTCTGTAAATTATTGAAGACGAAACATTGTTGCACTTATATTCCTGATAAGAGTGCAGAAATTGGAACGTATATTCAGAACATAACTAAACTTGAGAAAGAACTTAAACCACTGGAAGTTGATAGTGTATGGGAAAGATTGACAAATAGTATCTCGTCAATTGGAACCTGGTTTGCTAATATAGGGAAAGGACTTATAGGTCAAATATTAGTACCCCTAGCAGGGATAGCAATAATAATATTGGCAATAACAATATGGTGCAAATGCTGTAGAAAGAATGGAACATATAAAGTGACAGGAAAAGGAAAGAAAAGAAAACTAGATGAAATAGAACTTGAAGAATAGAGAAGTGATTTATACAAAAAGTTGAAAGGGGATGTGAAAAACAGAAAATGTAAAAATGAGAATGAAACGAATTGCTAGAAGTTGGCATCTGATTGAGGGTAGTATTTTTGATGGCTCAGAAACGCCATCAGAGAGGGGATTGATGGAGCAAGGTTTCAAAAATGAAACTTGCTTGTACGCAATCCTCCTCATAGTATTAATTTATTAAACTTGTATTGTCAATACTAACTTTTGCATTCACAAACACAAGAGGGACAGAAGCTTGCCTATGTGTTTTACTAATGAATAACGCTTGTCTGTAATCCAAAATGTCCGCTAAAGCGCGGGAACCTCAATGCGCATGTCGCAACCTGATCACATGGTGTGACGTCTTTCTTTGCTTGGTGGGAAACTTCTGCTTCTGCGCAGTGTGCACTAAAATGGCCGCTAAATGTTTTCACATGCTTCAGCTTGCTCTCATGTCATTATTAAATTGTTGTTTTCTTAATGCTACTAATGCAGGATAGTATTATAATTAATTGGGAATAGAGTAGGGAAAGTGGGTATACAGTGAAACTTTTTATTTGTGATTTTAATATTTTCTTCTTACACTTTTAGTAATTCGAAAACTTGGGCCTGGGTTGGTGACTTGAAACTCGAGAGACAGATGGTTCTGCGCATGTGTCCTGTGTGCCTGCCAAGTGAAGTCAACTTGGACGTCTTCCAAGGCCATGACCCATTGGCCGAAGATGCTGTACTTCATGTTTCCGGAGGACAAAAATGATACTTTTCTCCTGTAAAATGTATAACATTTGTCGTGAGACGGGTGGGAAATAAAGCGAATGTATTAATTTGAAGGGGCGGGAACGTAAAGACAATAGGCTTTACAATTTAGGCCAAATCGATATGGTGCGAGAATCCACCCCCTGTCCCTGTCCAATCAGAAGTAGTGGTCCCATATTTTAGCAACATTAAGGGGAGGTATATGGGCGTAGAAGGGTATAATAGAATATAGCATTCGTTAATTAGTGGGAGCATGCTTTCACGAAGAACAGGCGTCCATGCTGCGAGAGAGCTCTTAGATCCAGACTGCCATGCTGATCGGTTGCTGACTGAATCCCTGTCCAGAAGAGGTCCTGAGGAGGGGCGGCGGAGTCCATTAGAACGGGAGAATCGAGGAGAAGTCGAGTATCAGAGAGGGAACGGCGCAGGCGTCGTTGTAGAGAGGTCACCGCTCCTGTCCTGATCCTGGAAGAAGTCTTTGCTCTTCATCCTTCCTGGGTCCTATCTTTTCCAACTCCTTGGCCAAGGGGCTTGGTTCTCGCATTTAGGTAACTATACTGCAACCTTTAGTTGCGCTGCTGTCTCTATCTTCTCCTCTTCCTTAAACACCGTCATTTATTAGCAAAATCATTTCTATGCTTTTTTCTTGGGTATTTCAATCAAGTACCGTGTTTTCTGTATTTTACTCTGCTAAAACTTTAGATAAACATTTTAAAACTTCCTGACTCAGTGGTTATTTCAGGATTATGAACTATATTGAATGTCACTCATTTTAAACTTCCCAATTAGCAAAGGATCCATTGGTAAGTTATTACTCTTCAATCAGAAGGTAATTGGTAGCAATTTGATAAAAGAGTACATCTGACACCCAGCGTAAGTATTAGTGTAGTGTGTATGTATGGGCCCAAGTGAGTATATGGTGTATGAATGTTGTTGACTAATATTGCGCTGGTTCAATGGCGATAGGAATTCCAGCGTTAGCGGGCGAAAACCAACGAAAGGCCCATTAGCGGCAAAAAAACGCACGTTAGTCAGCCCAACATGAGTTTTTTTTGCCTCTAATGGAAAAAATAGCCTATCAGTCGACCTCCAATAGAAAATAGGCAAAAAAAACAATGAAATGCAGAATGGAGCAGCCAGGGCCAAGTGCAGCACACATCAACAACCTCCTCAAGCCACCCAACATCCAGGATGACCAGGATGAGAGTCTGGTTGCCTCGCTGGACCTGCATCTGGAGCCTGGATGCCTCGCTGGACCTGCGCCTGGAGCCTGGATGCGTCGCTGGACCTGCGTCTGGAGCCTGGATGCCTCGCTGGACCTGCGCCTGGAGCCTGGATGCGTCGCTGGACCTGCGTCTGGAGCCTGGATGCCTCGCTGGACCTGCGCCTGGAGCCTGGATGCCTCGCTGGACCTGTGCCTAGAGCCTGGAGAAGGATGCGGAGGAGCTGTGGAGGCAATGAGCCGTGTTGGTAGACATTGAGGCGCGGCGATTGCCCGTACCTGGTGAAGTCTGGTCGGTCGCATGGAGACACGTTGCTGACCTGTGTGAGAAGACCGCCTTGCGCCCCCTGGAGCTGTGAATGGTAGAGGCGCTCCTGCGCACCAACGTAGGGAGGTCTGCATCGCATACTACGATCTACCACTACACCGGGGTGAACAGAGAGGATTACCAACGGTGGGCGGCACCTCTCTGCATCACAGGCCGGATGAGGTTGCGCTGGCCGGATGCTGTGGAGGGTGAGGACCCTGAGCTGCGCCAAACTTGTGTTGTGGGAGCGCTGCAAGTTCACGCCTAAGGGGGCCCTGCTGCATCAACTGCATCGGGAGGTTCACCAGCGGATTTGGCAGCGACTGCTGTACCCACGCTTGTGAAATCCCACCTGGCTGAGGCTCCTGCTGGGTGAGTCACAGATTTGGAGAGAGTTTAGCGGATTGCGCCACGGTGTCAATGTCCAGGTAAGGAGAAGGTGGGACACGTAGCGGAGAAGGCCCGGGGGTTGAGTCGCCCAGGCCTAGCACCAGTATATGACGCACCCCCAGTGTCGACTCACCCGCTATGGCGGAAGAGCGTCGCCCCACTGCTTCCAAGCAGTGCAAGAAGAGGAACAATCATCACATGATGATAACTTCCTGATGTTATGGTGCCATGTTTCCGTTGCGGGCTGGAGGGTGGGTAGGGCTGCTCCACTCACGGAGTGCGCAGTGACTGTAAGGTCAGCCCGCTCAGGCCGCACAAAGCAGTCATGCGCACTGTCCTGTTCGCAATGCAGGCTGCATTACAGCCTGCATGGAGAACATGCCCATACCTCCAGCCCCTGGCTGAACGCCTCGTCCCGGCGCCAATGACCAATCCCAACGCCGCATTGCAGCATTGTGATTGGCTTAGGGGAGGGAGCCTGGCTGCCTACTTCCTGTTCCTGGAAGCAGACTCAGGAGAGCAGGAGCAACGAAGACACGGGACCCGTCCTCGAGGTAAGATTTCTCTCATGTAAATATTTACAACACCCGCTCACACACACACCCCCGCGTCCACGCCCCATCCAGTGTTCTTTCCTGCGTTTCCCACCTCCCAGCTGTTCAGTCCCCCTGCAGCACTTCTCAATGGCGGCCGCTGTGCGGCCATGCGCAGCGGGCGTACCACTGGTGTGCCAAAGGTATATATGGAGTTACGACGCATACCATTATATCGCATTCCATTACAATGCATACTAATACTAGGCATATTGCAACAGTAGGGAAGGTGTTGGATTGCGGAGATGTAAACATTACTATTCCCACTTCAGTGAGTGCAACCCTAAAACTGACCCTTGCACCCCAAAGCAAACCCTGAACCCTAAAATTTATCTTTGAGCCCCCAAAATACACCCTAAAAATCATATTTGACCCAAATGCACACCCCCAATTTCATATTTGACCCAAATGCACACCCCAAATTTCATATTTGACCCAAATGCACACTCCCAATTTTCAAATATTACCCCATAATACACCCCACATTTCATCTCCGACACCCGAAACCCATACCCACCCTAAAAATTAAAAATACCCTATTACTGACCTCACAATGCGTTGTAATGGAATGCGATGTAAAGGCACCTGCGTTGTTGGATTTGCATTGTAAAGGCATTACGATGTAATGCCTGCGTTGTAATGGACGTCTCCCATGCCAAAAGCAAGCCATAGGCAAGCCCGTCTGTGTCCATATGCGCCTGGACCGCGCTCAGCACCAAGGACCCTTCCTCTCGGACACTCCACCCCTACGGCGCCAGCACCCTCCTCGCCATCAACCCTGGATGCCACATCGCCTGCCATGACCAACATCTGCTCCGGACTGGACATCGCCATCGCCATCACTGACTGCTACTAAATCACCCGCAAGGACCACCCCGACCGTCCAGGAGGAGGCATTGCCATCACCTACAGAAGCACACTCCGACTGACCACACACTCTAATGACCCAACGGTGACCATGGAACACCTTAACTTCCAGATCAGGACCAACCCCAACCCCAACCCCATCCTCTGCGGCACCCTCATCTGCAGGCCCTCCGGGCCATGGACACCCATTCTTAAATACCATTGTAGACCTCATTGCACACCAGGCTCTCCCATCCACTGACGACATCTTACTCGGCGAACTCAAGTTCTACCTCGACAACCCCAGTGACCAGAACACCACCCTCTCCTGGGGTAGCTCACCAACATCAGACTCAAGCAGCTAGTCACCGCTGCAAGCCACATAGCAGGACACACGGTCGAGCACGTCTCGTCCGCCAACGGGACCTTCAACTACAGCCACACCACCGGACTCTCCTGGACCGACCATCATTGTATACATCACGTCTTCACCATGCCCACCGTACACAACCGCCATCATCGCTGTTGGGTGCATGCAGGTTTCCATGTTATTATTGTATTCCGCGAGGTAGTCACGAGCATGGCACTCGTGTCAATGCTCGTGGCTTCCTGGCGATCTAGGATGTTTATGCTTGAATGTGGGGGTTGGAGGGAGATCGGTTAACGAGGTTGTAGTCGGCATTATTAGCTTGACCTCGGACTGCACGGACGTCTTTCATTAATAAAGACAGATTCTTCAATTACTGTTTCCTGCTTCTTCTTCCTGAAGATTACTACAGCAGCGATCTTTTTCTAACACTGGCGACGAGCGGGCACGAGCCCATCAGTTGGATTATTTTTTCCATTATATATATATATATATATATATATATATATATATATATATATATATATATATATTCACTGAAAAAACCATAGGTTTCAGGCACGTTATAGTTAGAAATTAGCATTTAAAAAACCTTAGAAATTCACTGAAAAAACCATAGGTTTCAGGGGCGTTATAGTTAGTTGGACACATTTCACTCGTACAAAACCATAGAAATTCCCCCGTTATAGTTAGTTCAGCTAACTATAACTCGCGCGCCCGCAATGCACTGCTGATGACGTCACATATTACATCACTCATGACATGGTCAGTGACATTACTGATGACATCACTGATGACATCTCAAATGACATCACTGATGACATCACTGATGAGATCATCCAGTGAATGTGTGTTTTTCTGAAAATTAAATATGTTTTATATATGTATATCTCAAGGTCGATGCAAGAATAAATGGGTATATAAGTGTCTAAATGGATGATTTTTTTGTAAAATTGATTGTATAACTGACTAAGTGTATCTTAGTGAATACATGGGCTAGTGAGTAATGTTTAAATATGAAAATATCTGTATCAGTCTCTCACTTTGTGTATAAGTGGCTGCATGGGTTGGTGAGTAGCTACATGAGTGTCTATATGGGTTATTAGTTGGTTTTTGAGTATCAGTATGAGTGTCTGAGTGTCTGTATGGTTCGGTGGGGGTATTACTTAGTGCATAGATGCATGAATGAGTGACTCACTGTTTGTATGTGTTGAAGACAGCATGTGTGCAGGACTGTATAGGTAGATGAGTATGTGTATGGGTGTGTTAGTGAGTGAATGACTGTCTCAATAGTGTCTTTATGAGTAACTACATATGTTTTAAACTAGTATATGTGAGTATTGGTGTATATAAGTGAGTATATGTGAGAGTGAGAGATTGGAAGAGTTCCTGTACAAATAAGTAGGTGTTTCTATAAGTGATTGTTTAAGAGAGTAAGTATGTGTACGTTTCTGTAGAAGTAAGTGTGGTAGTATGCGTATAACTGTATATGCAAGTAAATGGATGTTTGATACTTTGTTTGCATGTGTGACTATGTGTGTGAGTAACTCTATGGATGAGTGGTGGTGTGTAACAGGATGTATAGGTGTATGAGTACATATGATGAGTGAGTACATGTATGAGTGACTGTATAGGGACTGTTGGTGAATGAGTGGATGTGTGTGTAGATCTTGGAATTACTGAATAGGTGTGTTGTAACTGGTATTGGTATGTCCATTGTTTTGAAAATGTTAGTTTGTATTTTTGAGTGTGTGTATCAAAGGTTATATTAGGGTGAGAGGAGGTCTGCCACTCTATCACAAGGATGATGTCATCAGTGATGTCATCAGTGATGTCATTTGAGATGTCATCAGTGATGTCATGAGTGATGTCACTGACCATGTCATGAGTGATGTAATATGTGACGTCATCAGCAGTGCATTGCGGGCGCGCGAGTTATAGTTAGCTGAACTAACTATAACGGGGGAATTTCTATGGTTTTGTACGAGTGAAATCTCCAACTAACTATAACGCCCCTGAAACCTATGGTTTTTTCAGTGAATTTCTAAGGTTTTTAAAATGCTAATTTCTAACTATAACGTGCCTGAAACCTATGGTTTTTTCAGTGAATATATATATATATATATATATTCACTGAAAAAACCATAGGTTTTAGGGACAGTTATAGTTAGTTGGACATTGCACTTCGTACAAAACCCGTGAAATTCCCCCGTTATAGTTAGTTCAGCTAACTATAACTCGCGCCCCCGCAATGCACTGCTGATGACGTCACATATTACATCACTCATGACATGGTCAGTGACATCACTGATGACATCTCAAATGACATCACTGATGACATCATCTAGTGACTGTGTGTTTCTGTAAAGTTTAAATATTTTTAATATATATAGGGAAAGGCGTATTGAAGAATGAGTGGGTGTATAAGTGGCTTTATGGATGATTTAGTAGGTGCGGGACTAACTGTATAAGTGAGTGATTAAACGTATCTTACTAAATGCATGGGTTAGTGACTAAACTGGGTGAATGTCTGTATCCGTCTGTCTGTTGCTGTGTAAGTGGCTGCATGGGTTTGTGAATAGCTACATGAGTGTCTATATGAGTTATTGATTGGTTGTCTGAGTATCTGTATGGGTGCCTGAGTGTTTGTGTGGGTGGGGTGTGTGCGACTCTGTACATAGATGTGTGAGTGGGTGATTCACTGGGTGCATGATTTGAAGAGTGCATCTGTGATGGACTGCTTGGGTGGGTGAGTGTGTGTATGGGTGTGTTAGTGAGTGAATGTATATCTCAGTGGTACATGTGCGAGTAACTACATATGTAAAAGGCAGTATATATGTGTGTTAGAGTATTTAAAAGGCTATAAGTGAGAGTGTGTGATTGTGAGAGTGGCTGTATGGATGCGTGTGTGCTTGTATCAGTTATTGTATAAGAGCGTAAGAATGTGCTAGTATTTGTATGAGTAAGTGAGCTGGTGTGTGTATAACTCTATAGGTGAGTAAATGGGTGTGTGATTAATTTTTGCATGACTGACTAGGTGTGTGAGTACCTCTATGGATGAGTGGCGGTGTGTGAGTGTTTATATAGGTGTATGAGTGCATATGATAGTGCTGTACTGAGTGACTGTAAGTATGAGTGACTGGACGGGTGAGTGAGTAGATGTGTGTGTGTAGACCTAAGAATCAGTGAGTGGGTATGTAGTTATTGGTATTGGAGTGTGTATGGTTTTGCGAATGGCAGTCTGTAATTTAGAGTGGGTGTATCAAAAGTTATATTAGGGTGTGAGAAGATGCATGAAATTATCACATGGATGATGTCATCAGTGATGTAATTTGAGATGTCATCAGTGATGTCATCAGTGATGTCACTGACCATGTCATGAGTGATGTAATATGTGACGTCATCAGCAGTGCATTGCGGGGGCGCGAGTTATAGTTAGCTGACTAACTATAACGGGGGAATTTCATGGGTTTTGTACGAGTGCAATGTCCAACTATCTATAACTGTCCCCAAAACCTATGGTTTTTTCAGTGAATTTCAAAGGTTTTGTAAATGCTAATTTCTAACTATAACGTTCCTGAAATCTATGGTTTTTTCAGTGAATTTGTAAGGTTTTTAAATGCTAATTTCTAACTATAACGTGCCTGAAACCTATGGTTTTTTTCAGTGAATTTCAAAGGTTTTGTAAATGACAATTTTTTAATTGTATTAATTGTTATATTTATTTTTTTGATACTGATTTACTACATTTTTTTAAACTATTTATTTTTAGATATTTTATTTTTAAATTACATTGTAATTACATTATACATTACATTACAAAATATACTTTCTCAGAATGAATTACTTTAGTTTAAATACTTTGCAAATAGGCAATAGACTTTTAAGTACAGTAGTTACAGTTGTTGCAATGGGCAACACAATTTCAAACAGAATGCAACATTGAGCTCAATGTGAATTTCTAGTTAAATGCAATTAATTACTTTATGGATTACTTTTCTAACCACAGGACTGGATCCTAGATTCAGTCCTGGGACATCTCCTGTAAACAGTTGAGTAAAAGCGTTTTGGTTACAGTAGTGATTTTTAAGGAATATTATGGTATTTTAAAAGTTGACACAAACTTTTTCACATAGAATCACCAATGTTATCCTATGGGAGGAAATTCACTTAGCAGGTAAGTAGTGTTAAAGTTACTTTTTCTTACTCAGTGGTGGATCCTGGATCCAGCACTGGTGCATCTCCTGTAAACAGTTGAAAGAATGCGTTTAAGTCATACAGGCGATTTTTAAGGAATATTTGTAGTTTGTGAAAATCGACACTTTGAAACTTTTCTGCTGAAAACCAGACAATGGATTCCTATGGAAGGAAATACAAGTTACTGGTAAGTATGGTTAGAATTACTTTTCAGGGTCAGTGCTGGGCTAAAAGATGCAGCACTGGGTTCTCTCCTGATAACAGGTGAGTAAATCGGAATTCATAGTTCGGCTGATTTTAGAGAAATATTATAAAGTTCCAAAACTCCACACTTAGAAGAATTTCCAAGTGAAACCAGTCAATGTTAGCCTATGGAAGGAAATTCAAGTTACTGGTAAGTACGGTTAGAATTACTTTTCAGGATCAGTGCTGGGTTCAAAGATGCAGCACTGAGGTCTCTCCTGATAACAGGTGAGTAAATCGGAATTCGTAGTTCGGCTGATTTTAGAGGAATATTATAAAGTTCCAAAACTCCACACTTAGAAGAATTTCCAAGTGAAACCAGTCAATGTTAGCCTATGGAAGGAAATTCAAGTTACTGGTAAGTACGGTTAGAATTACTTTTCAGGATCAGTGCTGGGTTCAAAGATGCAGCACTGAGGTCTCTCCTGATAACAGGTGAGTAAATCGGAATTCGTAGTTCGGCTGATTTTAGAGGAATATTTGCACAATGGTGAATAAAGGGGGTGGGGCCTGAGGATACATGTCTGCTAACACGCCGTGTGGCGCGTTTTAAGTTGGAGAATTAATTCCTCCTCAATCCGAGGGTCCCTAGGGGCCAACTAGCCCACCAGGTACCTCCAGTATGCGCCAGAGAGCTGCGTTGCAGAGAGGTGTTCAGAGGCCACGCCCCTTTTTACAACACTCTGCAACGCAGCTCCGTGGCGCTTACTGGAGGTACCTGGTGGGCTAGTTCCCAGAGACCCTCAGGATTGAAGAGGATTTAATTCCCCATCTTAAAACACGCCACGGGGCCTGTTTGCACACATGTCACCTAAAGCCCCGCCCCTCCCTTCACCACTGTGCAAACGCGCCCCGTGGCGCGTTTTAAGTTGGGGGATTAAGTCCCCTTGAATCCTGAGGGTCCCTGGAGTCCAAGTAGCCCACCATGTACCTCCAAAAGCGCCACAGAGCTGTGTTGCAGAGAGGTGTAAAAAGGGCGTGGCCTCTGTACACCTCTCTGCAACGCAGCCCCTGGCGCATACTGGAGGTTCCTGGTGGGCTAGTTGACCCCAGAGACCCCCAGTGCTTAAGGGGAATTCGTTCCTCATCTGCAAACGCGCCAGGGGCGCGTTTACAGAGTGGTAAAGGAAGGGGCCGGGGCCTGCGGCCCGATCGTTTTTTTTTCCCCCGAAGGGAAAGCTGTGTAGCCCCCTTCCTTTTTCCTATTTTTGGGCCCTAGGGACCCCATCCCCCAGGGCCTTACCCCTTTTTTAAATTTTTAAAAAAAATTAAACGGGAAGGGGGTTGCGTGGCCCCCCTCCCATGGCCGAATCCGGCACCGGGGACCCCATCCCCCGGGGCATGGCCACACTTTTAAATACATTTTTAAGGAGGGGGGCTGCGGGGCCCCCTCCTCAGGCCTCCTTTAGCCCCGGGGACCCCATCCCCCGGGGCAGGCCTTTATTTTTAATTTTTTTACATTTTTTTTATTTTACTACTAATAAAGATGTTAATCGAAACGCGTCAGGCTACGAACAGGCTGCGCAATTCAACCTGCCGTCTGAACAATGTCCATACCCTTGAGGAAGACTGGTAACCTTGTTACTCTACGAGTGCTGCTCATCGGAATTACCAGTGTTTGGCATCATAATGGCGGCATTCCGGCCGTCGAGCAAGCACCACCCCAGATCTAAAGGGGGCCGTGAGGATGGATTCACCTACCTTGCCACGGTGGAGTAACTGGGATTTAGGACGTTTTTCGTCGGCGGGGGCCCAAGGTTGGGCTTCATCAACGCAGTCATGAGTGCAGCAAGATTTTTGTTTTAATAAAGAGGCACTACAATCCCCAACATGCAACTGGACATTGTCTTATTCAAGCGGCCCTATTGGGGGCGTGTCAATAGTATAAATATCGCATGGGGGTGAGTGCAGCACGTTCCTGTTTTCCAATAGCCTTTGATAAAGATGTTAATCGAAACGCGTCAGGCTATGCAATTCAACCTGCCGTCTGAACAATGTCCATACCCTTGAGGAAGGCTGGTAACCTTGTTACTCTACGAGTGCTGCTCATCGGAATTACCAGTGTTTGGTGTATATATATATATATTGTGCAACTCGCTTCCAACTTCTACTCGGACTAGAAAAACGAGCATATATATATAAATAATCTACTGGCGGTCGCCAGTAGATAGTTATAGTTAGGACCTATTTTCCATAGGAAATCCGCAACATTCTATTTGAATAACGTTGGCGTCGGTTGACGAATCTTCGCGAAATGTTCCAACTTGTTGGGGCGCTCCGGTTCGCTCCTATCCTGAAAGTCTCGGGGTGATTCGTCAAGCGGGGGCCGAGAAAAAAGGGGGTCCCAAAACGTGTTTTCCCCATTCATTTTTCCATAGGAACCATTCATCGCGGCTACAGCCCGAACTGCTGAACGGAATTACACCAAATTTGGCAAAGAGGTAGCCCTTGGTTTAGACTCGTGCCTTTTGCTTAAATGGTGTAAATCCGTTCAGTAGTTCCTGAGAAAATCACAAGTAAAATCACATATATATCTATGGCCGAGTAGGGTCCGCGTACCCTCCCGATCACGAGCTGCATGCTAATTGGCTGTCAAGTGGCTGTCAACACTCCAAATCAGGAAGTGTTGGCAGTCATTTGTCTCCTCGGTAGAACCGAGGCACAGAAACAAGTGCGCAAAACGCACAAAGGGGCAGGGTAGAAACACCTGACCCCTAGGTCTGCTCAGGGGTCCCACAAGGACCCCTGGGCAGAAAAAGCATTAAAAAAAAAAAAAAATCAGCGGGATGCGCTTAGGGTGCGCGGATCCCGCCGTAAAAAAAAAAAAATCGAAGCGCGATCTCCCGCGCTTCGATGCTATTTTGCCCCCAAGTGGGCCAAGTCCCGGGGGCATGCGGGGGTGGGTTTATAGTTTATGGCGGGGGCCTCCCCGGGGCTTTAAATAAAAAATGGTGCGGGGGGCTCTCCGCCCTCCCGCAGCCCCGGGACCGCCACCCCCGGGGCTTCTTTTAAAATTTTAATAACCTGTGTGGGGGCTCCAGCCCCCACACGCCCGAGGACCGCCACCTCCCGGGGCACTTAGAAAGAAATTTGGGGTTCCGTTTCGGACCCCGAAGCCCGGGGACCACCACCTCCCGGGGCTGTGCAATTGAAGGGAGGGGGCCGCGCGGCCCTCTCCTGGAGCCTGTGGTGGCCCTGGGGACCGCCACCCCCAGGAGCCGGCTCCTGCAGTGTCCCGGGGTGCCTACCCGGGACACTGCTGTTTGCAATGGCAGGACGGGAGCCTCGCGGCTCCGTCCTGTCATTGCAAGCTTGCTGCTTCACTGAGCGAGAGCAGGAAACCTGCTCTCGCTTCAATGAAGCAAAGCAGACTGCTTTCCATAAGGGGAGCTGCATGTCAGCAGCTCACCTTATGGAAAAGCAATGCCGGCTCCCGCAGGACGCGGGGAGCCTGCGGGACCGTGCGGGGATTTGGGACCCCCCCACGGTCCCCAACGAGTGGCCAGGCCCCCTCCCCCCCCCAAAAAAAAAAAAAGGGCAAGGCCGGCCCCGGGGAATGGGGTCCCTGGGGCCTTAAATGGCCTGAGGAGGGGGGCCACGCAGCCCCCCTCCAAAGAATTTAATTTTAAAAAAAGAGGGCATGCCCCGGGGATGGGGTCCCCGGGGCCAATAGAGGCCCAGGGAAGGGGGGGCCACATGGCCCACTTCCTGTTTTTTTTTATTTAAAAAAAAAGAAAATCCTCAGGCCCCGGGGGATGGGGTCCAAAAGTGGCCGAGGGAAGGGGGGCCACGCAGCCCCCTTTCCCATACAAAAAAAAAGAAAAAAAAAAAAAGAAAAAAATAAGACCGGCATCGTGCCGGAGGCCCACCCCCTCCCTGCAGCAGTCTGCAAGCGCGCCCCCTGGCGCGTTTTAAGAAGGAAGTAATTCCCCTTGAATACTGGGGGTCCCTGGGGGCCAACTAGCCCACCAGGAATCTCCAGTATGCGCTAGAGGGCTGCGTTGCAGAGAGGTGTACATAGGCCACGCCCCTTTTACACCTCTCTGCAATGCAGCTCTGTGGCGCTTTGGAGGTACATGGTGGGCTAGTTGGACTCCAGGGACCCTCAGGATTCAAGGGGACTTAATCCCCCAACTTACAACGCGCCACGGGGCGCGTTTGCACAGTGGTGAAGGGAGGGCGGGGCTTCAGGTGACATGTGTGCAAACAGGCCCCGTGGCACGTTTTAAGATGGGGAATTAAATCCCCTTCAATCCTGAGGGTCCCTGGGGGCCAACTAGCCCACCAGGTACCTCCAGTAAGCGCCACGGAGCTGCGTTGCAGAGTGTTGTAAAAGGGTGTGGCCTCTGAACACCTCTCTGCAACGCAGCTCTCTGGCGCATACTGGAGGTATCTGGTGAGCTGAGTTGGCCCCTAGGACCCTCGGGATTGAGGAGGAATTAATTCTCCAACTTAAAACGCTCCACAGGGCGTGTTTGCAGACATGTCACCTCCGGCCCCACCCCCTTCCTTCACCATTGTGCAAATATTCCTCTAAAATCAGCCGAACTGCTGCATCTTTGAGCCCAGTACTGATCCTGAAAAGTAATTCTAACCGTACTTACCAGTAACTTGTATTTCCTTCCATAGGAATCCATTGTCTGGTTTTCAGCCGAACTACGAATTCCGATTTACTCACCTGTTATCAGGAGAGACCTCAGTGCTGCATCTTTGAGCCCAGTACTGATCCTGAAAAGTAATTCTAACCGTACTTACCAGTAACTTGTATTTCCTTCCATAGGAATCCATTGTCTGGTTTTCAGCAGAAAAGTTTCAAAGTGTCGATTTTCACAAACTACAAATATTCCTTAAAAATCGCCTGTATGACTTAAACGCATTCTTTCAACTGTTTACAGGAGATGCACCAGTGCTGGTTCCAGGATCCACCACTGAGTAAGAAAAAGTAACGATAACACTACTTACCTGCTAAGTGAATTTCCTCCCATAGGATAACATTGGTGATTCTATGTGAAAAAGTTTCTGTGTCAACTTTTAAAATACAATAATATTCCTTAAAAATCACTACTGTAACCAAAACGCTTTTACTCAACTGTTTACAGGAGATGTCCCAGGACTGAATCTAGGATCCAGTCCTGTGGTTAGAAAAAGTAATCCATAAAGTAACTAATTGCATTTAACTAGAAATTCACATTGAGCTCAATGTTGCATTGTGTTTGAAATTGTGTTGCCCATTGCAACAACTGTAACTACTGTACTTAAAAGTCAATTGCCTATTTGCAAAGTATTTAAACTAAAGTAATTCATTCTGAGAAAGTATATTTTGTAATGTAATGTATAATGTAATTACAATGTAATTTAAAAAATAAAATATCTAAAAATAAATAGTTTAAAAAATGTAGTAAATCAATATCAAAAATTAAATATAACAATTAATACATTTAAAAATTGTCATTTACAAAACCTTTGAAATTCACTGAAAAAAACCATAGGTTTCAGACATGTTATAGTTAGGAATTAGCATTTAAAAAACCTTTGAAATTCACTGAAAAAACCATAGGTTTCAGGCACGTTATAGTTAAATTAGCATTTAAAAAACCTTACAAATTCACTGAAAAAACCATAGGTTTTAGGGACAGTTATAGTTAGTTGGACATTGCACTCGTACAAAACCCGTGAAATTCCCCGTTATAGTTAGTTCAGCTAACTATAACTCGCGCCCCGCAATGCACTGCTGATGATGTCACATATTACATCACTCATGACATGGTCAGTGACATCACTGATGACATCACTGATGACATCTCAAATGACATCACTGATGACATCACTGATGACATCATTCACGTGATAATCTGATGCCCCTCCTCACACCCTAATATAACCTTTGATACACCCACTCTAAATTACAGACTGCCATTCGCAAAACCATAGACACTCCAACACCAATAACTACATACCCACTCACTGATTCTTAGGTCTACACACACATCCACTCACTCACCCGTACAGTCACTCATACTTACGGTCACTCAGTACAGGACTATCATATGCACTCATACTCCTATATAGACACTCAAACATCGCCACTCATCCATAGAGGTACTCACACACCTAGTCAGTCATGCAAATAATTAAACACACTGCCATTTACTCACCTATACAGTTATACACACACCAGCTCACTTACTCATACAAATACTAGCACATTCTTACGCTCTTATACAATCACTGATACAAGCACACACTCATCCATACAGTCACTCTCACAATCACACACTCTAAACATAGCTATTTATATACTCCAACACACATATATACTGCCTTTCACATATGTAGTTACTCACACATGTACCACTGGGACATACATTCACTCACTAACACACTCTTACACACACTTACCCACCCATACAGTCTATCACAGATGCACTCTTGAAACCATCCACCCAGTGAATCACCCACTCACACATCTATGCACAGAGTTGCACACACCCCACCCACACAAACACTCAGGCACCCATACAGATACTCAGACAACCAATCAATAACTCATATAGACACTCATGTAGCCATTCACAAACCCATGCAGCCACTTACACAGCAACAAACAGACGGATACAGACATTCACCCAGTTTAGTCACTAACCCATGCATTCAGTAAGATACGTTTAATCACTCACTTATAGAGTTAGTCACGCACCTACTAAATCATCCATACAGACACTTATACACCCACTCATTCTTCAATACGCCTTTCCCTATATATATTAAAAATATTTAAACTTTACAGAAACAAACAGTCACTGGATGATGTCATCAGTGATGTCATTTGAGATGTCATATGTCACTGACCATGTCATGAGTGATGTAATATGTGACGTCATCAGCAGTGCATTGCGGGGGCGCGAGTTATAGTTAGCTGAACTAACTATAACGGGGGAATTTCACGGGTTTTGTACGAGTGCAATGTCCAACTAACTATAACTGTCCCTAAAACCGATGGTTTTTTCAGTGAATTTGTAAGGTTTTTATATATTTATGGACAAAAAAAGATTATGTCGAGGAGGCTCTGTCTCAATTAAACGACAGGGAATGCTACCGCACAAGCAACTTCCTAGCATTAAAGGGAATATATAATGATTTTTATAGTAAACTGTTAGCCTGGAAAAGTGCGGGACTATTAACTACCGACGAATATAAATTTATCAGGAATGATAATCCCAAGACACCGAACATTTATTTTATTCCAAAAATTCATAAAAGCACTACAAAACCTCCAGGAAGACCGATCATATCGGCCCAAAAAAGCCTCTTGGAAAATGCTTCAATATATGCTGACTATTTTTTACAGGATTTAGTTAAAAATCTTCCGTCCTACATAAAAGACACGAGTGATTTTATCTCCAAATTGAAGGATTTTGGTTGGAAAAAGAATTATTTACTAATGACTTTAGATGTCGTGTCGTTATATACATGTATTAACCACAAAGATGGGCTACGTGCCCTTGAATTCTATTTAAGAACCAATGATACTATCTTGTCCCCACATAGCATGATGCTGATAAATTTGATCAGTTTCTGTCTTTATAATAATGTTTTTTTATTTGATAAAACGTATTATCAGCAAATGCGGGGAGTGGCAATGGGGTCCAGCTTTTCTCCCAGCTACGCCTGTTTGTTCATGGGCTGGTGGGAGGAGTTGGTCCTGGTGGTATCGCATAAAGGTTACATGGAGAAGAATGTGAAGGCACTTTACCGTTTCATTGATGATTTGTTCATTGTATGGGAAGGAACGGTGGAGGAAGCCAATGACTTTGTAACAGCCATTAACAGAAACAGTGTCAATCTAAAATTCACTTCTACCATTAGTGAAAGTAACATTTGCTTCCTAGATGTGGAACTGTATATAGAGAACAATAACATCGAAACTAAAATTCATAGAAAGGAGACGGCTGGAAATGCGGTATTGCACTCCAGCAGCTTTTATCCCAGACACCTTTTTTTTTTTTTTTTTTAACAAACTTTATTAAGCCATTATTCAGAATACTTTACATTATACCAAATATTCCTGGCATTTTTTGTTTTGGTAGGAACATTAATCCATCATTTTTTGTGAGTAAGTGTACATAATTCCATCTTTATATCCATCGTTTACACAGTATGAATATTACACTGCAAAAAATGCAACATGTGGAATCATCCATGTCAATGGTTAGTGTCTCCTAATTGCCATGACATATATCTGAACGTTTAATCCTTAAACTAACGTAACTTCCCCCTCCCCCTCCCTGACCCACCCCCTTCCTGGGCTGTCCGTGTGTTGCCGTCTATTCTGCCTCATATCCTGGAGAGCTTCTGGATACCGACCTATACCTCCGGTGTACTAGGGGCCTTTCCCCATAGTCTACTCTGGTTGTCGCTGACTGTGTTACAAGTGATGGAATGAATCAGGGTATTGGATCAGGAAATGTAAGTGGGATATCCAATTGTGTGAGTTCTTCTAACATAATGTCCCATTCCATATAGATGGGACGTTTTCTCAACCCCCTCGCTTCCTCTCGCCTAAGTGCTGTGCTTTCTGCGCTGCCCCATCTTATTACCTCCTCTTTCCATATATGTAGTGGGGGGCTCTTTGTAGATTTCCATCTCATAGTAATTGCTCTGATCGCCAATATAAGCGCAAGATCTAGGAAACGCAGGTGAACCTTCTGGGCTTTGGTGCGCTTGCGTAGGCCCAAAAGGCCCTCTAAGATGTTGTCTGTCATTGTGAGATGTGTGATTTCTCCCATCATTTTGCGAATGTGTCCCCAGTAATCCTTGAGTTGTGGGCAATCCCATAACATATGAACAAAGCCAGCCTCCTCCTCTCTACATCTCGGACAGTAATTTTGGGCCTCTGGGAACATGCAGTGTATCCGCTTCGGGGTTAAATACGCTCTATGGAGAACCATATACTGGATAAACTTAAATTTGGCATTTCTGGAGACCCGTTTGGGGTGTTCCAAAATGCTCTCCCAGGCTTCATCTGTGATTACCATGTCCGTAGTTTCTGCCCATTTCCCACGGAGGTCCGTAAGGCAGATGGAGGCTTGTGTGCGGATGCCACTATATAGCCACTTAACTAGGTGCCCACCCCTCCCCATGTAATAAAGCGAATTTACCAGGTCGTGTTGTGGAGGCTCGCTACGCTGAGGTGCCCATGTCGATCTGATGTAATGTGCTATCATTGCGTGTAGCCAATAAAGGCGGTCTGGAGCCCCAGTGATCCCCATGAATGTATCATGATCTAGAAGTACCCCATCTCCGAAGAATGTACCCACCTCTGTTACTCCCACGTCTACCCAATCCTGTATCCTAGCCATTGTAAGTCTACTACCCATAACTGGTAGTCCCAGTAGTGGAATATTAGACACGTATGGGATCGTGGTCGATGTGTACTGTAGAGCCTTTTTCCAGCATTGCAGTGCCGTTTTTAATAGCGGTGGACCATCGGAGGGTAGATTCGCCCTTGGGAGCAGCATACTATGTAGTGTACCCCTTTCTATATCCTGTATCTTATAATTTATTTCTTGTAAGTTCCTGCCTGCTGTCCAGAAAGACAACCATTGTAATTGGGATGCATAGTAATATGCTCGGAAATCAGGTACTCCCAGCCCTCCTTTGTTCGATGCCAACTGCATTTTCTTGAGACTTACTCTACGCCTGCCACTGCCCCATATAAGTTCCGACAAGAGTGTGTCTAGTATGTGAAATGTGGCCTGAGGCACTATCAGGGGTAAATTGACAAAGAAATATAATAAACGGGGAAGCATCACCATCTTGGAGATGGCTATCCTCCCCATCACGGACAGTGGCAGAGATGTCCAGAAGGAAATGCTAGAGCGCAGCGAAGTGATGGACTTCATTAAGTTTCCTTCGAGTTGGTCCAAAGGGGACCTATACACTTGAATACCTAGATATTTAAATGTAGCCGGTGCTACGGGTATCTGATAGGTACCGAATTGGATGGCCTCTGGACGTAGACCTTCTTGGAAATAAAAGGCATTAGACTTTCCTGCGTTAATGGCCAGACCCGATATAGTCTCGAAGGCGGAGAAGACCCTAGGGAGCGGGCTCGTCTCGCCCTCTAAGTCTCGCAAATAAATTAGAATGTCGTCTGCATATATTGAGATAAGGTGTGTATCATTCTGTATGGGAATTCCTAGTGCTCCCGACGACCGTCTCAAAGCTATGGCTAGCGGTTCCAACGCAAGTACAAACAGGAGAGGGGATAGTGGGCACCCCTGCCTTGTACCTCTGTGTACCGCGTATTCTGGGGAGATATATCTCCCGGTACGAGCCCTTGCAGTAGGTTCAGCATATAGGAGGCGCACCCATCGAAGAAAATCTTGGGGGAGGCCGAAACGCGACAGGGCTGCGAACATGTACCCCCACGTTATGGAATCGAATGCCTGACGTAGATCTAACGCCAAACATCCCGCCCTGTCATACTCGTTGGGAATGGCCCTCATTATATGATGAAGTCTCCTTGTATTAAGTGAAGTGCTACGTGCTGGGAGGAACCCGCATTGGTCACTATGTATAAGATTAGGGAGAGCAGGGACTAGTCGGTTGGCTAGGACCTTACTGAGGATTTTATTTTCGGTGGCCAGTAGTGATAGTGGTCTATAGTTGGACATCTCAGTGTTGTCTCGTCCTGGCTTGAGGAGTGACACCACCGTAGCTTGCATCGTAGATTGCGGTAGTTTGCCGGTTGCCCAGGCCGTCTTATATAGCTCTGCTAGTTTCGGTGTCAAGACATCCGAATATGTCGCATAAAATTCCACGGGCAGGCCCTCTAGGCCCGGGGCTTTATTACGGTTAAGGCCTTTTATCGCTGCTCTTATTTCATGTTGGGTGATGGGGCCTAAGAGGTCCTTCCGCCTAGCCTCCGTGATCTGGGGGAACTGTAGTCCGTCGAGGAAGGCATCTATGAGACCAACGTTCTCGTGTGATGGTGCTGCATACAGGGTACTTAGGTAATTACAAAATGCCTCATTAATCTCTTTTTGGGTATGTATCAGTCCCTTCTGTGGTGCACGGATGCAGGTGATCAGAGGCGCTTCCAGGTTATCCCTTAGTATCCGGGCTAGTAATGTTCCTGATTTGTCAGCGTCCGTGTGGTTCAGTTGTGTATACGCTCGGTAATCCATGAGTCTAAGTGTCTCCAGAGTCTCTGCGTGTCTGATTCGAGCCTCCTGGAGAGATGCCCTTTTGTCATCATCTGTCACTGCGGTTGGTTCTAGTTCTGTCATCAATGTCTCTGTGTCTACAAGTCTTTTGTGTGCTTCTTGGCGCGCCCCTACAGTAGCACTAATTGCCGAGCCTCGAACTACTACTTTGAACGCGTCCCAGTCTATGAGGTTGGAGGAGGCTGTATTCCAATTGTCTGTAAAATAGTTATTAATGGTGTCTAATAATGTGGTCCGAAAGGGGGCATCCTCCAGGTATTTGGGCCATAATTTCCAGGTCGGCACGGGGGTCGTGACCCTGCCCCATGTTATAGTAACTTCCAGGGGATTGTGGTCTGAGAATGTCTTGGCTAGATATGTCGATTGATGTATTTGTGCGACTATTGTGTGGGAGCAAAGAAATCTATCTAGCCTGGTGTGAAGCTGATGGACTGGGGAGTAAAAAGAGTATTCCTTGTGTGTAGGATGTAGCATTCGCCATGCGTCTATGAGGCCCCAGCCCCGTATCCAGGTGTTCAGGAGTTCTGCCTGTTTGTGTGTGCTGGCCCCGTGTAATGGAGGGTGAGATCTGTCCAATTCTACATCTAAGATCGCATTACAATCTCCCCCTAGGATCCAGGGAATGGTATCCCACCCCGTCAGTGCTCTGCCCAGGCCAGTGAAAAATGTGTCTTGATCGAAATTCGGCGCATATATGCAACCAAGGATTACGGGTAGACCATCTAAAGTGCCCTTTAAAAGTATATACCGTCCCTGATCATCCACACGCCGCTCCACTTCCTCAAATGGGAATCCATGCCGGATCCAAATGGTCGCCCCTCTAGCGAAGGCCGAGTAGTTAGTGGTATACAGTCGGCCCCTCCATTTTTTTCGAGTTTTCCCTGCCTCTGCCTCCGTCAGGTGGGACTCCTGTAAGAACACGATCTGTGCCCTTCTCCTAAGAAGGTAGGCGTGTACTCTGTGTCGCTTGGTCACAGCCCCCAGCCCCTGTACATTCCAGGTCAGCAGGTTGTAGGAGCCTAAGCCGGTTTGTTTACAAGACATATAATCACTATTTGTGTCGTTCTCCGTACAATGCGGAACCCAGGAGTATGTGCAGACCAGGAAGTCCCCATCCCTTGCAAACTAACCATATGTGGCGCAGCCAATAAACAATGCTGAGCTGAACCAAACGTTAAAACATACGAAAACCGTGTAACAGTGCGTGCGCTTTGTGGGGGGTACGCGCCGCCAACCATACTATTGTCTGTGTAGGTGTAGAGCTCCGGTGGCTCTACTGGGCCCCGGGGGGGGAGGGTTTTTCACCTCTCAAATTATACTCAGCAGTGCGCTTTATAATAAGGGTTACCGCTTTGGAGACCGATTGGTCTATTATAACATTTTGTATATGGTCACTCGGGAGTAGTTACTGACTTTTAGGAACTTAGCGGTCTAAATTATCTACCAATGCGCAATCAATAAAATCATAGCAGTATATACATTGTTATATGCACAGATCAACCAGTCCATGAAAAAAGGATACTGTCCAGTCGGTTAGTATCATGTCCGTGCTCTAGCAATCAGCTCCATGGGTCCGAGAGCGGTAAAAGTTTTCATGCCCGTCCCTTAGTTGTCAAACAGGCCATCCCCCGTTTGGGGCGTTGCCGAGGGGAAGAGAGTAATGCTATGTTCCGAGTCTGAGTGTACGGTGCTGTCCTCCGAGTCCGTCATGATCTTCGCGCTATCCTCTCGGAGGGAACCAGCAACCGCCAACGCCTCCGCCCTGCTCGTCTCCTGCTGGGCCAGAGTCGGTCCTAGCCTTGTAGGGTTCCTCGAGCCTCCTCCCCGACCTCGGGGTAGCTGGTGTTGTGACTGTACGGGGCTATGTCTCACCGAGCCAGACAAGCTCCCCTGACTGTGTCCTAAGTCCATTACCTCGAGCCATTCCTCCGCATCATTGGGGCCATCAAAGAAGTAAGATTTCTTATTGTGCGTGACTTTGAGCCTGGCTGGGAACAATAGGGCATATTTGAGTTGCAACGCCCGTAGTTTTTTCTTCACAGCTTGGAAAGAGGTCCGTTGGCGTTGTACCATGATCGTGTAATCCGGATATAATGAAATCCGCTGATTTTCAAAGTGGATGCTCGCCTTTTCCCTTGCTTTTGGAGTAACATGTCTCTATCCCTGTAATTCAGGATTTTGACAATCAGAGGGCGCGGAGGGGCTCCCACTTTCGGTGCGCCGGTTGGAATCCGGTGCGCTCTCTCCACGCAGAAATATGGGGATAAATCTTCAGGGGCTACATGTTCTCTGAACCATGCTTCCATAAAATCCGCTGGTCTCGCCCCTTCACTTCGTTCCGGTAGTCCAATGACTCTAACGTTATTTCGTCTATTGCGTCCCTCCGCGTCTTCAATCCGGTCCCGGAGTCCAGTAACTTGGCTCTGCAGTTGTTTTATTTGCGTTGCCTGTTCCGTGAGTTGGGGGTCGATGCTTGTCAATGCCTTCTCGTGATCCCGCACCGTATCAGCGAGCGTCCCGTGGTCTGCCCGCAGTAGAGTGAGGCCAGTCGTGAGGGCTCCTATCTGCTGTTCCATTATCTTCTTGGAGTCACGGATCTCCTTCAGTATTAAATCCAGTTTCTCCGAGTGGGACTCCATAGGATCGGTGTTGGAAGTGCCCGGTGCCGGGTCCCTATCGTTGGAGTCGGGGCCCCCTCCTCCTGCTGTTAGGCCAGCGTCCATGACTTTGCCCTTAAGCCTGCCCATCACGAAGTTCCGTCGATCTCAAGCTCGGGCACTGGCTCTATGGGCACCCACCACATACAGTACAACACCTGGGAGTGATCAAGCCTGGGGTCCCCACTCCTCACCCGGCTATAATCCACTGTGACCTCAGGTATGTGGGTGCTGCCGTTCTCCTCCGCGTTATTGCCGTCTCTGTTTCACAGTGCCCCAGTCTTCACCACGGCCCTCGGGGGTCCTCCTCGCATCAGGCCATTATGCGCGACATTATATTCGAGTCACCTCTGCAGTCGTCCTCCCCCCGTCTTCGGATCGGATCTCAGTCGGTTCTGGTGCAGCTCTTCGGATGTCGGGTATGCCTCTAATCGTTCCCTTACTGGGGGGGGGGGCAGGAATCCGCTCACATCGCCCAGCCGGGCGGCTCCTCCGAGAAGAATCCACTGTGTCTTGGCTTCAATCCTTTCCAGTCCCTGCACCCGGCTCTCCCACCGCGTAGCCTTGTAGAATGTCAGCGGGCCGCGGAGGGGAACGAAAGAGCCGCCCGCTCCCAGGCCGAGTCCCCGCCTTTGCGCCTCTCACCGCTCTGTATTGGTGCGTCGTTTCTCAGCTGGTCTCGATCCGCCTCGGATCCCTGGGTCCTGTATCCTCAGGCGTCTATGTTTAGGGAATCCGGAGCACACAGCAGCCGCAGTTTTATCCACCTGGAAGGCGATCAGAGACGGCGGGGGCCGCAGTCCGTCCCGTAGTCCCCTCCGAGCGCCACCTCTAAACCTCGCCTCCCGCGTTCGGATGTCAGCGTCCGTAATCTCCTCTCCCCAGTCGCTATATTGGCTCGGGTCTGTTTCCGGTATCTGGCTGCGGTGTGTAGATGTCAGAATCCCGCAGTCACCGTTTAGAATCCGCTGCATGGTGATTTCACAGGATGTTTCCCCCCCAGGGTCCGGAGCCTCACCAGATCGTGTCCGCCATTTTAGGCGGTCGGCCACGCCCCCCTATCCCAGACACCTAATTGAAAGTATCCCCTATGGGGAAATGATAAGATTAAAAAGAGTGTGTAGTAGCCCGGTTGATTTAATTGCTGCTCAACAAAAGAGTAAAAAAAGATTCTTAGCACGGGGGTACTCTAAAAAGACAATAGAAGCAGCCATAACTAAATCCAACATGAAAGATAGATCTCTGTTATAACAAACAAAAAAGAGCGGTGAAAATATTACTCAGTCACAAGAACCCGAAGTTAGGTTAATACTTGCTTACAATGCTCAACACAGAGAAATTAAGAACATCATGCAACGCAACTGGCAAATCGTGAAGAGTGACCCAGTAATAGGTGACACACTACCACCATATTTAGGTGTGACTTATAGGAGAGCACCTTCAATGCATAATAGCCTAGTTAGCAGCAGTCCCGAAATACAAGAACAGAGAAAATGGTGGCAGCAAAATGGATTTACGAAATGTAAAAACTGCAAGGCATGCCAATATGGCATTAATATGAAAACATATAAGCTGGCGTTCAGTGATAAAGTTTTTAACATCAATAAACCACTGAATTGCAAAACCGAATATGCCATTTACATTTTAGAGTGCTCTTGCAATCTTAAATATGTGGGTAGTACCAAACTTCCCGCGCACAAACGAATTTTGCAACATATTAGAGCAATTAATAACAATGATCAAACGTATCCAGTTGCAAGGCATTTTAGGGACGTGCACCAAAGCATCCTAAAGGACCTCTCTTATTATTTGATTGACTCCATCCCCATGAATAGAAGAGGTGGAGATAGAGAAGAGCAACTTAGAAAGTTAGAAACAAGGTATATAATGAATCTCAATAGCAAAGCCCTTGGAGGTCTCAACACGACCGAAGACCTCCACACATGCCTTTAAACTAACACGATTTATATTTTGCCAGGTTTTTACAACTAACTGTGAAATCAAAACTTACAGTTTAACCGCATCACAGCTCATTTTAAGTTAACTTGAGGAGAAAATTAAATTGAATTGTAATTTGTATTTAAACAAGGAAAACAGTAGGCCGCCTGACCGACCTTAACCACAGGTATAGTGGTTTTTTATATTCAACACCTAAAGAGAATAGTGGAACAGTGTAACAATCATGGTTTTAAAGTATTGATTTTGGTGAAGGGGATTTTATATATTATGTAGCACTTGCACTTTAAATAATTAGGCCAGAGACTGGGAATAGACAAAATCTGGGGGAGCCCAAGACAAGATAAAAACACATCCTAAGGGATTTAGGACATTGCTGCACCAAGTAAACTCAGCATTTAAGCTTGTATTTTGATGGAAAAAGAAACAGTTTTGAATTATGTCAGGCCCCTTTTTTTACTACAAATTTTAAATGAATATTTATCTATGAATTTATTTAAAATTGAAGTCATGAAATGAATCTGTTTTTATGGTTTTTTATATTTGATACTATTTATATATTTCATGTACATAAATAATTTATAAACTTTTATGATAAAGTTATATTTGTATTTAACAAAGTATTTTGCTACCTGAATAAGTAATTTTAAACTGTGGAGGTTTTTTCCTGCTTTTACTTGGTGTATTATTGAATGAAATGTATCCTATATAGTATGTTTTTTATGTCTATTCGAATTGTCCAATGGCTGGAGGCACAAGTCACTTTAAAAGGGTGGAAAAAAAGCATAAGCGGTGTCATGTGATCAAGGTCCGGCTGGACCGAAACGCGTTATGGCCGATGCTGATTAAATAATTTGAAGCACTCATCTTGTGGTCCGTGCCTGCTTTTTCCAACGAAGGAGTGAAAGGGAAACAAGGCAGTTTTTGGGATATATATATATATATATATATATATATATATGCTTTTGTGTACCTTACTACTAACTGGCAAGCAAGAATTTCATTGCCGACAAGTACATGCTGAGGAGAAGCGGACTGGAGTCCATTTATCCACGTTCTACATTTGTTTTGGAATTTCATGTCGACGAATATATGCTGAGGAGAGGCGGACTGGAGTCCACTTATTCACTTTCTACATTCGTCTTGGTGACAGTGCTGTCACGTCATCGTGCTTTGTTCTCTGCACGCAACGGTCGTCAAGTTTTCTACGGTGAGTGTGTTTCACCACTTAAAAACATTTTGACCGGCTCCTGTTTTTTTTTTTTTTTTAAAAAGCGCACGCTCACCTGCTTCCGAACGCTGGGACTTCACTCACTGGAATTCCAAGGGGCACACGGAGTATGACGCGCTGACGTAACCTCACGTCTCTACAATTACTCCAATGGTCTTTTGAAAAAAGCACGTTCAGCACGTTCCCTGGCGGCCATTTTAACTGTTTGGGAAGATTGCTATTGTTGAACTTGGGAACACAACGTTTTTAACATTCTTCCTGTTTGCTACTCACACGATACTTTGGAGTTCAGTTAAACAAGCCAGCAGCCACCTCCGGAGGCACTTCGTTTTGTATATCGTGGGAACCAAGAAACCTACTGCATATATTTCATCCTGTGATATGCACATAATTTCATCTATATTGTTAAATGACCACGGTGACTCTTTATTACATACATTCGGCTTTTGCTATTTTATCTTTATATCTAGGATTGTGTTTCATTAATATATTGTATCAACTATGTCTGGCATTGTTCCACCTCCTTCTTTTCTGGCATCTCATGGAGAACCTTTAATGGACTGGGAAATTTGGGAACCGGTATTTCTGGCTTATGTTGAAGTACTTGAGGGGGAGGAATGTGAACCTGAAAGAAAGTTAGCCTTGTTGAAACATTGTTTAGGTGGGATAGGTTTAAAAGAATTCAAAAACGTACCTCCATTAGTGAATCCTGGAAACATTAATATTTACGAGTATGCATCTTTGCAACTTAATCAAAGATATGGGAAAAAGAAAAATATTGTCATGGAAAGATTAATCTTTTTTTCCAGGAAACAACAACCTGACGAGTCAATTGAAGATTTTGTTTCAGCCCTTAGGTCTCTTGCAGTAACATGTGATTTCGAACCTATTTCTTACGATCAAGTACTCAGGGATCAAATATTAATGAGAACAAACAACAAAAAAGTGCAAGATATGTCTTTAAATGCTGCCATTGATATAGCTAAATCCATTGAACATTCTGAAAATTTTGTTAAAGAGATAAGAGGCAATGAGAAAAGTGTAGTTTTTAGTGTCCCTAAAGAATTTGACAAACCAAAGCAACCCTTTTCACAAAAGATCGGGAATAATTCAAAAACTGAAGGAAGGATCAAAGGGGTGAGGAGCGAAAATAAGAAGAGCGTCTTGGTTTGTTACAGATGTGGAAGTAACGGACACTTAGCTAATTCTAAATTGTGTCCTGCTATTGATAAAACCTGTTCAAAGTGTGGCAAGAAAGGTCATTTCAGCAAAGCTTGTAGGTCAATGTATAGGAGGGTAAACATGATACAAGATACAGCTGATTGTGAATCTGTGATAGCATTTATGAAAATTATGACAATGATATTAACACTGTTATCAACATTTGTGCAAGTGAGGGAGTCAGCAAATTTCCCGCGTGTGAGATTTGTGTTGACGGGGTCAATTTACAATTTCTTGTTGATTCATGTGCATGGTATACCATTATTGCACTAGAAGTTGTAAACCACAAATGGCCCAATAAGAGTTAATTGCTCCTGATGTCACACCAGGTGGTTACACTGGACACAAAATTGATCTGGTCAGGTATTTCTGGGTCAATTTGGAATTCTTTGGACGTCACACATTTGGCAAAGTGTATGTCGCAAAGTCAGGACAATCACTTCTGGGGTGGCCTCACCAAGAGCAGATGGGGATTAGACTTGATCCTAGAGCTAATCCTCCTGTTTACGTGGTAGAACCTGTAAAAGTCAATGATAATGTCAGTTCCAACTTTATCTCAGAATTAAAAACACAATTTCCGAGTGTTTTAGTGGTAAATTGGGAGAATACCAAGGCTTCAAACACACTATCAAACTTCATGATAATGCTGTACCTGTCCGTCACAGGGTAAGAAATGTTCCCCTCTCTTACAGAAGCAAACTCAAAGACATGCTTAAAGATTTATGTGACAAAAATATCATAGAACCTATAGAATCATCACCGTGGGTTTCTCCGGTTGTGTTTGCGGTTAAATCTTCTGGTGAACTCCGGTTATGTGTAGATTTATGCAGTTTAAATAATGTGATTTGGGTAGATGCCCATCCACTACCCAACCTACATGAGATGGTGTCCACATTAGCTGGAGCCCAGGTGTTTTCCTGTATTGACTTGGCCAGCGCGTACCACCAGGTTGTTTTGGATGAGGAGTCTAAAAATGTTACTGCCTTTATTACACCTGAAGGTTTATTCAGATATTGTCGAATGCCGTTTGGCCTTGCTAGTGCAGCCTCGGTTTTTCAGAGGTTGATGAAAGAAACTTTGGAGGGGTTAACAGGTGCAATAGCTTTTCAGGATGATATACTTGTTTATGGTAAGAATGTTGACGAACATGACAGTAATTTAAAACAAGTGTTTACTGCTTTGTCTAATAAGGGTCTTCCCTTCGCCTTGATAAGTGCAAATTTAAGGCAACTGAAGTGGAATACTTGGGACATACTATTAGTGGTTTGGGTATTAAACCTAAACGCAATCCCGTAAGAAATATTGTTAATGCTGCCATTCCCACCTCAAAGGAACAACTTGTGGCGTTCCTAGGTCTTACAGAATTTTATGCCAAGTTCATTCCTAATTATGCATCCAAAGTAGACCCATTCAGGTGTCTCCTCAAGAAAAATGCGAAATTTGTTTGGTCAAATGATGTCAACTGCGTTTACTACCTTAAAAGAATTTGTTGTGAATGCTCCCTGTTTAAAACCTTTTGTGTGTGGAAAACAGTGTTTTATTATGGTTGATGCTAGCAGTACTGGTTTGGGGGGAGTATTAATCCAAAGGGACAAAGGGAAAGAATGGATTGTGGCCTATGCATCTAGAGCTTTGAGAGATGCAGAGAAGCATTACTCCGTCATAGAGAGGGAACTTCTAGCATGCGTTTGGGGTGCTGAACATTTTAGGACATTGGTATGGGGCACCAAATTCATTATAAAAACTGACCACAAGCCCCTTGTGTATATGATGGCACCAGGTGGAGGTCGCACTATGTCTGCACGCTTAGCAAGATTAGCTTCTAGGTTGCAAAGCTTCCAATATCAATTGGAATATGTACAAGGTAAAGCGAATATACATGCTGATTGCATGTCTAGGTTTCCTCCTCCTGTGTCTAATCTGGAAGACATTGAGAAAGAAGATTGCGAAGTTGCTTTCACTTCTTGTGATATTAATTTAGTATGCAATGTACCAGCCAGTTTACAAGAGGATGTATAACTACTTGAAATGGGAAAGGATTTGGCATTAAACAAAGTGAAAGAGTATATTCTAAAAGGATGGCCAGAAGAAAGAAAATTGTCTGGTGAAATAATGGGCTATTCCAAAGTTAAGGATGAGTTAGCCATTGAAAATAACAATGTTGAGAGAGGTGATAAAATTGTCCCTCCCCATGCTTTAAGGAATACTGTTGTAGCGATAGCCCACAACGGACATTTAGGTATTTCTTGTACGAGAAGACGTGTCAGAGAGTCTTTTTGGTGGCCTGGCATTGACACGTGTGGATCATTTCGTCAGAGCTTGTGCAAATTGTGCATCCAGTGACAAATCTGCTGTGGCTTTTCGTCCTGAACCCCAGCCTGTTGATTTTCCTGTAGGTCCGTGGCGGAAATTAGGCCTGGATATTATTGGATCTTTTGCTGTTTTGCCCAAACAAGAGG
Organism: Calotriton arnoldi; assembly: GCA_963921515.1. Classification (NCBI taxonomy): domain Eukaryota; kingdom Metazoa; phylum Chordata; class Amphibia; order Caudata; family Salamandridae; genus Calotriton; species Calotriton arnoldi. The sequence goes on along the minus strand of CAWUFW010007805.1, from coordinate 312,135 downwards.
CTTTCGGCATTTTGCTAATTGATTACTATTCAAAGTGGCCTGAAGTTAAAATGGCAAGGGATGTTACTTCAGAGAAAGTGATTGAGTTTTTGGACGAAGTTTTCTGCAGGGAAGGTATTCCCCAGGAGGTTGTGACTGATAATGGGCCACAATTTGTTAGCAAAGAGATGGAGTGTTTCTTTGAGAAATGTGGTATTACACACAGAAGAATTGCAGTATTCCATCCTGAGGCAAACGGTCAAGTTGAGAGATTTAACCGTGTTGTAAAAGAAGCTATCCAGTTGTCAGTAAAAGGAGGTTTGATCTGGCGTAATGCTTTACAATCCATGTTATTGGCATATAGAACCTCACCCAACTCTGTAACTTTAGTCAGCCCATTTGAACTTTTGAGAGAACGCAAGCCCAGTACCAGGTTGGTGCCCTGGTGGCTGAAGAAAAGTATAGGTAAGGGTTGTGATGTCACTAATGTTGATTATGAGAAAGTGCGCCACAGAGTTGAAGCATACAAGGAAAAAATGAGACAAGATATGAGAAGGAGACAAGGTGTTGTAAGTAAACGAGCAGTTATGATTGGTGATTTGGTGCTTATAAAGAGGAAAGAGGGTGTTTCCAAGGGTTTTCCGAATTGGTCATCACCTAAAAAAGTTGTAGAGACCTTCATAAATGCAGTTAGGGTTGACGGTGGTAGTGTGTGGAATTTAAATAGAATTTCGCTATTTAATGGTGGTAAAAGCAGTTTGGAGGATTCTGCCACCAATGTTTTCTTAGGTGATAGTGAACAAGATAGTATTGTTAATCAGAACACCCCACCTTCCAGTGACTCTAATGCTCCTTCCAAGTGTGCAAGGGTTCACCGTCTTCCTGTGAGATTTCGTGATTATGTTATGAGTTATGGCATGTTTTTTTTTGTTTGTTTATCTTTGTTTTTTTTGTTTTGTTTTTTTAAAGGGGGGAAGGTGTGTTGGGTGCACACGGGTTTCCTTGTTATTATTGTATTCCGCGAGGTAGTCACGAGCATGGCACTCGTGTCAATGCTCGTGGCTTCCTCGCGATCTAGGATGTTTATGCTTGAATGTGGGGGTTGGAGGGAGATCGGTTAACGAGGTTGTAGTCGGCATTATTAGCTTGACCTCAGACTGCACGGACGTCTTTCATTAATAAAGACGGATTCTTCAATTACTGTTTCCTGCTTCTTCTTCCTTAAGTTTACTACGGCAGCGATCTTTTTCTAACAATCGCCCCCCTCGCAGCTGTATCTATGCCACCGAAGTACGTCTTGTCAACTCCCTCAGCACCACCACTCCGCCAACGCTTACAGACGATGATACTGCAGCGCACAACCGCCACCGATGGATCTCCAACTGCGCCGACACCCGGGCACCGCTCACGAACGGCACTGCGTCAGTACCTTACGCCTGCATGATGGCAGGCGTAAGGGTGACGCAAGGCACAGGGATAGGCTGGCCCCAGGCATTGCTGGAGTTGCGTCATGGTTGTGACACGACTGCAGCAATGCGTGACTTTAGCACAGACAGATACGTCAGGATTCCAGACGTATCTGTCATTACTTGCGTCATGGAGCGCTGTCCAGTGAATACAGCACATCCGTGGTGTCGCAAGAAGGGGGTAGTGAAAAGTGTTGCAACGCTGTCTTGTCGCAGCGCTGCAACACTTTTCATGAGTGAGGCCCAGGAATGCGCACTATCTTATTCTTATTCTACATCTGAGACTACCGGCAGTGAGTATGTTGTAGCCCTGCAATTCGCGTCTAAAGCGCACGCTTGTAGAAGACCTTGTTTTAATTTGGTTTTAACTGTGTTTTTACTTTGTTTTAAACTTGTGTTGTAATTTGCTGCTAAAACTGGGGAATTCTCTATAAAAACGGGGGAATCTGCATACTTGTAAACACTGTAGGCAATAAGTTGTTTTACACGTGCTTTGCTGCTAAACTCGCTAATCTCCTTACCTCTCACTTGCACCTCCGCTGACCAAGACGTGCTGGTGTACTTCCGCCTGTTAGAGCGGGTCACCTTGAAGACGCCATCTTGGTCAGCGCTCTAGCTTCCTTGCGATCTGCACACGCCTCCTATTTAGGAAGGGTGATGCAAGCGCTCAGATCTTAGCACATCTGAGACTACCGGCAGTGTGTATGTTGTAGCCCTGCAATTCGCGTCTAAAGCGCACGCTTGTAGAAGACCTTGTTTTAATTTGGTTTTAACTGTGTTTTTACTTTGTTTTAAACTTGTGTCGTAATTTGCTGCTAAAACTGGGGAATTCTCTATAAAAACGGGGGAATCTGCATACTTGTAAACACTGTAGGCAATAAGTTGTTTTACACGTGCTTTGCTGCTAAACTCGCTAATCTCCTTACCTCTCACTTGCACCTCCGCTGACCAAGACGTGCTGGTGTACTTCCGCCTGTTAGAGCGGGTCACCTTGAAGATGCCATCTTGGTCAGCACTCTAGCTTCCTTGCGATCTGCACACGCCTCCTATTTAGGAAGGGTGATGCAAGCGCGCAGCGGGCGCACCAATGGCGCGCCGGAGGCGCGCCAGAGGCAAGCCCGTCTGCGCCCGTCTGCGCCCGTCAGCGCACGGGAGGCGCACAGCGCCAGCCTTGCTGCCACTTCTATTCCAGGCGAAACTAGAATATGCTACTCCAAAGAACAGCTTACGCACATAGGTAAGATGGTGGGTAGGGGGGCACATATAGAAGCGAGGAATAAAGTCAGCTTCAAAGGATGGCACAAACACGAGAAACTGAACTGTGGCCTAATTAACACAAGATCCCTTATTAAACACTATCAGGAAGTTCATATAATGCTGGAGGATATGGACTTAGACGCACTATTTATGACTGAAACCTGGGCACGAGCCGACTCCGCGGCCGTATTAGGGCAAGCCTGTCCAGTGGGATATAAAATCTTTCACAAACAACGGCCGACAGGGAGAGGGGGCGGAGTGGGAGTAATATTTAAAGACAAGTGGGACTTCCTGCCCCTTCACGTTGATGCAGTCGAGGGAATTGAAATACTGGGGTTCTCATTGAAGGAAGCAGGGGGACAACTGATGTCAGGGATAGTATGCTATAGGCCTCCTGGTAGCCAAACCCTACACACTCAGTCCTTGATTGACACAATTGTTAATCTGTCGCTTACTCATTCAAGACTGATCGTGGTGGGTGACTTCAACCTCTGGGATAATGGAGGCCTTAGCCCGGCTCTCAAAGATTTGACACAATCTTGTGAAAGCATAAATCTACAACAGTTAATTCTTCAACCGACTCATCAAGCAGGCCATACGTTAGATCTTATCTTTGCCAACTGTACAGAGGCAACAGTGGCCGAGATACTGCCTCAAGTGTGGACTGACCATTTTTTAGTTCAGTTCTGGTTGTCCATACCCGGCTTAAAAGATAAGCCGATTAAAACTGCAACGCATCACCGAGGTAGAGAATGGTCCAAACTAATGAAAAATGGTAAAAGGCCACTGCTACCAGGAAAGAACACCTTTTCTTCCAACAAATCGGTGGGCGATAATTACCAGGCCCTGTGTGATCAAATTAACCACTCGTTAGATCTGCACATTCCGGTTAAGGACATAAGTAATAGGAAGAAACCATCAGCCCCCTGGTACAACGCAGAACTGAAAAATTTGCGATTAAAGTGCAAACAGGCTGAGAGAAAGTGGCGCAAGCTCTATGATGATGCAGATAAAAAAATCTGGAAACAGCTATTGAACCTTTATAAGGAGATGATTGCTAAATCCAAAGCTGAACATTATGCCAACACGATCTTGCAGTCACCTAATAGCTCAAAAGCCCTCTTCACGATAATAAAGGATCTATCCAACCCTGCTTGCACGAGCAATAGGATTGAGGCGTCACAAGGACTCTGCAATGATATTGCTGCGCACTTTAATCTGAAAATCAGCAGGATTATCGAGGGCCTCAACCTAAAGATCACTCAGGAGAGGGTTAACGACCGGAATACTATAGCAGATTCGGAACAATTGGTAGAAGGAAATGCCAATGTTCAATTAGTAACATTGGATTCTTTTCATATTTCCAATTTGGAAGTATTCAACAACCTAGCCTTGAAGGTCCCCTCAGGCTCGCCTCTGGATCCTCTCCCGCAGAAATTGTGGAAAGAATTTCATCTGGAACTCTTTCCCCGGCTGTGGCAGATCTGCCGTCAATCATTGGATGAAGGCATGGTCCCTGACTGCTGGAAGCAGGCAATGGTGACCACACTGTTGAAAAAACCTACTCTCGATCCCACGTGTCCAGATAATTTTAGGCCCATATCGCTGCTGCCCTACCCGGTACAGATCCTGGAGAGACCGGTCAGCAAATCTCTTTCACATTACTTGGAGGAGAACCATCTGCTTGACAAAGCGCAATTCGGTTTCCGCCCAGGGCATGGTACAGAAACAGCCCTGGTGTCGGCACTCGATAACTTAAGAATGAGGGCCGACAATGGGGCGGCTACGGTACTGATACTACTTGATAAGTCCGCAGCATTTGACACGGTGGATCATGCTATTTTGTTGATGAGACTGGAGAAGTTGGGAGTGAAAGGGCGGGCACTGCAATGGCTACGGTCATATCTGACTGGCAGACAACAAGTGGTGACTATTCCGCCATTCACATCCCCCAAGACCCCGGTCTTACAAAGGGTCCCACAAGGATCAGCAATCAGCCCAGTACTCTTCAACATTTATCTGCGCCCACTCATACCGATTATAAAGTCCTTTGGCATTGACTTAATTAATTACGCTGACGACACACAACTGGTGTTTTCCCTAGAAGGAGCTCAAGCAGTACCAATGGATCAATTTCAGGAATGTATGCAGAGTACTACAAAATGGCTCAGAAATAATTCCCTGCAATTTAACGGAGATAAGACCGAGCTGGTAGTCTGCTCCACTGCCAAAGTTGCTCGCCCACTCCACTTGGAATTTAGGCTCTCTCCTACTGATAAACCTTTGACGCCAGTCAAAACAGTGCGCAACCTGGGAGTTATGCTGGATGAGGACCTTCAGCTGGAGACTCAAGTTAATAAGCTAGTGGGCACTTGTCTCTCTCTGATTAGAGCATTACGCACAATTCTTCCATTCCTTCCTACCAACACCAGGTCAGAGGTGGTGAGAGCAGTGATACTGAGTAGATTGGATTATTGTAACTCTCTCTATTTGGGGGCTCCAAACTCACTGATTTTGAAGCTCCAGAGGATCCAAACTATAGCTGCCAAACTGGCTCTCAATAGGCATCGTAGGTCATCTACATCGAGGGCTCTGAAGGACCTCCACTGGTTGCCAATCGGCCAGAGGATCAAATTTAAATCATTATGCATAGTGTTCAAGGCAATCCATGGGCTAGGCCCGAAACCTCTGCAAGAAAAATTCAAATGGTATGCCCCAAAAGGAATCTCCGGTCAGCAAACATCAATTTGGTGATCATGACGAGATGCAAAAAAGCTAGAACTGGCGGGAGAGCCTTTAGCGTTGCGGCGGCAAAGCTCTGGAATGACCTCCCCGTAGACATAAGACAGACTCAGGAACTGCTACTATTCAGGAAAAAGCTGAAGACATGGCTCTTCCCAAGGGAGGATTAATTTGAGCTACTACTCAATGCAGGCCGGGCTATTTGTCCTGTCTGTTTTGCACCCATACATCCTCTGATCAGTCTCAGCGCCAGGATACCCTTGGGGTGACAGCTGCGCGGTACAAATATACCTTACATTACATTACATTATTGATGGTGCGCAGTCCTGCCCTGTAGTTTTGTAACAGGGATGCGCAGCAACATTGCTTGCAGCGCAGCCCAGCAACAAAACCTGCTGAAATGAGGCCCCAAGTGTTATCTCCATTTTTAAGACCAGCTATTTTCTGGTCTTAAAAAACTGCCTCTAACTGCAGTTAGAGGCAGTCTTTTTGGTCCTCCAAACTTAAGGAATCCCCTTGTAAATATCGCAAAGTGGGGTTAGCGGCCGTTTTTGCACGGGAACACCTCCCTTGCATGTCATTATCGCTAACAGAAGTGGCGATCTTTATAATGGACGTTTTCGCCGGAAAACTGCCGCTAACAGAGGTTAGCGACAGCTTGTACATATGGCGATAGAAATATCGCCGCAAAACCGGCGGAAAAGTGCCGCTAACGCGGTGTTAACTCCTTGTACATATGCCCCTTACTGTTCTAACTCAAGTCCCACAAGCCTTGGGAAAAGTGCATATCTTTGTTGGCTGGGTCCAGATTTACTAATATAACGCCAATCTCACATATATTGGAGAAGGTTTATATATTGGCGGGGGTGGTGCTATTTACTATTCTAACTCTAGTACACTGTTTATTGGGGAAAATGAATATATTTGGTTGTGCCAAATTTACTGTTTTAACTCCAGTCCCAAATCCTCGTGTTGCAGTACATTATGATCATTTTGGTTACCCATGTGTGCGTCAATGCTACATCGTATAAGTTTTTCACTTTGTTTGGAGCTCATAAGAGGAAGAGGAGTTTAGCATTGTTGGTTTACAACAAGGTAAACACTGATACAGCATAATGCTTAAGTCAGGTATCAAATAGCAGTCTAGGTTGAAAGGAAACGGTTGGAGAGTGGAATAAAATAATACAATAGGCAAAACTGTATACTTAAGTCCGTATGTAAGAGTTTATTTTACACGGAACTGTTCTTCGTAAGTTATAGAATCTTATCTTCAGGGATTGTCAGTAGGGTCAAACAAGTCAATTCTCACAATCTTTCTTGTCACACTTTGTTCCAAGATGACCTTGCTGATTGGATAGATCTGGCGCCTTCTGCACTAGAATAGCCTTCGAAGAGAACACATATATTTGAGAAAAATAATAAAACATTAGCAAATGTTATGTTATGTTATGTTATAACAACTTTTATAGCGCGCTAATACCCATAGGTGTCTAGGCGCTTAAGGACCGCATACTGTAGGGGAAATTAGTTTTTAAAAAGCCATGTTTTAAGATTCTTCCTGAACTCAATCAAAGAAGATATCTTCCTAAGAGCGAGCGGAAGGGAGTTCCATAGCCTAATAGCACCATGTCTGAAACTCCTCCCCCAGTTCATCGTCCTGACTCTGGAGGTGAGCATCAGGAAAGCATTAGCCGATCGTAATTGTCTGCTGGGGAGTACCAACTAAAGGCCTGCCATAGAAATCGTGGACCTACTCTATAAAGTGCCTTGTGCACTATACAAAGTGCCTTGAATTTCACGCCAATCGGATTCCTTGCCAATGTTGAGTGAGCGACATGGTTGACTTCTGCAATGTGCTACTGTTTATGTTAAAAGTATAGAAAATTCTGTACCTTTAGGGACGCCATCACCTTTCTTTAAGCAAGGTCTCAGGTCTTTAGAGTATGTAGCTAAACCCAATGCACTGCACAAAGATATGTATTTAAATTAGCAAGCCTCACTGTGAATTGCTCAAAACCTTCTTTAAGCCGCACCTGTAACAAAAAGATGGCAGAAAGTGCCCACAGTTCCTAATTTGAGCTGGTGGTTTCTGGTGCTCGGCAATGGCACTTAATTGTCAACACCGATGCTTATGACTGTCTGCCACATGGTGGCGCTGTCTGGCTAATTTAGAGATGACCACAACAACAGTTAATTATTAACGCAGTATACATTAAACATGACTACTACCTACCCCCCAAACCATTCTTATAGCTTTGGAGCCTGAAATAGCCAGAATTGTCATACTTGTAGGAGTGTGATGGTTAGTAGATGAGTTGTTACTATCATTGGCAGCATGGTTTGGGCAATGTGTGGGGCCTCCTGGCGAGAGCCCTGGCACTTATTTATTTTTACGAATTAAACACTGTCTACTGCTGACATTATGCAAAACAGGCTGCACTTAGCAGTATGTTTAGATACACCAAAGCAAACAGAAACAAGCAAAGAGTAAACTGTGCCTGGCAGCACATGAGGGAAAGCAAAGGAAGCTGTGCTCAGTTTAAGACAACTGCTATCAGGAATAATAAAGCAGACCGTGGGAGCCATCCTGGCTGGCAGAAAAGAAGGATGAGGGTACATGCACACAGACTGTAAAGCAGGCTAGTGCAGGAGAATTAACCCCTCAGCTCTGCTGTCATCTGTTTCTCAATTCTGAGACCACAGTGGAAGGCAGGGCAGCCAGTGGAAGTGTAGGAGTCTCCACCAAAAGAGGAAATGGGGGGATCGATCTCAGGGAGACATTAAAGTAAATGAAACTGGACTTTAAGCAGGTATAAAATTAGTTCGATGTTGGTTCTGTATTTCATATTTTTTCAGTCATGAACAATCATGCAAATTAAACATTGCCAAATAGTCATGGACGTCAAATGGGAGCAGGGGTTGCCAACCCTGGATTACTTTGTGGTACCACTGCCCTTGCCCTTCCTATCCAGGTCTCACAGGACATGAAGGCATTGGTAGGTCCAAGGTATCAAGAAGAATAAAATCGAAATGTGTTTCCAAGAGCCCAGTTTAATTTTTGTACTTGTTGCCCCCTCCTCACAAGTTCAGCAGTAATCAGGACTCCATTGAGGGCCTGAGATTGAACTAAAAGTTATGCCTGTGATGTCATCATAGGTCAAAGGTTATATCATGTCACTTTGGCAACCCATAGAATTTTGTTGAGTCGCCGTCCATCCAAGCTGTTCAGATTCACATTCTCTGAACCATTCTTCTGTAAAGATGTCCAGACATGACAGTGAGTTGTCAAATAGTGTTTTGCCAATGATTGGATCTCATTTCCCAGAGAGATAGATGTGACTTTATTAGAATTTGTTGAAGTGAAGCAGATTTACTAACAAATCACGCCATCCAGGCCAGCAAGACAATTTGCTGTGCTGTGTAAAAGATAGAGGGCAGGAATGCGCCATATTTACTAACATATGGTGCACTGCTCTCTCTCTACGATGGCACACACAGTGACACCAAGTGCCAATGCAGGCACCATTGCGTCATGGTGCAAGGATGCCCGCGTTACAACCAGGATTGTTTTTGTGCAGAAAGGGACACCTTACTGCAACAAAACAATCCTCTGAGGCTCTTCCTCTTTTGAGCATGCTGCAGAATGCAGCACATGTTGAAAGAGGAAAAAACGAGGAGAAAAAACATATTTCTTCTCTTTGTACCTCACCTGAGAAGGCGTAGCATTTTGATGCATTCCCAGGTTTACTAGTCTTAGAAAATCTGGGAATGTGCCAAAAACCATGGGTGGATGCGTGGGAACACCCACGCTTCACCCATTGAATGCGTTCCCAGGGAAAAGTAATGCAAGGCAGCAGCTTGTGCTGCCTTGCGTAACTCCAGATTTACTATGCCACATCATAGCCATGCCAAGTGGCTTTGCGTGGCTTAGTAAATCTCACTGAAGATCTTGCGTTGTCTTGCACCACCTTGCATGACGCAGTGGCAACATAAGGGCTTCATAAATCTGGCCCTAGATCTGCAGGGTGATAGAAGGAAAAGACTGTGGACTGTGTGTTAATCAGTGATATGCCTTGGCATCATTTTTTCAATGCTTGGAGCCTGTCTAGATTCTCCACTCAGCCTGGATTTGCAGAATGCCTCCTGAATCAGGACTGGAGGTCCTCAAAGGAGGAGTCTGTCTTCCTGTGGAATGATTTGAGAATTGTGATGAAGCCTCAGAAGGTGGAGCCTAGCCTGGACTCACAATAACAGTGCAAAGTAAATCAAGATTTCGATTGGAGGCAATCCACCCCTCTTGCTCCCAGAACGCTACTGGTTTACCAAAGTGGTGTTGTGGCCTCCCTGCAGAATGTGATGAGGGGTCCCTGAGTCTCCCATATCTCACAGATATTCATTGACCTTGGGCTGAACGGGGCCCCCATGAATGGTTGTAGGTCTCTTGGAGTGTTGGGGTCCTCCTGCAGAGCAGAGGCCTGGTTACTCCCCTGGATCACCCATACACCAAAGACCTGATTAAAATTCTGAGCTCAGCATCGAATGCACAGCTGACAACTGTGACCAGACAAAAACTCTCTGCACAATACTCTCTTACCTAACTACCCTCACTAAGTCTTGGCTAAACTTACACTTTCCATATGCCAGCTGGATGATGTCTACATTGCTTTCCTGGGATTACCTGCAGGTCAGACCATCTTGCAGAGGTTGCAAAATGCACCCCCAGTCGTCTCCTTCTAGAAAAGACCTTTACAAAGATCCACACTGAACAAATGATTAATCTAGAATTCATAAAAAAACTTTAACTTTATCGATATATATAATAATCAGTTCATGTTCATTATGCACAGTTTGCTATGTATTTACAACTTTTTTGCATAAGGACTGTAACATAGTTGACTCGTCGTTCAGAACACAGGAGGCGATATGGTGAAGAACGAAGTAAGTTTATGTAGAGTTACAACGGAAAGACCTTAGCCACAGCTGTCGTCCATCAAGTGCTTCACAGGACTCCTCGCAGGGAGCCTCACTTAGAACCTTAGTAACCTTGACATTCTACAGCATGCAGTGGCGGGGGACAAACCATTGTGCCTAGAAGAAGGAGGGGGTGGGGGCGGGTGAGGCTAAACATAACATTGCTCCCCTGGGACGGTGGATACCACAAGGACACAGCCCCAATCATTACTTTTAACTAAATGCAGAAAAGCTAAATATGGTCCCCCTTTTCCGTTTAAAAGAGTTTGTGCCTTGCTATTTCTTCTATGGATTACAAATACCCACATCCAATGGGAAATTAAGGCGTGAATTGGGACACTGGGGTGTGAGCCACAGGGGGCTCAGCCAGAGTAGGGGAATAACCCTTTTCTGATGCTGGTGGTACAATTCAAGAAGGCGATATGATAAGTTATAGATCATAAGCGAGGAGAGCATTTAAATAAAAGTTAATTGTTACATTAACTTTGTCATATGTGCTGCAAATACGCCGCTTATAGAACTTTCCAAGCAAAAGAAAGAAAACTGAAGACGTTTCCAATTGTTACACTTTAACACCAACACTTTTTTCAGCCTCTGTACAAACATATGCATTTAAATGCATGCAACCTTCTTTAGATGCAAGTGTGGAAAACATCTCCTTCAAACTTACATCACAGATCAGAACTAGTGCAACTGCAAAAACTTGGCAAACATTTACAGGTGATTTAACAGAATTTAAAATATGGCACTTTGAACACTAAACAGGATTTCAGTTTTAGAACAGACCACATGGAGCCAGAATCCGATTAGCAAGAGGTCAAGTAGCAGATTCCCAGAGTACAAGAATCTTATATAATGGGGAACACCTCAAAAAGATGAGCTTCCTGCAATAACATTGACTCTCCAAGTGTGGTTGCTGCTTGTGGAATTGACAGACTGGGCCCAGTGGTCATTTTCTGATCTCACTTTTTATGTATTAATTTCTACAAGCAAATGTTTTGCTGTTTAAACAAAAATTATAATCTTTGTCTTGAATTATCTTTTTTGCTGACTTTTTTGAGTGAGGTATAATTGGATGCCACTGATCGCTTGTGCTCAGTCATCTTGTTCTTTTCCCATTTTCTATTCCAGCGGACCTCATGTAGGAGTTCACTTAGACCAATACGTAGGGGCATATTTATCATTGTGTTGTGTTGCCCTTTTGCCACGCAAGGGGGTGCTAGGGTGACACAACAACAAAGTCAGTTTTATCAAGCCACGCAAGACCACCTCGCTTTGACCTGCTTGGCTTGATAAACCTTGATGGCCTTTGATACGGTCCATCACGATATTCTGATGGACCGACTCAAGGCTTGTGGGGTCCAGGGGAAAGCTTGGGATCTTCTTAAATCTTTTTTATCAGACAGGGGACAGATTGTATCCCTAGGTAAATTTCAGTCCAAGCCCTTTGCACTGCCATGTGGTGTACCGCAGGGATCATCACTGAGCCCCACACTCTTTAATCTGTATGTCTCATCATTGGCCCCTTCATCAGTACATTTGGGTTTGGTCTCACTTCCTACGCTGATGACACACAAATTGTGGTGTCTCTATTACCTGGCCAAGAGCTGGGAATAGATAAACGGTTTCAGGTCTGTATGGAATCTGTAGGGAGATGGATGGCAGATAATTGCCTAAAACTGAATTCAGGAAAAACGGAAGTAATGCTGTTTGGGAACAACCTTAATTTTTGGACTCCTAATTGGTGGCCTGCATCCATGGGGTCACTCCCTACACCCTCAAAAAAGGTGAAAAATTTGGGTATAATCCTGGATGAGAAACTTTCCTTTGGGGCCCAAGTAAATGCAGTAACTTCAACAACAGTGCATGTTCTTAGAACTGTCAAGAAGGTATTGCGGTTCTTACCTTCGGGGACCCGGCAAACGGTAGTCACAGCATTGGTCATGTCGAGACTGGATTACTGTAATAGCCTATATCTAAACATACAACAAAGATTTCTGTATAAGCTTCAGCTGCTACAAAATGCCGCGGCCAGATTACTTACGGGCACTTCCAAGTTTTCTCCAATCTCCAAGGAGATCAAAAAACTGCACTGGCTCCTGGTGAGGAACCGGGTGCATTTTAAATCTCTCTGTATGGTCTTTAAAGCACTTCAAGGCTTAGGACCAGATCATTTAAGGCGCCAGTTCCAATGGTACATACCGGCAAGAACTCTTAGATCTCTGGGAGCTAAGCTGGTTGTAGTCCCACCAACAAAAAAAGCTCAATGGGGAGGCAGAAGTTTCTCTTCATGTGCAGCAAAAGCCTGGAATGATTTGCCATTCTATTTGAGAAATGCCACCAATCTTCTAGCTTTCAGGAAGGGGTTAAAGACCTGGCTTTTTGATAAATAAACCTCTTTTTCAGCTCAGCATTAAGGAGTAGTAACTAGCGCCAGGACACCTCCGGGTAATCGTGCGATCTAAAAGTTCCCATAACATAACATAACATAACATAACCTGGAGTAAAGCAACGCAGCGCAAGTCGCTACCTCGTGTTACTCTGCCGCAGGAAGGCGTTCCATGCGTGGAGCGTGAGTGTTCTCACACATCTGCCCATGAATTTTGGCTGTCTTCCCCGATTTACCATCACTGGTAGACTTGGGAATGCGTCAAAAAGCTACGCCTCCCCAGGAGAGGCGTAATGAGAAGAAATATCTTTACTGCTCCTCGTTTTTTCCTGTTTCTCTATTTGCAGCACACAGAGAAAGAGGAAAATAACTCAGAGGATTGTTTTTGTACAGGAAGGTGCCCCTTCCTGCAAAAAAACCCCAATCCTACTTGGAACGCCAGTGCATAGAAAGGACTGGAGTATGCCGTATAATGTTAAATACTTCGCATTCTTACCCTTTCCCTGTCATGCAGCTCAGCAAGGTGGCCTGCTGCATTGCACTATGTGAAAGTTTGATAAACGTGCCCCCTGGTGTCTAGACCATGCTAGAACATGTACTGAGCAATGTAGCTAGATACATCCTCAGTTGTATCTGTAAAGTATGCTACAAAAATGCAAATGAAAAAGAACGACTCAGAAGTGAATGAATAAAAGGAAATTGGGAAGTGGTGTTTTCTATTCAGAAACATTCCTAGATGTATGCATAGAAATCGGCACCAGCCACAAGGGTCTAAGCATACTCGGGTGACATATCCTGTGGGGTTCTATTTCCTCGGTGGAGAATCCCTCACGAGGGAAGGAGTCCCTATACAAACGCACATTTTTTCCCTTTCGCTCAGATAAAGTGCGGGACGTAGGACTGGAGAAAGTCCTTCCCAAATCCTCCTTCTCTCACCCTCCTCTCATTCTGGAAGTGAAATTGACCCATCTCTTGGCTGGAGTACCTTTGTGGTCGGTTTGGAGTCTGACACTGCTCACACACCTACATGTTTGTGAGTACTCCCCAACTTCCAAGGCAAGCCCCTCCTTGGAATACCCCCATCCGCACCCTGTGAGCATTTTTTGCTACTGCAGAAATATGCTGTAGTAAATCCATTTAGTCTTGCCTGGAATCCTTTGTTGACAAACTAACAAGCATAAACAGAGGTGTGCGACCAAAAGTGCCTTTCTGGAGAAGGGCAAATATTTATCAAACAGAACAATGTCTAACATTTTATTTTGTCATACTCCCCCGCCACCCCTCCCCCATGAATCTCATTATTGTGACAGTCACGATCAGATCTGCTTCACACTAAGACAGTTAAATCGTTTCAAACTGTTGTTCCTAATCATCAGTTGCACACATCTTAAAATAGACTTAAAACACTTTGCGTCAAAGAAAACCACAATTCAGACTGTGTAGTAATCCATTTATTTACCCTTCATGACCCACTCAGCTAACATCCACATATTTCTCAATTATTTGATGCGAATGAGAACTAATTTTCCAACATCTCCATTTGTTTCAATCTCAGGCTTAAAACCAATTTTGCAGAAACAGGAGTAAAGTTCGACCCAATACATCACTAACCTTGTGAAATGGCATTGTGACCATTATGACTCCTGACAAGCTATTTAATTGGTGCTCCCCACCTCCAGCTCTTATTTCTTGAGTCTTTCCCTTGAGCGGCGCCATCAGGCTGGCGCCACAGCCGCCATATTACAGAATCTGCAGTCTGGGGCAGCTCTGGTCACTGGGCACTACTGTACTGTGCAGGGTTTTTAAAGAGCCAGCAAACACCCAAGAGGTTCTCAACGCTGATTGTTCACCTGATAAAAACTGTACAAGCGAGGTTCTTTCTGAAGTAGAGCTAGAAAGAGTCAAAGCCGAAGGCCAGGAAAAGGCTGAGAAAGATATTGTCGGAGGCACCTGGATTCAAATAATTTGTATCAATAAGGTGAGAGACAATGAGGGCTGTCACTGCTGTTCATTTATTTTTGAGTTCTATATAGCGCAAGATAGACCCGAAGGTATCAGAGCGTTTTACAGGTTATGTGAAGAAGGACAATTGAACTATATGCGAAGATTTGCCAGCGGTGGCTCCTCTGTTGAAGGCGGAGGAGCGTCGCAAAAAGGACAAAAAATGATAATAAAACAATGTTATTATTATTTTATTTTTCAGTGCTACGGTGTGGCTGTGCTATCCTGATGGCCAGCAGCAGCCAGCAGGGAGGAGAGTGGCGGGCACCATAAGTGCGCACGACGATTCGGCTGGCCGTCTTAGGACGGCCTAACAGTCATGTGCATTTAGCATTTCTGAAACCAACTGTATTGCACAGCCTGGTGGAGAACACTCCCAGACACTATCTGAGCGGCAAACCAGGCCAGGTAATATTATTACCATCATGATAGCAGCATCGTATTGGCTTAGGGGAGCATGTGTGCTGCCGGGAGTCAGGAACAGAAAGGACGCAGGAGAAGCGGCGGCCGTACACAGGTAAGTGATCTTTTATTTTGACTTTTCAAACCCCCCCCTAGCTGCCCCACCACTTCTGGTTGCCAGCAGCCGCCACTGAGATTTGCGTGGGTCAAACTTGTCCCACAAGGGCAGTGTCTAGATAATTTCATGCAGTTCCCCTCAATGGTACAAATATGACAAGATGATGGCTTTTACTGAGAGGAAGGAGGAGCAGAGATGAGAGAAATGGAACCCCAAATTGTGAGCTGACTCAGCTGGTAGAGGGTAGTTCTCTGTCTACCAAGTCCAGAAGAGGATAACCTGAAGTCTATGATGGCGCTCAGCACTGAGATACCACTGGTATAAGAGTTCACCATTAAACACTTACAGCTCATCCATGATCTACCCTCAAGTTGATGGCACTTAAAGTGGGATGTTGTTTTCACCCACATCAGCCTACAGCTGGAGGATAGCCTGAGTGCCATCGACCTGCATGCAAAAGATGAAGCTATAGGAACGGATGAGAGTGGCCAATAGCTGCATGTACATTTTTAACAAGAAGAGTGATGTGGAGGGACCTCATAGGTAATATACTCTGCCTTATAGGAAAATGGAGGAATGACAAGTCAGAGAAGATTTAATACAGTCCGGTTTAGGGATGAAAGTCCCTTGGCGCAATGTACATTATGCCTGAGCAAAATTTTAACTATATCAGCACGTCACGTAATTCATGAATTTTGCATTACACAATATTTGTAAAATTGCTTGAAATTTTGCATTGTGAATTTTTGCATTAGTTTTGTATGCATAAAGTCCAGTTCACGCAGAAAATGTCAGACATTTTCTGCCCAGGTCAGTTTCTTTTTGGTATCTTGTGAGACTTTTTTATGCAAAGTGCGCAGTTGAGTGAGAAAGTCACATTTTGCACTAAAAGCATAATTGATAAAGTGTCACCAAATTTCATGAAAAAACACAGAATTGTACACACTCCTGGTGTTTCAAGTGGCAACCAGGCTCCTTATTCTTTTTCAAGGCACCTTGTATACATTCAGTCTCTTGTGATCATATCACAAGTCTCTTGACCGTGCTCTATGTGAGTAGAGTAATTATGCTGTGTTATTCTCCAACAGAGTGCTCAATAAATCAGTCAATCAGACATTTGTACAGCGCTGCAAATTGCCAGTGCGGGTCACGAGGCGCTGGAGATGTTGTCTAATGCGAGGTGGGTTGTTCATTCGAACATCCAGGTCTTGAGTTTTCTCCTGAATTGTTGGAGCGACGGTGCGGTACTGAGGTGCAGGGGAAGGTTGTTCTATGCCTTGGCTGCCAGGTGCAAGAAGGAGCATCCTCCGCTGTTGGTTTGGCGGATCCGTGTGTTATCTTCAAGGGAGAGGGATTAAGATCGAAGGTGTCTGGTCTGTTGGTGGAAGGTGAGGCGTTTGTTGATGTATGCTGGTCCCTCGTTGTGCAGGGCCTTGTAAGCGTGGGTCAGCTTGACACTACTGGGCTATTAAAGGCCACAGAAAGTAGTACTGATTTTTTCTGCTGGTAACTATGAATATGGCACGTCAGTCCGCATGCGTTTACAACGCATGCCATTACAACGCGGTCGTTTCAACAACCGCGTTGTTACATCGCAAACCTTTACAACGCAAGTCGGAACAACGACTTGCTGTAGGGGGCACTGGATGTTGTAATAGTATAATTTACTGTTCCAACTCCAGTCTGTGCAACAGTAGGGAAGGTGTTGGATTTTAAATCCAACACCTTCTGCCCCCTAACTCAAGTCGTTATTCCGACTTGCGTTGTAAAGGTATGCGATGTAACAACGCGGTAGGTGTAAAGACCGCGTTGTAATGGCATGCGTTGTCTCGCATGCGTGGTAAACGCTGTTTACTGTAACTACTGGCCCTAGAAAGTGGTACTGCTTTTTTCTGCTGGTAACTACTGTCTCCATGCCTAGTCACTGCAAATGGTTGATGGCAGATGATTCTAGTATTGGGGTTCAGATGTTTTCACCTTGACCAGTGGGGAGACTGCTTATTGACTCCCCCTCGTAAATGTATGTAGTAAGGTATGACTAGAGCCCTTCATTACCTGTGAGCGTATGTGCCATGTGCTCAAGTGTGTCTGCATGTGGTGAGCACATGTGAGGTGGTGTGTTGTGGTGATCGATACGTGTATGGATCCACTACAGTTCTGGTGCTATGTTAACTTAGTAGTAGCCAGAGTTAGCTGTCTCTTCTTCCTGCATGTCCCCTGTGCTGCACTTCAGATTCCACATTTAGTGAGACAGAGATGGCAGGAGACAGAGAGGGAGAGCACAGCGGCAGTATGGAGGAACCCACAGGGCTAGCATGAGAGGAGCTACCCCATAGGAGGAGCGAGAGTAATGCCAGCAGTTGGAAAATGGTGACCAACATGAGGATCCTGGTGAGAAAAGGGATAGAAACTGCATTTCCAAACTGTACACTCATTTTCATACAACATGTGAAGCCGAATCCTGTTCTACATTAGATGGTTGTGAGAGACCCATCTGCTGTAATGGGGGTCTAAGGTGGGAGGGTAATAGTGTGCAGGTATAAGAATCCCATACTGTATATCAAAAATATTCAGCAAGTCACCTAAGAGGTGTGTGAGCTTACAAAGGAGCCAAGCCTTCAGCCTTCTTCCTTTTTTTGTTCACCAAACTACAGCGCGACTTACAACTTGATCAACCCGCCCCCCTGATCAACACGCCCCCCTGGTAACACGCCCTCGCTGATCAACATGCCCCCTGATCAACACGCCCCCTGATCTACACGCCCCCCCGATCAACACGCCCTCGCTGAACAACACGCCCCCGATCAACACGCCCTCGCTGATCAACGCGCCCTCGCTGATCAACAAGCTCCCCTGATCAACACGCCCTCGCTGATCAACACGCCCTCCCTGATCTACACGCCCCTGATCAACATGCCCACTGATTAACATGCCCCCCTGATTAACATGCTCCCCTGATTAACGGGCCCTGATCAACATGTCCCCTGATCAACAAGCCCCTGATCAACACTCCTCCCGATCAACATGCCCCCGATCAACATGTCCCCGATCAACATGTCCCCTGATCAACACGCCCCCTCTGATCAACACGCCCCTCTGATCAACACGCCCCCTGATTAACGAAGATCCAGATAAACAAACCCTCCTGATTAACACGCCCCCTGATTAACACGCTCCCCTGATCAACACGCCCCTCTCCCTGATCAACACGCCCCTCCTGATCAACACGCCCCCCTATCAACAGGCCTCCCTGATCACACGCCCCTCAGCAAATGCTGAGCACAATGTAATGGGAAAGGGAGACAAACCAATCTCCCAGTTAGATAACATGAGTACAAGTATGTGTGTGCTCAAGTGCAAATCACTCATTGGTATCTGAGTAATCTCAGATCACACTCCCTTCCACTGAGATGTGTTTACTTAGCTGAATCCGTGATATTTTGGAAATGTATCCTAGAGATAGAGGGGCTTATTTTCAAGCCCATTGCGCCGTCGGTGCATCACTTTTATTGATGCACTGGCAGTGTAATGGGTTCCTCATATTTACAAGGCCACGTAAAGTCACCCTGCGTCACTTTTCATGGCCTTGTAAATCTGTTTCCCTTTCACGCATAACTCTGTGTGAAAGGGGCGTTCTAGTGGTGTTGCTGTGGGTGTTCCCCCGCAATATCCCTAGAACTTGACGCATTCCCAGATTTACAACATTTTGTAAACCTGAGAATGTGTCAGAATCCTACACCTGCGCAACGAGGAGAAATACTTTTGTTTCTCATTTTTTCCTCTTTCTATGCGTGCTGCAAGAGGAAAATACTGTTAATAATTGTTTTTGTGCAGGGAGGTGTCCCTTCCTGCACAAAAACAATCATCCCTTCAGGGCAGGCACCCTTGTAAATATGCTGCGGCACATTGTGCCACGGGAGAGTAAATAAAAAGTGACCTCAATTACATATTTTGATGCAAGGCAATGCAGCAAGCGGCCCTGCTGCAGTGGCGTGCATAAAAATAAAAGGGCATGAATGCGCCATATCTAGAAGATACGGCACACTCCTGTCTTTCTCCGCTGCACCTGCGCACAAACAGCTGCAGTGTGCCAGCGCAGGCACCCTATGTGTGCATTGTGCAGCACACATAGACAGAGGAAAACACTTCTCATGATTGTTTTTGTACATGAAGGTGTCCCCTCCTGCACAAAAACAATCACCCCTGCAACGCAGTCACCCTTGCTCCATGGCGCAAAGGTCACTTTGTTGACGCATGGCAGTCCATTGTGCGCCAGCGGAGGGGGAAAGGACAGGAATGCGCCGTATCTCATAGATGCTGCCCAGAGCCAAAACCTCGTCAATGAGGCCGAGAGATTGGAGTTGACATCTCTTGGGCAAAGGATTAATGTGCTTTTACTGGACCTTGTAAACCTATTTCGAGATGATATGTAGTGACACAGCCCTGACAACAACACCACAGTTCACCTGGTAAAATGATCGAACACAGATGTGTCAAAACCTGGACCAGGGTGCAAGACCATTGAATCCATTATTTATAGGCAAACGCACTGATGCCCTGTAAAGACCTAACACACAGGTTAATAAGAAAGAAATAGTCCATCCCAGACAAGAGGAGGAGGAGCTGTGGCACAGCGGCTAGAGCGTCTGACTCTGGAACTAAGGGCCTGATTCACAGAACTAATCTGAGACAAAATCCTAAACTTACTACTTTCGGTATTCACAGAAGGCATTTAGTAGTAGTAAAGTTAGGATTTTGTCTTAAGTTTGACTTAAGACAAACTTAAGACAGACTTAAGACAGACTTAAGACAGACTTAAGACAAAATCCTAACTTTACTACTACTAAATGCCTTTTGTGAATACCGAAAGTAGTAAGTTTAGGATTTTGTCTCAGATTAGTTCTGTGAATCGGGCCCTAAGAAACCATTTCTATACCCAGGCTCAGCATCGTGTGATTCTGAGCAGAGCAGAGCAGCCAATCTCCTCGTTCCTAAACACGGGTAATCGCTGGTTCCCTCGGCCATGTTCGCGATATATATGACTCCAAAAAGGAAAATCAGAGCTTGGAACAAGTGGAAACATAAAAAGGGAACAAAACAACTTTTAATAAATACGGTCACCAAGGCAAGATTACATTTAAGAAATAACTAATGACGCTTACTGGAACATTTCTCACTGTGAAGGCGCCCTCTGGTTCCACTGAAGAATGATGGATGCCTCAGAATTACTCATGAGATGGTTTCAGAGCACTGCACGCCTCCACGTGGACCAAACCAAAATAAAAAGGTGCAGTTATAATGCTTAGATTGGTCCAGAGCTCTGAAAATGCCTTAGTTTCAAAACAATGTGAGCACTAGGAAAATGCGAGCAGCAGAGCCAGTTTGTCTCAGTCATAGATCCTTACCTCAGCCTTTCCCCTGGGCCATTGGCATCCGGTGAGTAACTGGCATGTGGTGGGTAGTTGGCAGCATTGTGTGTGGCACTGATTTGTCTCTTTCCTGCCCCCGGGCCTTGAGGAATGATGCTTTCAATGACTGACGCTTCAGTAGCAGATGTGGTTGTGCTGCTGAGGTTTCCTTTAGAAGGTGGTCAAGGGTGTGGACTTAGGTACAACATATCACAAGTCATGAAGATGCCACAGATGTCTCTTTAAAAAGCTATCTTATTCTTATGGCTGCCACCATGTGTATGTTACATGTGTCACTTCCTGGGGCCACATGGCACGGTAGCCAGGGGCGCAGAGATGACCCTTCAGCAGTCTCCTCCACCCACTAGCCCTCTTTGGGGTGGGAGGCGCTGGTGAGCAAACTCCCACTGTACAGCTAGTTCATATCCCTGAAACATTATTATACGTCTCACTGTAGGAATGCAGCAGTGATAAGTGAGAACAAAATACATTAAAACTGCATTGAGAAGATTTTTTTTTTTTTAATTTCTTTTTCCTGAGTGTGACAGGTCAAAATAAAATGTTCACATTTCATAAACCCCGTAGCCATTATTTGTACATTTTCCAAGTTCTAGGGCGAAACCCCATTTTTTCCCTTTTTCCCCCTCCCATCAAGTCCTTGCCTTCTATCTTACATCACTATTGTTATCGGGATTCTTCCATCTGGTCTCCTCTCCACAGTATCCCCCCGCTTGGGATCGCACACAGATTCCCACGGTACATATTCCGCATGATCCAGATCTATTCCCACTTTTTGCAGCATCCTCTGTCTATATACACCGTTTTTTCTGCTACCATGCACCAGTCTAGGTCCCTTTCTCAATATCGCAGGCACGGCACTACCTGTCCCCCCCAGTGTTGAGCAATATTATGTTTTGCAATTATGAGTCCCAATGTGACCCAGATCCTCCCTTTCTCGCTGAGGTCTGTTGGCTTCCATATGTTGAGGAGACACCAGACAGGGTCAGGGATCAGTTCAATATTCACAACTTCGGACATTTTCCGTATTATGGCAATCCAATATTGTTGTATCCGGGGGCATTCCCATACCATGTGTTAGAATGTTCCCTCCAGGCCACACCACTTCCCACAGGTAGTCTCCTCTGTTCTTCCCATTTTAACTAAACGGGTGCACGAGTAATTTATTCTGTGAAGTATTTTTAATTGTATCAATCTGAACTTACTCAATATGGCCACTTCCTTTGGGGACGACAGGGCGTCTTGCCAATCATCTTCGTCTAGTTCCCCGATACCTGCCTGCCATTTTTCTCTGAGTGTGATGAGGGGGTCCGGGGAGTTATTTACCAGTTTCTGATCATTAGGACTATAGCCTTCTTATTCATGTGATCTATAAGGATTCTATCTTCTAATGGAGAAGACTCTGGGAGCGCCGTGCCCTTAGGAATTGCTGCCTGCAGTGCGTGTTTAATCTGCATATAGCGGAACATTTCTGTATTGGATAGTTCATATTCTTGCTGGAGCAGTTCAAATGATCGCATGTCGCCCCTCACCCACAAATCTCCCACCGGGGATATCCCTATGAGATCCCATTTGTCAAAGCCTTGATATTTGCCCATAGTATCATGTATTTCTGCATCCCAGAGTGGTGTGTGCTGCATGATTCTATTTTCCCAGCCCATCTGTTTCTGGACCGTGTGCCAAAGCTGGACTGTGGTTTTAGTTGGGCCTGTTAGGGCTAGACAACGGGGCGAGGTGTAGAGTGCTCTCATGAGTCCCCCTTTACCTAAAACGTATCTGTCCATACGGTATGCGGGATCCTCAGGCGTTTGATACACGTATTGAGTAATGGCTGCCCATTGGGACGCCCAATAATATTGTCATGTGTCGGGCATTGCGATACCCCCGTCGTACCACCCCCGGACTAATTTTTGATGTGCAATTCTCGCTGACTTTTCTCCCCACAATAGCCTTCTTTATTAGTTTTCTATTGCTGAAAAGTATTTGGGGGGCACCTGATATGGCGTATTCTGTAGTATGTAGAGGAGGCGGGGGAGCGCCATCATTTTAAAGAGGGCCGCCCTTCCTAGAAGGGAGAGGGGCAGCGTCTTCCAATGCTGTACATCGTCTTCCAAGCGCCGCAGGGGAGGCAATAAGTTACGGTTGTAGAAGAGGTCTGAATCTGTCGTTATGAACACTCCTAAATAGTGAAAGCCTGCCTTTACTACCTCCGCCTCACATGTCGTGGGAAGTGCCGGGGGCTGCGCATGTAGCAAATATATGATGGATTTGGACCAATTTATGTTGTAGCCCGAGTACCTCCCGAAGTTGGTAAATATATTCAGCACCCTGCGAATCGAGTTTTTAAGGATGCCAGATATAACAGGATGTCATCTGCGTATAGGGATATTCTATCTTCCCATTCCTCAGACCATCGCAGACCCCTGATCAATGGCTCTCCACGGACCCAAGAGGCCAGTGGCTCCAACACTAGTGCAAAAACCAGAGGCGACAATGGGCACCCATGCCGTGTTCCCCTTCCCAATGGAAATCTGCGAGATGTTGTGTTATTGACCACCCCTTGAGCAATGGGGTATGAATAAAGCAGCTTAATCCATGCCCTGAAATTTGATCCAAACCCCATTTTTTCCAACACTGTGCACATGTAGGGCCACTCTATGGTATCAAAGGCCATTTGAGCGTCGAGTGACATGACCACTGCATCCTCCCGTATTGCACCCACCCTTCCCAGTACCCCGTTAAGTCTACAGAGGTTGAGCGCTGTATTCCTCCTTGGCATAAAGCCTGATTGGTCCAGGTGTACCAGTCGTGGGATGACTTGGATGAGGCGATCGGCAAGTAATTTGGCAAGGATTTTTGGTTCCCCATTTATCAATGAAATGGGCCGGTAGGATGCACATTTGTCTTTTGGTTTTCCCTCCTTGTGAATCACCACTATGGAGGCAAGGCGCTGGTCCTCGGGCAGTGTCCCCTGCCCTCGACTCTCGATGTACATATTTTTCAAATGGGGGGCTAACGTGGTTGTTGCGATTTTGTACAGTTCGATCGGGAGGCCGTTGGGCTCCTATGTTTTCCACGATTGAATGTTACGGATCGCTTGCGCTATCTCTTCCGTTCCTATTCTTTTCAAGGAAGGCTGTCTGGCATGCCAGGTTCTGTTGGCATGCTCCTGATAGGAGCAGCGCAAAAAGGAAAGGAGGAGAATGAAGGAAATGTGACCGGCACAAATAACGAGGAATTCAAGTCACAGAAGCCTCTTGAAAAGGCGCACAGCCAACAGAACCTGGCATGCCAGACAGCCTTCCATGACAAGAATAAGCCACACCTTAAGGCTCCAAACCTTTTTAACCAGGAATACGTGTCCCACAAGAACATTTGCCCTGAAGAAGACCTTCCACATAACAACAACCCAGGTCCACCCCAGAAGGTCCAAACGCGTCAGTGTATCCCACATTGAGGCCAATAGCTAGAATCCATTACTACTGCCAGTGCACAAGCGGCACTGCACGGAAATCGTAATTTGGGACGATAGACCGGCCTAACACCAAAAGCTCTGACCTCCCTAGGGCCACAGAACAGGATTGATATGTAAATAAAAGAGAGGACCAAAGGGAATTAAGTCCCTATAACAATCATCATAAGGACACTAGTTACAATACTAGATGCTTGGACACATATAGGATTCATCCCCAAAACATTTGAGGTGTGAGGAGTTTGTAAATATATGTTGTATACATGTATTGTAGAATCGTATCGTCAGTCATTTCTAAGTCTTTGTAAAGGTAACATCTGTGCAAGTTAAAGTGTCACACGTTGTCTAAAATAATGTCACATACCAATTGTTTTGTATTGTCATGGTGTAGTATGTAAATAACCCAGGTATATGTGAAAATGTGTATATAAATTTGATAAGAAAAAAAGAAAAAAGATTAATACAAATTTGGCAAACTACCGGCAAGAGAGTATTCTTGAGAAATTCAAAAACAAGTATGGGGCATCATTTTCTATTGAAAAATTAACAAAATATTTGAACTTGAATTGGAAGACTTATGTAGATTCTTATTCTCAAATAAATGTAAATCCATGGTCTGGGAGACACATTGCTGTTGAAAGTCTACTTTGATTCCAGCCTCCACAGTCCTGAACTGAATCACTCCCCAATAGGAGATTCTTTTTGAATTACTGTCACCGTGGTTTCCATCGTGTTTGCTTTGTCCCTCGTTTTCCCCAAGTCTGCCCTGAGCAGTGCCACTTCGTTTGTGGGACGGGTATGCCCAGACGTGGGTCCCGTGCTCTCCATGCCACTGGAGTCAAGCTATCCTGGCTGATGAGGGGTGAAACCCCGAAACCGGTCCTAGGATGCTTGTTTCCAGTCCAGGGAGGACCTGGGCTGGCAGTTCGGGCTGGACTGTTCCCATTGGGCAAAGGGTCAAGACTGATTTGCATATGGCTGGGTTCAAACTGGAATGGCATGGTGAGCAAAAAACGATGGATTTAGGCCCAGATCTCTATACCGGGGTGAATGTATGACATTGTTCTGCGTTCTGTCCATCAATTGTTGTTTTTGCATTTGTCACCCCGAGTGGGACGGGTATGCCCAGACGTGGGTCCCGTGCTCTACATGCCACTGGAGTCAAGCTATCCTGGCTGATGAGGGGTGAAACCCCCGAAACCGGTCCTAGGATGTTAGTTTCCAGTCCAGGGAGGACCTGGCCTGGCAGTTCGGGCTGGACTGTTCCCATTGGGCACAGGGTCAAGACTGATTTGCATATGGCTGGGTTCAAACTGGAATGGTAAGGTGAGCAAAAAAACGATGGATTTAGGCCCAGATCTCTGTACTGGGGTGAATGTATGACATTGTTCTGCATTCTGTTCATCATTTGTTGTTTTTGCATTTGTCACCCCGAGTGGGACGGGTATGCCCAGACGTGGGTCCCGTGCTCTCCATGCCACTGGAGTCAAGCTATCCTGGCTGATGAGGGGTGAAACCCCCGAAACCGGTCCTAGGATGCTTGTTTCCAGTCCAGGGAGGACCTGGCCTGGCAGTTCGGGCTGGACTGTTCCCATTGGGCACAGGGTCAAGACTGATTTGCATATGGCTGGGTTCGAACTGGAATGGCATGGTGAGCAAAAAACGATGGATTTAGGCCCAGATCTCTGTACTGGGGTGAATATATGACATTGTTCTGCATTCTGTCCATCAATTGTTGTTTTTGCATTTGTCACCCCGAGTGGGACGGGTATGCCCAGACGTGGGTCCCGTGCTCTCCATGCCACTGGAGTCAAGCTATCCTGGCTGATGAGGGGTGAAACCACGAAACCGGTCCTAGGATGCTTGTTTTCAGTCCAGGGAGGACCTGGCCTGGCAGTTAAGGCAGGACTGTTCCCATTGGGCACAGGTTCAAGACTGATTTGCATATGGCTGGGTTCAAACTGGAATGGCATGGTGAGCAAAAAAACGATGGATTTAGGCCGAGATCTCTGTACTGGGGTGAATGTATGACATTGTTCTGCATCCTGTCCATCAATTGTTGTTTTTGCATGCGTTTGTAACAGCATCCATTCTTTGCTCTAGGGATGTGCGTACAGTCATTATTGCTTTCATGATGTCTTTTAGGGAGGGTTTATCTGTTTCTGCGTGCGGCTGGGCCGCTGCAGTGACCGGGGGCGGCGTTTCCGCTTCCGCCACGTGGGTTCTATTTGTCGTGAATTTGTCTAGTTTAGTCTGGTGTCCTCCTTTCGGCCCCCTCCCCCATCATCGTCGCAGGGCGAGTGGAGTATTTAAGTTTACGTGTTTTTCGGAGTTTGAGGGATACACTCCGCCACCTGCTCGTGTGGGAAAATTTCCCTCTCCACTCGGCCTGTCGGGTTTCTCCCACCAAACCAGCTCCTTCAGGGTTTCTGCTTTATACCCAAGTCTCATTAACTCCACGCAATCTCTTCTAACCCTGAGTAATTGCGCTGAATTGCTCCACTCAGGTTCCGATGACTCTATACAGCAGGGAAGAGTATCCGCTAAGTGCACGATCGTGGTCCTCGGGCCTTCAGTGCACGGCGTGTGTTTCGAGTCCTCACCGTGGCCCTCCTGAGTGCGTCGAGGGCCTCTGCTCTGCCCCCCTTATTCTGTGCCCAGGGACTGTATCTTGAGGGTTGGGCGCCAATCTCTTTGGGCTCCACGCCGTGTGTTATTCACTGTTTTGGCCTCCCCGCTTTCCCCCTCGCGTCACTTAGCTTATTCTTATTGCGGGGGGGCCTGCTTAGCTTCACTCCATCGTCCCAGAGAGGGGGCGGGAAAGTAAAGAAAGGGGGAGGAGAAGGCCCCCACCGCACACGGAATGGGTCACTCCTCCCCTTCCCTCACGACTTTGTATCGTGTCACCCTCAACACCCTGCCCCAATTTTATGGGCTAGGGGCACAGCCTCTGTTGTGTGGATATTCGTCGCACCAGCTCTTTGTCCCCTTCCTGCACCTCCGGTTGCTCAGTCCCTCTGCTTCTTCCTCCCCGCTTCACTCGGGGGGTGGGGGGAAGCTTACCGGGCAGGCACGGCTACCGCCTCTTCACACAGCAGTCCTCTCCTTTCGTGTTCCGTGGTGTGTGCACGACGCCGCCCGCTTTCCTGCTTGGCCTCTCACGCTAGGTCCCGGCTTCATCAGCCGGGAAGGCCTGATGTCCGGGATCGGTTCCACGATCCTCTTCATGCCTCGGAACCGCCGCAATCACCTCAGCGCTGCTTTCGGACACGCTGCTATCTTCGGCTTCCCAGTTACGGATCAATTAAACGGATTTTTGGGGGTTTCTGGTGGAGTTTCTCTCGGAGCTGCGCTAGTCAGCGGCCATCTTCTTTGGCGCTTAGCCACGCCCCGAGAAGAATTATTGCATTTTTTTCTTGGCCACGTTTCCATTGCAAGATTAAAGATATTACCTGTCTGCTTATCCCTGCAAACCGCAGGATAGATATGGTCAATTGCATTATTGTAAATAATCCGGACAATTCACCAGGACAAGGTTTGACTCACTGCTCCGAGTCACCCACTCAGTGTCTGGGAATTTAAAGGACCTGTCGCAACCCAGGGATTTTCACTGTCAGGGAACGGTTGCCAATACTGCTCTGCCCTAGAGGTGTGGCCATTACTACCAATAGACAGCAGGCCAACAGACAGCCCGAAGAGTGGTTTACATGATTTGTGCAAAAGAAAGTCCTGTGTGTATAGGGCAGAAAGGAGCAATCCTGAGGTGTAATGCAGTCACTTGAAATATTGTACTTATAGTGAGAATCCTAAACCATGCCGAAAGGATGTGCGATCAATTCAAACTACTCGTGTGTCGCTTGGTTACTGTATTCCAGATCGCACTGAAATAGCAAAGGTAATTATAAAATCTTCATGTTAGCAGAGTTTGCTTCAACTGGGTTAAAAAGTACTCTGTATCACTGGATCATTTGGGAATGTCTGAGAAATTAAAGAAGAAAAAGCCAGAAACTACTTAGATGCTTTTTAGGTCGAGCCTGAGCCAGCACGCAAGAGCTGCTCTGGCGATCTGTTGTAGGTAGAGTACGGAGAAGAAGCCCGGCCCATATTTTTCATTGGCTTGTGTCTTTGTCCTTCGTAAATGCTGGCGTTTGATTCCTTCATAGGCTTGTTAGTCCCTCCTTAGTACGGCCATGTCGTCATTTGTATCCTCCCATGGCTACTGTCCTCTTTACTTGGTTGTTACACGGTACGAGTACTTTTTTTTCTTTATTGAGCTTTTCCTACATTAGGCACGACGACGTGCTTCGCTTACATTCAGCGCGCCATGCCCGCTTTCACTTTCGAAGCAGGGACAATGGCGACCGTTTATTTGCAATGCCATAGGTCTCGCATTTTAATGCGAGACCTATGGCACTGCAAATATTTATTTGTTTAAATGTCTTTAGCACAGAAAGGAAAGGAACGTGAAGGCAGGAGGCTCCGAGCGAGGTGTTTCTTCTCTCCGCTCCTCAGAGTGCCAGGGAAGCCGCAACACGGCAACATGGTGTCATTTCAAGGGTAGGAAGGGTGTGCGGAGAGGACAGAGCATCGTCACAGCTTTAGGCAGGAATCTTAGGTGTGGAAACAAAAACCTCTCCGAAATGAGAGCTGGTCTGGGAGTCGGTGGGGGCTCCCTTCACACGGCACAGCCCGTCTCTGAGCAAAGGAGCCCCGCTTCCGTTGCATGTAGACTTCTGCCTCCGTTCGCGTTTCAGGATTTTATTTTTAATGCCCTTGGTATGTCAAAATTAAAATTCACCTGTGACACCCCCGACCCACACCACACACTTTCACCCCACCCACACACTCAGAACGCAGACATTTTCATTTTCTGCCAGAAGTGATTTAGATCACCTTGGGGGTCCTCAGAAGTTGACAACATTTTTGTTGATCGGCTTCATTGTGGTGCTGAAATCTGTTTTGCAGAAGGATCGTCAATGTCATTTCTATTGCGAATATAAAGAAAAACATCAACAGAGATGTAATCGTTTTTATTTAATAAATAAATGGATGTAATAGTTTTTATTTAAACATACATAAATAAATAAACTCCGCTCTATGAGATACGATAGGAGTGTGTTGGGTAGTCGTAGTATGCTTAAACTAACAACTAGTAATGCTTTTTCTCGCAGGGCACTTTGCTCGGATTGTTCCCACCTGTCTCAACATTCGATGGACAGTTCCTACTTTTTGGGAGAAAGTTATCATTCTTGTCAATTACGTTTGATTTAAAAACAAGAGTGCGCTGCATGTACCTTAACCTCCAGCAGAAATTTCCATTACAGCAGCAAAATATTTTTGTGTGTTCTGTCTTTGGCAGCTCACTTGTATTTCTTGCGTGCCCCAAATGCCCCCGTATTTAGTCTGTAAGCACTATTTACTTTATTGAGTTTCTCTTTCTGCAGACCGGACAAGCTCTGCTTCAGCTGAAACCACTTGTGTTTTTTGAAGCAGCACGGCTGTCCCCGTAACACGGGCGCCTGCTATCAATCACTTTAACCCGGCATTATCTCGTGTCTGTTTCAACACACCCCCCAAGTAAAATGGATTTAGAAATGATTAGCAAACTAAGTCATGTGAATTCCAGGTAGCACATAATCCTGTGCTAATGGGCTGAAGCTGACAACAGCCCATCTGTGTCACATGTCATCTGTACTAAAGCCACCTGACGGGTTGTTTTCAAAAGTCTGTTTTATTGACAACAACAACACCACCACCACCAATACCACCACCACCACCAATGCCACCACCACCACCTGTACCACCACCAATACCACCAATTCCAATACCACCACCAATACCACCACCATCACCAATACCACCACCAACAAAACC
The DNA here is from genome assembly GCA_963921515.1 of Calotriton arnoldi. NCBI lineage: Eukaryota > Metazoa > Chordata > Amphibia > Caudata > Salamandridae > Calotriton > Calotriton arnoldi. The sequence goes on along the minus strand of CAWUFW010007805.1, from coordinate 282,038 downwards.
ACCACCTCCAACAATACCACCACCACCAATACCACCACCACAATACCACCACTACCAATACCACCACCACCACCATCAATACCACCACCACCAATACCACCACCACCAATACCACTGCTACCACCACCACCATCATCACCACCACCACCAATGCCACCTCTACCACCACCACCAATACCACCACCAATACAATACCAACAATACCAATACCATCACCACCAATACCACCAATACCACCAACACCACCAATACTACCACCACCAATACCATCACCAATACCACCACCAATACCATCACCAATACCACCACCACCACCAATACCACCATCGAACATACCACAACCAACACCAATACCACCACCAATACCACTAATACCACCACCACCAATACCAGCACCAATACTACCACCACCAATACCACCACCACCAATACCACCACCACCACCACCGATACCAATACCACCACCACCAATACCACCAATACCACCACCAATACCAACACCACCACCACCACCACCTATACCACCACCAATACCACCACCACCACCTATACAACCACCAATACCACCACCACCACCACCTATACAACCACCAATACCACCACCACCAATACCCTCACCACCACCAATACCCTCACCACCACCAATACCACCACCGATACCACCACCAACACCAATACCACCACCAATACCAATACCACCACCAATACCAATACCACCACCATCAATACCACCACCACCAATACCAATACCATCACCACCAATACCACCAACACCAATACCACTAACACCACTAATACTACCACCACCAATACCATCACCAACACCACCACCAATACCAACACCAATACCATCACCAATACCACCACTGTAGGAGAGTAGGATCTGCTTCACATGGGTACCCCCACTTTTTGCTGATGCTTCACTGTTTTTCGACTTTAGTCTGGCTGGGGTCTTCTAATCAGAACCCCAGCCTAGCTGCTTCCTCTCTAAAATGGTTTCCATGTGCCTTAGGCACATCTCTGATTGGAATCTGGAGTGCCCTTGTAAGTCCCTAGTATATGGTATACTATGTACCCAGGGCATAGGTACCTCAGAGGCCTGCCAGGGGCTAAAGCATGTATTATGCCACCCCTGGAAGGCCAGCCAAAGGACACCACAGGTCTGCTACTGCAGCCTGGGTAAGGTGGTGCATGCACTCCTTACTGTGATATAGGTTACCTATATCACTACATACATACACACATATAAACCTATAAGTCACTCCTATGGCAGGCCTTATCAATCCTGAAGGCAGAGTGCTTGGTTCCTATGTGAGAGGGTGCCCCTGCATGAGCAGAGCCCCTCTGCAGCGTTCGGAGACCCTTCTCTGATGCTGTTTGTAGTGCAGCCTGACCATATACTCTTAAGCGCATTATAACCTCGCGTTAAATGCTAACTTTGGGATGGCTGCACGGAAACATGTCATGTTTGGTGTCAAACATCTTGGAATACTACCCCCCGCCAGTTCTGGCGGCGGGGGTAGCATTCCACCCTTCTAGAGGGAGAGACATGTACACACCGGCCTACCCGGTAACTTCTTTCCAAGCCCTGGCATCACAAAATGGATGCCGCTGCCACAGACACGGGTCTGGCCTCCTGCTGCTGACTGAAACTCCGGCAGGGGAGGCCTGGACAATAGGTTTCCTGTCCCAGGGAGGTGTAACCACCTCCCCAGACAGGATAATGTGTATTGGGGCTGGGCGGGAGCACTCTCTGGTGCTTTGAAGTCCTGCACTGGGAGCACATTTGGTGTCCCTGTGCATACCCCAGTTCAAACTGGTTCAGGGGCTTCCAGTCCCTGCTCTGGCGCGAAACTGGACAAAGGGAATGGGTGTAACCACCCCTCTTCCCTGACCCTCCCATAGGTGGGTCCACAGAGTATGTCCAACCCCCTAACTTGGTATAAGTATGGGACCCCAGTCCTTAGCACTTTAGATTTACCTGGACGAAACTCTGATACAGAATCCTGGACCTTCGACGCTCTACTTTAAGATTAGAGGACTGAAGAATCTCCCTTGGGGTCAAGGAGTGACTCCCCTGCTTGGCAGGCACCTAAGAAGCAATTGTCCGGTCTGCATCGCTGAGAAGCTCCCGCCGGATGCCGAAGTCTTTGCAACACCAGAGGTGGATTTCCAGACTTCCCCGAGGCTGCCCTGAGTCCCCAGCAAAGCTGAGGCCCGTAGCTGTTGTGGGTAACGTGGAACCGTGACCCCTGGACACCGAGCACATTTGCAAGTGCATCCTCTTCCTGGTCTCCCACGAAGTTGTGCTTTGAGCTCCGAGTAGCCCCCGCCTCCAGCACCGACTGCATCGAAGATCACTGGCCTCCACTCCATGAGTGTCCTGTGAGCCAGCTCTAAGTGCGTCCACTTGAGGCTCCTTCGCGGTCGCTAGTCCGTTGGCTAGTGGGCCCTCCCGAAGGCAACTCTTCTTCTGCTTGGGCTTCACTGGTTGCTCCAGGCGTGCCCTGACTTACCCTCACTGGGTGAGTCCCTCAGACCTTGCTGGTCTGCACCACCGTCCTTCTTCTATTTCCACGAGACTTGCCGTTGCCAAGGCTTGTTGGGTCCAATCCGGTCGCCGACACCCCTGCAATCGACAGACGTTGTGGGACAGCTCGAATCCAGCTCCTGGTCGTCGTCGACGCCTCCTGGACCTCGTGGCTGAAGAGTCAAGACGACCGTCAACCTACCTGAAGCACCCGACATCAGTGGGCATCCGCTCATCGCCTTCCTGGTCACTGGCTAGTGACCCAGACTCTGTCCCCTCTGCTTTCAGGTTCTTCAGATCTTCGATCCACCTTTGGATCCACCCGAACACTTTCGACTTGGCCGCCAGCAGCACTTTGCAGCAGATCGCCATTGAAAACGACGACGAAACCCGACCCCGAAAGACACCTATGCACCCGGCTTCCCTGGGTGAGGTAACTCGAGTACTCCGGTGGCTCCCGTGGGTATAGACTCTAGAACAACCTAGTTCTAAAGGGGTTTGCTCCAAGTCCTCCTCTAAGTGTCCCTTTCCTTTAAAACTCCAACCGCGACATTCCCCATAGAAGTCAACGGCGGCTCGCGGCTGTGTTCTCACACTGCACGCGTCCCCCGTGGGTCCCCTGTGTCACTACCTTGGGTGGTTCCTTGAGGGCCAAGCACTTCTACAGGCTCTAGGCCTTGTGTCTAGCTCAGTCGTGGTTCTTATACCACTTTATTGGTATATGGTTTGGTACGCCCCTAGGGCTCAAACGTGTATTTGTGCTATTACTGTTGATAACTAACTTATAACTTATGTACTTCGAACTCTAGCCTCATAAAGAGACTAGAGGGGTGTGTTTAGCAATAAATACATATATTTTGAATATATACCTGGTGTGGGCCTCTTTCATTTGGTCACTCAAGAGATTATAGACTGGTAAAACAAGCTGCTTTACATTCCTTCAAGACTTAGCCTGAAGGCTGCTCTCCATAGCTACCACTAGGATAGCTTTCAATAAAGGTTGTCTTTAACCTATGTCCAATAAGGGGTTGTTTGGACTGGTGCAAGGTGCCCATTATAATTAGTGGACAGCATATACCAGGCCAACTTCTCACATTGGTGTGCAGCGTGTGGGATTCCAGCTTGCTATTGTTTTACCAGATAATCTCAATTGAATTGATCAACTGAAAACCACTAAGGGTACCTTAGGTACATATAAATCAAGCTTAGGATACAGTAAGTTCTACTGAACTTAGAGTTGTGTGTTAAGGGATAGCACACCCTTTCTACAACTCAAGAGACTTTAGTAGGCCACACTAGAGTAGGTAGTGCATACACCACACCTCACTAGTAATGTCTTCAAGGCCAGGACCCAGTGAGTTCTTGCCAGAAGCCAGTGGGCTTCTTCCCTCCAAGTATGATAATCTCCCATTCTTGGAATTGAGAGCATTGTGCAGTACTAGGAAGCTGAAGACAGGCAAAAGTGCCAGCACCCAACACCTCAGGGAGGTGCTACTGTCAGATGATCTCAGCAGACCCCTAGGGTCTGAAGGGGCAGGCAGACAGGGTGGGGCAGAAGATGAGGAAGGGGTCAGGGGTGAAGAAACCCAGGGCCCCCCCTCTGAAACTGGCCAGGAATGTGAAAATGACCTTGACCTGGAAAACCCAATTCCTCCTGTGGATGAGGAGGAGGATCAGAATGACCTCCCCTTTGTCCCCCCAGGAAGAATTGTGAGTGTGCCCAGAAGGCCTAGATCTCCTTCTCAGGAGTCTATCCACTCTGACACCTCAATAGGGACCTCTGTTTCCTCTCATAGGAGGGAATCCTCTCATGAAAGGAAAGAGAGACTGCTCAGAGTATGGAGAAGCTCAGTTGAGACTCAGAAGAGAGCAGTTGGCTATAGACAGGGAGTCCCTAGAGCTTGAAAAGCAAAGAAAAAGATGGGACTAGAGTCCCATGGTGGCAGCAATTTCCCCAGAGATAGGGAAAGGTCTTATGACCATAGAAACCTGAGCAAGATTATCCCTCCCTACCAGAGTGGGGATGACATCCACAAATGGATAACTGCACTGGAGAGGGCCTGTAAAGTACAGAGGGTCCCTCAGGAGCAGTGGGCAGCAATCTTGTGGCTCTCCTTTGCAGACAAAGGTAGAGACAAGCTCCTCACTGTAAGAGAAGAGGATGCTGACAATTACAAAGTCTTGAAGAGTGCTCTGATTGATGGGTTTGGCCTAACAACTGAACAGGTTAAAGTTCAGAGATACCCAAAAGCACAGACTCAAGACTGGGTAGACTATGTGGATTGTTCTGCTAAGGCTCTGGAAGGTTGGTTGATGGGCAGTAAGGTATGTGACTTCACAGGATTGTACAATCTTATCATGAGGGAGCAGATTCTTAATAACTGTCGAAATCAGCTGTTGCATCAGTACCTGGTGGACTCTGATCTGACCTCTCCCCAAGAATTGGGAAAGAAGGCAGACAAATGGGTCAGAACCAGGGTGAGGCAGAAGGTACAGAACCAAGGTGGTGACCTAAAGAAGCAAGATTCTAAGAACTCTGATAAGGGTGGGGAGAAGGGTAAAGACCAGAAGTCTTCACAAGGCCCCCAAAAATCTTCTTCAGGTGGGGATTCACAGTCTAACAAAGGGAAAGGCCAAAAGAAACCATGGTGCAAGGTCTGTAAGCAAAAGACCCACTGGACCAGTGATTGCACCAAGTCCAAAGACTCTACTCCAGCCCCCACCAATGCCCCTAAGGCACCTGCTCCCCCTAGTGCAGTTACAGTTGGTGGTGAGACTACACAGGCCAAGGGTTTAGTAGGGTTGACCCTGGGTAAGGAGATGAGCTCTGACCTAGTCAGAGAACTCACTCAGGCTGTCCTAGTCTGTGATGGAGGCATGGATGTGACCTCCTCTGTGAGTCCCAGTAATCTGGGCAAGTACAGACAACAGCCCTTAATCAATGGAAAAGAGGCTTTGGCATTTAGGGACACAGGGGCAAGTGTCACCATGGTGACACAAGACCTTGTGGATCCTGGGCAGATTATACTTGGTGAAATGTACCAAGTGACCAATGCTAGCAATGTCAGAACAGACCATACTCTGGTAGTTGTTAACTTCTCCTGGGGAGGGGTAACTGGCCTTAAGAAGGTTGTGGTAAGTGCAGACCTACCAGTCGAATGCTTGCTTGGCAATGATCTAGAAAGTTCAGCTTGGGCAGAAGTGGAGCTCAGGACCCATGCAGAAATGCTGGGCATCCCTGCAGATGTGTTTGCTGTGACCAGGTCACAGGCCAAAATGTCTAACACTGAACAGGCCTTGGATTCTGAAATAATGGACCAAGTGCCATCCAAGAGGAGGAGTAGTAGGGTAAAGGCAGTGCCTTCCCCTTTGGCTCAGAAGGAAGATCAGTCTCTTGAGGGGGATGATCTCAGTCCTGAGGAAGGAACTGTCCCAGAGGAGCTTGAACCTGACCAGGTTGAGTTCTTGGGGACAGGGGGCCCTTCCAGGGCAGATCTGAGCCAGGAGCAGCAGAGCTGCCCTCTTCTTGAACCCCTCAGACAGCAAGCTGCTGCTGAGGCTGCTGGGAAAGCTAGTGGTCCCCATACAGTGTATTGGGATGATGGACTCTTGTACTCAGAGTGTAGAGACCCCAAGTCTGGTGCCACCAGGAGGTTGGTTATACCTCTGAAGTTCAGGGGCTTCATATTGACCCTAGCCCATGACATTCCCTTAGCAGGTCACCTGGGCCAGAACAAGACTTGGGACAGAATTGTCCCTCACTTTCACTGGCCCCACATGTCTGAAGACACCAAGGAGTTTTGTCGCTTCCTGTGTAACCTGCCAGGCCAGTGGCAAGGCAGGTGGCACTACAAAGGCCCCCTGATACCACTACCTGTGGTGGGGGTTCCCTTTGAAAGGGTGGGGATTGACATTGTTGGTCCCATGGATCCCCAAACAGCATCTGGGCACAGGTTTATCCTGGTGGTAGTGGATCATGCCACCAGGTACCCAGAGGCTATTCCCCTTAGGACCACTACAGCACCTGTGGTGGCAAGAGCCCTCCTGGGAATTTTCTCAAGAGTGGGCTTCCCTAAGGAGGTTGTATCAGACAGGGGTGCAAACTTTATGTCTGGATACTTGAAAGCAATGTGGAAGGAGTGTGGAGTGACTTACAAGTTCACCACACCCTATCACCCACAATGCAATGGTTTAGTTGAGAGATTCAACAAAACCTTAAAGGGCATGATTAAAGGGCTCCCAGAGAAGCTTAGGCAAAGATGGGACATACTCTTGCCCTGCCTTTTATTTGCATACAGGGAGGTGCCTCAAAAGGGGGTTGGCTACAGCACTTTTGAACTTTTGTTTGGTCACCCTGTCAGGGGTCCATTGTGCTTGGTAAAGGAAGGATGGGAGTTACCTCTCAAGCCCCCAAAGCATGACATAGTGGACTATGTACTTGGTCTCCGCTCCAGGATGGCTGAATACATGAAAAGGCAACTAAAAACCTTGAGGCTAGCCAGGAACTGCAAAAAGCCTGGCATGACCAAAAGGCTGTACTGACTGTTTACCAGCCAGGACAGAAGGTGTGGGTGTTGGAGCCAGTGGCCCCAGCAGCTCTCCAAGACAAATGGAGTGGACCCCATACCATTGTTGAACAGAAGGGTGAGGTTACCTATTTAGTAGACAGGGTTCTCCATGTCAACAGACTGAAACCATATGTGGACAGGGCAGACATGGGCTTGCTCATGGCTACTGATGAGGGACAGGAGGAAGAGAGTGACCCACTCCCTGACCTGCTCTCACAGAACCCTGATGATGGGTCAGTGGATGGTGTAGCCTTGGCAGGCAGCCTCACTGCTCAGCAGCAAACTGATTGTAGACAAGTGCTCAATCAGTACAGACATATGTTCTCTCTGACTCCAAGTCAGACCACCTGGTGCACTCATGAAGTGGACACTGGGGACAGTCTGCCTATTAAAATTAAGATTTATAGGCAACCTGACCATGTCAGGGACTGTATCAGGACAGAAGTCCAGAAAATGTTGGATTTGGGAGTTATTGAACCCTCAGATAGCCCTTGGGCTAGTCCAGTGGTCCTTGTGCCAAAACCTCACCCCAGTGGTGGGAAAAGAGAGATGAGGTTTTGTGTGGACTACAGGGCTCTCAATGCAGTCACTAGGACTGATGCCCATCCAATACCTAGGGCAGATGAGCTAATAGACACTTTGGCCTCAGCCAAGTATCTAAGCACATTTGACCTGACAGCTGGCTACTGGCAGATCAGACTAGCTGATGATGCAAAGCCAAAGACAGCATTCTCAACCCCTAGTGGGCATTATCAATTTGTGGTAATGCCCTTTGGTCTGAAGAATGCACCTGCCACTTTTCAGAGGTTGGTGAATACAGTCCTTACAGGTCTGGAAGCCTATAGTGCAGCATATCTAGATGATATTGCTGTCTTTAGCTCCACCTGGGAGGATCACCTGGTCCACCTCAGAAATGTTTTGCAGGCCCTGCAGAAAGCAGGCCTAACTATCAAGGCCACAAAGTGCCAGATAGGGCAGAGTCAGGTTGTGTACCTGGGCCACCTTGTGGGTGGAGGCCAGGTTCAACCCTTGCAGAGCAAGATCCAGACCATCATGGACTGGACTGCTCCAACTACCCAGACTCAGGTGAGAGCCTTTTTAGGCCTGACTGGGTACTATAGGAGATTTGTCAAGGTGTATGGATCAATAGTGACACCCCTGAATGACTTAACTTCCAAGAAAATGCCCAAAAAGGTTCAGTGGACAGTTAGCTGCCAAAAGGCATTTGATGACCTAAAGCAGGCCATGTGCACTGCTCCCATTCTACAGAGTCCTGATTACTCCAAGAAGTTCATTGTCCAAACAGATGCATCTGAATTGGGGGTAGGGGCTGTACTGTCACAATTGAATGATGAAGGTCAGGATCAGCCAGTAGCTTTTATTAGCAGAAGGCTGACCCCTAGAGAGAAACGTTGGTCAGCCATTGAGAGGGAGGCCTTTGCTGTGGTCTGGGCTCTGAAGAAGTTGAGGCCATACTTGTTTGGTACTCACTTCCTTGTTCAAACAGACCATAAGCCCCTCTTATGGCTAAAACAAATGAAGGGTGAAAACCCCAAACTGCTTAGGTGGTCCATTTCCTACAGGGGATGGACTTTACAGTGGAACATAGACCTGGGAGTAACCATGCCAATGCAGATGGACTCTCTAGGTACTTCCACTCAGAACATGAAGACTCAACTGGTCAAGGTTAGTTTAATGTCCCTACGTTTGGGGGGTTGTGTAGGAGAGTAGGATCCGCTTCACATGGGTACCCCCACTTTTTGCTGATGTTTCACTGTTTTTCGACTTTAGTCTGGCTGGGGCCCTGCTAATCAGAACCCCAGCCTAGCTGCTTCCTCTCTAAAATGGTTTCCATGTGCCTTAGGCACATCTCTGATTGAATCTGGAGTGCCCTTGTAAGTCCCTAGTATATGGTATACTATGTACCCAGGGCATAGGTACCTCAGAGGCCTGCCAGGGGCTGAAGCATGTATTATGCCACCCCTGGAAGGCCAGCCAAAAGGACACCACAGGTCTGCTACTGCAGCCTGGGTAAGGTGGTGCATGCACCCCTTACTGTGATATAGGTTACCTATATCACTACATACATACACACATATAAACCTATAAGTCACTCCTATGGCAGGCCTTATCAATCCTGAAGGCAGAGTGCTTGGTTCCTATGTGAGAGGGTGCACCCCTGCATGAGCAGAGCCCCTCTGCAGCGTTCGGAGACCCTTCTCTGATGCTGTTTGTAGTGCAGCCTGACCATATACTCTTAAGCGCATTATAACCTCGCGTTAAATGCTAACTTTGGGATGGCTGCACGGAAACATGTCGTGTTTGGTGTCAATCATCTTGGAATACTACCCCCCCGCCAGTTCTGGCAGCGGGGGTAGCATTCCACCCTTCTAGAGGGAGAGACATGTACACACCGGCCTACCCGGTAACTTCTTTCCAAGCCGCTGCCACAGACACGGGTCTGGCCTCCTGCTGCTGACAAACTCCGGCAGGGGTGGCCTGGACAATAGGTTTCCTGTCCCAGGGAGGTGTAACCACCTCCCCAGACAGGATAATGTGTATTGGGGCTGGGCGGGAGCACTCTCTGGTGCTTTGAAGTCCTGCACTGGGGGCACATTTGGTGTCCCTGTGCATACCCCAGTTCAAACTGGTTCAGGGGCTTCCAGCCCCTTCTCTGGCGCGAAACTGGACAAAGGGAATGGGTGTAACCACCCCTCTTCCCTGACCCTCCCATAGGTGGGTCCACAGAGTATGTCCAACCCCCTAACTTGGTATAAGTATGGGACCCCAGTCCTTAGGACTTTAGATTTACCTGGACGAAACTCTGATACAGAATCCTGGACCTTCGACGCTCTACTTTAAGATTAGAGGACTGAAGAATCTCCCTTGGGGTCAAGGAGTGACTCCCCTGCTTGGCAGGCACCTAAGAAGCAAATGTCCGGTCTGCATCGATGAATCTCCCGCCGGACGCCGAATTCTTTGCAACACCAGAGGTGGATTTCCAGACTTCCCCGAGGCTGCCCTGAGTCCCCAGCAAAGCTGAGGCCCGTAGCTGTCGTGGGTAACGTGGAACTGTGACCCCTTGACACCGAGCACATTTGCAAGTGCATCCTCTTCCAGGTCTCCCACGAAGTTGTGCTTTGGGCTCCAAGTAGCCCCCGCCTCCAGCACTCACTGCACCGAAGATCACTGGCCTCCACTCCACGAGTGTCCTGTGAGCCAGCTCTAAGTGCGTCCACTCGAGGCTCCTTCACGGTCGCTAGTCCGTTGGCTAGTGGGCCCTCCCGAAGGCAACTCTTCTTCTGCTTGGGCTTCCCTGGTTGCTCCAGGCGTGCCCTGACTTACCCTCGCTGGGTGAGTCCCTCAGACCTTGCTGGTCTGCACCATCGTCCTTCTTCTATTTCCACGAGACTTGCCGTTGCCAAGGCTTGTTGGGTCCAATCCGGTCGCCGACACCCCTGCAATCGACAGACGTCGTGGGACAGCTCGAATCCAGCTCCTGGTCATCGTCAACGCCTCCTGGACCTCATGGCTGAAGAGTCAAGACGACCGTCAACCTACCTGAAGCACCCGACATCGGTGGGCATCCGCTCATCGCCTTCCTGGTCACTGGCTAGTGACCCAGACTCGGTCCCCTCTGCTTTCAGGTTCTTCAGATCTTCGATCCACCTTTGGATCCACCCGAACACTTTCGACTTGGCCGCCAGCAGCACTTTGCAGCAGATCGCCATTGAAAACGACGACGAAACCCGACCCCGAAAGACACCTATGCACCCGGCTTCCCTAGGTGAGGTAACTCGAGTACTCCGGTGCTCCCATGGGTATAGACTCTAGAACAACCTAGTTCTAAAGGGGTTTGCTCCAAGTCCTCCTCTAAGTGTCCCTTTCCTTTAAAACTCCAACCGCGACATTCCCCATAGAAGTCAACGGCGGCTCGCAGCTGTGTTCTCAAACTGGACGCGTCCCCCGTGGGTCCCCTGTGTCACTACCTTGGGTGGTTCCTTGAGGGCCAAGCACTTCTACAGGCTCTAGGCCTTGTGTCTAGCTCAGTCGTGGTTCTTATACCACTTTATTGGTATATGGTTTGGTACGCCCTAGGGCTCAAACGTGTATTTGTGCTATTACTGTTGATAACTAACTTATAACTTATGTATTTCGAACTCTAGCCTCATAAAGAGACTAGAGGGGTGTGTTTAGCAATAAATACATATATTTTGAATATATACCTGGTGTGGTCCTCTTTCATTTGGTCACTCAAGAGATTATAGACTGGTAAAACAAGCTGCTTTACATTCCTTGAAGACTTAGCCTGAAGGCTGCTCTCCATAGCTACCACTAGGATAGCTTTCAATAAAGGTTGTCTTTAACCTATGTCCAATAAGGGGTTGTTTGGACTGGTGCAAGGTGCCCATTATAATTAGTGGACAGCATATACCAGGCCAACTTCTCACAACCACCACCACCAACACCACCACCGAACATACCACCACCAACACCAATACCACCACCAATACCACTAATACCACCACCACCAATACTACCACCACCACCGATACCAATACCACCACCACCAATACCAATACCACCACTACCAATACCACCACCAATACCAACACCGCCACCACCAATACCAATACCACCACCATCAATACCACCACCAACACCACCACCAATACCACCACCACCACCTATACAACCACCAATACCACCACCACCAATACCCTCACCACCATCACCAATACCACCACCAATACCACCACCACCAATACCAATGCCACCACCACCAATACCAATACTACCACCAATACCACCACCAATACCAACACCACCAATACCAATACCACCACCAATACCAATACCACCATCACCAATACCACCAATACCACCACCACCAATACCACCACCATCACCAATACAACCACCAATACCACCACCACCAATACATCTGCCACCACCACTAATACCCCACCACCAATACCACCAATACCTCCACCACCACCAACACAACCACCAACGCCAATACCACCAATACCAACAATACGACCAATACCACCACCACCAATACCAATACCACCACCACCAATACTGCCACCAATACCACCACCAATACCACCACCAATACCACCAATTCCAATACCACCACCAATTCCAATACCAACACCAACACCACCACCACCAATACCGCCACTACCACCACCACCAATACCACCACCTCCAACAATACCACCACCAATACCACCACCACCAACAATACCACCACCACCAATACCACCACCAATACCACCATCACCAATACCACCACCACCAATACCAATACCACCACCACCAATACCACCACTACCAGCACCACCACTACCACCACCACCAATACCACCACCACCACCAATACCATCACTACCACCACCAATACTACCACCACCAATACCACCACCACCAATACCACCAATACCAATACCACCAATACCACCAATACCATCACCATTACCACCAATACCACCACCACCAATACCACCACCACCACCAATCCACTACCACCACTAATACCACCACCACCATTACCAATACCACCACCACCAATACCACCACCACCAATACTACCACCACCACCATACCACCAATACCACCACAAATACCAATACCACCACCACCAATACCACCACCACCACCACCAATACCACCACCAATACCAACACTAATACCGATACCACCACCAATACCACCACCACCACCAATACCAATACCAATACCCCGCCAAAATACCACCACCACCAATACAACCACCACCACCAATACCAACAATACCACCACCAATGCCACCACCACCAATACCAATACCACCACCACCAATACCAGTACCACCACCAATACCACCACCAATACCACTACCACCACCAATACCACCACCACCACCAATACCACCACCACCAAAACCACCAATGCCACCACCACCAATACCACCAAGACCACCACCACCAATACCACCAGTACCAGCACCACCAATACCACCACCACCACCATCAATACCGCCAATACCAATACCACCACCTCAGCGCCTCTCGCTCACTAGTAATAGCAGGGGCACTGTACGAGGCCGGAGCTGCAGCCAAGACCATCCCTCCCTCCATGCCTGCCATAAAAAACAGCCGCCCTGCACCAGGAGGTGAAGCCAGGGCCCTACTACAGCTGTAGTGTTTTTTATTAGGCCAAAGATAGCAATGACATTACGCAATGCCACACTGCACACTCAAATCACGGAGAGGGCAGGAAATAGCCCCCCCCTCCCTCTCTTCCTCCTGAGCCGCAACAGTGTAATCACAGAGCGAAAGGTGTTGTAGCGCTTTGTTAGTGTTTATAGCTCAGATCATATGTAACTCTCACTTCACACTTTGGGGCCGATTCCGATCTCGGCCGGTAGGGCTCCGAATCGGATTCGGATTTACCGGATCCGATTCGGAGCCCTGTTTCCCGACCGAACCGTACGCTGGGTCCGGCCGAGCGAGTACGATGCAGGCACCCGCGAAATCTCCGACCGACTCGAACGCGGCTTCAACACGCTCCGACCGACTCGCATGGACACGACTCGCACCGCGCTATGGAGACGTTTCCCGGCCGGGTAAGTACGATGCGCGCCGCGAGCAGTCCGATCGACTCGCGCCGTCCGGCTCGAAAAAGCTGTCGGAGCCGGACTTTGGGGATCCGCACTGCTCAGAGAGCACTGGGGCGACGCTCCTCCGCCTTTAACAGAGGAGCCACCGCTGGTAAATCTTTGCATGTAGTTCAATTGTCCTTCTTCACATAACCTGTAAAACGCTCTGATACCTTCGGGTCTATCTTGCGCTATATAGAACTCAAAAATAAATGAACAGCAGTGACAGCCCTCATTGTCTCTCACCTTATTGATACAAATTATTTGAATCCAGGTGCCTCCGACAATATCTTTCTCAGCTTTTTCCTGGCCTTCGGCTTTGACTCTTTCTAGCTCTACTTCAGAAAGAACCTGGCCCCTGTTATCTTTGCTCGCTTGTACAGTTTTTATCAGGTGAACAATCAGCGTTGAGAACCTCTTGGGTGTTTGCTGGCTCTTTAAAAACCCTGCACAGTACAGTAGTGCCCAGTGACCAGAGCTGCCCCCAGATTGCAGATTCTGTAATATGGCGGCTGTGGCGCCAGCCTGATGGCGCCGCTCAAGGGAAAGACTCAAGAAATAAGAGCTGGAGGTGGGGAGCACCAATTAAATAGCTTGTCAGGAGTCATAATGGTCATAATGCCATTTCACAAGGTTAGTGATGTATTGGGTCAAACTTATACTCCTGTTTCTGAGTAATGGGTTCTATCTGTGAGATTGAATCAAATTGAGATCTTTAAAAATGTGTTGTTATTCTATCAAATAATAGAAAAATATATTTATAAGGATTTAATGCATGAAATAGCAGATGGTCTGATTTATTTCCTTTGATGCCAATTGTTTAAATCTATTTTGACAAAATGTGTGCAAATGAGGATAAAGAAAACATTTTAAAAAATTAAATGTTATATTGTGCAGTAATCCAGATCATGACTGCATCAGAATAATTAGATTAACGAAGAGGTATGTTATCATGAAATATTACACACTTTCAGTTGAAGAAATATTGGGGCAGATTTACAAGCCCCTTGCGCTGCCAGAGCGTCACTTTTTGTGTGGCTTTTCCTGTATTTGTAAATACAGCCCCTTTACACGCAGCACTTTGCATGAAAGGGGCGTTCCATGGGTGTGCTGTGGGTGTTCCCACGCAACACCCATGGAACCAGACACATTTCCAGATTTACAAGAAATCGTAAATGTGGAAATGCGTCTGAATGCTATGCCTCCCCAGGGGAGGCGTAGGGAGGCGCAACGAGGAGTAATGCATTCATTTCTCATCGTTTTTTTCCTCTTTCTATGAGTGCTGCATTCTGCAGCACACATAGAACGAGGAAATGACCTCTAATGATTGTTTATGTACAGGAAGGTAACATCTGAATTCTTCACACCCTGGAAATGATCGGAAATTTACTGCAGCCAGGCGCTGGAGTAACTCATGTTTCAGGTTGGGAAGGAACACAGATCACCCCCTAATCTGGTGGGAGTATAGCAGGAAAGATTTTTCCACTAATAAATAAAATGAGAACAAATCACATTTTGTTGCCCCTGCTACTTTGTGGAACCCTTTAGTTATGCTCATTTCAGCAGAAAGGGAATAGCCAGCATTAAAAAAAGTAAGATGAAGGGTGCAGTGGCATGCCCAGAAACCTAAGCCTGACGGGGCTTTTCAGGCGTACTAATACACCTATTTTGTGAGTTGTAAGAAAGTCTAAAAGTATGGTCAGGTTGAGACATAGGACTCTGCTCATACTTTTTACATTTATCTTCAAAAGTTTGGCCCACTGAGTAAAACAGTACTAAAACCACTTATGCTCACTCTTCATATATTTTTATTAGATTTGCGACAGCTCAGTGGTCATAAGCAACTTTATTCCAGTTGCTCCTCCAGAGGGGCCTTAGGGCTGTGCCTCGTCCTGAGATACACTGTGCTGAGATCTTCACTGCTTTTATAAAAAATGTTTTCTATACTTCACTTTGCCCCGCATTTGCATTTCATCGAATGTGCAGAGTTTTCAACTTCTCTACTGCAGCTAGCTGCTGTGAGACCCATTACAGGAGGCGTGGCTCTCTGCAGAACTCTATGCCTAGTCATTAGCCAAAATGCTGCCCACTGCAGAGGGCGCACATCTGGTTGAAAGTGTCCTTGGTGAGCCTAGCATGGGCACTATTAATCTACACTGTGTCAGAGAGGGTATTCCTAGGTTTGTGTATTGAGTGGCACCCTCAGGGCAGCATTTTCTGGCAATAAAAAATTACAACTTTTTAAACAAACTGTGGAATTTTTAACTTTCCCCAAAACATTCCAGGAGTAAGAAAAATAAAATAGCCTCCTGAAATATTCTGGGGAAACGTGCAGATCCCCACATATTCTAGGATTTTTTTTTAGAATAACTTGCCTTCCCAGCATCCACAAAACCCTCTGGTGCCCTGATGGTGCAACTAAAGGCAAGATGATGGAGAGATGGGTAGCTTTGCCTAGCCAATCTCCACTAGGAAAACCAAAACAGGGTTGGGATTGGCTGGGTTTCTGCAATACCAAAAAGTAGGCCCATAACAAGCACTGGAATAACATGCTGCACAGGAGCAAGAACAATGTGGCCAAGCACGCGCCTTTATTTCAAAGCATATATTGGTTGGCCATGATGTTCTGTCTCTCAGCTTGGTTCCCCTTTTCACACTGCACAGGACGTCATCAGGGCCGGACTGACCGCAGCGGGCATCGGGCGTTGCCCCGGAGGCTGGAATGGTGGGTGCCGCTTTAGTTTTGTTACTGGGGGCCCATTTTGCAGCGGTGCTGCAATATCGGCCCCCAGTAACAAAAGCAGCAGTGCTTCACACTTGCTTGGTGGGGGCTTGTCCGACAAAATTGCCAAGGCTGCTGCTTTGGGTTCTCCGTCTGGCCGTGGACGTCATATTCTGTTCGGGGGAGGTTGTTAAGCTGTCATTATCCCTGGTTGAAGACAGAACTCAGTGGATCCTTTCTTCAAGAAGTCATCATTTCAATTTGACAAATAAGCCACGTGCGTTTAGAGTTTGCATTTTGTTTTATGTATATCAGTTGATTTTATAAAGGACACCTGATGTTGGGTGTGTTGAAGAAAACATTCACAATTAAATTGGAAAACAGCATTTATTATGTTTAGCTATTGCCACTAAGCTCTTCCAACATTTGTGAGCAGGGCCGGCAGAGACTTTTATGAAATACTTGGGTTGAGTGCTGATTTTGGATGGTTTAAGAAAGTGAATTGTTGTGGTGGATAGCAGTCCACTACAAGTAATAAAATTACCAACTCTTTAGGTCCAGACACAGGTGTCAATAATTTAAACCAGAGCTCAACCAGTGGTAGCTATGGCATGCAGCAGACTTGCTTAACTTGAAGAAAATGCATTTATAAGTACCAAAAAGTTAAAATGTCAAAAACACAACACAATACAAATCCCACTTTAATTGTTAAAATATAGTAAAATTTAATGCACAAAATGACACCAAAACAACAATAGCACAATAAGGGGAACCAGGGATATTAATTTTAAAAGATTTAAGACAAAAAGTGCCATGAAAATGTAAAGCACCAGTAGAAAATACTGTTCGTGTGTGACCGGGACCTAGGAGCGATTTCAGGTCGACCATGATGGAGCATGGGTTTGATCCGCCAAGCGGGTTTGATGTGTTCAAAGATTTTATATTTTGACTTAGTCTCTGACAGGGAAGTCAAAAACATTCAGCTGGGCAAGGTTGCAGACTGTATGCGAGAAAGTACAAAATGTTTCTAAGTTCCATAATTCAAGAGTATTAAACTTCACACCCTTGGGTGGTAGTGCCCTGGACATTTTGCTTTTACCCTTCCTGTTTTCCTGAATTCATTTTTGTTGGCTTTAGGACTCTACTAACCAGTGCTAAAGTGTATGCTGTCTCTAAAACATGGTGCAATTGGCCTATACCTAATTGTCACATTTAATTTACTTGTAAGTCTTTTGGAAATGGTACTCCACGTACCCAGGGCCTGTATAAGTGATAACTTAAGTTTGGGAGCATATAGGAAAATTATGTTTACACTCAGATGAATTGTTATTTAAAACTCTCTTTAATGTTAAAGTTGGATTTTAAGTCACAATTTTGAAAATGCCACTTTTAGAAGGTTAACACAAGGAGATGATGGACGGAGCGCTGAAACATTTCAGACACTGATCCCCAGTCACAGACCTGAATTGAATCCATCATCGTTCTTTAGCTCACTTCATCACCACAGTTCAGACCCGGCCATATGCAAATCAGTCTTGACCCTGTGCCTCATGGGAACAGTCGAGACCGAACTGCTAAGTCAGGAGTTCCCTTGACCGGAAACAAGCATCCTGGGACTGGTTTTAGAAAGTTGGCATTTTCTTGTCCTAACCATCTGTGCCTTCTGCCACTATCCTAGATTAGCTTAGCTGTTGGCCTTTTTGTATTCTTCCCAGTAAGACAAAGGGGGGCCCGGGACGGTTGGGGCAGAGCTATTCCTTACCCAACTAACGTTTCAAAGGGCTACCTCCAGCACGCACAAAGGAACTTGACACCAGTCTTTTGCTATCCTGAGCTACTTGGAGCCTTGACAGAGGAAGGGAACAACTTTCCAGACCTAGAAGTGGGGGGGGGGGACTATAAGGATTCTCCCCACTTCAAAGGCTGGGGCCAGGTACAAATATTGGATCTCTTGAGCCACTCATCAGATCACTTCTGGACCTTTGGAAGGCTCAGAAGAAGGACCGCTCTGCTTCCCTGCAAATGGAAGGACTGCCCTGCTGCCCTGCTGTCTGAGGAAGGAACCCTGGACCTTCTCCTTGAACCCAGGACCACCAGAGTGACTCCAATGGCTAGCTAGCTGGCCTCCTGTGTGAGCAGGAGAGATATAACGAGCTCCAGAGACCTGCCATGCATCTGCCCAGTTGACCAGACCCAACTGGACCTGCATGTGTCCTGCTGTTGGCATCTGCTGAAGTGAGTCCTGATACCTAAAAGGTGATCCACAGGTCCTGGGCCTTGGCTGGCATCAGAGTGTATTCCTCCTTGCCGAACTGAGGGCTCCCTCAAAACCTACACATCACAACGCACCTTGACGCAGGACCTTGCCACGCAGCACCGCTCAGCTCCTGATCGGCTGCTTTATCGGAACAGAGGCACGTGACACAACTCGACACAGATCCTCCCATCGCAGCACCTCGCAGTTACTGATCGGTGGCCTCATTAGAACCAATGCAACTCATCGCAGCACCTTATCGGCGGCCCCATTGGAACCAATGCAACTTGCTGCAACGTGACGGAGGACCTCGCATCTTGGCCCAAGTGCAACCAGCTACAGTGTCCATCACGCCGAATTCATGTGCCCAGCCCGCGCTCCATTGTGATTGGCCTGAACTTGTGACTTTGTCCCAGTACGGCATGACCAGATAACCACAGCTGGTGGTTTGTGATTTTTGGTGCTACTTTTATTTAAGCCTTTGAGATTGCATATCTCCTGTTCTACTGATTGGATTTTTGTTGTTCCGGTATCACTTTATTTACAAAAAATTACTCTATTGTTCTAGATTAGTGTGGGAGTTTTCTTGTGTTGTGTTTTTAATTCATCTCTCTTTGTGTGCTGTGTAATTACTTTACATGTTGCCTCTAAGTTAAGCCTGGCTGTTACTGTGCCAAGCTACTGGAGGGTTAAGAACAGGTTAATTTAGTGACTTTGTGGAAAGGGTTGTGTTAATTGCTTAAGAATGGTATTACCCTCCTCTACAAATAATCCAATTTCTCACATTGCCATTGTTATAGAAATTCAGCTAGACATAGTCAAGGATTCTAGGACGTCAGGGACAGCACTTAGTGGTCAGAACTCAATCCAGTAGAGGCAAACAGCAAGGTCTAGTTCAGATCTAGATGCAACTGGTCAGGTAGGCACTTCAGGAAAAAAGGTATCTTGCAGTTTGTGCCCCTCTGGCCATAGGGAAGGTCAGCCAACCAACCCTTAGGGCGCTCTTCTTTGTCCTGGGTACAAGTGAGATCAGTAACCAGTGGGTGGGGATGTCTCCTGGACACTCCCTAACTCATGGGGAAAATGTTCCCTGGGGCAATCCTACCTAATTTGTTTGATTTACTGCAAACTGTTCCAAAGTGCACTATTCTATGTGAAATCCAAGATGGCAGAAGGCTTCTGCCCTTGGAAGGACTTGTGTGCCAGCCAGTGGTGTATATAGGGAAAACAGCAGCCCCCTCCTCCTAACATACACAAAACTACTTCTGAGACCAGCTCCCCTGCCAATGGGCCAGTGTACACATTGGGCCTAAAGAGCAAATGCTTCCTCTTCCTTAGGTCTCTCCTTACACTAAACTATGAATGGGTAGTATTCACCTTTGTCCCTTTCAAGTTAATGAAGTTCCTGGAACCTCCCCAGCTGCCTTTACTGAGCTGACAGACATCACATACCCCCTCCCAGTCCATCCTGCCACCAAGTCTAAGCTAATGTCTGCTCTGGGAGCAGTTTTCACACCACAGTAAGAGCAAGCATTAGCAGAACAGCTGCTGACAGAATAATGCTAATTAGCACCCAGAAGCTTCAGACAGGTAAAAGGTAAATTTCCAAAAGTTACTTTTCCTAAATATTTAAACATCTCATTTTACCTTTAGATTGGATTTTTAATAAATATTTTAAAACATGGTTGAATAATTTTTTTAGCTGGCCCCAAACCAGAGTTGGCAGAATGAATATTTTAATCTATACTCTATACACAGGATTTCTCATAGGACAGCCAGAGACTTCCACAGGGCAAAAAGCATCCGGAAGCTTGTAGTGCAGTGACACTGCAACACTAAATTTCTACATATCTCACTCTTTCCATGTCAAAAAGGGTATTTGTACATGTCGCGCTGCAGGCTTAAGCTGTAGCACTCAGGCGTCAATGGTAGGCCTGAATCCATGTTTCCTTTGTCACACTAGTAGATGGCACAACAGTGCTTCAGTTTACAGGTGATATTTAACTTTGCCATGGTTTAATTTCTGCACTAAATACTAGGACCTTATTGAAAAGCTACATGTGCCAATTAGGATCATGCCAGTTTTTACATGTTTAGTGGTCAGAGCATATACCCAGGGCACTGAATGGCAGCAGCCCTGTGCACAGAGTGTGAAAACCAGCAATAAAACTCAACAAACAATACGGGTGATCTCGAAAAAAAGGGCATTTTCTTACAGATGGGATTTATGTCTGATTTTAGAGTCATTTGGAATGACACTCGTTTATTGAGTCCATGTTATTTTAATGAGTCTCTGGAGTCACAGCCAGCAGTGGCCAGGCCACTGTGTCATATCAAAGGCGTTCTGTTTGTCATTTTAGAATCTTAAATTACTTGGGTATGGTCAGCTCCAAATGCAGCAGCATCAATGTCATTTACACACATTCATTCACATATAAATCCATCAGGGCACACACACACTCACACACAAGACACATCCGTACATACACACACACACACACACATCCATACACATCAGAAACATCCCGTACACAAAGTGACCTTTACACCACCCAAACACACAAACTAAACAGCCCACATCGGTGCACAAATACCATCAAGCCACAGACATTTTCCTTTCACATGGAAATCCATTCGCATTCTCTATTCATAAGCACATAAATCTGCCACACAAAGACAGCATTCCTCAAAATACAAATTCGGCCTCCCACTCATCCTAGTGTTCACTAGTTGACACTACCATCCACTTCTCCATCCATTTACTCACGTATCAACAAATAACATAACATAACATAACTTTTAGACCTGGCTTTTTCAGCAGGTTTATCCCCCGTCTTTTTACTTTTTGGCCTCCTGTTTCTGACCTGTTTTTATTGGTTTTATGACTCTGGGCACTTTACCACTGCTGATCAGTGCTAAAGTGCATAGGCTTTCCATGTAAATTCTGTTTATGGATTGGCAATTCCATGATTGGCTTATTTGATTTACTACTAAGTCCCTAATACAGTGCACTGTGTGTACCCAGGGTTTGTATATCAAATGCTGCTAGTGGGCCTTGAGCACTGATTGTGCCACCCACACAAGCAGCCTTTCAAAGGGTTCTCAGTCCTGCCACTGCAGTGTCTACGTGCAGTTTTTACTGCCATGTCGACCTAGCAAGTGCACCCACTTGCCAGGTCCTAACCTTCCCTTCTATTACATGTTGGTCACTCCTAAGGTAGGCCCAAGGTACTCCTGTGGGCATGGTGCAGTGTATGTGAAAGGTAGGACATGTACTGGTGTGTGTGACATGTCCTGATAGTGAAACGCAGTGTATTTCGTTTTTCACTATTGAAAGGCTATCTGTCCCATAGGATAGAATGGGAGTTTGTTTATAACATCTTAAAAGTATAACTTCCCATTGGGATAAGATAGAAAGTTGAAGTTTAGTATGCCTGAACACAGAATATAAAAATGCATATAGGCCAGAGAGGACAGAACTAGTTTGGACTGAGCACAGAGCCTCTCTGCCACAGAGATCAAAGGAAAATGCTGTTTAATATTGGGGCCCAGACCCCAGAACAATTGAATACTTCTGGACTCAGGAGGAACCTCTGCCAAGGAGAGGAGCCTGGAAAACTGAAGGAGAAGTACTGCCCCTTTGCTGTGTGCTGTCTGGGGTTGGCCTGCAGTGGCTGTTTCTGCCAAGGAGAGGACCAAGAATTTGCTGTGTGCTGTGTAACTTGCTTGAAGAAGATCTCCAAGGGCTTGGCGTAGAGCTTGCCTCCTGTTCTGAAGTCTCATGGACACAAAGATTTCATTTCCTCTGTCCTCCTGCATCTGGAACTACTGTTACAGCTGCCACAGAGGGAAATTATGCCACGACCCTCAATGAAGCCGTGGGCACCTCTCATGAAGTGCACGACGCACCACCCTGACTTGCGCTGCAGCCCTGACGCCTGCAGACGCCACACTGTATCGACTCAGACGCTGTCACCGAGGCCACTACCTGCACCAGAGCCGAGGGCACCGCTCGTGATGCTCACGACACACCACCCGACTTGCACCGCAGCCCCGACCTCATCGATGCCGGTGCTTCATCATCACTAAGCCGATACTGGACGTGGGTGACTTCCTGAATCCACCGACACTGCACCATCGCAAGGAACCGACTCCTCACTTTCCCGACAACAGTAAGAAACCAAGGCCTCACCTCCCCTGCATCGCAGTAAGGAACCGAAGTCTCACCTCCCCTGTGGTCGTAAGGAGCCAACGCATCACCTCTCCTGTGGTCGTAAGGAACCGACGCCATCCGGCACCAACGAAGCATCACCTCCCCGACGCTGTGCACTGTCTTTGCTTACATCGTTTGCCAAGGTACTGTTCTTTGGGGGTCTGTCTCACTCCGCACCCGACGCCGCGCACCTTGCTGTCGGCGCCATACTTTGGATTTTCATCTGTAACGACGTCGTAATAGCTCCAGGTGGAGTTATTTATTGCTACAAGCTTTATTTTTGTGAATAACCTATTTTTGAGGAAATCTTGGTATATGTATTGTGTATTTCTGTCGTTTTTTTCTTGTTTGGTTTAGATAAAGATGACTTATTTTTCTAAACTGGTGTGGTGTCTATTTGTAGTGCTTTCACTGTATTTCTGCATGTGGGCACAAATGCTTTACACACTGCCTCTGAGATAAGCCTGCCTGCTCATGCCAAGCTACCAAGGGGGTGAGCAGGGGTTGTTTAAGGGTGTAACTCCCTTACCCTGACTAGAAGTAAGGGTCCCTACTTGGACAAAGGTGCAAACCATTGCAAACTAGAGACCCCCATTTCTAACAACAACATAACATAACACCATAACATAACATTTTTTTAAACATGTTTTGTTTATTTCATAAGTAGGGTTAGAAAAAGGGACATTGTGGTAATTGATTAGTTTTCTTTTTTTTTTACAAAACCAAAATCTTTACAGAACAGAAGACATGTTGCTTCCAGACTATCCAAGCAAAACTGCTAGGTATCCCCTCTCACCCCTATCTTCCCTCACCAAAAAGAATG
The DNA here is from genome assembly GCA_963921515.1 of Calotriton arnoldi. NCBI lineage: Eukaryota > Metazoa > Chordata > Amphibia > Caudata > Salamandridae > Calotriton > Calotriton arnoldi. The sequence continues at coordinate 258,282 of CAWUFW010007805.1, read as the reverse complement.
ATGGTGTCTCCATCAAAAAAGTCCCTCACCATACAACTATCTGTAGTACGACAATATTTTAAAAGGAGAGTAAACGTGCACCTCACTCTAAACGTTGAGCTTCATGGAAGTGAAGTTTCATTGTCTCAATAAAAAGGCAAGAGTCCAATCATATTACTGAATGGCTAATGATCAGTTTCAAGATAATGACAGCCCATTAACGGAAAGCATAAAATGACATGTCCTGCAATTTACAGGATTAAAGCTTATCAGATCATTCTGATTTCAGGAAATTAAAGATTACTGGGCTTTGTAGATGTAGGATTCAGGACATCCGACTTCTCCTGTATCATTTATTTTTCTGGCAGGCATAACGGCTATCAAAGGCAGCATGTGCAGCACAAGCACTCATCACAACTCTTGCTATTGTCACAAGCATCACACCGGTCATTTTACCTCAATCTTCATCTACCCAAAATTCATTTTAAGTTAGCACAGCTGTAGTCCTTGGTCTCCCATCAGTGCACCTGGACCTATGGTGTGTATGGCATTGTGCAAGCAGAGCTTACAGTGGCGACTACCCAATATTGGTGTAGTCAGCAAAAGCCTACATGAGTCTCCTGTCATGTAAGTCAACATTCTGGACAGTTTTTCAAGGACATCTTCTTCAGTCTTTTCAAGTGCATTCTGATTCTGGATTTGCTGTTGCTTCTTATACAGAGCTGCAACCGTGAGATTGGATACGCACATCCGTGAGTATTGATCCAGAAGTCCAGATCGGAAGATCTCCATCTGAGCAGAGGATTCCCAGATGCTGGCACCGCTGGAGTAACCTCATTCTGCAACCGCATAGGGCACCAGGGAGATACCAAAGGTCATGAAGCCCAAAATGTGGAGGACATTCAGGAATGTAATGACCACTGGCCCTCAAAACATCGGGACAACCCAAGATCCTCTAAGGTGAAGAAAACTTCTCATGCAGGTGGTTTCCATGATTGCGCAACAGAAGGCAAGCTGTGTTTTCCACTAAGTAATGGAGAACCCCAGATTATGAAGCAAGTTCAGGGTGGAAGACATGTAGTCTGAAACCAGTGGTGGGCATTTATCGTATTGGTCTTGTTTTGCATAGATAAATATTGGTTATTTTTCTAAAACTGGTGTGGTGTCCTTTTGTAGTGTTTTCACTGTATTACTGTTGGTTATGTGCAAATACTTTACACACTGCCTCTGAGATAAGCTTGTGCCATACTACCAAGGGGGTGAGCAGGGGTTATTTCATTAGTGTATCTCCCTAATCCTGATTAGGAAGAAGGGTCCCTACTTGGACAGGATAACAACCTGCCAACTACAGACCCCCATTTCTAACACCGGGCCACTGGGTTGTGAAAAAAAGGCATTCATGAGTTTCAGACAACATCCTAAACTGTGCTTTCAAGGCCAAGAAGACCCTACTCAGAAATACATCTTGAATGTGCCCTGATGGACAGAGGTTCAAGAGCCTCATTTCCACAATGGCATGGTATGGTATGGTATGGTTTGGAGAAAATGTCCTAGTAACTGGTGGATATTCAGGAGCAGTAGCCACAAATGGGTGGGTGTAGACCTTGTGGACCCAATGGGGATTTCATGCTCCATGGGAAAGAACTTCCACGAGGACAGAAAATAAGAGACCCTCCACAGTCGCATATCCTGATGGCCCCGCTCAAGTGAAAGACTCGAGAAATAAGAGCTGGATTTGGGGAGCTGCAATTAAATAGCTTGTCAGGAGTCGTAATGATCACAATGCCATTTCACAAGGTTAGTGATGTATTGGGTCGAACTTTATACTCCTGTTTCTGAGTAATGGGTTTTATCTGTGAGATTGAATCAAATTGAGATCTTTAAAAATGTGTTGTTATTCTCATCAAATAATAGAGAAATATATTTATAAAGATTTAATGCATGAAATAGCAGATGGTCTGATTTATTTCCTTTGATGCCAATTGTTTAAATCTATTTTGACAAAATGTGTGCAAATGAGGATAAAGAAAACATTTTTAAAATGAAAATGTTTTATTGTGCAGTAATCCAGATCATGACTCTATCAGAATAATTAGATTAACGAAGGGGTATGTTATCATGAAATATTACACACTTTCAGTTGAAGAAATATTGGGGCAGATTTACAAGCCGCTTGCGCTGCCAGAGCGTCACTTTTTGTGATGCACCGCCAGCGCATTTTTCTGCCCCATATTTACAAGGACAGGAAAAGCCACTCTGCATTCCTGTCCTTGTAAATACAGCCCCTTTACACTCAGCACTTTGTGTGAAAGGGGTTCTTCCATGGGTGTGCTGTGGGTGTTCCCACGCAACACCCATGGAACCAGACACATTTCCAGATTTACAAGAAATCGTAAATCTGGAAATGCGTCTGAATGCTATGCCTCCCCAGGGGAGGCGTAGGGAGGCGCAACGAGGAGAAATGTATTCATTTCTCATCGTTTTTTTCCTCTTTCTATGAGTGCTGCATTCTGCAGCACACATAGAACGAGGAAATGACCTCTAATGATTGTTTATGTACAGGAAGGTAACATCTGAATTCTTCCCACCCTGGAAATTATCGGAAATTTACTGCATCCAGGGGCTGGAGTAACTCATGTTTCAGGTTGGGAAGGAACACAGATCACCCCCTAATCTGGTGGGAGTATAGCAGGAAAGATTTTCCCACTAATAAATAAAATGAGAACAAATCACATTTTGTTGCACCTGCTACTTTGTGGAACTCTTTAGTTATGCTCATTTCAGCAGAAAGGGAATAGCCAGCATTAAAAAAAGTAAGATGAAGGGTGCAGTGGCATGCCCAGAAACCTAAGCCTGACGGGGCTTTTCAGGCGTACTAATACACCTATTTTGTGAGTTGTAAGAAAGTCTAAAAGTATGGTCAGGTTGAGACATAGGACTCTGCTCATACTTTTTACATTTATCTTCAAAAGTTTGGCCCACTGAGTAAAACAGTACTAAAACCACTTATGCTCACTCTTCATATATTTTTATTAGATTTGCGACAGCTCAGTGGTCATAAGCAACTTTTTTCCAGTTGCTCCTCCAGAGGGGCCTTAGGGCTGTGCCTCGTCCTGAGATACACTGTGCTGAGATCTTCACTGCTTTTATAAAAATGTTTTCTATACTTCACTTTGCCCCGCATTTGCATTTCATCGAATGTGCAGAGTTTTCAACTTCTCTACTGCAGCTAGCTGCTGTGAGACCCATTACAGGAGGCGTGGCTCTCTGCAGAACTCTATGCCTAGTCATTAGCCAAAATGCTGCCCACTGCAGAGGGCGCACATCTGGTTGAAAGTGTCCTTGGTGAGCCTAGCATGTGCACTATTAATCTACACTGTGTCAGAGAAGGTATTCCTAGGTTTGTGTATTGAGTGGCACCCTCAGGGCAGCATTTTCTGGCAATAAAAAATTACAACTTTTTAAACAAACATTCCAGGAGTAAGAAAAATAAATAAGCCTCCTGAAATATTCTGGGGAAACGTGCAGATCCCCACATATTCTAGGATTTTTTTTTAGAATAACTTGCCTTCCCAGCATCCACAAAACCCTCTGGTGCCCTGATGGTGCAACTAAAGGCAAGATGATGGAGAGATGGGTAGCTTTGCCTAGCCAATCTCCACTAGGAAAACCAAAACAGGGTTGGGATTGGCTGGGTTTCTGCAATACCAAAAAGTAGGCCCATAACAAGCACTGGAATAACATGCTGCACAGGAGCAAGAACAATGTGGCCAAGCACGCGCCTTTATTTCAAAGCATATATTGGTTGGCCATGATGTTCTGTCTCTCAGCTTGGTTCCCCTTTTCACACTGCACAGGATGTCATCAGGGCCGGACTGGCCGCAGCGGGCATCGGGCGTTGCCCCGGAGGCTGGAATGGTGGGTGCCGCTTTAGCAGTTGTGGGGAGCGGTTTTGTTACTGGGGGCCCATTTTGCAGCGGTGCTGCAATATCGGCCCCCAGTAACAAAAGCAGCAGTGCTTCACACTTGCTTGGTGGGGGCTGGTCCGACAAAATTGCCAAGGCTGCTGCTTTGGGTTCTGCGTCTGGCCGTGGACGTCATATTCTGTTCGGGGGAGGTTGTTAAGCTGTCATTATCCCTGGTTGAAGACAGAACTCAGTGGAGCCTTTCTTCAAGAAGTCATCATTTCAATTTGACAAATAAGCCACGTGCGTTTAGAGTTTGCATTTTGTTTTATGTATATCAGTTGATTTTATAAAGGACACCTGATGTTGGGTGTGTTGAAGAAAACATTCACAGTTAAATTGGAAAACAGCATTTATTATGTTTAGCTATTGCCACTAAGCTCTTCCAACATTTGTGAGCAGGGCCGGCAGAGACTTTTATGAAATACTTGGGTTGAGTGCTGATTTTGGATGGTTTAAGAAAGTGAATTGTTGTGGTGGATAGCAGTCCACTACAAGTAATAAAATTACCAACTCTTTAGGTCCAGACACAGCTGTCAATAATTTAAACCAGAGCTCAACCAGTGGTAGTTATGGCATGCAGCAGACTTGCTTAACTTGAAGAAAATGCATTTATAAGTACCAAAAAAGTTAAAATGTCAAAAACACAACACAATAAAAATCCCACTTTAATTGTTAAAATATAGTAAAAATTAATAAACAAAATGACACCAAAACAACAGTCCAATAAGGGGAACCAGGGATATTAATTTTAAAAGATTTAAGACAAAAAGTGCCATGAAAATGTGAAGCACCAGTAGAAAATACTGTTCGTGTGTGACCAGGACCTAGGAGCGATTTCAGGTCGACCATGATGGAGCATGGGTATGATCCACCAAGCGGGTTTGATGTGTTCAAAGATTTTATATTTTGACTTAGTCTCTGACAGGGAAGTCAAAAACATTCAGCTGGGCAAGGTTGCAGACTGTATGCGAGAAAGTACAAAATGTTTCTAAGTTCCATATTTCAAGAGTATTAAGCTTGACACCCTTGGGTGGTAGTGCCCCAGACATTTTGCTTTTACCCTTCCTGTTTTCCTGAATTTATTTTTGTTGGCTTTAGGACTCTATTAACAAGTGCTAAAGTGTATGCTGTCTCTAAAACATAGTGCAATTGGTCTATACCTAATTGCCACATTTAAGTTACTTGTAAGTCCTTTGTAAATGGTACTCCACGTACCAAGGGCCTGTAAATTAAATGCTACTAGTGGGCCTGCAGCACTCATTGTGTGACCCACCAAAGTAGCCTTTTAAAACATGTCTCAGGCCTGCCACTGCAGCCTGTAGTGCAGGTTTAAACTACCATTTCGACCTGGCAATGGAAACCTTTTACCAAGCCTAAACTTTCTTTTTTAATACATATAAGTCATTCCTGGGTTAGGCCCTAATATCTCATAGAGCAGGGGGCCTTGCTTTTAAAAAATAGGACATGTGGGTTTAGGCTTAACATGTCCTGGTAGGGAAGAAACTTCTAAAGTCATTTTTTGACTATTGCAAGACCTATCTCTTCTGTAGGATAATATTGGGTTACCCTATTACACTTAATACGTGATAACTTAAGTGTGGGAGCATATAGGAAAATTATGTTTACACTCAGATGAATTGTTATTTAAAACTCTCTTTAATGTTAAAGTTGGATTTTAAGTCACAATTTTGAAAATGCCACGTTTAGAAGGTTAACACAAGGAGATGATGGACGGAGCGCTGAAACATTTCAGACACTCACCCCCATTCACAGATCTGAATTGAATCCATCATTGTTGTTTAGCTCACTTCGCCACCCCAGTTCAGACCCAGCCGTATGCAAATCAGTCTTGTCCCTGTGCCTCATGGGAACAGTCCAGACCGAACTGCCAAGTCAGGAGTTCCCTGAACCGGAAACAAGCATCCTGGGACTGGTTTTAGAAAGTTGGCATTTTCTTGTCCTAACCATCTGTGCCTTCTGCCACTATCCTGGATAAGCTTAGCTGTTGGCCTTTTTGTATTCTTCCCAGTAAGACAAAGGGGGGCCCGGGACGGTTGGGGCAGAGCTATTCCTTACCCAACTAACGTTTCAAAGGGCTACCTCCAGCACGCAGAAAGGAACTTGACACCAGTCTTTTGATATCCTGAGCTACTTGGAGCCTTGACAGAGGAAAGGAACAACTTTCCAGATCTAGAGGTGGGGGGGGGGACTATAAGGATTCTCCCCACTTCAAAGGCTGGGGCCAGGTACAAATATTGGATCTCTTGAGCCACTCATCAGATCACTTCTGGACCTTTGGAAGACTCAGAAGAAGGACCGCTCTGCTTCCCTGCAACTGGAAGGACTGCCCTGCTGCCCTGCTGCCTGAGGAAGGAAGCCTGGACCTTCTCCTTGAACCCAGGACCACCAGAGTGACTCCAATGGCTAGCTAGCTGGCCTCCTGTGTGGGCAGGAGAGACATAACAAGCTCCAGAGACCTGCCATGCATCTGCCCAGTTGACCAGACCCAACTGGACCTGCACGTGTCCTGCTGTTGGCATCTGCTGAAGTGAGTCCTGATCCCCAAAAGGTGATCCACAGGTCCTGGACCTTGGCTGGAGAGTGTACTCCTCCTTGCCGAACTGAGGGTTCCCTCAAAACCTACACATCACAACGCACCTTGACGCAGGACCTCGCCACGCAGCACCGCTCAGCTCCTGATCGCCTGCTTTATCGGAACAGAGGCACGTGACACAACTCGACACAGATCCTCCCATCGCAGCACCTCGCAGTTACTGATCGGTGGCCTCATTAGAACCAATGCAACTCAGCGCAGCACCTCGCAGCACCTTATCGGCGGCCCCATTGGAACCAATGCAACTTGCTGCAACGTGACGCAGGACCTCGCATCTTGGCCCAAGTGCAACCAGCTACAGTGTCCATCAGGCCGAATTCATGTGCCCAGCCCGCGCTTCATTGTGATTGGCCTGAACTTGTGACTTTGTCCCAGTACGGCGTGACCAGATAACCACAGCTGGTGGTTTGTGCTTTTTGGTGCTACTTTTATTTAAGCCTTTGAGATTGCAGATGTCCTGTTCTACTGATTGTATTTTTGTTGTTCCGGTATCACTTTATTTACAAAAATGTACTCTATTGTTCTAGATTAGTGAGGGAGTTTTCTTGTGTTGTGTTTTCAATTCATCTCTCTTTGTGTGCTGTATAAATACTTTACATGTTGCCTCTAAGTTAAGCCTGGCTGTTACTGTGCCAAGCTACTGGAGGGTTAAGAACAGGTTAATTTATTGACTTTGTGGAAAGGGTTGTGTTACTTGCTTAAGAATGGTATTACCCCCCTCTACAAATAATCCGATTTCTCACATTGCCATTGTTATAGAAGTTCAGCTAGACATAGTGTGGTGTTCTTGTCCTTCCCCATCTTGTATAGGCTATGCTGTGTACTTCTTTCCTATTCTGTGTCCCTGTTCCATGTTGTTGCCATGGAGTTACATTCCTAGTTAGAACTTAAGAATGTTAGTACTTGAACAGATTGTCAGTTTCTTGTGTCGGTTGTAGGATGAGGTCTTATGATAAGGAGCTGCAATAAAAACCTTACCACAGAACCTACGCCTACCCATCTTTCTTCGGTGTGGGTCATCACCTCATTTTGGCGACGAGCGGAAATCAACCCACCGGCTCTACAGACCTCAACTCAACCCAAGAATTCAAAAGCTCACCTTCACTGCTTTCACGCTGTGTCCTTCCTTTCTTCACCCGGTGTCTCCTGTGGATCATCGCTGCCTCCTGACTCCAATCCTGGAAGTGCTTCACTCTCCTCTCTGAAGTCCTGTGAGTACTTCGTTCGCCCTGCCGGGCCTGCTTTGTGCCGTTGCGGCCTTGTGTTTAACGCTGCCTGGCAACAGGGCTTGCTCGATACGGTTGCGGCCTCGTACTTAGCGCTTCGACGCTGCCTGGCAACCAACTTGCCTGACCAAGCCTGACCCCAGCGTTCAGCACCTGTGAACTCAGAGAGCGTGAGCCTTCCTGCAACCTCCATTCGCTGCACGAGCCTCCCTGCCTTCCACACGTTTTAGAGCATGGCGACGCCGAGAGCCACCCGGGAAGCATCAGAAAACGTGCCGCCATTTTCAGGTTGTACCCAAGTTCGCAGCCATGTCGCAGTCAAGCGCGGCCTTTGCCAACCACGTTTTGATTCTGCCAACCACGTTTGTTTTCCTTTTGGGTGCAATAAAGTTATTTCAACCGTTGTCTCCAATCAGCACTAAGACATCGTATCCTGCCGATTCTTCAACTGTCTGCTTGCTTATGTACCCCTGGTGAGTTTTTCACACTTCTCCTATGACTTCCTTAAACATGAGAGGGTAATAATGCTCTTCTCCTACATTTACTTTGATAAGCCCGACCTTGTGCAACTCTTACTGTTGCCTTCCTTACATTTCTTTATCATATACCGAGGCGCTGCTCAACTGCTTCTCAGTCATTGCTGACCTTCACAGCTGCAGGTCTTCCACGCTCATCACGCTGATCAACACAGCTTGGGTATCTACAAACTGTTTTCGTCCTGCTGCAGGTCTTCCACGCTGATCACGCTGATCAGCACAGCTTGTGTATTTACGCCGATTGATCCACCTGTCCTGTTTTCATTGTAGTGTACTGCAGATTTGCCTGGTTTCTATGTGACACGCTGATCTGCACAGCATCTGTTTACAATTGGGGTCACTGATCCACACAGCTTCTGTTCATATTCTAATAGGCACAACTAGTGTTTTTTGCAATTTTAATTTTACTGCTTTGCAAACGTCTGTTGTACATCTTTGCGTCTCTTCTCATAAGTAATCCTCTCCAAGGACCATGCAAAATGTCACTCCTCCTCCGTTTTTCTCTCCGCTCCTGGTGATCCTCCCATACCCTGGTTAAAGTGGAAAAAGGTATTCTCCAACTACGCAAGGGTTTGCGGTACATCGCTAAGTGCAGAGAGGAAATCTTCCCTTTTTCTACATTGCCTGGGTTCGGAGGGACAGGAAGTGTTTGAGCATCTTCCAGACCTTCCTGACAGTGAAGCTGACTCTCTCAATGAATATGAAATCTGCATTAAAAAAATGGACTTGCATTATCTTCCTAAAGTGAGCATGATTTTAGAACGCTATCACTTTGGGAAGAGGATGCAAAGGCACGAGGAGTCTGTTGAGCAATACGTCACGGCTTTACGCAAGCTCGCTTCAACATGCTCCTTCGCTGGCAGTCTGGATGAAAGACTAAGGGATCTGCTTATGCTAGGCTGTTCAATAGATAAGGCAAAAGACAATCTTTGGCAAAAAGATAATCCCCCTCTTCAAGAGGTGGTTACAACAATGAAAATGCATGAGCACTCCAAAGCCTGCGTTGAAGCTATTCGCAAAGATACAGAATGTCATAAAGGTACCACCGCTGATGTAAAAGAAGTTAAAACCCCATCAGCAGACAAATCACACAAACCCACTCCACAAAGCACTTCCATTGCTTCTAAGTCTACACGTTCCTTTACAAACACCACATCTTTTTCTGTAAAGTGCTTCCGTTGTGGGAACTCAGGGCATGTAGCTAATTTTAAAGACTGTCCTGGGTGGAAGACTGTTTGTTCTATCTGTAAGAGGAAGGGTCATTTTTCGAAATGCTGCAGATCTAACAGAAATCAAAAGAAAGTAAGGGAGGTAGATATTTACGACCAAGATGATGATGGTTTGTTTATTTGTCAAGTCAACGATCAAGAGGTTGAGGGTCCCATGGAACATGTTCTAATTAATGATAAGTCTGTTAAGATGTTATTCGACTCAGGAGCTAAAATTACCCTTGTCCCTAAAATGTTTTATGAGAAACATTTGTCTGGAAAGGTAAAGCTGTCCAAACCGGACATTGTCCCAAGAGGCTATGGGGGAGAAATAATTAATTTGTTGGGCTATTTTATGGGTACCATAGACTTTAAAGGAAGAATAACTGCAGGGAAAATATATGTATCCATGAAAGGAGATTCCCTTATTAGTTGGTCTCATCAACTTGACCTTGGTGTATATCTTGATCCAAATGAGTCTCCTTCTGTTTGTTTAAGAGAACCTCCTTCAGTTGCTGCTGTCACTGATCGCAGCACGTGGATTACTAAGTTTCCAAGGGTGTTTGATAATACTCTGGGTTGTCTTAAAAATTATGCACACATGATCAAGTTGAGACGTGATGCCATACCTAAGGTGGCGAAAGTTAGAAATGTACCTTTGTTAGTTAAAGACAGAATGAAGTCTGAATTAGACAAATTGTTAGAGAATGGTGTCATACAAGAGGTTGAGGCCACTGAATGGGTCTCTCCGGTGGTGATGGCCCACAAGGCCAACGGAGAGGCAAGATTATGTATTGACCTCAGAGAACTCAACAAAGCCATGGTTGTCGATCGCTATCCGCTACCAAACATTGCTGAAATGTTGTCCTCTTTGGGTGGTGCCTCCCACTTCTCAACATTGGACCTCTCCTCTGCCTACCACCAGGTCAAACTCCATCCCTCGTGCCACGGTCTGACGACTTTTATCACCCCGTTCGGGACCTTTAAATTCCTCAGAATGCCATTTGGCCTAATATCGGCTGCATCAGTGTTCCAAAGGGTGATGGAGAACATTGTGGGTGGCATTGAGGGCGTCAAAGTCTACCAAGATGATGTTCTTGTTCATGGGGTGAATTTGCAAGAGCATGATTCTAGGCTGAAAGAGGTTTTGTCCAAATTGCAAGACTCAGGTCTCACCCTTAGGTTAGACAAGTGTAAATTCGATGTTAGGGAGATTGAATATCTGGGTCACCTGGTGTCTGACTCGGGTATCAAACCTAAGCCGTCCTTAGTTGAAGCCATCTCCAATCTCAACTATCCTGTGAACAAGGAAGAGCTAGTCAAATTTTTAGGGATGGCTGAATTCTACTATAAATTTGTCCCTGGCTTTGCACAAAAAACGGAAAATATGAGGGCTCTGCTCAAAAAGGGACGTGAATTCATTTGGGACAAATCTTGTTGTGACGAGTTTGACCTCATCAAGAGTTGCTTGAACAAGGCTCCTAATTTATCTAGCTTTGATCCTGCAAAAGAGTCATTCATTATGATGGACGCTAGTTCTAAGGGGCTGGGTGCTGTTCTCCTCCAACCTGGTGAACATACTGACAATATCATTCTATTTATTTCCAGGCCGCTTAGAGGTGCAGAGTGTAACTACTCTGTGATAGAGAAAGAAGCTTTGGCTGTCTACTGGGCAGTTCGGAAGCTCAAAAAGTTTCTTTGGGGCAAGCATTTCTCAGTGGTCTCAGATCACAAACCTCTAAAAGAGGTATTTGAAAAAAAGGTATTGATTGTGTTTCCCATAGAATTAGGAAATGGGTAGTTGCTCTACAAGATTTCGAATTTCATGTCTCCTACTTACCTGGGGCAAGCAATATCCTTGCGGATTGTTTGTCTAGGCTCAGTGGCTCAGAGATTCCTGATGTTGGTGATGATGACTGTTTTGTTGGTGAAGACTCTGGGGAAGACTTGAGAGTGTGTGTTGTGACTGAAGGTGTAGTGACAGAGGGTGAATGGAAGGCAAGTCTAGAGAATGATCCCATCTTACAACGGGTCATCACCTACGTACGTGATGGTTGGTGTGAGAAGCGCGATTGTGATGACCAAGTCAAAGGGTTTTGGTGTGTGAAGGAGGAGTTGTCATGTTCGAATGAGTTGCTCTTCAGAGGCAGTAGGCTTGTTGTTCCCTCACACTTGCGTGACAAACTGGTGGAGTGTGCCCATGCTAGTCATATGGGCATAGCAAAGACTAAAGAAAGACTTAGGGAAGCCTATTGGTGGCCTGCGATGGATGTCCAGATTGAAAGATTGGTGCGCTCTTGTTCACGATGTGCCAATAGTGATAAGATTCTTAAGTGTAGGACTCAACCCATGGTCATCAGACAGCAAGCTAGTGGTCCCTGGGTTGATGTCGCTGTAGATATCCTGGGTCCTGTGAAGGTCAGAACTCAGGATCGTTATGTATTGGTGTGCGTGGACATGTTTTCCAGGTGGCCCGTGATTAAACTGGTCAATTCAGTGGACTCGTCTTCTGTGATCTGTTTTTTAGATGATCTCTTTGCTAGTGAGGGGTTGCCAGCTTCTGTGTTGACGGACAATGGGGTACAATTTACCTCCGGTGCGGTGGAAGAATTTTTGAGTGAAAGGGGCATTACCCATAAGCGTGCTGCCCTGTACCACCCTGAATGCAATGGTGTGGTCGAAAGATTTGTAAGAGTGCTTAAGGAGACTATGCAATTGGCTCTTGTCTCTAGTTGTAACTGGGAGGAAGCCATTAAAAAAAAAGTATGTGAATACAGGTTCACCCCACATTCATCTACCGGGGTTTCTCCTTTCACGCTGTTTAAAGGAAGGGTGGCTAGCACTCAGGTCAATCCTCTCTGGGTTACCTCTAGAAGGACGGACGTTGGGGGCGTGATTGACTGCACTGTGGGATGGAAGGATCACGAGCTACAGAAGATGGAGAAAAGGAAGCTCAAGTTTGATGTGAGGAAAGCTGTGAAGAAGACTGTTGTTCAAGTTGGGGATTGGGTTAGAGTGAGACTCCCTGAAAGAAGGGCTGGTAGGTCGAAGTTTGGACAACCAATAAGGGTTACCAAACTCCTGGGCAACGCAGTAAGAACCCAAGATCACAGAGTATGGAATCTCCAGTGGGCCGTCTGGTCCGCCTTCTGCTCCTCCATGTCCTGTGGAAAGGAGACCTAGTAGGATGAAGAAAATTCCTCTTCGTTTAAGAGATTGCATTTAATGTTTTTCATGCATTTATTGACTGCATTTTGTGTATTTCATTTATTCATAAGCTATGCATCTTTTTCTTTTGTTGGTGAAAAAGGGAGGTGATGTGGTGTTCTTGTCCTTCCCCATCTTGTATAGGCTATGCTGTGTACTTCTTTCCTATTCTGTGTCCCTGTTCCATGTTGTTGCCATGGAGTTACATTCCTAGTTACAACTTAAGAATGTTAGTACTTGAACAGATTGTCAGTTTCTTGTGTCGGTTGTAGGATGAGGTCTTATGATAAGGAGCTGCAATATAGACCTTACCACAGAACCTACGCCTACCTATCTTTCTTCAGTGTGGGTCATCACCTCACATAGTCAAGGATTCCAGGACCTCAGGGACAGCACTTAATGGTCAGAACTCAATCCAGTAGAGGCAAACAGCAAGGTCTAGTCCAGATCCAGATGCAACTGGTCAGGTAGGCACTTCAGGAAAAAATGCATCTTGCAGTTTGTGCCCCTCTAGCCACAGGGAAGGTCAGCAAACCAACCCTTAGGGCGCTCTTCTTTGTCCTGGGTACAAGTGAGATCAGTAACCAGTGGGTGGGGATGTCTCCTGGACACTCCCTAACTTATGGGGAAAATATTCCCGGGGGCAATCCTACCTAATTTGTTTGATTTACTGCAAACTGTTCCAAAGTGCACTATTCTATGTGATATCCAAGATGGCAGAAGGCTTCTGCCCTTGGAAGGACTTGTGTGCCAGCCAGTGGTGTGTGTGTAGGGAAAACAGCAGCCCCCTCCTCCTAAAATACACAAAACTACTTCTGAGACCAGCTCCCCCTGCCAATGGGCCGTGTACACATTGGGCCTAAAGAGCAAATGCTTCCTCAGGTCTCTCCTTACACTAAACTATGAATGGGTAGTATTCACCTTTGTCCCTTTCAAGTTAATGAAGTTCCTGGAACCTCCCCAGCTGCCTTTACTGAGCTGACAGACATCACATGCCCCATGCCCAGTCCATCCTGCCACCAAGCCTAAGCTAATGTCTGCTCTGGGAGCAGTTTTCACACCACAGTAAGAGCAAGCATTAGCAGAACAGCTGTTGACAGAATAATGCTAATTAGCACCCAGAAGCTTCAGACAGGTAAAAGGTAACTTTCCAAAAGTTACTTTTCCTAAATATTTAAAAATCTAATTTTACCTTTAGATTGGATTTTTAATAAATATTTTAAAACATGGTTGAATCATTTTTTTAGCTGGCCCCAAACCAGAGTTGGCAGAATGAATATTTTAATCTATACTCAGGATTTCTCATAGGACAGCTAGAGACTTCCACAGGGCAAAAAGCATCCGGGGGCTTGTAGTGCAGAGACACTGCAACACTAAATTTCTACTTTTCTCACACTTTCCATGTCAAAAAGGGTATTTGTACATGTCGCGCTGCAGGCTTAAACTGTAGCACTCAGGTGTCAATGGTAGGCCAGAATCCATGTTTCCTTTGTCACACTAGTAGATGGCACAACAATGCTTCAGTTTACAGGTGATATTTAACTTTGCCATGGTTTCATTTCTGCACTAAATACTAGGACCTTATTGAAAAGCTACATGTGCGAATTAGGATCTTGCCAGTTTTTACATGTTTAGTGGTCAGAGCATATACACAGGGCACTGAATGGCAGCAGCCCAGTGCACAGAGTGTGAAAACCAGCAATAAAACTCATCAAACAATACGGGTGATCTCGAAAAAAGGGCATTTTCTTCCAGATGGGATTTATGTCTGATTTTAGAGTCATTTGGAATGACACTCGTTTATTGAGTCCATGTTATTTTAATGAGTCTCTGGAGTCACAGCCAGCAGTGGCCATGCCACAGTGTCATATGAAAGGCGTTCTGTTTGTCATTTTAGAATCTTAAATTACTTGGGTATGGTCAGCTCCAAATGCAGCAGCATCAATGTCATTTACACACATCCATTCACAAATAAATCCATCAGGGCACACGCACACTCACACACAAGACACATCCATACATACACACACACACACATCCATACACATCAGAAACATCCCGTACACAAAGTGACCTTTACACCACCCAAACACACAAACTAAACAGCCTACATCCGTGCACAAATACCATCAAGCCACAGACATTTTCCTTTCACATGGAAATCCCAATCACATTTTCTATTCGTAAGCACATCCATCAGCCACACAAAGCCAGCATTCCTCAAAATACAAATTCGGCCTCCCACTCATCCAACTGTTCACTAGTTGACACTACCATCCACTTCTCCATCCATTTACTCACGTATCAATAAATAACATAACATAACATAACTTTTAGATCTGGATTTTTCAGCAGGCTTATCCACAGTCTTTTTACTTTTTGGTCTCCTGTTTCTGACCTGTTTTTATTGGTTTTATGACTCTGGGCAATTTACCACTGCTGATCAGTGCTAAAGTGCATAGGCTTTCCATGTAAATTCTGTTTATGGATTGGCATTTCCATGATTGGCTTATTTGATTTACTACTAAGTCCCTAATACAGTGTACTGTGTGTACCCAGGGTCTGTATATCAAATGCTGCTAGTGGCCCTTGAGCACTGATTGTGCCACCCACACAAGCAGCCTTTCAAAGGGTTCTCAGACCTGCCACTGCAGTGTCTACGTGCAGTTTTTACAGCCATGTCGACCTAGCAAGTGCACCCACTTGCCAGGTCCTAACCTTCCCTTCTATTACATGTAGGTCACTCCTAAGGTAGGCCCAAGGTACTCCTGTGGGCATGGTGCAGTGTATGTGAAAGGTAGGACATGTACTGGTGTGTGTGACATGTCCTGATAGTGAAACGCAGTGTATTTCGTTTTTCACTATTGAAAGGCTATCTGTCCCATAGGATAGAATGGGAGTTTGTTTATAACATCTTAAAAGTATAACTTCCCATTGGGATAAGATAGAAAGTTGAAGTTTAGTATGCCTGAACACAGAATATAAAAATGCATATAGGCCAGAGAGGACAGAACTAGTTTGGACTGAGCACAGAGCCTCTCTGCCACAGAGAGCAAAGGAAAATGCTGTATAAATATTGGGGCCCAGACCCCAGAACATTTGAATACTTCTGGACTCAAGAGGAACCTCTGCCAAGGAGAGGAGCTTGGAAAACTGAAGGAGAAGTACTGCCCCTTTGCTGTGTGCTGTCTGGGGTTGGCCTGCAGTGGCTGTTTCTGCCAAGGAGAGGACCAAGACTTTGCTGTGTGCTGTGTAACTTGCTTGAAGAAGATCTCCAAGGGCTTGGCGTAGAGCTTGCCTCCTGTTCTGAAGTCTCATGGACACAAAGACTTCATTTCCTCTGTCCTCCTGCATCTGGAACTACTGTTACAGCTGCCACAGAGGGAAATTATGCCGCGACCCTCAATGAAGCCGTGGGCACCTCTCATGAAGTGCACGACGCACCACCCTGACTTGCGCTGCAGCCCTGACGCCTGCAGACGCCACACCGTATCGACTCAGAGGCTGTCACCGAGGCCACTACCTGCACCAGAGCCGAGGGCACCGCTCGTGATGCTCACGACACACCACCCGACTTGCACCGCAGCCCCGACCTCATCGATGCCGGTGCTTCATCATCACTAAGCCGATACTGGACGTGGGTGACTTCCTGAATCCACCGACACTGCACCATCGCAAGGAACTGATTCCTCACTTTCCCGACAACAGTAAGAAACCAAGGCCTCACCTCCCCTGCATCGCAGTAAGGAACCGAAGTCTCACCTCCCCTGTGGTCGTAAGGAGCCAACGCATCACCTCTCCTGTGGTCGTAAGGAACCGACGCCATCCGGCACCAACGAAGCATCACCTCCCCGATGCTGTGCACTGTCTTTGCTTACATCGTTTGCCAAGGTACTGTTCTTTGGGGGTCTGTCTGACTCCGCACCCGACGCCACGCACCTTGCTGTCGGCGCCATACTTTGGATTTTCATCTGTAACGACGTCGTAATAGCTCCAGGTGGAGTTATTTGTTGCTACAAGCTTTATTTTTGTGAATAACCTATTTTTGAGGAAATCTTGGTATATGTATTGTGGATTTTTGTCGTTTTTTTCTTGTTTGGTTTAGATAAAGATGACTTATTTTTCTAAACTGGTGTGGTGTCTATTTGTAGTGCTTTCACTGTATTTCTGCATGTGGGCACAAAAACTTTACACACTGCCTCTGAGATAAGCCTGCCTGCTCATGCCAAGCTACCAAGGGGGTGAGCAGGGGTTGTTTAAGGGTGTAACTCCCTTACCCTGACTAGAAGTAAGGGTCCCTACTTGGACAAAGGTGCAAACCATTGCAAACTAGAGACCCCCATTTCTAACAACAACATAACATAACACCATAACATAACATTTTTTTAAACATGTTTTGTTTATTTCTTAAGTAGGGTTAGAAAAAAGGGACATTGTGGTAATGCATTAGTTTTCTTTTTTTTTTACAAAACCAAAATCTTTAATGAACAGATGACATGTTGCTTCCAGACTATCCAAGCAAAACTGCTAGGTATCCCCTCTCACCCCTATCCTCCCTCACCAAAAAGAATGATGGTGTCTCCATCAAAAAGTCTCTCACCATACAACTATCTGTAGTATGACAATATTTTAAAAGGAGAGTAAACGTGCACCTCACTCTAAACGTTGAGCTTCATGGAAGTGAAGTTTCATTGTCTCAATAAAAAGGCAATAGTCCAATCATATTACTGAATGGCTAATGATCAGTTTCAAGATAATGACAGCCCATTAACGGAAAGCATAAAATGACATGTCCTGCAATTTACAGGATTAAAGCTTATCAGATCATTCTGATTTCAGGAAATTAAAGATTACTGGGCTTGGAGATGTAGGATTCAGGACATCCGACTTCTCCTGTATCATTTATTTTTCTGGCAGGCATAACGGCTATCAAAGGCAGCATGTGCAGCACAAGCACTCATCACAACTCTTGCTATTGTCACAAGCATCACACCGGTCATTTTACCTCAATCTTCATCTACCCAAAATTCATTTTAAGTTAGCACAGCTGTAGTCCTTGGTCTCCCATCAGTGCACCTGGACCTATGGTGTGTATGCCGTTGTGCAAGCAGAGCTTACAGTGGCGACTACCCAATATTGGTGTAGTCAGCAAAAGCCTACATGAGTCTCCTGGCATGTAAGTCAACATTCTGGACAGTTTTTCAAGGACATCTTCTTCAGTCTTTTCAAGTGCATTCTGATTCTGGATTTGCTGTTGCTTCTTATACAGAGCTGCAACCGTGAGATTGGATATGCACATCCGTGAGTATTGATCCAGAAGGACAGATCGGAAGATCTCCATCTGAGCAGAGGATTCCCAGATGCTGGCACCGCTGGAGTAACCTCATTCTGCAACCGCATAGGGCACCAGGGAGATACCAAAGGTCATGAAGCCCAAAATGTGGAGGACATTCAGGAATGTAATGGCCACTGGCCCTCAAAACATCGGGACAACCCAAGATCCTCTAAGGTGAAGAAAAATCTCTCATGCAGGTGGTTTCCATGATTGCGCAACAGAAGGCGAGTCTCCGAGTCCAAATGAGCTGTGTTTTCCACTAAGTGATGGAGAACCCCAGATTATGAAGCAAGTTCAGGGTGGAAGACATGTAGTCTGAAACCAGTGGTGGGCATTTATCGTATTGGTCTTGTTTTGCACAGATAAATATTGGTTATTTTTCTAGAACTGGCGTGGTGTCCTTTTGTAGTGTTTTCACTGTTGGTTATGTGCAAATACTTTACACACTGCCTCTGAGATAAGCTTGTGCCATACTACCAAGGGGGTGAGCAGGGGTTAATTCATTAGTGTATCTCCCTAATCCTGATTAGGAAGAAGGGTCCCTACTTGGACAGGGTAACAATCTGCCAACTACAGACCCCCATTTCTAACACCGGGCCACTGGGTTGTGAAAAAAAGGCATTCATGAGTTTCAGACAACATCCTAAACTGTGCTTTCAAGGCCAAGAAGACCCTACTCAGAAATACATCTTGAATGTGCCCTGATGGACAGAGGTTCAAGAGCCTCATTTCCACAATGGCATGGTATGGTATGGTATGGTTTGGAGAAAATGTCCTAGTAACTGGTGGATATTCAGGAGCAGTAGCCACAAATGGGTGGGTGTAGACCTTGTGGACCCAATGGGGATTTCATGCTCCATGGGAAAGAACTTCCACGAGGACAGAAAATAAGAGACCCTCCACAGTCGCATATCCTGATGGCCCCGCTCAAGTGAAAGACTCGAGAAATAAGAGCTGGATTTGGGGAGCTGCAATTAAATAGCTTGTCAGGAGTCGTAATGATCACAATGCCATTTCACAAGGTTAGTGATGTATTGGGTCGAACTTTATACTCCTGTTTCTGAGTAATGGGTTTTATCTGTGAGATTGAATCAAATTGAGATCTTTAAAAATGTGTTGTTATTCTCATCAAATAATAGAGAAATATATTTATAAAGATTTAATGCATGAAATAGCAGATGGTCTGATTTATTTCCTTTGATGCCAATTGTTTAAATCTATTTTGACAAAATGTGTGCAAATGAGGATAAAGAAAACATTTTTAAAATGTAACTGTTTTATTGTGCAGTAATCCAGATCATGACTGTATCAGAATAATTAGATTAACGAAGGGGTATGTTATCATGAAATATTACACACTTTCAGTTGAAGAAATATTGGGGCAGATTTACAAGCCGCTTGCGCTGCCAGAGCGTCACTTTTTGTGATGCACCGCCAGCGCATTTTTCTGCCCCATATTTACAAGGACAGGAAAAGCCACTCTGCATTCCTGTCCTTGTAAATACAGCCCCTTTACACACAGCACTTTGTGTGAAAGGGGCCCTTCCATGGGTGTGCTGTGGGTGTTCCCACGCAACACCCATGGAACCAGACACATTTCCAGATTTACAAGAAATCGTAAATCTGGAAATGCGTCTGAATGCTATGCCTCCCCAGGGGAGGCGTAGGGAGGCGCAACGAGGAGTAATGCATTCATTTCTCATCGTTTTTTTCCTCTTTCTATGAGTGCTGCATTCTAATGATTGTTTATGTACAGGAAGGTAACATCTGAATTCTTCCCACCCTGGAAATTATCGGAAATTTACTGCAGCCAGGGGCTGGAGTAACTCATGTTTCAGGTTGGGAAGGAACACAGATCACCCCCTAATCTGGTGGGAGTATAGCAGGAAAGATTTTCCCACTAATAAATAAAATGAGAACAAATCACATTTTGTTGCCCCTGCTACTTTGTGGAACTCTTTAGTTATGCTCATTTCAGCAGAAAGGGAATAGCCAGCATTAAAAAAAGTAAGATGAAGGGTGCAGTGGCATGCCCAGAAACCTAAGCCTGACGGGGCTTTTCAGGCGTACTAATACACCTATTTTGTGAGTTGTAAGAAAGTCTAAAAGTATGGTCAGGTTGAGACATAGGACTCTGCTCATACTTTTTACATTTATCTTCAAAAGTTTGGCCCACTGAGTAAAAGTGTACTAAAACCACTTATGCTCACTCTTCATATATTTTTATTAGATTTGCGACAGCTCAGTGGTCATAAGCAACTTTATTCCAGTTGCTCCTCCAGAGGGCCTTAGGGCTGTGCCTCGTCCTGAGATACACTGTGCTGAGATCTTCACTGCTTTTATAAAAAATGTTTTCTATACTTCACTTTGCCCCGCATTTGCATTTCATCGAATGTGCAGAGTTTTCAACTTCTCTACTGCAGCTAGCTGCTGTGAGACCCATTACAGGAGGCGTGGCTCTCTGCAGAACTCTATGCCTAGTCATTAGCCAAAATGCTGCCCACTGCAGAGGGCGCACATCTGGTTGAAAGTGTCCTTGGTGAGCCTAGCATGTGCACTATTAATCTACACTGTGTCAGAGAGGGTATTCCTAGGTTTGTGTATTAAGTGGCACCCTCAGGGCAGCATTTTCTGGCAATAAAAAATTACAACTTTTTAAACAAACATTCCAGGAGTAAGAAAAATAAATAAGCCTCCTGAAATATTCTGGGGAAACGTGCAGATCCCCACATATTCTAGGATTTTTTTTTAGAATAACTTGCCTTCCCAGCATCCACAAAACCCTCTGGTGCCCAGATGGTGCAACTAAAGGCAAGATGATGGAGAGATGGGTAGCTTTGCCTAGCCAATCTCCACTAGCAAAACCAAAACAGGGTTGGGATTGGCTGGGTTTCTGCAATACCAAAAAGTAGGCCCATAACAAGCACTGGAATAACATGCTGCACAGGAGCAAGAACAATGTGGCCAATCACGCGCCTTTATTTCAAAGCATATATTGGTTGGCCATGATGTTGTGTCTCTCAGCTTGGTTCCCCTTTTCACACTGCACAGGACGTCATCAGGGCCGGACTGGCCGCAGCGGGCATCGGGCGTTGCCCCGGAGGCTGGAATGGTGGGTGCC
Organism: Calotriton arnoldi; assembly: GCA_963921515.1. Classification (NCBI taxonomy): domain Eukaryota; kingdom Metazoa; phylum Chordata; class Amphibia; order Caudata; family Salamandridae; genus Calotriton; species Calotriton arnoldi. Next base: position 237,088 of record CAWUFW010007805.1, on the reverse strand, counting down.
GCTTTAGCAGCTGTGGGGAGCGGTTTTGTTACTGGGGGCCCATTTTGCAGCGGTGCTGCAATATCGGCCCCCAGTAACAAAAGCAGCAGTGCTTTACACTTGCTTGGTGGGGGCTGGTCCGATAAAATTGCCAAGGCTGCTGCTTTGGGTTCTGCGTCTGGCCGTGGACGTCATATTCTGTTCGGGGGAGGTTGTTAAGCTGTCATTATCCCTGGTTGAAGACAGAACTCAGTGGATCCTTTCTTCAAGAAGTCATCATTTCAATTTGACAAATAAGCCACGTGCGTTTAGAGTTTGCATTTTGTTTTATGTATATCAGTTGATTTTATAAAGGACACCTGATGTTGGGTGTGTTGAAGAAAACATTCACAATTAAATTGGAAAACAGCATCTATTGCCACTAAGCTCTTCCAACATTTGTGAGCAGGGCCGGCAAAGACTTTTATGAAATACTTGGGTTGAGTGCTGATTTTGGATGGTTTAAGAAAGTGAATTGTTGTGGTGGATAGCAGTCCACTACAAGTAATAAAATTACCAACTCTTTAGGTCCAGACACAGCTGTCAATAATTTAAACCAGAGCTCAACCAGTGGTAGCTATGGCATGCAGCAGACTTGCTTAACTTGAAGAAAATGCATTTATAAGTACCAAAAAAGTTAAAATCTCAAAAACACAACACAATAAAAATCCCACTTTAATTGTTAAAATATAGTAAAATTTAATAAACAAAATGACACCAAAACAACAATCCAATAAGGGGAACCAGGGATATTATTTTTAAAAGATTTAAGACAAAAAGTGCCAAGAAAATGTGAAGCACCAGTAGAAAATACTGTTCGTGTGTGACCAGGACCTAGGAGCGATTTCAGGTCGACCATGATGGAGCATGGGTATGATCCACCAAGCGGGTTTGATGTGTTCAAAGATTTTATATTTTGACTTAGTCTCTGACAGGGAAGTCAAAAACATTAAGCTGGGCAAGGTTGCAGACTGTATGCGAGAAAGTACAAAATGTTTCTAAGTTCAATATTTCAAGAGTATTAAGCTTGACACCCTTGGGTGGTAGTGCCCCAGACATTTTGCTTTTACCCTTCCTGTTTTCCTGAATTCATTTTTGTTGGCTTTAGGACTCTACTAACAAGTGCTAAAGTGTATGCTGTCTCTAAAACATAGTGCAATTGGCCTATACCTAATTGTTACATTTAAGTTACTTGTAAGTCCTTTGTAAATGGTACTCCACGTACCCAGGGCCTGTAAATTAAATGCTACTAGTGGGCCTGCAGCACTCATTGTGTGACCCACCAAAGTAGCCTTTTAAAACATGTCTCAGGCCTGCCACTGCAGCCTGTAGTGCAGGTTTAAACTACCATTTCGACCTGGCAATAGAAACCTTTTACCAAGCCTAAACTTTCTTTTTTAATACATATAAGTCATTCCTGGGTTAGGCCCTAATATCTCATAGAGCAGGGGGCCTTTCTTTTAAAAAATATGACATGTGGGTTTCGGCTTAACATGTCCTGGTAGGGAAGAAACTTCTAAAGTCATTTTTTGACTATTGCAAGACCTATCTCTTCTGTAGGATAATATTGGGTTACCCTATTACACTTAATACGTGATAACTTAAGTTTGGGAGCATATAGGAAAATTATGTTTACACTCAGATGAATTGTTATTTAAAACTCTCTTTAATGTTAAAGTTGGATTTTAAGTCACAATTTTGAAAATGCCACTTTTAGAAGGTTAACACAAGGAGATGATGGACGGAGCGCTGAAACATTTCAGACACTCACCCCCAGTCACAGATCTGAATTAAATCCATCATCGTTGTTTAGCTCACTTCGCCACCCCAGTTCAGACCCAGCCGTATGCAAATCAGTCTTGACCCTGTGCCTCATGGGAACAGTCCAGACCGAACTGCCAAGTCAGGAGTTCCCTGAACCGGAAACAAGCATCCTGGGACTGGTTTTAGAAAGTTGGCATTTTCTTGTCCTAACCATCTGTGCCTTCTGCCACTATCCTGGATAAGCTTAGCTGTTGGCCTTTTTGTATTCTTCCCAGTAAGACAAAGGGGGGCCCGGGACGGTTGGGGCAGAGCTATTCCTTACCCAACTAACGTTTCAAAGGGCTACCTCCAGCACGCAGAAAGGAACTTGACACCAGTCTTTTGATATCCTGAGCTACTTGGAGCCTTGACAGAGGAAAGGAACAACTTTCCAGATCTAGAGGTGGGGGGGGGGGACTATAAGCATTCTCCCCACTTCAAAGGCTGGGGCCAGGTACAAATATTGGATCTCTTGAGCCACTCATCAGATCACTTCTGGACCTTTGGAAGACTCAGAAGAAGGACCGCTCTGCTTCCCTGCAACTGGAAGGACTGCCCTGCTACCCTGCTGCCTGAGGAAGGAAGCCTGGACCTTCTCCTTGAACCCAGGACCACCAGAGTGACTCCAATGGCTAGCTAGCTGGCCTCCTGTGTGGGCAGGAGAGACATAACAAGCTCCAGAGACCTGCCATGCATCTGCCCAGTTGACCAGACCCAACCCTGACCTTGCCAGGTAGGCCGCTCCCCCGCCACACAGCTCCGCCTGTGTTGTCCTGCCCGCTACTGCTGCTGGTAAGCTCGCCCCTCTGCTGTTGCCTCGGTGCCCGTTTTCTTCTGTTCCCCTCGTGCCCCCATTTTGTGTGTCCATTTTGCTTTCTGTTTCCCCTCGTGCCCCCATTCTGTGTGTCCATTTTTTTGCCTTCTGTTTCCCCTCGCTGCCCCCATTTCTTGTGTCCATTTTGCCTTCTGTTTCCCCTCGTGCCCCCATTGCTTGTGTCCATTTTGCTTTCTGTTTCCCCTCGTGCCCCCATTGCTTGTGTCCATTTTGCCTTCTGTTTCCCCTTGTGCCCCCATTGCTTGTGTCCATTTTGCTTTCTGTTTCCCCTCGTGCCCCCATTGCTTGTGTCCATTTGCTTTCTGTTTCCCCTCGTGCCCCCATTGCTTGTGTCCATTTTGCCTTCTATTTCCCCTCGTGCCCCCATTGCTTGTGTCCATTTTGCTTTCTGTTTCCCCTCGTGCCCCCATTCTGTGTGTCCATTTTTTACCTTCTGTTTCCCCTCGCTGCCCCCATTTCTTGTGCCAATTTTGCCTTCTGTCTCCCCTCGTGCCCCCATTTTGCTGTGCCCAACTTTGCCTTCTGTACCCCCCGCCGCTGCGTCCCTGCGGCCCCGCCCCCTGACTGCCCATTCGCTGCCCCTGCCTCCCGCCTCCCAGCTGCTCCTCCCTCCCAGCTCCCCATATATGGCGGCCGCTGCGCGTGAGGAGAGCGACCCTTGATCTTGCCAGGTAGGCCGCTCCCCCGCCACACAGCTCCGCCTGTGTTGTCCTGCCCGCTACTGCTGCTGGTAAGCTCGCCCCTCTGCTGTTGCCTCGGTGCCCGTTTTGCTTCTGTTCCCCTCGTGCCCCCATTTTGTGTGTCCATTTTGCTTTCTGTTTCCCCTCGTGCCCCCATTCTGTGTGTCCATTTTTTTGCCTTCTGTTTCCCCTCGCTGCCCCCATTTCTTGTGTCCATTTTGCCTTCTGTTTCCCCTCGTGCCCCCATTGCTTGTGTCCATTTTGCTTTCTGTTTCCCCTCGTGCCCCCATTGCTTGTGTCCATTTTGCTTTCTGTTTCCCCTTGTGCCCCCATTGCTTGTGTCCATTTTGCCTTCTGTTTCCCCTCGTGCCCCCATTGCTTGTGTCCATTTTGCCTTCTGTTTCCCCTCGTGCCCCCATTGCTTGTGTCCATTTTGCTTTCTGTTTCCCCTCGTGCCCCCATTGCTTGTGTCCATTTTGCCTTCTGTTTCCCCTCGTGCCCCCATTGCTTGTGTCCATTTTTTTTGCCTTCTGTTTCCCCTCACTGCCCCCATTTCTTGTGTCCATTTTGCCTTCTGTTTCCCCTCATGCCCCCATTGCTTGTGTCCATTTTGCTTTCTGTTTCCCCTCGTGCCCCCATTGCTTGTGTCCATTTTGCTTTCTGTTTCCCCTCGTGCCCCCATTGCTTGTGTCCATTTTGCTTTCTGTTTCCCCTCGTGCCCCCATTGCTTGTGTCCATTTTGCCTTCTGTTTCCCCTCGTGCCCCCATTGCTTGTGTCCATTTTGCTTTCTGTTTCCCCTCGTGCCCCCATTCTGTGTGTCCATTTTTTACCTTCTGTTTCCCCTCGCTGCCCCCATTTCTTGTGTCCATTTTGCCTTCTGTCTCCCCTCGTGCCCCCATTTTGCTGTGCCCAACTTTGCCTTCTGTACCCCCCGCCGCTGCGTCCCCTGCGGCCCCGCCCCCCTGACTGCCCATTCGCTGCCCCTGCCTCCCGCCTCCCAGCTGCTCCTCCCTCCCAGCTCCCCATATATGGCGCCCGTCCACGCCTGGACCGCGCCCAGCGCCAGAACCCCTGGGCCGCGCGCCCCCCGCTCCAGCCTCGAGGACCGACGCCGTTACGATGCCACCACACTCCACGCTCTCAACCCCGGACGGACACACAACTGCTTCAAGGCCGCCCCGAAACGCACACATGGCCCCTTCACCTGCCGGAACTGCAGCTACACCAGCCTCAGAGCCACCGAAGCGCCCGCCAAGAAGGACCTCAACCACCTCCGATGCATCCTACTGAACACCCGCTCCGCACGCAAACACGCCGTCGAGCTCTGGGACCTGCTCGACACATCATCACCAGACGTTGCCTTCCTGACAGAGACCTGGATGAACGACTCCTCCGCACCCGACATCGCCATAGCCATCCCAGACGGCTATAAGATCACCCGCAGAGACCGCGTCAACGGAGTAGGAGGAGGAATCGCCATCGTCCACAAGAACTCCATCAGGGTCTCGACCAGCACCGACGACTTTCTCTGCACCGCCGAACACATGCACTTCCAGATCCACACAGACCCCAACACCACCCTTAGAGGCACCCTTGTCTACAGACCCCTTGGGCCCCGACCCCAGTTCAGCGACTCCATCGCCGACTTCATCAGCACGCACGCCCTGACCTCTACCGACTACATCCTCCTCGGAGACCTGAACTTTCACCTGGAGAACAACAACGACAGCAACTCCACCACCCTGATCGACAACCTCGCCAACCTCGGACTGAGACAGCTCGTCACAACACCGACTCATTCCGCCGGCCACACGCTCGAACCCGTCTTCTCCTCAAGCTCCCACGTCTCCTTCAGCCACACCACGGAACTCCTCTGGACTGACCACCGCTGCATCCACTTCACCTTCCAGAAACCCACCACACACCACCGCACCCAACAGATCCCACGCCACTGCTGGAGCAAAGTCACCGAAGACCAACTACGGGCAAACCTCGCTCTCAGCCCTCCCTCGCTCTCAGCCCTCCCTCCGACCCATCCAACACCGACGACGCTGCCTGCAACCTCAGACGATGGATAGACGACTGTGCCAACACCCTCGCCCCGCTGAAAAAACTCACCTACAGCGACACCACCAAAAAAGCCAGCTGGTTCACCCCGGAACTCCTAGCTTCCAAGCGTACCTGCCGGAAACTTGAGAAGAAATGGCACAGTGATAAGACACCGGACAGCCACGCAGCCCATAAAGACGCCATCCGTAACCACCACCACCTCATCAGGTCCGCCAAGAGAATCTCCTTCAAAGACCGCCTCGACAATAACGCACACAACAGCAAGGAGCTCTTCAACATCGTGAAGGAACTCTCCAACCCCAGCTCCAACACCAACGACATCCCGCCGTCGCAAGCCCTGTGCGATTCCCTCGCCACCTTCTTCCACCGCAAGATCGCCGACATCCACGACAGCTTCAACACCCAGACAGCCCCCACTAAGATAGATACACCAGACCCGCCGCACACCATCGACCATGACCCCTTGCCAGCCTGGGCCAGCGTGAACATCGATGACACCATCAAGACCATGGGCACAATACACTCCGGCTCCCCGTCAGACCCTTTCCCGCACCACATCTTCAACAAAGCCAGCAGCTCCATCGCACCCCACCTGTGCAACGTTATCAATCTCTCCTTCGAGACTGCGACCTTCCCAGAGAGCTGGAAACACGCAGAGATCAACGCCCTACTCAAAAAACCCAAGGCGGACCCAAGAGACCTCAAGAACTTCCGGCCCATCTCCCTGCTTCCGTTCCCAGCCAAGGTCATCGAGAAGATCATCAACAAACAGCTAACCCGATACCTCGAAGAAAACAGCATCCTGGACCCATCCCAATCGGGGTTCCGCAGCAACCACAGCACTGAGACTGCCCTCATCGCCGCCACCGACGACATCAGGACCCTGCTGGACAATGGTGAGACCGCAGCCCTCATCCTGCTGGACCTCTCCGCCGCCTTCGACACTGTCTGCCACCGCACTCTACACGCACGCCTCCACGACGCAGGGATCCGAGACAACGCCCTGGAATGGACCACCTCCTTCCTCGACGGCAGAACCCAGAGAGTCCGCCTCCCACCTTTCCGATCCGAAGCCTCCGAGATCATCTGCGGCGTACCCCAGGGATCTTCCCTCAGCCAAACACTGTTCAACATCTACATGGCCCCGCTCGCACGCATCGCCAGACAGCACGACCTCAACATTATCTCCTACGCTGACGACACTCAACTGATCCTCTCCCTCACCAAGGACCCCTCGCCGCCAAATCCAATCTCCATGAAGGAATGAAGGCCGTCGCCGATTGGATGAAGATCAGCCGACTAAAGCTGAACACGGACAAGACAGAGGTCCTCATCCTCGGCTCCAACCCCTCAGCCTGGGACGACTCCTGGTGGCCAACGACGCTGGGAGCAGCCCCGACACCCACCGACCACGCACGCAACCTGGGAGTCATCCTCGACTCAACGCTCTCCATGGCCAAGCAAGTCAACGCAGTCTCCTCCTCCTGCTTCAACACCCTCCGCATGCTTCGCAAGATCTACAGGTGGATCCCGACAGACACAAGAAGAACAGTCACCCAGGCCCTCGTCAGTAGCAGACTTGACTATGGGAACGCCCTCTACGCGGGAGCCCCGGCCAAGCTCATCAAGCGACTGCAACGCATACAAAACACCTCCGCACGCCTGATCCTTGACGTACCACGCCACAGCCACATCACCCCCCACCTGAGGAACCTGCACTGGCTCCCCGTCAACAGGAGGATCTCCTTCAAACTCCTCATCCAAGCACACAAGGCACTCCACAAGACTGGCCCAGCCTACCTCAACAGACGACTCTTCTTCTACGTCCCCAACCGCCAGCTCCGCTCCGCCGACCTCTCCCTCGCCACCGTCCCTCGCATTCGAAGAACAACCACCAGCGGCAGATCCTTCTCACACCTCGCCGCCAAGACCTGGAACACCCTTCCACTAAGCCTACGACAGACCCAAGACCTGCTGACCTTCAGGAGGCTACTCAAGACCTGGCTGTTCGACCAGTAGCAGCACCCCCCCCCCTTCTCTCCCCAGCACCTTGAGACCCTCGCGGGTAAGTAGTGCGCTCTACAAATTCTGTGATTGATTGATTGAACTGGACCTGCATGTGTCCTGCTGTTGGCATCTGCTGAAGTGAGTCCTGATCCCAAAAGGTGATCCACAGGTCCTGGACCTTGGCTGGAAAGTGTACTCCTCCTTGCCAAACTGAGGGTTCCCTCAAAACCTACACATCACAACGCACCTTGACGCAGGACCTTGCCACGCAGCACCGCTCAGCTCCTGTTCGCCTGCTATATCGGAACAGAGGCACGTGACACAACTCGAAACAGATCCTCCCATCGCAGCACCTCGCAGTTACTGATCGGTGGCCTCATTAGAACCAATGCAACTCAGCGCAGCACCTCGCAGCACCTTATCGGCGGCCCCATTGGAACCAGTGCAACTTGCTGCAACGTGACGCAGGACCTCGCATCTTGGCCCAAGTGCAACCAGCTACAGCGTCCATCAGGCCGAATTCATGTGCCCAGCCCGCGCTTCATTGTGATTGGCCTGAACTTGTGACTTTGTCCCAGTACGGCGTGACCAGATAACCACAGCTGGTGGTTTGTGCTTTTTGGTGCTACTTTTATTTAAGCCTTTGAGATTGCAGATGTCCTGTTCTACTGATTGGATTTTTGTTGTTCCGGTATCACTTTATTTATAAAAATTTACTCTATTGTTCTAGATTAGTGTGGGAGTTTTCTTGTGTTGTGTTTTCAATTCATCTCTCTTTGTGTGCTGTATAAATACTTTACATGTTGCCTCTAAGTTAAGCCTGGCTGTTACTGTGCCAAGCTACTGGAGGGTTAAGAACAGGTTAATTTATTGACTTTGTGGAAAGGGTTGTGTTACTTGCTTAAGAATGGTATTACCCCCCTCTACAAATAATCTGATTTCTCACATTGCCATTGTTATAGAAGTTCAGCTAGACATAGTGTGGTGTTCTTGTCCTTCCCCATCTTGTATAGGCTATGCTGTGTACTTCTTTCCTATTCTGTGTCCCTGTTCCATGTTGTTGCCATGGAGTTACATTCCTAGTTAGAACTTAAGAATGTTAGTACTTGAACAGATTGTCAGTTTCTTGTGTCGGTTGTAGGATGAGGTCTTATGATAAGGAGCTGCAATAAAAACCTTACCACAGAACCTACGCCTACCTATCTTTCTTCAGTGTGTGTCATCACCTCACATAGTCAAGGATTCCAGGACCTCAGGGACAGCACTTAATGGTCAGAACTCAATCCAGTAGAGGCAAACAGCAAGGTCTAGTTCAGATCTAGATGCAACTGGTCAGGTAGGCACTTCAGGAAAAAAGGCATCTTGCAGTTTGTGCCCCTCTAGCCACAGGGAAGGTCAGCCAACCAACCCTTAGGGCGCTCTTCTTTGTCCTGGGTACAAGTGAGATCAGTAACCAGTGGGTGGGGATGTCTCCTGGACACTCCCTAACTCATGGGGAAAATGTTCCCGGGGGCAATCCTACCTACTTTTTTTGATTTACTGCAAACTGTCCCAAAGTGCACTATTCTATGTGAAATCCAAGATGGCAGAAGGCTTCTGCCCTTGGAAGGACTTGTGTGCCAGCCAGTGGTGTGTATAGGGAAAACAGCAGCCCCCTCCTCCTAAAATACACAAAACTACTTCTGAGACCAGCTCCCCCTGCCAATGGGCCAGTGTACACATTGGGCCTAAAGAGCAAATGCTTCCTCTTCCTTAGGTCTCTCCTTACACTAAACTATGAATGGGTAGTATTCACCTTTGTCCCTTTCAGGTTAATGAAGTTCCTGGAACCTCCCCAGCTGCCTTTACTGAGCTGACAGACATCACATGCCCCATGCCCAGTCCATCCTGCCACCAAGCCTAAGCTAATGTCTGCTCTGGGAGCAGTTTTCACACCACAGTAAGAGCAAGCATGAGCAGAACAGCTGTTGACAGAATAATGCTAATTAGCACCCAGAAGCTTCAGACAGGTAAAAGGTAACTTTCCAAAAGTTACTTTTGCTAAATATTTAAAAATCTAATTTTACCTTTAAAATGGATTTTTAATAAATATTTTAAAACATGGTTGAATCATTTTTTTAGCTGGCCCCAAATCAGAGTTGGCAGAATGAATATTTTAATCTATACTCAGGATTTCTCATAGGACAGCTAGAGACTTCCACAGGGCAAAAAGCATCCGGGGGCTTATAGTGCAGAGACACTGCAACACAAAATTTCTACTTTTCTCACACTTTCCATGTCAAAAAGGGTATTTGTACATGTCGCGCTGCAGGCTTAAACTGTAGCACTCAGGTGTCAATGGTAGGCCAGAATCCATGTTTCCTTTGTCACACTAGTAGATGGCACAACAGTGCTTCAGTTTACAGGTGATATTTAACTTTGCCATGGTTTCATTTCTGCACTAAATACTAGGACCTTATTGAAAAGCTACATGTGCCAATTTGAATCTTGCCAGTTTTTACATGTTTAGTGGTCAGAGCATATACACAGGGCACTGAATGGCAGCAGCCCAGTGCACAGAGTGTGAAAACCAGCAATAAAACTCATCAAACAATACGCGTGATCTCGAAAAAAGGGCATTTTCTTACAGATGGGATTTATGTCTGATTTTAGAGTCATTTGGAATGACACTCGTTTATTGAGTCCATGTTATTTTAATGAGTCTCTGGAGTCACAGCCAGCAGTGGCCATGCCACAGTGTCATATCAAAGGCGTTCTGTTTGTCATTTTAGAATCTTAAATTACTTGGGTATGGTCATCTCCAAATGCAGCAGCATCAATGTTATTTACACACATCCATTCACATATAAATCCATCAGGGCACACGCACACTCACACACAAGACACATCCATAGATACACACACACACACATCCATACACATCAGAAACATCCCGTACACAAAGTGACCTTTACACCACCCAAACACACAAACTAAACAGCCTACATCCGTGCACAAATACCATCAAGCCACAGACATTTTCCTTTCACATGGAAATCCCATTCACATTTTCTATTCGTAAGCACATCCATCAGCCACACAAAGCCAGCATTCCTCAAAATACAAATTCGGCCTCCCACTCATCCAACTGTTCACTAGTTGACACTACCATCCACTTCTCCATCCATTTACTCACGTATCAATAAATAACATAACATAACATAACTTTTAGATCTGGATTTTTCAGCAGGCTTATCCACAGTCTTTTTACTTTTTGGTCTCCTGTTTCAGACCTGTTTTTATTGGTTTTATGACTCTGGGCAATTTACCACTGCTGATCAGTGCTAAAGTGCATAGACTTTCCATGTAAATTCTGTTTATGGATTGGCGTTTCCATGATTGGCTTATTTGATTTACTACTTAGTCCCTAGTATAGTGCACTGTGTGTACCCAGGGTCTGTATATCAAATGCTGCTAGTGGGCCTTGAGCACTGATTGTGCCACCCACACAAGCAGCCTTTCAAAGGGTTCTCAGACCTGCCACTGCAGTGTCTCCGTGCAGTTTTATTCCTGCCATGTCGACCTGGCAAGTGCACCCACTTGCCAGGCCCTAACCTTCCCTTTCATTACATGTAGCTCACCCATGAGGTAGGCCCAAGGTACTCCTGTGGGCATGGTGCAGTGTATGTGAAAGGTAGGACATGTACTGGTGTGTGTGACATGTCCTGATAGTGAAACGCAGTGTATTTCATTTTTCACTATTGAAAGGCTATCTGTCCCATAGGACAGAATGGGAGTTTGTTTATAACATCTTATAAGTATAACTTCCCATTGGGACAAGATTGAAAGAAGAAGTTTAGTATGCCTGAACACAGAATATAAAAATGCATATAGGCCAGAGAGGACAGAACTAGTTTGTACTGAGCACAGGAGCCTCTCTGCCACAGAGAGCAAAGGAAAATGCTGTATAGATATTGGGGCCCAGGCCCCAGAACTTTTGAATACTTCTGGACTCAAGAGGAACCTCTGCCAAGGAGAGGAGCTGGGAAAACTGAAGGAGAAGTACTGCCCCTTTGCTGTGTGCTGTCTGGGGTTGGCCTGCAGTGGCTGTTTCTGCCAAGGAGAGGACCAAGACTTTGCTGTGTGCTGTGTAACTTGCTTTAAGAAGATCTCCAAGGGCTTGGGGTAGAGCTTGCCTCCTGTACTGAAGTCTCATGGACACAAAGACTTCATTTCCTCTGTCCTCCTGCATCTGGAACTACTGTTACAGCTGTCACAGAGGGAAATTATGCTGCGACCCTCAATGAAGCTGTGGGCACAGCTCATGAAGTGCACGACGCACCACCCTGACTTGCACTGCAGCCCTGACGCCTGCAGACGCCACACCTTATCGACTCAGACACTGTCACCGAGGCCACTACCTGCACCGGAGCCGAGGGCACCGCTCGTGACGCTCACGACACACCGCCCAACTTGCACCGCAGCCCCGACCTCATCGATGCCGGTGCTTCATCATCACTAAGCCGATACTGGACGTGGGTGACTTCCTGAATCCACCGACACTGCACCATCGCAAGGAACCGACTCCTCACTTCCCCGACAACAGTAAGAAACCAAGGCCTCACCTCCCCTGTGGTCGTAAGGAGCCGACGCATCACCTCTCCTGTGGTCATAACGAACCGACGCCATCTGGCACCAACGAAGCATCACCTCCCCGACGCCGTGCACTGTCTTTGCTTACATCGTTTGCCACGGTACTGTTCTTTGGGGGTCTGTCTGACTCCGCGCCCGACGCCGCACACCTTGCTTGGATTTTCATCTGTCACGACGTCGTAATAGCTCCAGGTGGAGTTATTTGTTGCTACAAGCTTTATTTTTGTGAATAACCTATTTTTTAAGATATCTTGGTATATGTATTGTGGATTATTGTCGTTTTGTTCTTGTTTGGTTTAGATAAAGATTACATATTTTTCTAAACTGGTGTGCTGTCCATTTGCAGTGCTTTCACTGTATTTCTGTAAGTGGGCACAAATGCTTTACACACTGCCTCTGAGATAAGCCTGCCTGCTCGTGCCAAGCTACCAAGGGGGTGAGCAGGGGTTAAGGGCATAACTCCCTTACCCTGACTAGAAGAAGGGTCCCTACTTGGACAAAGGTGCAAACCATTGCAAACTAGAGACCCCCATTTCTAACAATAACATAACATAACACCATAACATAACATTTTTTTAAACATGTTTTGTTTATTTCATAAGTAGGGTTAGAAAAAAGGGACATTGTGGTAATGGATTAGTTTTCTTTTTTTTTTACAAAACCAAAATCTTTAGAGAACAGAAGACATGTTGCTTCCAGACTATCCAAGCAAAACTGCTAGGTATCCCCTCGCACCCCTATCCTCCCTCACCAAAAAGAATGATGGTGTCTCCATCAAAAGAGTCTCTCACCATACAACTATCTGTAGTATGACAATATTTTAATAGGAGAGTAAACGTGCACCTCACTCTAAACGTTGAGCTTCATGGAAGTGAAGTTTCAATGTCTCAATAAAAAGGCAATATTCCAATCATATTACTGAATGGCTAATGATCAGTTTCAAGATAATGACAGCCCATTAATGGAAAGCATAAAATGACATGTCCTGCAATAATTTACAGGATTAAAGCTTATCAGATCATTCTGATTTCAGGAAATTAAAGATTACTGGGCTTGGAGATGTAGGATTCAGTACATCCGACTTCTCCTGTATCATTTATTTTTCTGGCAGGCATAACGGCTATGAAAGTCAGCATGTACAGCACAAGCACTCATCACAACTCTTGCTATTGTCACAAACATCACACCGGTCATTTTACCCCAATCTTCATCTACCCAAAATTCATTTTAAGTTAGCACAGCTGTAGTCCTTGGTCTCCCATCAGTGCACCTGGACCTATGGTGTGTATGCCGTTGTGCAAGCAGAGCTTACAGTGGCGACTACCCAATATTGGTGTAGTCAGCAAAAGCCTACATCAGTCTCCTGGCATGTAAGTCAACATTCTGGACAGTTTTTCAAGGACATCTTGCTCAGTCTTTTCAAGTGCATTCCGATTCTGGATTTGCTGTTGCTTCTTATACAGAGCTGCAACCGTGAGATTGGATACGCACATCCGTGAGTATTGATCCAGAAGGACAGATCGGAAGATCTCCATCTGAGCAGAGGATTCCCAGATGCTGGCACTGCTGGAGTAACCTCATTCTGCAACCGCATAGGGCACCAGGGGGATACCAAAGGTCATGAAGCCCAAAATGTGGAGGACATTCAGGAATGTAATGGCCACTGGCCCTCAAAACATTGGGACAACCCAAGATCCTCTAAGGTGAAGGAAAATCTCTCATGCAGGTGGTTTCCATGATTGCGCAACAGAAGGCGAGTCTCCGAGTCCAAATGAGCTGTGTTTTCCACTAAGTGATGGAGAACCCCAAATCAATCAATCAATCAAGCATTTGTATAGCGCGCTACTCACCCGGAGGGTCTCAAGGCGCTTGGGGGAGGGGGGTCCGCTACTGTTCGAACAGCCAGGTCTTGTGGGTGGGTTGGCTGCTGCGGGGGCCAGGGGGTTTGGCGCTGGGCGCGGTCCAGGCGCGGACGGGCGCAGACGGGCTTGCCTTAGGCGCGCCTTCGGCGCGCCAGCAGCGCGGGCGCGCAGCGGCCGCCATTTATGGGGAGGTGGGAGGGAGGAGCAGCTGGGAGGCGGGAGGCAGGGGCAGCGAATGGGCAGTCAGGGGGCGGGGCCGCAGGGGACGCAGCGGCGGGAATGGCGAGAGGCAGCGAGGGGTACAGAAGGAAAAGTGGAGACAAAGCGGACACAAATACGGGCACAATTCAAAATGGGGCAGCGAGGGGTACAGAAGGAAAAGTGGAGAGAAAGCGGACACAAATACGGGCACAATTCAAAATGGGGCAGCGAGGGGTACAGAAGGAAAAGTGGAGAGAAAGCGGACACAAATACGGGCACAATTCAAAATGGGGCAGCGAGGGGTACAGAAGGAAAAGTGGAGAGAAAGCGGACACAAATACGGGCACAATTCAAAATGGGGCAGCGAGGGGTACAGAAGGAAAAGTGGAGAGAAAGCGGACACAAATACGGGCACAATTCAAAATGGGGCAGCGAGGGGTACAGAAGGAAAAGTGGAGAGAAAGCGGACACAAATACGGGCACAATTCAAAATGGGGCAGCGAGGGGTACAGAAGGAAAAGGGGAGAGAAAGCGGACACAAATACGGGCACAATTCAAAATGGGGCAGCGAGGGGTACAGAAGGAAAAGGGGAGAGAAAGCGGACACAAATACGGGCACAATTCAAAATGGGGCAGCGAGGGGTACAGAAGGAAAAGGGGAGAGAAAGCGGACACAAATACGGGCACAATTCAAAATGGGGCAGCGAGGGGTACAGAAGGAAAAGTGGAGAGAAAGCGGACACAAATACGGGCACAATTCAAAATGGGGCAGCGAGGGGTACAGAAGGAAAAGTGGAGAGAAAGCGGACACAAATACGGGCACAATTCAAAATGGGGCAGCGAGGGGTACAGAAGGAAAAGGGGAGAGAAAGCGGACACAAATACGGGCACAATTCAAAATGGGGCAGCGAGGGGTACAGAAGGAAAAGTGGAGAGAAAGCGGACACAAATACGGGCACAATTCAAAATGGGGCAGCGAGGGGTACAGAAGGAAAAGGGAGAGAAAGCGGACACAAATACGGGCACAATTCAAAATGGGGCAGCGAGGGGTACAGAAGGAAAAGGGGAGAGAAAGCGGACACAAATACGGGCACAGTTCAAATGGGGGCAGCGGGGGCGCAAAAGGGAAAAGGGGAGACAAGCAAGCAATACGGGCACCAAGGCCACAAACGGAAGGGCGATCTTACCAGCAGCAGCAGCGGGCGGCCAGCACAGGCAGATCTGTGTGGTGGGGAGCGACCTACCTGGCAAGGTCAAGGGTCGCTCACCTCACCGCGCAGCGGCCGCCATTTATGGGGAGGTGGGAGGGAGGAGCAGCTGGGAGGCGGGAGGCAGGGGCAGCGAATGGGCAGTCAGGGGGCGGGGCCGCAGGGACGCAGCGGCGGGAATGGCGAGAGGCAGCGAGGGGTACAGAAGGAAAAGTGGAGAGAAAGCGGACACAAATACGGGCACAATTCAAAATGGGGCAGCGAGGGGTACAGAAGGAAAAGTGGAGAGAAAGCGGACACAAATACGGGCACAATTCAAAATGGGGCAGCGAGGGGTACAGAAGGAAAAGTGGAGAGAAAGCGGACACAAATACGGGCACAATTCAAAATGGGGCAGCGAGGGGTACAGAAGGAAAAGTGGAGAGAAAGCGGACACAAATACGGGCACAATTCAAAATGGGGCAGCGAGGGGTACAGAAGGAAAAGTGGAGAGAAAGCGGACACAAATACGGGCACAATTCAAAATGGGGCAGCGAGGGTACAGAAGGAAAAGGGAGAGAAAGCGGACACAAATACGGGCACAATTCAAAATGGGGCAGCGAGGGGTACAGAAGGAAAAGGGGAGAGAAAGCGGACACAAATACGGGCACAATTCAAAATGGGGCAGCGAGGGGTACAGAAGGAAAAGTGGAGAGAAAGCGGACAAAAATACGGGCACAATTCAAAATGGGGCAGCGAGGGGTACAGAAGGAAAAGGGAGAGAAAGCGGACACAAATACGGGCACAATTCAAAATGGGGCAGCGAGGGGTACAGAAGGAAAAGGGGAGAGAAAGCGGACACAAATACGGGCACAATTCAAAATGGGGCAGCGAGGGGTACAGAAGGAAAAGGGGAGAGAAAGCGGACACAAATACGGGCATAATTCAAAATGGGGCAGCGAGGGGTACAGAAGGAAAAGTGGAGAGAAAGCGGACACAAATACGGGCACAATTCAAAATGGGGCAGCGAGGGGTACAGAAGGAAAAGTGGAGAGAAAGCGGACACAAATACGGGCACAATTCAAAATGGGGCAGCGAGGGGTACAGAAGGAAAAGGGGAGAGAAAGCGGACACAAATACGGGCACAATTCAAAATGGGGCAGCGAGGGGTACAGAAGGAAAAGTGGAGAGAAAGCGGACACAAATACGGGCACAATTCAAAATGGGGCAGCGAGGGGTACAGAAGGAAAAGGGAGAGAAAGCGGACACAAATACGGGCACAATTCAAAATGGAGCAGCGAGGGGTACAGAAGGAAAAGGGGAGAGAAAGCGGACACAAATACGGGCACAGTTCAAATGGGGGCAGCGGGGGCGCAAAAGGGAAAAGGGGAGACAAGCAAGCAATACGGGCACCGAGGCCACAAACGGAAGGGCGATCTTACCAGCAGCAGCAGCGGGCGGCCAGCACAGGCGGATCTGTGTGGTGGGGGAGCGACCTACCTGGCAAGTGATGAAGCAAGTTCAGGGTGGAAGACATGTAGTCTGAAACCAGTGGTGGGCATTTATCGTTTTGGTCTTGTTTTGCACAGATAAATATTGGTTATTTTTCTAATACTGGTGTGGTGTCCTTTTGTAGTGTTTTCACTGCATTACTGTTGGTTATGTGCAAATGCTTTACACACTGCCTCTGATATAAGCTCGTGCCAAGCTACCAAGCGGGTGAGCAGGAGTTAATTCATTAGTGTATCTCCATAATCCTGACTAGGAAGAAGGGTCCCTACTTGGACAGAGTAACAACCTGCCAACTACAGACCCCCATTTCTAACACCAGGCCACTGGGTTGTGAAAAAAAGGCATTCATGAGTTTCAGACAACATCCTAAACTGTGCTTTCAAGGCCAAGAAGACCCTACTCAGAAATACATCTTGAATGTGCCCTGATGGACAGAGGTTCAAGAGCCTCATTTCCACAATGGCAAGGTATGGTATGGTTTGGAGAAAATGTCCTAGTAACTGGTGGATATTCAGGAGCAGTAGCCACAAATGGGTGGGTGTAGACCTTGTGGACCCAATGGGGATGTCATGCTCCATGGGAAAGAACTTCCATGAGGACAGAAAATAAGAGACCCTCCACAGTCAGAATCTAATACTGGAGGAAGGGCAAGACAGAGCATCTTTGTGGAGACAAAGTCCATGGAAGATTGGGGAAATTGAAGGTACTGTTGGCAACCTTTTTATCCTTCCCGCTCACAAAAGCATTGTTACAGAGTCTACACCAGTTGAGAAGATTGCCTCTCCTGGGAAAGCTCGGTCCTTAACAAATCCGTGCCTGTGAAACTTTTTTGCTGGAGTGGCCAACATCAGGGAGCACACTGTGGCCTGGCTGATCTTAACCTGATTGAAGGACGAGTCAGATTTTACACCAAAGAATCTTTCACTATTGAATGGCAAATACCCCAAAACAGCCTTGACAGGAAGTGGATCCATGCAGTCGAGTACTTCTACGAGTGCCTAAGCAAGGTCATTGCAGTTGCCAATGAATTGGCCCTAGAGTCAGCTGAGTCCAGTCCTCATTTCAGAGTTAGTTTGGGAGCAACAAGGCCATTCTGAACAAACTCAAGCACAAGCCTTCTGGAAGGCTAGGTTTAGGCATAACACCCAAGCAGGTCCACTTCATTGTGTTGGTGGTGTGTGAGGCCAGGCTGCCAAGGCAAATATATATATATTTTTTGGGGGGGGAGGTATTTTAGAAAGGTCAGAACAACAACAGTTGTGACACAGGTACATCATATGCATAATGCAGCCTTTCCCCCCCATCTCCATGTACAACAATAAGCCTTGCAGAGTCCTCTTAGTTTTCCCACCTCACACCATACACATAGCAACAGTAGATATAGCAAGGTATAACATTTACAAGGAGATGAAGGTCCATTAAGCCGGCTGTTGCAAAACCTGCATCCATGATAGCAAGGGTACTTCATGCAAGTGTGACTCTAGACAGTGACAAGAGGTCGCTCGTCATTAAATCACGCATTTTGAGAAGAATCCAGTGATTGCGTCAGAAGATAGGTGCATAGAGGGACCCAGATATCTTTGGACCTTGAAGGGAGTTGCAAGAGTTCAGCATATAAGGTTAATTGTTCATTACAGTATATTAAGTCCGTAATCCAGTCCTTGAATTTAGGTGCCTGTGCTTGTCCCCAGCGACAGGGACACGCCTCTTAGCGAGCAGCAAGACTAACGCCACGTATCTCTTGTGAGTGGAATTCAATCTTTAACATGTCCAAGAATAGCCATGGGAGGAGTCAGCAGTTTCTCGTCCTCTATCACAATGGAGAGGGCAGCTTGAACCTCCAGCCAGTAGGATTGTAGCGGCCCACCGGACCAAGCCAAATGGAGTAAATCTGCACTAACCATCCCACATCTGGTGCAGCGATCGTCAGGTTTAACACTGAATTTATGCAGTTTGGCAGGGGTATACTATGCTCTGTGAAGGAACTTGTAGTGGATAATTCTGACTCTACTACTGGATGATATCTGCCCTGTCTGCACACAGCAGTAGCGCCACTGCTCATCAATGAGGGCCACACCTAACTCTTTTTCCAATGTTGGTAAGGCCATCCCGGTAGCCTGGAGATTCAGCATGTGCAAAGCAGTAAAGTGAGGAGAACAGATGTTTAGTACTAGTGGCTCGAGGCATGTTATGTAGTGTAACAAAGGTAGGCGGTTCAGCAGGGAAATCTACGACAGCCGGTTTAGAGTTGCATTTCAGGCGGATGTACATAAAGACATCTCCTATGTAATCTACTTGTATAATAAATAGGCTATCACGATACAGATCACCCCAGAGGGTGAGGCCCCTTCTCTTGAGTTGGAGTCTACACAGGGATTCATGCGTGACAGGCAGTAGGGGATGATAGTCCAGAGAGAGCACAGGAGAGTAAAGAACTGGCTAGCCCACTTTTTGGCATAATCTCTGCCACACTGCAGTGGTGCATGCAACAGAAGACGAAGCAGCTGAGGGATTCCCCAAAGGGGTGCCCATGAATGAAACAGGAGGAATCGGTGTCATAGATCCTAGTTCATTAGCCATGTCTGGAGCTTCAAAGGCTTCCTCTTGGAAAAGTAATGTGAGGAAATCCCATTGTATGCAGGACTGTGTCCCTGCCCAGGCTAACCTAATCAAATGAAAAGATTACGATAGTGGGAAGGGGATGTTCAGAAAAAGGTACAGTAGCTTAGGAAGGAGCACC
Source organism: Calotriton arnoldi (assembly GCA_963921515.1). NCBI lineage: Eukaryota > Metazoa > Chordata > Amphibia > Caudata > Salamandridae > Calotriton > Calotriton arnoldi. Next base: position 217,540 of record CAWUFW010007805.1, on the reverse strand, counting down.
ATCTTCATTAATGCGATACATCCTGCAAGCAACAAAGGGAGAGAGATCCAACGTGTGATTTGATCAGTGAGTTCAGTTCCGAGATTGGAGCAGATTATCTCTTCCCTACCATGGAATATCACTATGCCCAGGTACTTAAGCTCTGCCGTACATCACTGTATTGGGAAGTCCAGAGTGAAAGGTGTTGTGGCCTGTGTGAGAGGAAAGAGCTGTGATTTCTCCCAGTTCATTTGAATGCCCGACAACCCACCAAATTTGACGAACTCTCAAAATATACCATTCAGGCTCAAGTGAGGGTCTTGAAGATAAAATGCAATATCGCCTGCGTATAGGGAATAAAAAAAATGCCAACTGGGGTATTGCAACACGTAATTACGATACTACTGCCACAATGTGGTGGCCAGGGAAATGTGGCAGACAGGGGCTCAACCGCCAGGGCAAAAAGTGAGGGCAATAGTAGGTAGGCCTCCCTAGTGCCCCGTGTTAATGCGAAAGGGAGGGAGCGATCGCTTCTTTAATGTCCACCCTGGCCACAGGGTTAGAATAGAGGAGTGCAATCCAGGACATAAATGTACGGGGGAATCCCATCCTGCAGAGAATGCCCTGTAGATAGTCCCATTCAAGGGAGTCAAAGGTTTTAGTGGCGTCTAAAAAGACTTCTGCTGCTGCCAGGTCCGGGTGAACATCCTGCAAGACTGAAAACAGCGTACGCAAATTGTAGGAGGTGGAACGCCCGGGTATGAATCCGGACTGATCAGGGCATATCAGGAATGTCATAAGGAGGGTCAGCTGGTTGGGAAGTAATTTAGCTAATATTTTGACAGAGCACTTGATTAGGGAGAGTGGTCAATAGGACTCACACTGATCTGGAAGCTTACCAGGCTTTAGCAGAGTTATAATTAGTGCCTCTTGCATGGCAGAGGGAAGCTGTCCCTTCTCCTTTTCATTTTTAAAGACAGCAAGTCACCCTCTCCATAAGCTTGTGCAGATGCATATTTACAGTGGAAACAGCATTCACCAGTGGCCAAGTCATGTTATTCAGTCAAAGCAGATTTGAGCTGCTGTGCTAGCAAGGGGTCATCGGCAACAGATTCTTCTGCTTCTAGGTGCTTAAGGTCCCTTTCCAGCCTATATCGGTGATCCCAAAGGAAGCGTAAGACTACCCCACTCTTAAAAAGGCACAGCCCTCTAATAGTGACCTTGAGGCCTCCCAGACCATTTATTTCATTTAAAGTAATAAGAGAAGCCCTGTCTAAGCTCCTCAGTAAAATGGTGGTCTAGCAGCGGAAGGTTTGCACAAAGTGTTTGATCTCACGTACCCATGTTCCTACACCCCTAGAGACTATCCAGTAGTTCAACCGGGACCAACTCCCATGCTCAAGAGGGTGGCGAATGCGCTTATGTCCAGTAGACCGGTGTCCCTCATAATGTTGCATAGGTGGTGTGATGCTATGCTACGGTAACAATGAGGGACATGTGAGTGGTCAAGACTACCACTGGGAGCCCAGTTAAAGTCTCCACCCCACAGTAGTAGGGAGAGTCCTGTGGAAGCAATTTGACTCCACAAACAATCAAAGAAATCTTGGTTATCTGTATTTGGCCCATAAAAATTAACTATGGTAATCAAATGTGGAAGGACATGGTAGCCCCCTCCTCACAAGGAGTGCCGTGCCACTTGTATATGAGGAGTAGGTAGAGAACACCCTGTAGGAGACTCATTTTGCAGCAAATGATGGAAAGTTGTGCGTAGCCAGGTGAGAAGTGCTATGTTGATTCCACATACTATCTAGGTAGGATAGTATGTGCCTGCGCTTGCGAGGGTCACTTAGGCCATGAACATTCCAGATAATACAGTTATACAGCGCCTGTGGAGCGTCAGGAGTATTGTTGGATTTACCGATCAGGTCAGCGTAGGGAAGAAGTGACGTATAGTGCGCATGATGGGAGACCGGTTGTAGGACTCTGAGCTTGAAGATTGGGACAATATATCGGGGACAAATGTTGTGTCGCAACAATAAACTTCAACAAGCATTTGCAATGCAATAGGTCTCGCATATTGCATTGCAATTTTTTTTTGTTTACTAGCGCGCATGCGGCGCTTTCACATTTATGGAGGCCGTGCCCCTTTCTTTAGACAAGCTGCGTCTAAAGAAAGGGGCGTGGCCGACATTAAAGTGAAACCGGCATGCGGCGCTTTGACAAAAAAAGGCATCTGCTTGTCAAGTTGACAAACAGATGTTTTTTTTTGTAAAAGCGCCCACGGGGGACGCGTGCAGTGTGAGAACACAGCCGCGAGCCACCGTTAACTTCTATGGGGAAAGTCGCGGTTGGATTTTTAAAAGGAAAGGATACTTAGAGGAGGACTTGGAGCAAATCCCTTTAGAACTAGGCAGTTCTCGATTCAATACCCACGGGAGCACCGGAGTACTCGAGTTACCTCACCCAGGGAAGCCGGGTGCATAGGTGTCTATTGGCGTCGGGTTTCGTCGTTGTTTTCAATGGCGATCTGCTGCAGCAGGCTTCTGGCGACCAAGTCGAAAGTGTCCGGGTGGATCCAAGGGTGGATCAAAGATCTGAAGAACCTGAAAGCAGAGGGGACAGAGTCTGGGTCACTAGCCAGTGACCAGGAAGGCGATGAGCAGATGCCCACCGATGTTGGGTGCTTCAGGTAGGTTGACGGTCGTCTTGACTCTTCAGCCACGAGGTCCAGGAGGTGTCGACGACAACCAGGAGCTGGATTTGAGCTGTCCCACGACGTCTGTCGATTGCTGAGGTGTTGGCGACCGGATTGGACCCAACAAGCCTTGGCAACGGCAAGTCACGTGGAAACAAAGAAAGAACGTTGATGCAGACCAGCAAGGACTGAGGGACTCACCCAGCGAGGGTAAGTCAGGGCACGTCTGGAGCAACCAGGAAAGCCCAAGCAGAGGAAGAGTTGCCTTCGGGAGGGCCCACTAGCCAACGGACTAGCGACCGCGAAGGAGCCTCGAGTGGACGCACTTGGAGCTGGCTCACAGGACACTCGTGGAGTGGAGGCCAGTGATCTTCGGTGCAGTCGGTGCTGGAGGCGGGGGCTACTCGGAGCCCAAAGCACAACTTCGTGGGAGGCCAGGAAGAGGATGCACTTGCAAAAGTTGTCGGTGTCCAGGGGTCACGGTTCCACGTTATCCACGACAGCTACGGGCCTAAGCATCGCTGGGGACTCAGGGCAGCCTTGGGGAAGTCTGGAAATCCACCTCTGGTGTTGCAAAGACTTCGGCGTCCGGTGGGAGCTTCAGTGATGCAGACCGGACAATTGCTTCTTAGGTGCCTGCCAAGCAGGGGAGTCACTCCTTGACCCCAAGGGAGATTCTTCAGTCCTCTAATCTTGAAGTAGAGCGTCGAAGGTCCAGGATTCGGCTTCAGAGTTTCGTCCAGGGTAATCTAAAGTCCTAAGGACTGGGGTCCCATACTTATACTAAGTTAGGGGTTGGACATACTCTGGGGACCCACCTATGGGAGGGTCAGGGAAGAGGGGTGGTTACACCCATTCCCTTTGTCCAGTTTCGCGCCAGAGCAGGGGCAGGTAGCCCCTGCAACCGGTTTGAACTGGCATATGCACAGGGACACCAAATGTGCCCCCAGTGCAGGACTTCAAAGCACCAGAGAGTGCTCCCGCCCAGCCCCAATACACACTATTCTGTCTGGGGAGGTGGTTACACCTCCCTTCGACAGGAAACCTATTGTCCAGGCCTCCCCTGCCGGAGTTTCAGTCAGCAGCAGGAGGCAGGACCCATGTCTGTGGCAGCGGCATCCATTTTGTGATGCCAGGGCTCTGTAAAGAAGTTACCGGGTAGGCCGGTGGGTACATGTCTCTCCCTCTAGAAGGGTGGAATGCTACCCCCGCCGCCAGAACTGGTGGGGGGGGGTAGTATTCCAAGATGTTTGACACCAAACACGACATGTTTCCGTGCAGCCATCCCAAAGTTAGCATTGAACGCGAGGTTATAATGCGCTTAAGAGTATATGGTCAGGCTGCCCTACAAACAGCATCAGAGGAGGGACTCCGAACACTGCAGAGGGGCTCTGCTCATGCAGGGGCACCCTCTCACATAAAAACCAAGCACTCTGCCTTCAGGATTGCAAAGGCCTGCCATAGGAGTGACTTATAGGTTTGTATGTGTGTGCAATGGTAGTGATATGGGTAGCCTATATCACAGTAAGGGGTGCATGCACCACCTTACCCAGGCTGCAGTAGCAGACCTGTGGTGTCATTTTGGCTGGCCTTCCAGGGGTGGCATAATACATGCTTCAGCCCCTGGCAGGCCTCTGGGGTACCTATGCCCTGGGTACATAGTATACCATATACTAGGGACTTATAAGGGCACTCCAGATTCCAATCAAAGCTGTACCTAAGGTACATGGAAACCATTTTAGAGAGGAAGCAGCTAGGCTGGGGTTCTGATTAGCAGGGCCCCAGCCAGACTAAAGTCGAAAAACAGTGAATCATCAGCAAAAAGTGGGGGTACCCATGTGAAGCAGATCCTACTCTCCTACAGGTACCAAGGAGGGACTAACAATGATAATAATAATAATATAATAATAATAATAATAAAAGATATTTATAAAGCGCACAGCTACCCCGGATGGGGTGTCCCGGCGCTAATACGGACAACAGCAGAGAAAGTGGTCAGTAGACATTCAGTCATTGCGACTAAAAAGCCAGGTTTTCAAGGCCTTTCTAAAATCCTGTTTGGACTGCAATGAGAGTAAGTGAGCAGGTAGGTTATTCCAGCATTTAGTGGTCCCCACCTCGAATGTCCTTCCCCCCATTCTGGCCTTTGCGAACCGGGGGGTGATAAGGTATCGTTTGTGGTTAGACCTAAGGGATCTGTCCTGCTGGTAAGGACGAAGTCTCTTCCTCAAATAGTTGGGCCCCCTACCTTGATATGCCCGAAAGGCAAACGTAAGGGCCTTGAGTTCGATGCGCTTGGCCACGGGTAGCCAATGCAGCTGTCTCAGGTAAGAAGAAATACGTTTGCGAAGAGGGACCTTGCAGACCAGTCTGGCTGCTGAATTTTGCACTATCTGGAGCCTACGGATCAATCCAATTGGCAGACCCATGTAGAGACCGTTAGCATAGTCAAGATGGGAAGTGATTAATGCATGGACAACGGTTTTACGTGCTGACACAGGTAAGAAGTCAATACATTTTCTAATGGTTTTTATTTTGCCGAAGCAGGTCGCGGATACCTGTTGAACATGGGTAGCAAGGGACAGGTCTTTGTCCCACCTGACTCCTAAATTCTTAACTGAGTCCTTAGGTGTGGGGGGGAGATCCAAATTCAGCTGGCCACCAGAACGCTGAGGAGGGTGATACAGCTTGATTAAAGAACAGGACCTCCGTCTTGTCAGCATTAAGTTTTAAGAAGTTAGTGCTCATCCAGGCAGAAATGCTTTTTGGGCAATCTTTCAGTGAGTCAAAGGAAGATGCCGACACTCCACTGAAGGTAAACATCAGTTGAGTGTCGTCGGCGTAAGATATCACCTTGATCCCAGTATCGGCGATAAGCTCCGCGAGCGGTGTCAAATAGATGTTGAAAAATAGTGGGCTCAGGGCCGATCCCTGCGGCAGCCCCCATTTTAATGGTTTCGCAGGGGAGGTGAAAGGATGGATCGAGACCTGTTGTTCTCGGCCATGTAGGTAAGACGCGATTAAGTCCAGCGCTGTCCCCTGGATGCCAATCCACTTAAGGCGATCCAGTAAGATGGAATGGGACACCGTATCAAACGCTGCCGACAGGTCGAGAAGCACCAGCATGACCGCCGAGCCACCATCCACCGCCCAGCAAATGGCATCTGCCATCTCAATCAGAGCTGATTCTGTACTGAAGCCAGGGCGGAAGCCGGACTGGGACTCATGCAGTACGCCATTAGACTCAATGAAAGCTGCCAGCTGCTGATGGGCAAGCTTCTCTAAGACTTTAGCGGGGGCAGGCAACAGAGAAATGGGCCTATAATTACTGGTGACTACAGGGTCAGCATTGGCTTTCTTTAGTAAAGGAAGAAGAAACGCATGTTTCCAGGCCGATGGAAAGATCCCCTGTCTAAGCAAGGAATTCCAGATAGCGTTTAGGGGGGGGGGGGTTTGAGCCATCAGCCAGAGCACGATATTGTTTCGCTGGCCAAGGATCGCCAGGTGACCCGGATTTACATTTCTGGAGTTCCACCAAGGAAGCCTCTAAAGAGATAGTTGCGAATTCCGAGAACCCTGACTGGGTGTCGCAAGGGCTGCTGGATGTGTCCTCTCCTAGGTGAGAGTGTGCTACTGGGAAAGATGCGTAAATCTGGGATATTTTCTCCTCAAAAAAATCTGAAATCCTATTGCAAAACTCCTGTGAAGGGGTAATCGAGTGCGTGAGTGCTGGAGGGTTAGTGAAGGACTTCACAACCTTAAAAACCTCTCTAGAAGAGTTCTTGACGCTGGCAATGCGTTCAGTAAAGAAATCTCTTTTTGCCCCAATGAGAAGTTTACGGTACTCTTTTAGCGCTGCTCGATAACCAATTTTGTCCTCCTGAGAATACAATGATCTCCGTTTGCGCTCCAGTCTTTTACATTCACTTTTTTTGGCTCTGATATTCGCTGAAAACCAGGGGGCGGAAGGGGAGGTTCTTGTGGAGGTAACAGGCCTCCAGGGCGCAATTATATCGAGTGCGTCACTGACCCAAGCATTAAGGTTCATGATGCTATTATCAAGATTATTTGAAAGGGAAGGCTCGGACTCCTTCAGGAGTGGGGTGAGGGACTCAAAGGAGACCCTACTCCAATTCCTTCTTGAATCCTTCGGTAGGGAAGTGACCCTTAGCTCACCCTTCAGGTGTACCTGGAAAGGGATCAAGAAATGTTCAGACCAAATGACCGGCTCAGGGGTGTGGACTGAGATGTCTGGTATATTTGAACAAATAAGGTCTAATGTATGACCAGCTTTATGAGTAGGGGAAGAAACTAGTTGGATCAAATTGCAACCAGCAAGTGCTAAAATAAAATCTGCGCTATGTGAGCAGGATGGATCGTCCACATGAAGGTTAAGATCGCTGAGGATCGTGAAATTAGAATAGCGCATGCGAGCCTGGGCAATATGATCCACTAGGGTGAGGGAAGAACTATGACAGCAATCCGGGGGTCTATAGAGGAGGAGCCCCGAGCAGGAGATCGAGGCGGACAACTTAATACAGAAGGGGAGACCTTCAATACTGCCTATCCGCTCAAAATTGGAAGTAGCGATCTCACAAGTGACATTATGGATGATCGCTAGCCCCCCACCTGGTCTGTTGTCTTGTCTATTAGCGCAGACTATGCCATAGCCCTGGGGGATAGCTAATGCTACAGCTGGGTTCGAATCTTCCCGAAGCCATGTCTCAGTCAGGAACATGAGGTCCCAGTTGTTATCTACTAGAGACTGATGTATGTCTAAGGCGTGTTTTGGCAGAGATCTGCAAATAATGAGGCAAGCTTTTAGGTTAATGGGTCTGGGAGGGTTTGGGAGGGTCACACGTAAAACCTTGTTCTGCCCACAATCAGGTCTGGAGTTAAGGCAGAAATTACAAGAGGGGCAAGAATAACTCTCATCAGGGTCCCCTAGTACAGAGAGTATCTGGTTCTGGCAAGTGGATGGCCTAAGGAACATGAGCTCATCGTGAGTCCAACTGAGTAGATAATCCCCAGAGTTTTGGGCAGTATGACTGGCCCTGGCCGCTGTCCGGACACGGACGGGCGCAGACAAGCTTGCCTTCGGCGCGCCCGTTGCGCGCGCCTGCTGCGCGTCGGCGCCATCAGCTCCTAAAATAGTCAGGCTTCTATTGCCAGAATCGGGAGACTAGAACGTCACCTCACCAAAATGGCGGCCTGAGATGGCCCGCAGGAAGTGAGGGAAACTGGGTGAATCTCCCCCTAGCCAGACTGACACCCTCCACACAATCAGCACGAAAACTGCTGCGGTGGACCGAGGAGCAGGCGGGCGAGTACACGATTAAAGAAATGCTTAAAAATCCAGGGTAAGTCAACTGAAGTTTAAAAACATTTCGGACCAAATGTAAACACACACTAAGCAATTTTCGAAGCGCAAAGAATTGTGAAAATGACACAATGCAGAACGTAACTAAAGAATGGAGAGATACGGCTGCACCTCTCACCATGTGCACTTACCACTATCTCAATGTCCACTGCGCGTCGGCGCCATCAGCTAATAAAATAGTCAGGCATCTATTGCCAGAATCGGGAGACTAGAACGTCACCTCACCAAAATGGCGGCCTGAGATGGCCCGCAGGAAGTGAGGGGAACCGGGTGAATCTCCCCCTAGCCGGACTGACACCCTCCACACAATCAGCACGAAAACTGCTGCGGTGGACCGAGGAGCAGGCGGGCGAGTGCACGATTAAAGAAATGCTTAAAAATCCAAGGCAAGTCAACTGAAGTTTAAAAATATTTCGGACCGAATGTAAACACACACTAAGCAATTTTCGAAGCGCATAGAATTGTCAAAATGACACAATGCAGAACGTAACTAAAGAATGGAGAGATACGGCTGCACCTCTCACCATGTGCACTTGCCACTATCTCAATGTCCGCCTAATAACGACTCCGAAACCAGCGTTTACGAAGGACAATGATACAAGCCAATTAAAAATATGGGCGGAGAGTTGGCGGGGCTTCGAAGCCATACTCCACTACTGCATGCCTCGCAGCAGCGCATGCACTGCCCAGGCTTGACCTAAAAATGAACATAACCCCTCCTCCTACGTTGACGGCCCAATCCCATCAGGGATACAAACCCACCCACCCAACACAACCCAAGACATTTGAAAGTAGAGTAACACATTAGTGTCTCAGGCAGAAAGAAAGTAAGCTAAAACTGAGGGGTAACCTGTAGGGTACAACCAGTGAGGCTGCGGGGGACCTCCTCGATGTGCCAAGGGTGTCAGGGGGGAAATAAGCAACGCCCCCATCTAGCAGGAAGATGCACTAGGAGGCATCCGTAAAACAGGCTAATAGTGCAGAAATGAACCACAGAGGTGCAGGGCCGGTCCATATAAGGGCCACAAGATTGTCGAAATATGTCCCAGTCCAGGCAGGCATATATTAGTCTGATCCAACTGATGGGGAAGCAGCACGGGAAAAGATAGTCGGGCGAGACCCTCCAGATTCACAGGCAGGAAGTTTGCGCAGGAATTCCGATGCCTGATGAGGGATCATGAAAAAATATTGCCTGCCTTGCATGCTGATCCAAATCCAGGCTGGATAAAGCATAACATGAGGTATAGCAGCCTGCTGGAGCCTTTGATTGGAATGCCTCCTGGACTGCCGCCGTGTAGTCAGGGAATAGTGAGACGTCATTGCCGTAAAGGTTCAGGGCTAGTTTCTCCCAAGCCATTTGAAGAGCAGCATCATGATCTCAAAAATTTCGGAGAAGGGCAATGATTGGGCGTGCCTGGGCACCCGGCAGAGGATGAGCAGCCAATGTTCAATGTGCACACTGAACAATGAGTAGGCGAGAGAAGCAGTCTGCTCCAAAGAGGAATGCTAACATTTTCTCAACATAGTCCTCTAACTTGTCTGAATTGGTAGCCTCAGGCACTCCTAGATTATGGATATTGGAGCGCACCTCCAAATCCTCATTCTTGGCTGCTATCACCTTAAGGACTTTCTCCATGTTAAGGAGGGTGGAGCCGTGGAATGAGAGGCTGTGGGTCAGATATGCTGGTCCTGCATTGTGGAGGGCTTTGTAGGCATTTGTGAGGAGCTTGAAAGTAATTATTTTGCTGACTGGGAGCCAGTGGATTTCTCGAAGGTGTTCGGTGATGTGAACTGGGCGGGGGAGGTTGAGGACCAGTCTGGCTGCGGCATTTTGAACATTCTGTAGTTTTCTGAGGAGTTTCTGTGTGACTCCGGCATAGAGTGCATTGCCTTAATCGAGTTTGCTGCTGATGAGAGCGTGGATGACCGTCTTTCTGGATTCAGTGGGGATCCATCTGAATGTCTTACGAAGTAGGCGAAGCATGTGGAAACAAGATGAGGATATGGCGTTGATCTGGGGGTTCATTGTGAGCAAGGAGTCCAGTATGATGCCGAGGTTTTGTGCGTGGTCTGTGGGGTTCCCAAATGCAGCGGGCCATCAGGAGTCGTCCCAAGCTGAGGGGTTGGGTCCCAAGATGGGGAGTTTGGTCTTGTCCGAGCTGAGTTCGAGGCAACTGTCTTTCATCCAGGTGGCAACGGCCTTCATCCTGCTGTGGAAGTTGATTCTGGCGTTTGTGGGTTTGTTGGTGAGGGAGAGGATCAGCTGGGTGTCGTCGGCATAGGAGACGATGTTGAGTCTGTGGTTCCTGATGATGGCTGCGAGCGGAGCCATGTAGACGCTAAAGAGGGTGGGGCTCAGGGAAGAGCACTCCCCAGCTGATCTCTGTGGGTTCAGAGAGGAACGGTGGTAGTCTAACTTGATGTGTTCTACCGGTGAGGAAAGAGTGGATCCAGTCCAGGGCCTTGTTGCAGATGCTGGCGTCATGAAGTCTTGTGATTAGGGTGCAGCGGGAGACAGTGTCGAAGGTGGCCGATAGGTCCAGGAGGATGAGGGCTGCGGCTTCAGCCGAGTCGAGGAGGGAGCGGATGTCGTCGGTGGCGGCGAGGTGTGCGGTCTCGGTGGTGTGGTTGCTTGGGAAGTCGGTTAGGGAAATGTCCAGGACGTGTTTCGCTTCGATGAACTCAGAGTTGGGCGTTGATGGCCTTCTCGATGACCTTGGCTGGGAAGAGGAGTAGGGAAATGGGTCTGAAGTTCTTGAGGTCTGTCGGGTCGGTGAATGGCTTCTTCAGCAGGGGGTTGATCTCCACGTGTTTCCAGTCGTCGGGTAGGTGGCGGTCTCGATGGAGCAGTTGATGGTGTAGGGAAGCTCGGGGCGATGGAGGTGGCTGCTCTGTAGAAGATGTGGTGCAGGCAGGGGTCCAAAAGGGCTCCTGAGTGGATGCTCTTCATGGTCTTGAATGTGTCGTCTGTGGTGAGCGCGGTCCAGTTCAGCAGGATTTGTTGGGGTGAGTCGTGGTTGGGTGCGTAGGTGTTGGGCGTGGTTGGAGGGTCCTGGGTGTTGAAGCTGTGGTAGATGTGCCTTGATCTTGTGGTGGAAGAAGGTGCTGAGTTTGTTGCAGAGGTCTTGGGAGGGTGGGACGGCTGTTGTCCTGCTGTTGGGCCTGGCGAACTCCTTGACGATGGCAAAGAGTTCTTTGCTGTTGTGTGCGTAGGCGTTGATTCTGTCTTGGAGGGTCATTTACTTTGTGGTTTTGAGGAGAAGGTGGTGTCCAGTGACGGCATCTTTGAAGGTTGCATTATGTTTCCTGGGTTTTATTGTTCCTCCATTTCTTATCGAGTCATCTACAGGTGCGCCTGGACTTGTGGAGGGCGAGGGTGAGCCAGCTGGTTTTCTTGGAGTGTTGCTTGCCGGCTGCCTTCTTGAGGGGTGCCAGAGTGTCGGAGCAGTTGGAGATCCACCGGTGGAGGTTGCTTGCTGAGGTATTAGCGTCGGTGGATGTTGGTGGAGTGGTGGGATGTTCTATGGTGACCTTGTTCCAGCTACCCGCGGGGGGCGGTGAGGGTGGTTGTGTACTGTGGGTTTTGTGAAGGCGAAATAGACGCAGTGGTGGCCGGTCCAAAGGAGTTCGGTGGTGTGGCTGTATGTGATGTTTTCGCTGTTGGAGAAGATGGGGTCGAGTGTGTGTCCTGCTGCGTGGGTTGGAGAGGGTAATAGCTGCTTGAGTCCTACGTTGGCGGGGTTCTCCAGGAGGAATGCGGTGCGCTGGTCATTGGGGTTGTCCAGGTGGAAGTTGAGGTCGCAGAGAAGGATGTAGTCAGTGGATGCGAGAGCCTGGGGTGCGATGAAGTCGACGATGGCGTCAGTGAAGGACGGGCTAGGGCCGGGAGGTCTGTAGATGAGGATGCCGCGGAGGGTGGTGTTGGGGTTGGTCTGAATCTGGAAGTGGAGGTTTTCCATGGTTGTCTTTGGGTCGTCCGAGTGGGTGGCCAGTCGGTGGGTGTTTTTGTGGACGATTGCGATGCCTCCTCCTGGTCAGTCGGTGCGGTCCTTGTGGGTGATCTTGTAGCCGTCAGGGATGGCAGTGGTGATTTCTGGGCCAGAGCTAGGGTTTGTCCAGGTTTCCGTGAGGAAGGCGAGGTCAGGAGAGATGGAGTCGAGGAGGTCCCAGATTTCTGTGACGTGCTTGTTGAGGGAGGGCGTGTTGAGGAGGATGCAGCTGTACCAGTTGGGTCCACTGTTGGTCGGAGAAAGGTCCTTGGGTGTCATCTGTGACACGAGGTGGCAGGCGCATGGCATCCAGTGTGGAGGGTGAGGAGGGTGCTGGCTTCGTATCGGTGAAAGGTTGGAGGACCACAGTCCGTGGCACTTGCCGCGGTCCAGGTACGGACGGGCTTGCCTTTGGCGTGCCTTTTGGCATGCTAGCGGCCGCCATTAACTAGTGTGCTGGACAGCTGGGAGGCGGGAAACGCCGGGAGCAGAAAAATGGCACTGAAGTGGGGCGGAGCTGCGGGGGATCGCAGGGGCAGAGATCGGCAAGCAAAAAAGTGGAAAAAGTGCAAAAGGGACAGAAAAAGAATCCAAGAAAAAAGGCAGAAAAAAAGAGAGACAGAGGGCAGCCCAGCAGCAGAGCACTGATGCTCTAGCACTAGACCACCAGGGATAAGCCGCAGATAGGTGCCTGCGGGTGGAGGAGGGCCTCGATCCACTGACCGGAGGGTCAATAGCAAAGTGCTCAGGGGCCGCAGCTACCTGGTGGAGCTGCACAAGGAAGGGAGTAATTCACTGATAAGGAGAGAAAATCGCCCTTACCTCAACCGAACAACCTTTGGCCAAAGAGTCGGCAAGGTGGGGAACCAGTATTGTGCCCCACATAGTTGCATCACAAAATACCATTCTTTTGAAGGGTAAACAAAGAGTATCCATTTTTGGGCACAGGCTGTATTTCATTCCCTTCAAACAAAATATTAACGTAGATCTAAGTATTAGCCACCCAATAGAACTTGAGGAACTTGAAGGACAGTCTAAGGTAGTGCTGGTGATACAACATGCAGTTATAGAAAAGCACTTAACGGGCACGTCATAGCGTCTTTGGTCTGTGTTGAGTGACCCACACCTTAGGTCACTTCCTCAGTGCCTTAGCAGTCGGGGGAGGGGGAAAGTGTAGCAGAAGGTAAGAGCAGCCCGTGCAGCTGTCTCCTCAACCAGCTGGCACTGTGTGGTGGGGCACTACTGTACCACCACAGTGTTGTCAGCTACCTCCCACTCACCTGTTGTTACAATGTTAACACACGCCTGACTTCAGGAATGGAGGAGTAATAGGTGAAGACAAAACATATTAAAATTACATTGAGAAAATGCCTTGCATTGTGTTCTTGGCCACAAATCCCTTGCAAGATCTATGTACTCACCCAGTATTATGCGGGGTTGACAAGTTTTATTGCCTTATTATAAATTTTGTGGCCATTTCGTCATGACCAGGATTGACTCACTTCTAACAGTCACCCACTCAATGTCTAGGAGCTTAAGGAAGTGTTGCAATCGAGGGTTTTTCAGCATTAGGAAAAGCAGTGGAAGCTGGTAAAATGTTGTCCTTGGCCCGAAACGGGAATGAGGTGGACTGGTGTAAGGTTTTGAGGTTTCACCCCCTTGACATTTTTGAAGAATAGAGACAAGGAAGTTAAAAAAAAGACTGCAAGTTTAAAAGGCAATTCTGAAGTAGTCATAAAAAATTCTGTACATACCATATTATGTCAAAACCTGACCCAGCGCCCTGTGAACTGCAAGTCAGTCTATGAGCTTTGAGAAGGATAAATACTATGCTGTCTAGTGCAGCTTACCTATGGTGTTTAAACTTAGTTAGGCAGAAGTTCAAAGTCATGGTACGTGGCTTTGTGGAAGCCTGTCCTTCCCTTTATGCTGTGTGCCAATACTTTCCTAGACCCATTCTTCAGGTGGTCCCAAGTTACCTTTCCTCTTGTAGGTCTCCCTTGCCTTCAACCTGCAGCCTATTCCTCTTCAACTGTGCTGCTCCTCATCTCCGTCTGTTGGCTTTATCCCCTACCTGCAACCTTCCCCTCTTCCCCTCCTTCCGTCGTACCCATCTTTCTCATTCTCTGCTTAGGCCCAGGTAAGCCTCTCAGGGTTGTGGAGATAGCCCTGCCCTCATTCGCTCCGATTTGCCAGGCAAAATGGCCACTGGTAGTGATTTCAGTTTCAAGCAGTCTGGTTAGACCATGCCTGGTCTAGCTGTAGGATGAGGAGCTCAAATCCATAGGTAGTAGGTCTGCCACATAATCAGTAAGTCAGTAGTGTTGGCAAATATGTGGTCGCCGCCCTTCAGTGGAGGCACAGAATACGATCTCTCGGGGCCTGCTTAGCTGGCACCTCTTAGCCTGCCTACAACTTTGTTCCCTTGCAGGTGGTTGGTTCCCAACTCTGACAACTGAGGTGAGGAATGCCCCTAGACTTGGAGAAATGAAGATTATCTGTAAGTAATCAGGGCATTGCCTCCTTGTCTGTCTTCTTCGCCCCAGTCACTGTGGTATGAGCTGAAACGCAAGCAAACTTATCAACTTCATAAAAACCTGTATTACATAATTGCCAAATGCTATTTGTTTACTAATGTTATGAAAGTTAATACCAAGGCATACATAATTATGTTAAGTGCACCTATGCAACATACGTTACTGAACTCAGTACAGACTGTCCAAATGTAGTAGAAACATTTCCCCCCAGTTGTAGCTTATAATGGCTCATTAATGTGCGGGGGGGACCAAATAGCTGCCTTGAAAATATCTATCCTAGATGCACCCCTTAAGGATGTCTAGGAGGTAGCCATTACTTTTGTGGACCTCCCTTCCACGTGGTTACATTGAAACTCTCAAGCAGAAAGAATTGTGTTAAGACAAAGGAAGCCACGTAGTCAGGTCATGTAGATTACTGTTGTAGGTTTATTCTTTAAGTCATATCTTCAGTTACAAATTATCAGGAACTCCCCATTCTCCTAGCTGATGAAATGGCAACCAAGGACACTAACGTATAGTTGAAAGACTTCAATGCTGCCATGTTTAGCGGCTCAAACGGGGGCCCTTGTAAAGCCTGTAACACCAACAGTGAAGCCCATGATGAAGTAGGGCAATGAATCATGGGCCTATTAAGAAAAAAGCTTCTCATTGATCTCGATACTAGAGGTTCTTTATCATCCAGTTGTGGATTTACTGCTAGGAATTGTTAATCCCAACATAAAACCATCCTCTAAAATATCTAGAACCTTCATGGGTTTTGATGAAATACTAGAAAAATACTCTACCTGTACACCACTTACCACATGAATTCCAGTGCAGGGAGAATGATTCTAAAGAAGATGGATGTCATGAGTGCTGAGTGGACTCCGCTACACTAGTGGAACCATAGAAAGTAAATGTAACCCTTTCAACAGCAGTGTCCTTGGGTGGAGGTGTCCCAAATTTGGGACTCTCTGGGGATAGGGATCTACTAGAATCTCCCAACGAGGTTGGATCAACAATTGTATTACCGTAATAACAATGGAAATCATGGACACTGTTTCCAGCCTGGAATTACCAACAGAACAAGCGCTTTGTCCTCCCTGATTTTATGCAAAATCTTCTGAATTATTGGAATGGGCCGGGAATGCATACAGCAAGGCCCTGTGCTACTTGAATGATATTGCATTCACCCTTAAAGCCTCATGGCAAGGCGAAATTGTGCAAAAAAACAAGGGAGCAAAGCATTCTCCTTTCGATGCATAGAGGTCTATCTTTGGTATTTTAATCCTCTTTACTAACTGTTGGAATACATTTTGGGTCAAAGATAATGAGCTCATTGGAGAAAATAAGTGCAGAGTCCTCTGCCAGTTCTCTTTCCCCAGAAGATAAACAGCTCTCAGGGATAACAAGTTGTTTCCTGCTCATATACAAACATTCTGAGAAAGACTAGATGTCCGAGGTTGGCGCTTTGTACTTTTAGGCGCTAGTTTTCCCTAAACACTTTATAACTCCGGTTCTACTGATTGGATTTTTGTCATTTTGGTGCTAAATAATTTATTAAAATGTACTCTATTTTTCTACATTGGTTTGGGATTCTCTTTTTTTGTGTTTTCACTTTATTACTGTTTGTGTGCTACATAAATACATTACACATTGCCTCTAAGTTTAGCCTGACTGATTTTTGTGCCATGCTACTCAGGGTGAAGCACAGTATAATTTAGTGACTTTCAGTGGTTTACCCTGCAAGGGATTGCCACTGTTGCTTGCAACCAACAAGCCACTTTTTCACACCCCTTTGCCCTTCTGATGAAACAGCACTGGAACTATTTCTTTCATTGGCAACAATTTGTGACCCCAGCCTTGCAAAGCCCTCATCTTCAAGGGATTTGCGGGGATTGGAGTCAGCCGAAAGAAATCTGGTGGAATAGTCTGGAAAAAGTATCCGACTTACATGATTTGCTACACCCATTGATCCGAGATTGACTTTTCAAATTAATTTAAACAGAACTTGAGTCAACCTCCCACTGGATGTTTACCCCTTTTTAGGTCTCGCCTAGCGACGCAGCGCATGCGCTGCTCGCTTGTGAGATCTATTGTTGTCGATTTAGCTTTGGAAGGGGGACAGGAGATGTGCACGCACCCGGACAGGCGATGTGCACGTGTACGGCTCGCCGGCGTTTCAGCGGAACGCGCGCATGGCGCGCTTTCACTTTCCCAGGTTCCTGCGTGGACACGGATCTGCCGTACATCTCGCCGGCGTTTCAGCAGAACGCGCGCGTTGACATGAGAAAGAGGAGTGCTGGCTGGTACTCTGTCTCAGAAGAGGCACAGCAGTGCTGTACACTGAAAGGCACAAGAGTCTTGCTAAGAATAGTATGCAATTTTTTAAATAATTAGCGAGTCATGTTGGGAACAAACTGCTGGTTGATACTGGCATAAGGCTGAAAAGTTATGTTACTGGCCCAATATCATTATAGCTGGCCCCCGGTCCTTGTGAGACGCTGGTACTTCCCAGTTTAAAATATGCCCGTCTTGCTTTGAGGGACTTTCACTGTCCATTTACGTGCAATGAAACTAAGGTTTTCCAGAAAATCTGGCATGGATCCGGAGCCCTTGGACTTAAACTGGAATCAGAAGGGCTTGTACTGTCTAATTGAGGCGAAGCGGTTCTCTTGGGATCGCTGCCCCATCGGTATCTCCAATTAAAAGTACTGCATGCCCTCTGAGAACTGTCCAGATCTACCTAAAGGTACAAAAACGTAGTCGCATAACACCAAGTTTAGCCGGCCCGCTAGGCTTCCACTGACCAACAAAAAACGAAGAATGGCCAGTACCGAGGCTTGGCACAACAACCTATTGAAAACACGCACAAGAACAAACTTCGGATGTGCCTCCGAGTCTGGGATTTTCCTGTCCCTTCTGGCAGCCCTCAGTCAGGCCGACAAAAGATACGCAAAGCCCAGTGGGTGTGAAGACTATGAAAGGAATCTGCAGACTCTACTTGAGTGTGTGTTTTTTTTTTATTTAAAAACTGAACGCGGCGCCGCTTCAAGGACACCGCGCTCGGTTTATTTATATATTTTTTGGCTTTAACACTGAGCGCAGCGCCCGCTTCAAGGACACCGCGCTCAGTGTTAAAGTTAAAAAAAAACAAAAAAACGAGCGAGTTGTCCTTCAAGCGGCGCCGCGCTCAGTTTTAAACTTAAGCATTTGCAATGCAATCGGACCTATTGCATTGCAAATGCTTGTTTTTTAACTGTCGCCTTGTTGCAAGCCTCGCTTTATCGATTTTGCGCCTTTGTAGCGCAGTGTGAGGAGACTCATCCATGGCTCACGCCGCAAAAATACCCAAGCTCACGGTGGGCTCTGTTCCCACTTGTTGAAGAGGTTTCACCCCAGCCAGTCCTTCAACTGGCCAGGAACAGCTATGGCCCTAGAGCGGACACTCAACGCGGACCGTCAGGGAGACCTGGAAAGCCTGCGGACCCTGAAGGCAGAGGGGCTGCTGCAGGCAGACCTCCGAGACATTCTGGGGGCCTCCGCGGCACACCATGCCGTCCGCTCCAGGAAAATGAGCTGCCTTCAGTACCTGGTGGAAAAAGCGGGGGTGGCGGGCAACAGCCAAGCGCGTAACAGGGCCACCCCGGCGCACAATGCTGCAGCTACCGGCAACCTTTCCTGCTTACAGTGGCTGCTCACCCAGGGAGGATGCGACTTCAAGGTAGGTCCTACTTAAAGCGCAATTCTTTCTCCGCCGCCAACCCACACCTTACTGTCTACCCTCCTTCTCTTTCATTTCCTCCTGTGAAAAGCTCATTTCTTCAAGCCACTAGCCTCCTCTCCCTGCCTACCTTCCCTCCCTGCCTCACTTCTCGTTTTAGTTCATCCATCTTTCGATTGCCCTTTCTACATTTCTTCGGTCCCAGTTCCTTAATGACCCAAACAAACTCGCTCAATTCCGCCTTCCTTCCGCTTTCCAGCCATCTCTCATTCTTCCAATACGTCCACCTATTCAGTGCAGTTATTTAATGGGCTTCGGAGCCATGCACTTTTTACAGTTCTGTTCCCCTAGAGAGTCTCGCTCATAAACTCTGAGCATAGGGCACAGCCGATTTCAAAGAAAACTATTAAGACCTGTTACTGACAACAACCAGTAGCTGAACAATTAAATGTTAGTGCGGGAGAATGTGCATTACCATGAAAAGTTGCTACCAGGAAGCGCCAGCCTGTCCCGTGAAGCAGCGTGGAGCTAGCTAGCTGTTCATGATGCTTCCGACAGGCATGGAAACTCAAGCCTCGGAGGTAGGCCTTCGGTATCGGCTTCACTCTATAATTAATGAAAGCGCCCGAGAGGCCATTTACAATGGCCAGGTTTGTGCACAAAACACAGAGGTCCCTCTGCATTAATGCCTGGCTCCACGACGCCGTCTGATAACATTTTGTGAGTTTTTCTAACAGGCATGGTGAAAAAGTGTGTAATGAACGCCTAATTTAGTTCACATGGACAATTTCCAGTGCGTTAAAGTTATTGCAATTACTCCATGGCAGATCACGTTTACTGTTTTTAAAGGAGAAGTGTGGAGGCCCGAGCCTGCTGCAATTTACAAAAGAGCTGAAGACACTGACACACCTCTTTAAACAGCTCTATATCATGATGCAGTCCCTGGCAACTTCCGCTTTAAGGACTCAGCTACCCCTCCAATCACTTGCTGTCTGTGCTTTAGACCCTGTACCATGTTCCCTTGCCTTTCAGCTAGGTGTGCACTGTAAACAAGCATTCGCAATGCAAAAGGTCTCGCATTTACAAAAGTTTGAGCTAGTGGCATTGGAAATAACAATACCTTTTAATTATGTTTTGTTATTTAAAACGTAAACAGAAGGCATTGTCATTGACAATGCCAAGAGCTCAAGCTTGCATATGCGAGACCTATTGCATTGCAAATGCTTGTTGTGGCATAGTCATGACTTTGCTGATGATTGTTCTGCACCACCACTCTACTGCGACAGGCCTTTTAGGTCGAGCCTAGAGTAGCGCGCATGCGCTGCTCAGCGAGACTTTATGTAGGTGGTTTTAAAAGCTGACCACACGCTCGTGCACAATGGCCTTTTCCGTGCGGTTACCCGCACGGCCGCCATCTGTTTCCAATTATCGTGCCCAGACGCGATAATTGAAAACACATGGCGCCCGTGCGGGTAACCGCAAGCAATAGGCCATGGTGCACGAGCGTGTGGTCAGCTCAGCACGCTGCCGCGCTCGCTCGCCCCCGCTCCTCTCTGACGCTGCCGTCTCTGCTGTCCAGCGCTTCACTTGTGCTGACGCTGCCTCGTCCCGAGAAGAGAGGGCTGTTCGAGGCACACTCGGCTGTCTGCTCCGAGCTGACTTTTGTGTTTCCTACCATCGGAATATGTAAGTTTTAAAACAAAATCAGTTAAACACACGCTTCCATGTATACATGAAAAGAAGCCCCGCTTCACCCCTTCCCCGTGCATGCGCCCGTTTCAGTTGAACCCGTCGTCACTAGCTTGTTTAACACGTTTGTGAAAGCCGCATTTTATAAGCATTACCCCGCAGGCACAAGCGGCTACGCTCCATTTGCCCACTAGATGCTGCTCTGGAGCTGAAGATGGACCTCATCCAGCTGCTATCGCTCTCTGCTCCTGTATTGTTCCTATAATCCAATGCAGTGAGACGGGGCTGGCTCTGGCTCCGCTTGTGAAGGTTTGATGATCTATTGATAACGTAATGCCACTGCAACCGCCGCAGGCCAAGTGCATCCCCTGGCAGGAACCAGGACCAGCTCCGCTGTGTTCGCCCGCTCCTAGGACATTCTGTTCTTCTGGTCTGCATTAAAGAAAGGTCCATAGGAACCTCTTCCCAGTTGAGCTGGGTTCTGTTCGGGGGCGCCGCGTCCTTCTTATAGATTTATGCAGAGCAGCTGTAGAGAGACTTCTCGTGCGTTCAGAAATAATGCATTGTAATGCAGTATGGATCGAAGCGACTTCATTAGTGCTGGTTTGAAGTATAAAACAGCCGCTCCTGCATCTCTCGCAGATTTATTGATATATTTAGTTTCTATAGTATTGTCATCAGTACAGGCATTATAAAATATTATGGTGTCCGCCTCTTACCGGTGACTTACAACCACACAGCAAACTGTTTTTATGCATCACAGCATTATTTGAAATAGTGACCAACATCTACCCGATATTTAACAAGCATTGGTATAGCCAATAGGTCTCGCCTTTGGGACCTTATAAGTGTTTAGTTATCCAGCAAAATATCCTTGGTGCAACAACATCAACTGTTGCATGGCTAAACACTTATAAGGTCCCAAAGGCGAGACCTATTGGCTATGCCAATGCTTGTTCTGAAGGAGGCGCTGCTCAGAACATGCGCTGCGGTTGCTGACGAGTGGAAAGACAAGTAGCATGCCTGCTATTGCAGTACCTCCATTTTGGCACTACATAGCTCCGCTAAAGCAGGACCTCGGATATTATTAATATGGAGCCACTAGAGCAGGACCTCTCATTATATATACACACATGGAAACGCTAGATCAGACTTTTCTTGCAAATTACAAAAATAATTCTATAATTACCAGTGCTTGATGACTTTACTTGCACATTAACAATAAAAACAGCAGGTGATTCTGGTCGATTTCCTTTTTTTCCTGCAAATTAAGTGAAGAGAAAGGAAGTCAGCCATCTTGGATAGATAGAAAGCTAGGGGCTTATTTGCAAGACCCTTGCGCCGCCGTTCCGACACTTTTAATATGGGAAAAAGTGATGTACTGGGGGCGCAAGGGGCTTGTAAATAAGCCCCCTAGTATATATTTGTACTTAGTGTTTTTTCGGTCTCCGGGAGCATTCATTCATGGCTCAATAACTGTGGTGAAGAAGACAGACGAGGAGGTAATGGTGTGTGAGGACAGGAGGGAAGATCGGGTAGTTGAGGCTGAAGAACCGGAATAACCCACTCACTGGGTCTCGGCGGCGGGGGAATTGCCCAAGTCTTCCATACCCTTCATACGTAGTAAAAGGAGACACAGGAGCCTTCGTCTGCAGGAGGAACCCAGATTTATTCAAATAGCCCGGGCTATGGAACAGAGTCCCAAGCTCGTTAGAAACAAGACAGAGGAGGCTGCTGCTTTACTCCGCAGCTTACAAGCCTTTTATACTTTTTCATTCCAGTCTTTTGGTTGTTAGTCCATTGTTCAATCAGGGCAGTGTTTGCAGTTGATAACCAGATCCAGACGGTGTTTGTAGTTGGTGACCTGATCAAGGCTTGGTACTCAAATCATTGTTCACTCAGCTTGATCAAAGCACGGTCATTCAGGTCATTGTTCGATCAGCTTGATCAAAGCTCGGTCATTCAAACCATTGTCCAATCACCCTGATCAAGGCCCAGCAGTCAGACCATTGTCCAGATAACCTGATCACGGTGTCAAGGATGTTTACCAGGCAGGGAGCAGGAGATGGGAAACAAATCATTTACACAGGGCGTGAGTGTCTCGTGGTTTTCTGTCGAACTGCAAAGAACAGGGGGGTTGGGTGTGCGACAGTTCCTGGGCAGAAATGCAGGCTGCAAGATGGTTTTTGTCGTGTTAGTTAGAATTACCTCAGGCATCAGCAGAAACGACCAGGTGGGTCGTGTGGAAGTGTTTGACACGAAATGGCAATGAAAAAACAATGGAGTCCTGGTACAAATGATACCGATCAGAAGAACACTTTTCCTCAGACCCTCCTTTTGCCATTGAGTGGCAAATACTTTAAGAAATGTCAATGTTCATAAGGCCATCGGTTTCTTGTTGGAGCATCATCATCATATTGGTGTTGTGAATGTTGGAGGGTGGAGGCTGGATGGTCTGGACACACATTGTACAGAGCACTGGCAGGCACTGGAAGCACAAACAGCAGGAGACCAGGACAGTTATTCCCAAGGCAAGGAAGATGAGGACCCTCCACCCCCACTGGGAAAGGAGGCCCCAGATCCAGCCTGTGAGGGACCAGTTGCCTTTATCCAGATGAATTTCGGAAGAAAGGCGATGCAGACGTTGGATGGCATAGTACACGGAAGGTGCGTTGTCTGGGATGTACACGCAGCAGCTGGAGCCGATCAATTTACACACACCACCACGATCAGCAAGGAGGACGTCTAGGACCATGCGGTTCTGCAGTGTTATAAGGCGGTCCGCCTGTAGTTCTGCAGTGATGTTGGAGAGGGCACCAGCTGTTACTGTGATGGTGGCTTCAAGGACCCTGGTCAGTCCTCGTACAGCCCGACTGTTTGCCATGGGGCCCCAGAATGGAAGGAAACCTTTAAGGAAGTCCCCGGTTTCCTGGCCTGCTGTATCCTCGGCTGATATGACGCCCCTACGTGAGCGACGCAGGGCGCCCTTCATCAACAGGTGGTAACTCCCATGGGTAGAATACGTTGGCGGAAGGAGGAAGGCCAGATAGCAGGTACCAGACCAGTTACGGGGGAGCCAAGTGTAGGCGGCAGTGCCACAGATAAAATAGGTGTTGGGGGATGCCACCAGCTTCGGAGGAGATGTAGAGTTTAAAGATTTTGTGATATTACAAGTACTGGTACCAACTTTCTTAGTCCCTAGGCCATGGATGCAGACACGGCCTTGCACATTTATGACATTCACAGTGTCTCGTTCATCGGGCAGTATCCTTCTTGTGCGGAATTTGGAAAATGTTCGTCGAGTGGTTGAGTTGAATACTACCATCTCACCAAGTTCATCTGGTGGTAGTAGCGATGTGGATGAGCTGGTCGGGCAAAAGGAGCATTGGCATGGCCAGATCTGTTCCGCCAGAAGTCATCCTGAAATGTTCCAAGGGCAGAATTGGCAGTACCATTGACAGTGTAGGCCTCCTGTATCAACATCCACCATGCAAGACAAGACGCAGAGATGGAAAAGGGGTAGGGAAAGAATGGGACAGGGTGTATCATGGAATGCGGCATCAGTCCGCAAACCCAGCAGTTGGAAGTGTTCATGATCAGCTGATGATGATGCAACATTTGGATGAAGGTGTTATTGAAGAATTCTGCACGGCGGGGTAACTCGTGGGCTGGTAGCGTGTAATACTGGTGCTCTGTAGGAGTTGGGGTAGGGGTTGGTGAGGTAGCAGGATGGTAGATTAGTAACAGCCAACCAAGAACAGACAGGATGAGGGAGACAAACAGCGTCACCACGGTGGCCATGAAGCATTTACTATGTCGGAGACTGACATATTGTTTCTGGATTCGAGTGTTTTGGACGGCAGCCATTGTGCTAAGCCAGGGACCTCTAGTGGCTGTCTGTGATTGGTGGTTGCTTCACTGGGCGCAGGTGCCAAGAGCCCTATGGCGTACCTTAGTCTGACACACCAGCACTACTCTCGGCCGGGGAGATCACAGCTCTACAGCCTATAGGCACTTGGCGAAGTCAAAGGCAAGCCTTCCCTCGGGGCGCAAGTTATATCGGTCGGAAGTAGGGTCAGTATGGTCGGGAAACAATTGTTCTGGACGTTGAGCAGAGTTAAGGGAGGGTTCCACCCTTCCTTTCAGTATGCTGTCACTCTCTGCTTCCGTAGATGTAAAATGCAGTCTGGCATCGCTGAATGGGACAAACGTCGGGACTGTTTCTGTTTCTGAGTCTCCTTGTCCTTCCCTCACCCACTGATCGTAGGGGAGGGGCAGAGGCACACGCCTACAGTGGGACGAATGCACCCAATTCTTCCGACCTTCTACTTTCACGGCGGTGCGGGTGGCCAGCAACACCTGACGGGGCTGTGTCCAGCGGGGTTCAAGGCTCTTAGTCCGTTGAAAATTTCTCACTAAGACCCAGTCACCAGGTTGGATAACGTGTCCTGGGCCCTCACTTTTGTCAGGTATGGCCTCATGCACCTGGTGATAAAGAGTACGAAAGGTATTAGTTAGACTGTACAGGTAATCAGTTAATACAGGGTATTCAACATCAGACAGTTTCTTAGGCCGCGGGACACCCCATACATTGGCAGGGCTCCCGAACACAATCTCATGGGGGGATAGCCCTATCCTGGTGTGGGCTGTTGTTCTTGTAGACAATAGGGCCAAGGGCAGAGCATCAACCCAAGTGACACCTGTCTCAGCTACTATTTTGGCCATTTTAGTTTTTAGGATGCCATTGTACACCTCCACTAGACCTGCTGACTGGGGGTGGTTAGCTGCATGAAATTTTTGTTTTATACCCAATGCTGTACAGATATATTCCATAATTTGAGCCGTAAAGTGTGTCCCGTTGTCACTCCAGACCAAGCGGGGCAAACCGAATCGTGGGAGGTACTCTTTTAATAGCATTTTGGCGGTAGTGATAGCGGTGCAGTCTTTGATGGGGTAGGCCTCCACCCATCGGCTGAAGGTACAGACCACCACTAGCACATTATTTTAAATTGTTACATCGGTCCATCTGGATGTAATCTATTTGGAGGACTTCAAAAGGGAAGGTAGGAGGAGAGAATCCTCCCTTAGGAGTAACTGTGCCTTTTCCTGGGTTATACATTAGGCAAATCATGCATGTTTTAACCAGCTTTTCAGCATATGTTGGTATCTTAGAGTTGTACCATGTAGGTTCCAACAGTTTACATATCCCTTTTGCACTAATGTGAGCAGGACCATGGGCCATCGTAACTACTGGTAGCACATGACTGTCCGGTAACATCCATTGTCTTTCCATAGTCGTGCGGACCCAGCAACCATCAATTCCCTCCTTTGCTAATTGCTCCTTCCACACCCGTAGTTCCTCAGGAGTAGTATGGGACTGAATATCGATCACACTCTGTACTGTGTTTTCAACCATGCCCTCGTCTGCCACCCACCTAGCGGGACCTCCTACATACATTCCTTCCCTTTTTCTAAGAGCTGTTTGTCTGGCCGTCTGGTCAGCCAGGGCATTGCCTTTCCCAACATCATCTGTCACTTTCTTATGGGCCTTACATTTTATAATGGCCACCTTTCTGGGGAGTGTCAGGGAGTCTAATAATCGGTGAATTAGGGGCCATGTTGAATCTTGGTCCCATGGGAAGTAAGGAAATTCCTTTCTTTCCATAACCTCCCGAGTTGTGGGCCACCCCGAAGGAATATTGGCTGTCAGTATAAATATTTACCGTCATCCCTTTGCTTAATTCACAGGCTCTAGTGAGGGCCACTAATTCTGCTGCTTGAGCAGAGCACTGCGGAATCTGAGCTGTTTCTACTACTTGTCCTAATGTCGTGAGGGCATAGGCGGCTGAGGTGTTACCATCTGGCCCTCTGAGACATGATCCGTCCACATATAGTGTACCTTCTGGTTCTGCTGTCGGGGTATCCTGTAAGTCAACCCGTCCCTTCGTCTCCTCCTCTGTCCTTAATATGCAGTCATGTGGGTCTAAGCGGGCATCCTGAGTATCCAGTGGGAGTAATGTTGCGGGGTTCAGTACAGTGCATCTCTTGATGTTAATGTGGCTGGAAAAGAGTGTCAGTTCATATCCTGTGAGTCGTGCGCTAGTGAGGTACTGTGTCTTGGTGTTATTAAGGAGGGTATCTACAGAATGGGGGACCATCAGAGTCAGGGGGGAGTTCATGACGATCCCCGTACTCTGACGGACCATGAGGGCGGACGCAGCAGTCGCCCGTAGGCATCCTGGGAGAGCCCTTGCAACAGGATCTAAGGTGGCTGAAAAATAGGCACATGGCCGATGGTGACCTCCGAACATCTGGGTCAAGACAGCGCATGCACAGCCGTCTGTCTCATGTACAAAAAGAAAAAAATTGCTTGCTATAATCAGGAGTACCGAGGACTGGAGCAGTACACAGAGCCCTCTTTAAATCTTGGAAGGCCTGCGCATGCTCTCTAGTCCATGGAAAGGAACTGTCTGATATGTCTTTAGTGGTGAGGGCAAGAAGAGGTTTGACCATGGCCGAAAAGTTGGAAATCCACTGTCTACAGTATGAGGTTAGGCCTATGAAGGCTCGCACCTGCTTTTGTGTTCGTGGGGCCGTCATAGCATTGATAATGGCTACACGATCAGCGGTGAGCTGTCTTCCCTCCTTCGAGAGGAGATGACCTAAATAGGTCACCTTCTCTTGACAAAACTGAAGCTTTTTAAAGAGACTTTGTGATTATGGAGGGCAAGGTGGCGTAACAAACAGAGAGTAGCTTCTTTACATGATGGGGCAGAATTTGCAGCAATGAGGAGGTCATCTACATATTGTAATAGTGTGGAGTTATCAGGGAGTTCCAAGGAATCTAGTTGACTTTTGAGGGCTTGACTATAGATACTGGGGCTCTCGGTGAAACCTTGAGGGCGCGGCAGAATCTAAAGCTTCGCCCACCAAGGGAGAAACCAAAAAAATGTCTGCTGTCAGGATGTATAGGAATGCTGAAAAAGCATTCTTCAGGTCTATGACAGAAAAGTGCGTTGCGTCAGAAGGGACCATCGTTAAGAGGGCTGTAATGTCGGGGACAACAGGATATTGGGAGATTGTTATTTTGTTAAGGGCTCTCAGGTCAATCACGAATCTGTATATTTTAGGGGAGAGAGCATCTCCATTGGTCTTTTTAAGAACGGGAATAATGGGACTGTTACAGATATTGCCACGTGTTTCCTCCACTACGCCCTTGTCCATTAATTCAGATATTATTGTTAAAAGGGCCATTTCTCCTTCCGCGGGTAGTCGATACTGCCGGAGGCGGGGGAGAAGTGCACCTGGCTCGATGCGTACCACATGAGGGGATATGTTGAGACACCCTACATCAGTGTCTGATGATGCCCAGAGGGAGGAAGGTAAAAACTGCAATTCTGGTGGGAGGGGACCAGACAGATACATATAGGAAGCTGCGGTGGGAGAAATTGTTAGGGATACACCTTGGGGACTGCATGATATGGTCGCATACAGAGCTTTCAGTAAATCCATGCCTAACAAGTTTTCACTGCAACCTGTAGTAAGGACCAAGGGAGCGTCAACATGTGCAGGGCCAATATCGAGAGGGAGGGGTTCAGAGACAGGGCTCGTCACAGGTGTTCCTGCAAAACCCACGGAGACATTTATTTTGCCAGAAAGGGGTGCCTCCGGGACTGACAGACGTGCAATAGAAGACCTGGTGGCCCCAGTATCCAAAAGAAAATTCTGATCGTTCCCCACAACTGACATTTGAACATACGGGCCCCTTTGATCCACTGGAATTTGCACTCTGGTAATACCCCTTTCCTGGCTGTCCTATGCTTGGTAGGACCCTATCTCATCAACTTCGTCATAATCATCATTGTAATAAGTGCGTGTTGCTTCGTACCCATCAAACCTATTTGCCGGGCGCGGCCGGACGGGAACGTGATCCCTGGGCCTACGTTCTTTATCCTGTGGATGGGGCGGGCCATGGTCCCTAGTCGGCCTTCCCTCCCTGGGAGCGCGAGGCCGAGTCTTCCCTGTTTGGATGTTTTCAGCTAACACGGGACACTCGTCTATCCAATGGCCGTACCCCTTACAATAAGCACACTGATCTGTTTGGAGGGCTCCCGTATGTTGAGGGCTGGAGGGGGTAGGCTGGCGAGCCCTCGGAGGGTGTTGGGGTTGAGGTCTGAAATTCCCGCGGGCATCGGGACCTCGGGGAGGGTAAGCCTGCTGCAGAAGTGCCTTAGTCTTAAGATCCCTAACCTTCTTACTTTCCTTGTCTCTATCTTCATTCTCCCTATTCTCATGATATTGTGCCATAGCCAAGATACCAGTGATAGTTTGGGCAGACCACGTACTTTCAACTTTCTTAAGCCTGGTGGAAATCTCAGGAAGCAAGTTGCTGACAAACTTATCGACAAACACTGGGCCAGAACCTGGGGTCCGGGGATCCAAACCACTATGTCCCTTGTATTCTGTCTCAAAACGAGTAAAGAAGTCCGCCACATTCTCATCTTTTCGCTGCCTACAGGCGTTTATTTTATCCCAGTTAATGACAGTTTCCGGCAAAAGTGTTTTCATAAACGTTATTATTTTACCGGGCAAAGTCAGGATGGCAGCTTCTGGTTTAGTCCCTCCTACCCTTGCTTCTTCCATAGCCTCTAGGTCAGCCCATTTACCTCCCAACGCCACTTCATGATCAGTATGTCGAATCTTGTCCCAAATCTCAGTGGGAACAACCGTACCAAAAAGTAAATCTATATCCTCAAGAACGAGAGTACCTGCAGATATAATCTGACCTAATTCTCTGTAAAAGGCAGCCGGATTCTTCCGGGGATCTGGTAATTGTTCTTTT
This sequence comes from Calotriton arnoldi, assembly GCA_963921515.1. Taxonomy (NCBI): domain Eukaryota; kingdom Metazoa; phylum Chordata; class Amphibia; order Caudata; family Salamandridae; genus Calotriton; species Calotriton arnoldi. Next base: position 188,726 of record CAWUFW010007805.1, on the reverse strand, counting down.
AACTGCATTACTTCTGACCTTTTCCAAGGAACATGAACCCAAAGCCTGCGCCAGTGTGCCTCAACAGCCCCTCGGCCATTATTTTGGGCATCGGTAAGTGCGTTAACAAAGACAGGGGCCGCCCCTCTCATTGGCATAGCTGTCTCTAGAGGGGTGTTGGAAAAAGCGGTCATATCACGGTAAGCTATTAAAGCAGACACAGCACCAAACATCCCCTCTCCCTGAACATCGCCTCTTCTTATTTGTGACCTAAGGTCCATCAATCCAGTGGGTATCTGCATAAGCGCATTCTCAAATTTTTGCATGACCAGCGTACACATGTATTCAGCCCAGGTGGTCTGTTCCATAATCGTCCACTGGGAAAAGGTGGACCATATGTCTTTAAAGGCATAAATATTCCCGTTCTTTATCCAACATTCACACTGTTGCTTCTGTAGGTCATTTTCTCGAAGGGACGAAAAGCTGACTGCAGAGCGCAAGGAGGCCAGTCGGGGGAATTGAACATTTTATATAAATCCTGCTTAACTGTAGACCACGGGGAAGTAGGAAAAGGGCGGGTAGGGGTAAAGCCGCAGGGGTTGGGCGGATGGAGACTTGTTGTCATTCCCGCAGTGAGGAGAGGGTTAGCGGGCGTGGTCGGTGTCATAGGAAAAATCGGGAGGGTTGGTGTGACAGGAAGAACAGTAGGAGGGGCAGTGGGGGCAGGAGTGGGCGGTGGCGGGGGGACATGTGGGGTGTGAGGCGTCAGGGCAGGGTACATTGGGGCATATGCAGGAGGGCTTTCTAGCATGGTATCAAGCAAGGAATCACCTTCTTCTCCCCCATCCATATGGCCCTTTCTTTTCTCCTCACGAGCTGGATAGCATTTTTGTACCCGGGCCCCATGCTCCCTGTTGGCTATTTCTACCGATTTTGTCATTTGATTTTGTAAATTTACTCTGGCGTGGTCGGCCATTGACATGCGTTCCTGTTTTCTTTCTTGAGCCTTCTGCTTTCTAGCTCTCTGCTCTATCTCTTTCCTCCAAAATCGGACGGATTCAAACATAGACGGGCGCGTTTTTCTTTTCATTAATTGTTCCTCTAAGTTGGCGAGAACTTGGGAATTAAAGGAGCCGAAAAGTGGCCACTGTAATTCCGCGTTACTTTGTTTCGTATATTTTATCCAGAATGAGGAAAACATTATGGCAGAAGGGCCATGTTTAACATACATCGTATGGCCAGGGGTCCCTTCTGGAGGAAGCGGATTGCTGGGAGTCCTGCGTATCACATACAACAACATAATTTCTTGAACTTACTACTGACTGGCATGCTTGTAAATAGGTAACAGACACCGGCGGGTTTTAAAATTCACCTCGCCTGCTTGGCTTTTGCAAAGGTCAATAACAGCAGAATCATACAGACTTGGTGGGTGATCAGTCCACCCTTACCTTACAGGGGTAGTTCTCTTCTGCAGACGTAGGGCTGTGTCCTGCTCCAGAAATTATTTGCTAGGGGACTCCAGCGAGGACGTGGTCATGTGGCCCAGACCGGGTGGGGAGGAACAGCGGGCGAGTCGTTCGGCTTACCGGATTGCAAGAATCCCTCGGGTAGGGCGCCTCCGTCGGAGTCTCTCCGTGCACCTCCTCACATCCACCGGGCCTGACCTTCGTACTCGTGGAGTCCCTATTCGGGCGCCATTTGAAGAACCGGAATAACCCACTCACTGGGTCTCGGCGGCGGGGGAATTGCCCAAGTCTTCCATACCCTTCATACGTAGTAAAAGGAGACACAGGAGCCTTCGTCTGCAGGAGGAACCCAGATTTATTCAAATAGCTCGGGCTATGGAACAGAGTCCCAAGCTCGTTAGAAACAAGACAGAGGAGGCTGCTGCTTTACTCCGCAGCTTACAAGCCTTTTATACTTTTTCATTCCAGTCTTTTGGTTGTTAGTCCATTGTTCAATCAGGGCAGTGTTTGCAGTTGATAACCAGATCCAGACGGTGTTTGTAGTTGGTGACCTGATCAAGGCTTGGTATTCAAATCATTGTTCACTCAGCTTGATCAAAGCACGGTCATTCAGGTCATTGTTCGATCAGCTTGATCAAAGCTTGGTCATTCAAACCATTGTCCAATCACCCTGATCAAGGCCCAGCAGTTAGACCATTGTCCAGATAACCTGATCACGGTGTCAAGGATGTTTACCAGGCAGGGAGCAGGAGATGGGAAACAAATCATTTACACAGGGCGTGAGTGTCTCATGGTTTTCTGTCGAACTGCAAAGAACAGGGGTTTGGGTGTGCGACAGTTCCTGGGCAGAAATGCAGGCTGCAAGATGGTTTTTGTCGTGTTAGTTAGAATTACCTCAGGCATCAGCAGAAACGACCAGGTGGGTCGTGTGGAAGTGTTTGACACGAAATGGCAATGAAAAAACAATGGAGTCCTGGTACAAATGATACCGATCAGAAGAACACTTTTCCTCAAGGCCAATACAGGAGCAGGGGTGGCTCCTCCGTTATGGCAGAGGAGCGTCGCCCCACTGAAAAATAAAATGATAATAAAACCATTTTAATTTTCTTTCCTAATCCTACCATTAACAGTCGAGGTTAGGGCAGGGTGGTGGGCACTTAAAAGTGCGCATGTGTATTTGACCGGCAGTTCTAGGCCAGCCAAACAGACATGCGCACTTTGGTTTCTCCAACCCAGCTGTTTTGTACAGCCAGGTTGCAGAAAAGCTGCAAGCTCCCTGTGCCTGAGCAAGCGTCAGGTCAGCCTGCTCAGGCCAATCACAGCGCTGCTTTAATGCTGGTAAATAATATTACCGGCTTGAGAGCAGCTCTGTGATTGTCCCCTGGGAGCCAGTGCAGCATTACCAGTGTCGGGAGAGAAGCATTGAGGTAGCGGCCGGAGGTGAAGGTAAGTGGTTTAATTTATTCCCCCCCTCGCGTTGCCCCACTGCTTCCATTTTAGAGCAGCCGCCACTGGACAGGAGTGTATATTTACAGAGCGAGGGTTCAGTCATTTTTTAAGAGAGGTTTTAGGCATTGGCCGGGCTCTGTTGAAAGCTTAATGTTTTGCCAACTTGTCTTAGTAGTTTGTGAAAAGAAAATCCTTTAACCCGCAGCTGACCTAGCTCCTTAAAGTAATGCTGGAGAAGCTAAGGGAAGTCGATTTGAAGGATGCCAAGGGAGGGGCAGGCCCTGACTCAGTGCCGGAAAGCACTGCAGCAGAACACAACACATGCAGTGGAACAAGCCAGCTCTGCACTCAAGAGAGCAACAACAGCTGTCATCTAGGGATCATATTGAACATTATTAGAGCACTTCCGGTCCATACCTTGGTAGTGACAGAACCTCCTCATTAACAGACAAGGTCTTGCCATCAGGATAGGTTAACCACTGAATATGCTGGCGACCATTCTGAGCTCTGTCCCCTCTATACAAGTCCTGTGGGTGCTCCCTTTAATGCTGCAGACTACCAGATTCCAGTTGATATTTCACGGTTCGCCCAAAATCCAAAGAATGCTGATTGCGCATTTGTTGGCCCATTTTCTTTGCCCTTCTCCCCCCTAATGGCCTAACAAGTTGTGGGCCCACCCTTGGTGCACTTAACAGCCCCGTAGGGCCAGCTTCCTCCCAAACCCTCGTCTGCTCCACCAGAAGAGCGTAGGGCAAGCATCTCATCATGCGACTGTGACCCCTTCCCAAGCCAGAGCTAGATGCGAGAAGCCGTAGTGCTCCAGGTGGAGTAGGAAGCTCACATGGAGGCAGAGAGCATTAAGGTAGGGGTTAGTGACTCACAGCATAGTAAGACAGAAACCAAGAAAAAGAGGAAAGCTCAGAGGAACAAGGTGAAAGCATGGGGAAGGGAACCGACTCCACTTAATTTAAACCCATCAAATTGAGTGCACATGTTGCGGTAGAGACACGGTATAGGGGTTGGAAGTGTTCATTTGTGGAGTAGAGTGCAGGGAGGTGGAGTCAAAGGTGTCAAACATTTTGCTAAAGGTAAGAAACTGAACGAGAAGGAGAATCTACTAATTGGCTGTTTGGTTTTGATGTGTATCAGACATTTCCCCCGAAAGGAAAATAAAAACTGGCAATATAGGCAATGGCGCGCCATGGTTTACGGAAGAGCTCAGAGCACTGAAACGTCTGCTTCGCCACTACGAACGACAGTGGCGCAAACACTATGACCCTCTGGCTCTTAAAGAGTAAAGAGCCAAAATTGCTTCCTATAAAAAGGCGCTCCTTCGTAGGAAGGCGGATTATTATGAAAATAGGATCCTAGTAGCAACTAATAAACAGAAAGAAACGTTTAAAATTCTTAAAGAACTCAGCCATAAACAATCACTGACGTCTCCATCCAATCAAGAACAATGCAATGAATTTCTACTTTATTTTTCTAACAAAATTCAGGATATCCTGACTGAGATTGATAATTCTCCATTTAAGCAACCTCCCGTTGTAGAGATGATCCCACAGGGAAAGCAAACAGAATTGCTCTCTTCATTCCAAGATCTTGACACTGAATCTCTCTGACGCATTGCTACAAAAATTAAATCTGGCTCACCCGCCGACCCCTGTCCCCCCAGGATTTTCAATTTAGCTCTCCCTGAAATTGAGGAAGAAATCCTCACTTTGTTAAACCTCTCCCTGGAGATTGGGAAGGTTCCGAGCTACTTTAAAGAAGCCAGGATTATCCCCCTGCTTAAAAAGATTGGCGCGGATCCAGCCAATAAGAACAATTTTAGACCTATCTCTCAACTTCCATTTCTTGCTAAAATTTAGAGCAACATGTCCTGCAACAACTAGTTAAGTTTACGAAGGATTATAACCTTCTGGAGGACAGGCAGGCTGGTTTTCGAGCCCACCATAGCACAGAATTGGTGATGTTATCAGTGCTCGATGACCTTAGGAGGACTATCGATAATAAAAAGCCTTGTGCCCTAGTCCTCCTTGACTTGTCGGTAGCATTCGATATGGTCAACCATGCTCTACTCTTGGAAAGATTAAGAACTATGGGGATCGGGGGCGCGGTCTTACAGTGGATTACCTCATTTTTGACGAACCGCTCCCAAAGAATTCAGATGGGTGACTGGGTCTCAGAGAGGGGGCTCGTTCCCTGTGGAGTTCCACAGGGGTCAGCCCTATCACCCCTCCTATTCAACATTTATCTTAGACCATTAATTACTGCCCTCTCGGCTATGGAGTGTCAAGTATTCAATTATGCGGATGATACTCAAATCATTCTGCAAATTGAAAATACCCCCCTAGCACACTCCCGGGCGAAAGAGGTTCTACGTTTCACGGTCAACTGGATGACTGCCAATTCCTTAAAGATCAACCCAGACAAAACTGAGGTTCTGGCTCTGACCGATGCTGACAACCCTTGGAATTCCCTCTACTGGCCCCAGGAACTGGGTGCCGCTCCGGCCCCAGTCCCATTGGTAAAAAGTTTGGGAATCAAAGTGGATGATAAGCTTTCATTGGCTAACCAGGTTTCCACTGTGTTTGGAACCTGTGTGGGCCTTCTCAGGTTACTTAGGAGACTTTCCCCCATCCTATCTTTCCCGACCATGAGAACGGTCGTGACTGCCATGATCCTGTCCCGTCTCGACTACGGCACCTCGCTCTACATTGGACTGCCAGATTCTTTAGTAGGCAAATTGCAGATAGTCATGAATGACGCGGCAAGGCTAATTTTTAAAGTACCCAGGCATTCGCGTGCATCCCCCCTCCTGCAACGTCTTCATTGGCTGCCCTTGAAACAGAGGGCCAAATTCAAGGCCCTCTGTATTGTTCACAAGGCTTTGTATGGACAGGCACCCATCTATATTAAACAACGCCTTGTGAAATATGCCCCATGTCGCTCGCTAAGGTCATCCACGATGGGCCTCTTAGTTTGCTAACGCTTCAACTATTCCACCAAGGGGGGCCGAGCCTTTTCCACTCTCTCACCCACCCTTTGGAACAAGTTGCCTAGCCAGCTTCGTGCAGAAAGCCATCTTCTCCCTTTCAGGAAAAACTGAAAACCATTCTCTTCACTGAAGCCTGGGCCTAACTGCTTTCCACTTGCTCTGGACTGATGCTATTCTTCTGCAGCGCTTAGAGACCTTTTGGTATTAAGCGCTCTACAAATCAAAATTAACATAACATAACATAACATTTCTGCTGGAAAATAATCTCAAAATGGTGATCGAGCTGGTGTACCATGCTAACAAAATAATGAAAGCACACGGTATTCGTGGGCACCACATGGCACAATTATGAGCATGACTTTAAAAAGGGTAATGGAAGATGACCTGGAGATTTTGCAGGATGAGGAAGAGGTCGCAGTATGGCTTGACTCCCTGACAGGCAGAAATGTCTCTAGGAGGTAGCGTCCCCCTGAGAGGATAAAAAGAAAGGGACATGCTGGTCATGCAATGCGACATCATCTACTAAGCACCCAGGTACTTGGGCGTTCAAGAATGCCTATTCGTGCAACTCTCCTGGAGGCCGGAAGCACCAAGAAATCTAAAGAAGAGCACAGATATGTCAAAGATCTCACCCCCTGTAAAGATTGAAGTTTTGTTGTCCTAGATTAAGCAGTATCTCCAGATCACAAGACTGCAATGGTTTTGAGATTCTGTTTTTTCAGAACGTTTCAAGATTCCAGTTCTTGGTGTGGAAGGTAAAAGCACACATAAGAACCAGCTATTTGTGCTTGCTACCTGGGAGAGTAAAAGTAAAATAGTGAAAGGAGTTGGCTGTGCACCAAAGAGTTGGACCTTTTTGACACTACCAAGTGGATGGCTTTGCTTGTTCACCGCTTTGAGCGGTACCAAAAAAAGATCCAAGTGACCCTTGTTTAAGTCACAATCTCTCCTCTCCAAAGGGCACATCCGTGCATGATGCCATTGACTCACAATACTTTCCAGTGAGTTTCTCATCTCTTGATCACACATTCGAAAAACTGAGGGAGCTTGATCAGGCGCTATTGGCAAACTCTTACACCTGGTGCACCATTTGGTTCCCAATTTGAGGGAACGTTTTTCTATGATGGATGTAAGCCAATGGGCTGCACCATTTCATGCTCGTACTTAAATAACATTGGAATGTGGAGCACTCTATTAAAGACAATGGAGTGCTCCGTGCTTCTACGGGCCTTGTAAAGGCCCGCAAAGCAACATTCCAATGTTGTTTTCACAAAGGCCTCTCGGAGCCCGAGGGGATTTAAACCCCCTCGAACTCCGAGAGGCCTTTGTTTTATTTGTTAGAACATTCTGCGCTCTAGTGGCAGAATGTTCTAATAGCCTTATTGCCCTTCGTAGCAGAGCTATACCGGCTATTAAAGTCCCGCTCCCTTGTTAAAGTCCCTCGCCTTCGGCTCGGGCCTTTAACGCTGGAGCGGGCCTTTAATAGCCGGTATAGCCCGCTGCGGCGGGCTATAAGGCTATATTAGTACATTCATAGAGTAGTTTTATTGGCAGTCAACTGGTTCAAACAATCTCATAAATGTTCTTGATGGTTTCCTTTTCGTGGGTGCGCCTGCTGATGAAAGCCAATGTCGTTGCACCGGGAGGTATGACGCCTCACCACAATTATTGACTTCCTGGATATTGAGACTGACTCACAAAGTTCGTTCTTTGTTGCAGCCTGTTAAAATATGCCTGGTGGCCATGAACAGCACTGCAGATCTTAGTCGGAGAACAGAATTTCACACTGCAGTCTTCCATCTTTCAGGAGAAACACACTAGAAGAGGCTCTCTGCAGAGGTCAGGAGGACCTTAAAATATGATCATGGTTCGTGGTGTAGCCTTCCCCTCTCGTATCTAATCATGAGGTCGGTTTATTCACCGATTCTGTAGGAATTGTCAGTTTTGTTGCTATTTCGGGGTCTGAGTGGTGCAGGGGTGAGTGGCAGTGTACAAAGGTCATCACATAATCCAAGCGGGTTGTTCTTATAACATGTCAATGGTGGAAGCCATAAACAGGAAGCGGGCCTGTTGCAAATTGGTATTCAGATTGCTGAAACAGATATCTTGTCCTCGGAGGAAGCATTGGTAGGGTTAAGTGTGTCCTGGGCATGCTGAACCATACGGATAATGCTATATGTCATTGTAAGATGCAGGAATTGAGAAGACATAACCTGCAAACAGCGAAATGCGTGACAGACTTCCAGGAAGAGAATGGAGTGAGGTCTTGCAGAGTTGATCACTGCGTCCTTAGCACTCAAGACGCGCAGTGCTCATGAGAGGCCTTTCTGAACTTTCCTCTGGAATTTGTAGGGAGGTCACTTTTTCATCAGAATCGGTGGATTTGTTCTTTGAACAGCTGCATACACAAGGCAGGGCAGTCGATAAAGTTCAGTCAGTTACCCCAGAGCTCCTCTGTCCGTGTTGGGTTTTTGTGTAAAACTGGTTGGGGCAGTGGATAACTCATCTGATGCCCCCACCATTAGGAAGGTTTTAGGAGGGTGGGTTATGTCTGCTGGGAGGCATTGTGAAACTAGGAGGCCACTAGATGCTAAACATTTACAACGCTTACTTGATCAGCTGCCACACATTTGTCCTACCTCGTTTGAATCACTGTTGTATTTAAAATAATAATCGATGGCCTTTTATTGGGCTAACCATGTTGAGTCCCTGGTAGGCAGAGGGCACTGAGATATGTTACGTGCACATGAGTGAATTGCATGTAGTAATCAGGCTTTCAGACTGAAGGAGTTACCAAATGGTAAAAGGTGGAGTCATCTGTCTCCAGGGGAAACAACCTTTACAACGCGGTTGTTACATCGCGTTAGCATTACAACGCGATGCCATTACATCGCAAGTCATTAGATTGACTTGCTCTAGATGGCGCTCCAACCTAAGGAATAGTATGATTTACTATTCCAACACCTTCCCTACTTTTGCGCAGGGTGGAGTTGGAATAGTAAATCATTCTATTCCTATGTTGGAGCGCCATCTAGTGCAAGTCAATCTAATGACTTGCGTTGTAAAGGTATCGCGTTCTAACAACGCGGTCGTTGTAACGACCGCGTTGTTATGGAACGCGATGTAAAAGCATGCGTTGTAGCATGCTATATTCCTTTGCTTATGCAGGAGAACAGGGCTGCTCTGCCACATCATATCATGCCCCTACTTTAAAAAAGATTAGTACATTAATAGAATAGAATAGAATAGATTTTATGGCATTAGACTCGCTTAATCAATGTCATATATGGTCTTGCATCATTAGTTTTCAGAAAGCTTTTCCTCTACCTTGTTGGTGGACTGTATTCATACCAATAATTTTCCACCTCTTTCATTTTTGATAGGGGCAGCGACTGCAGCAACAAGGGCGAGTTTCAGTACATGTCAGGCAAAGACGTTGTGGCGGTGGTCTTCAAGTTGTTGAGTGAGCCCTGAATTGCAATGGTGTGTCTGCTTCATGGGTTCACAAGTCGTCTGTGTTTTATTTTATGAGCCATGTCCAAGTGTGTTGTTTGGGTGCTGGACCACTTATTTGTTCAACAGGCGGCAGCTAGGGTCCAGCAGTGTAAGAGAAGGCGGCGTACAGAGCCATCAGGTGTGGCATTCGAGCTTTGGTAATGACACATCTACATCAGACAGTGACCAAGGTGTAGCGTCCTTCCCAGCCCAGGAGTATGTAGATGAATTACGCCACACGGGAGCTGCAGTCAAGCATTACTTTATTCTTCAGCATACACTCACACCCTGCGCATTACAGTATACTTCCCATTAACCACACTGTAACACCTCCCTGCATATTACGTACTTCCTGTTCAGAGTCCGCCCAGAACCATGAGGGTCCTAGTGCGTATAACATCAATATGCTACATAAGGTAAAACGCTATGAGGAGCTCTGGCCTTCATAATTGCTCATCCTCCACCTTGGTGGTAATGACCTGGCAATGACGGGGGCCAGAAGGGATTGCGTGAATATATTCTCAAAGAACCTTCCAAGTAAGCACCTTACAGTGCCTGACTGGGGACGTGAGACCAATCTTGAACTTCAGTCCGGGAGGCGGTTCCTCAGGATTTTCATTGAACAAAAATGCAGGTAGTGTTGCCTGCATGTGAATTGCTAGACTGGAAATGCAGTGATTAATCCTAAGTGTTGCTGAATGGATTACGTATCTTTGCTGTTGTAAATACATGCAGAATTTTGTGTAAATTTGAAGTATGTAAAATAAATATGGTCCTTATTAATCATTTTGCTTCTGGACCTATCAGAAGTATTTGACACTGTCCACACTACTATAAATACTCAGAATCCTTGAAAATGCTCTAAAATGGAATGCTGAGATAGGCAAAGTAAGGACCATGCACGCACTGCATAGTACAGTATGATCCCTGTATTGTTAATCTTCCCAGGCACACATATACCAAGCGCAGATACAACAGACCTGTGTCGTGCAGTATTTCACAACAAACTGTTGCAAGCCAAGGGTAAGTTAAGCACACAGCGGCAGAACTTTAAAAACAAGCATTGGCAAGGCCAATCGGTCTTGCCTTTGGGACCTTAGAAGTGTTTAGCCAGAGCTATTGGCTAATGCATCTGCTCAGGTTAACCAGGCACTTCCTAAAAGCGTTAGAGGGGGAAGGGGAGGGGATGGATGAGGTCAGAGCATTAACCAGTATGACAAATGTTCATGTTCCGTACTTATCAAGGCACCTACTATATAAAAGGAAAATAGAATGTCACCAGTGCATTATTCAAGGATTTCTCAATCTCGAAGTGCCCAAGGACGGACACCAAGCATTGGACGTAAAGCAGTGACTCCCTCTTTGGAATGTTCATGCACCTTCGTGCCCACTCCAGATGAATCATGTCTGTCATTGGCCAGAGGTGGGGCTGCTGGCGTCTGCTGCCCCCCTCCAAAACCTGGATCGCCGCCAGCAGTCTAGCCCCACGTGCCACACAGAACAAGCTAAACATTGACCGTGCCAGTAGGAATGCCATGATCGCGCGCAGATGAGCAACATACCTCCCAGACAATGTTCCTGCCCTGCTAGCAGCAATTCCCCAGTCTCCCCCCACAAGCGCCACCCCTGCACCCCACCCCCGCATCCCCTCCCGGGCCGCGTGACTCCCCACACATTACCCACCCATCCAAATTCGCGCCCAAACTCCCTACACCCCACCCGCTGACCTCGCACGCCGAACCTTCTGCAGCACCTCCTATACAAGCGACAGTTGCTGTCCATTTATCTTACGCAACCAACAACCCTTGACAAAGCCAATAGACCTGACCTGTTGCAAGTATGATGTTACTTGTTGAATCATATATCTGGATCCAATGACAGAAACAGCAAAATACCAGTCGGGCAGCACACCATGCTAAGCACCGATTTTTTAGCTTATGTGATTTATGCCACGCCCTTCATTATACTTGCCACGCCCCTTTGAGAGACCTCCCCAGCTTTTCCATCCCACTCACAGCCTTGGCATACTTGTGCTATATGTTTGACAACCTGTATCCACGCTATTGGGGTGTTTTCCGTCCCACCGTCACTGAAGGGAAATCGTCGTGTGTGCAACACCGTTTATCACTGGTGTCCCATTTAACACGAATTTTTGCCCCAAGTATCAGCGCGCTTCACATGAGCACGGATTGCGTTACAAACAGCCACATTTATTTAGTAAATATATATATAGGGTGGGGGATTAAGCGATTTGCCCAGAATCACAAGGTGTTGACCGTTCCCGCTGAAACTCAACCCAGTTCCCCGGATCCCCTAGTGGAGATCGTCCGCCCTAGCCCCCAGGCCACCCCTTGTTCCTGCACCTTCGCTCCCCTTCCTCCCTGCACGACTATAACCTGCCTTCTCTCCCCTTCCTACGGCAGCGTGTGCCCTTTTCAGATCCCCTCAGGCTCGAGAACAAGAGACAACAGCGTGGACTCCTGTTACCCCACGTGGCCAACAATGGAATGTTGGATGTACACACCAAAGCAAGGGAGATGCAAATGAGCCACACTCAACAAAATTCATCCTGTGAGTTGAATTTCAAAACAACAAACAGTCCGATGTATTCGCCTACGTTTCAAACACAGCTCTCAACCACTCAAGTCCTCATCGTCAAGACTCAATACCCTCCGTCCCTCGGGGCAGGCTAGTCCTGTGCAACCGAACCACTGAAAATAAGCACTGGAACCCGGACCCTCCAGAACTCCACTGTCTGGACCATGCATTGTCCGGCACCTGGCGCAGCCACAAGCTGCAACCATATCTCTAAATACCAACAAAGTCTCCACACGTAGTCTCCCATTCACCCAAATGCTCATCCCATGATGGCCGCAAAGCAGACACAGCGGCAGTCCTCCACATTCCATCGTGACAAGGCCAGGACACGCGTCCCACACAAGACTAAGACTACGACCCTCAAAAACACTCCCTCAACACAGCACACCTTGCCTCCATGTCACAGCATCAAGAACGTGCTGCACTTCAAAGAAGGAAAACAATCCAAAGGCATTTCCTCTGGACGTATCCGAGGTCACCAACACTGTCTCCAAGACGCACACCCAATGCTGTGGCCGAGTCTATATCCCAAAACTTTATTTTTGCTGTGCTATTTTGGTGCAACACTAAGTACTCTGGCCACTACGGAATGGCGCCAACCCCTTCCTTTGCAGCTTCCTGCGTTGTCGGAGCTTCGGGATGGCCTGCAAAGCAGAGCAGGTGCTGTCTCTGCCAGGACAGCAGCGGTGACTTCCGGATCAGAGCCCTCGTGATCCAAAGCACACGCATACAACGGGGGTTCTTTTTCAGTGCACCCCAGGGATGTCACTTCCGGCTTCATCGGCCCTGCCCGCACTACTTTAAAACAAGCATTTGCAATGCAATACGACTCGCATTTACGCGAGACGTATTGCATTAAAAATGGGAGTGCAGGCGTGAAAGAAGGCACGAACGGGAGTGGGGGGGGTGAGGGGTTGGCGAAAAATCACGGACTGCGTAAGGGGCGGGGGGGACACAGGGAAAAAAATAATGTTGAGTAAAGGGGCCAATAGCCTCGGATGTGTACAAATTATGCCATGGACGTTAGGAGGAGGGACTAAGAAGGTAAAAACAAATCAGAAAGCAGCATTTAGGATGGAAGCCAAACAAAAAAATGGGCGGAGAGTGGGCGGAGCTTACGCGAAGCTTGCCCACTATAGTATATACCATATGCCTCGCAAAGCGAGCAGCGCATGCGCGCTGCAGCGCTAGGCGAGACCTAATGAGTGAGCCAGTAATCCTCACTCTAGTGACATAAGTTAAAAAAGGACCTGCTCACTACACGGTATGCTGCCACCACCGCACTCGTGCTGCTTAACTCTTGGTGAAGGCAGTGGCCTCTCACCACTGAGGGTATCGCCTTGGGCGCCCCACCCGGTCCAACACATCTGCAGTCTGTGAGACAGGCCTATCTCTTGGGGCACACACATGTTTAGCTTTCGCCTAAGGCTAAAAAAACAGCTTTAGTGATCCAAACATCAGTACATTTGGGTGTTCAGGGCAGTGGTGCACGTCCATTACCATGCAGAGGACTTTTCTATCCCAAAATCTACACAATGAAAACTCTGTGTTGTATCTTTCCATACCTTTGATACCAACAAAAGCTACAAGCTATCCTCACACTTGTAATCTCCAAGTTTGACTATGCAACAGACTATACCTTGGTGCACCTAGTTTCCCCAGTTTCATCATATGCAGAATACAACTAAACAAAATGCTGCTGCAAGAACCCTTCTTCACCTTCAACCAAGAGAATGGATGACTCCAGCCCTGAAATCACTCCATTGGCTACGTAAAGCTGGAAAAGAAATGTTCAAAGCACTGTGCACTGCTCACAGAGCCACCCAAGGAAAAGGACCGATATACCTACAAGTTAAATTCAAGCAATACAAACAAAACAGGGTGCTGCGCATCAGGCTTTCACTACGGATCATCATACCACCATACTATAATAAAGCCAAAGGAGGCACTGCTTTCTAAGTACAAGCGGCCAAGCTCTGGAACTCGCTACCACCCAAGATTCAAAGCATTCAGGAGCCTATACACTTCGGAAGGCAGCTGAAAACATGGCTTTTTCCAAGATAACTACATCATCCCACAACCTGGAAAGTTAATCGCACCTTCAAGTACCATCTATAGTTTACATCCTACAGATATGAAACAGCACAACTAGCATGCTACTTTCTATATTCATGTAAGTTAAGTTGAGTTGATCTGTGCCTAACCATGGTATTATATATTAATGTCAATTCATATATAACCCTTCGGCCCAACACTAATACTAATACCATAACACTCAGCAGTCTGCAGCCAATTGTAGCTCATACAGACTGCATAACAACTCCTCACACTGTTTAATCATCTTTCTCTCACATATATACTCTGGTTATAAGCAGGGCCACTGGAATTATGAGGAAGGAGAGGGCCTAATTATGCAGCAGGGTGCCGTAAATTATGCAGCAAGAAAAGGCGAATTATGCAGCCTAATCCGGAAATAGTATTACTTCACTATTTCTGCATTTTTAATCTTGGTAACACTTTCTGGGCATTGGCTGCACCTGATTAGTACCAGGTTAACACCCACATTTAGCAATAAGCAACAGAAAGGTGACCAGTCCAGATTTGCAAAGGGCTTTCTACAACGTGACAACACGTGCTGCTGCATTTTTAATAACAGTATGCAGCAGACGATGGATTATGTGGCAAATCTATCATTACGCTAAAATTGCCGCTGCCGAACAATCGCATAATTCCAGTGGAACTATAAAGGTGAGATATTGGGTTATGGGTTGAGGGTTGAAACCCTACGCAAGCAACAACGACAATCCCTGTCAGGGTGAACCACCAAATAGTCACTAAATCAACTTGTACTTGAGCCTTTAGAAGATTGGCATGAAAGCAGTCAGGCTTAACTTAGAGGCAATGAGTAATGTATTTATGCAACACTTAGACAGTAATAAAGTGAAAATACCACAGAAGAAAAATCCCACACCAATTTTAAAAAAAAGAGTAAAATGTAATAAATAAAATGAGACAAAAAAAATACAAAATTCCAATGAATAGAACCGAAGATATTCAGTTTCAAAGAGTTTAGGAAAGTAGCGCTTAGAAGCAAATAGAGCCAATTACAGTTATCTGATTGTGCTGGAATAGGACAAAGTGACAAGATCAGCCCCACCATGATGGAGCGTGGGCCAGGCACAGGCCGAGTTTGGCCCGCAGAGCTAGTACCTTGTGTCCATGGAATCAAGATGCAAAGTCTGCATTGGCCTATGCTGCGCTGCGTCGAGGAGCAGTCAAGCAGTAGCTGCGATGCTTAGTCTTGCGTCAAACTGGATTACACTGGGTCGGTGCTGTTAAATTCGCAGATTAGGAGCTGCAATGCATGGTGTCGAGATGTGTCGCGCTGCACTGGGTCAATGAAGCCACTGGTTTGGGGCTACGTTGTGGAGACTTGCTTCGAGATGCGTTGTGCCGGGTCATTGCTGGTGAAGCTGCCAATCAGGAGATGCAATGCGAGGTCCAGTGTTGAGGTGTGGTGTACTGCATTGGTTTCGAGGAAGCCATCGGTCTGGAGCTGGTGATGAGAGAACTTGCGTCGGTTCTGAAGAAGACGCCTGTTAGACCTGACATCCTTGGTGTGGTTTTCCCCCTAACATTCTGCCTTCAGAGCTCCTGTTTTAGCTGGCCTTAGGACTCTGCACAATTTACCACTGCTAACCAGTGCTTAAGAGCTTGTGCTCTCTCCTTATAACATGTTGGATTGGCTAATACCCAATTTGCATATTTAATTTACTTGTAAGTCTCTATAAGAGTGGCACTACCTGCGCCCAAGGCCTATATATTAAATGCTAATAGTGGGCCTGCAGCACTGATTGTGTCATCCACTTAAGTAGCACTTTAAACATGTCTTAGGTCTGCCATTGCAGCCTGTGTAAGTGTACACTTTTAAACTGCAATTACAACCTGGCAAAGTAAGCCCTTTTGCCAGGCCCAAACACTTTTTTTAAAACATATAAGTCACCCCTAGTGTACAGCCCAGAGGGCAGGGTGCAATGCCTTTAATAAGTAGGACATGTACTTTTAAGTTTTACATTTCCTGGTAGTGAAACATTCTTACATTTGTTTTTCACTACTGCAAGGCCTGCCTCTCCCATAGGATTATACTGGTGCTTCCTTATTACATTTTATAAGTGTAATTTCCATATGGCAACAGATAACCAGTTCATGTGAGGAATCTCTGGAATTGTAGTGAAAAATCGTAACATATGGTGAAGTAATTTAAATTGAAACATTTAAATTACAATTTTGAAAATGCCACTTACAGGAAGTTATCATCACATACAAAATATTCCTTGAGGAATTATTTAAATCCAAATTATTTCCACACTTGATATCGGTCCAATAGGTAATCCGAGTGATTAATCACATAATTAGAAACTGCAGTCAAGGACTTATTCAAAATGCAGATATTCTTTTACTTCATATAATTCATTGAAGCTTTGTATTATACATATTATTCAAAAACTCCATGTTCTATATCCAAGCAGTATATACATTTAAGTGGTAAGAACACTGGCACAACCAAGCAATCCCTTTTCAAGTCTCTAGACTCTTTCATATCACAGGATTGGTGGAAGGACAGTCACTCCTTTTAACTAGAACAGTGTAAATATCATCTCCAGGATTGGCTTTTCCACAAGCTGAGTCCTGGGGATGGTCTTGCGGACCTATTTGGCCATTGAAGACCAAAACGTCAACACCACATCCTTTATAACTACAAACATCACAAATTCGTTTTTTGTCAGATCCTACTAATGTGAACACCTGAAGGATTGATCTTTTGGGGTTGGACTGCCATTCTGTTGGACTGCTGCGCCAAAGGACTGCTGTGCTGACCTGCTGCCTTCTGCCCTCTTGCGTGGGTGAGAAGGACTGGACCTGCATCTCTTGAACCCAGAACCCAGAGTGACTCCAAGGACTAGTTGACTGGCCTCCTGATCTGAAGCCTCAGGGACACAACAGGCTTCCAACAACTTTGCACATGCACCTGGAATATGCCATCAGTGAGTCTACCCTGGCAAGTGGTGCCACCCCAGTCCTGGACCCCTGGAAGTGGGCTTAAGGTACTCTGCGCATCGCAGACCCGAGCAGATCAATGCATCACTGCTGCTGCATGGATTGGATCTGCATCGCCTTCGCAGCCCCATTGGAACCACCGCTGTGCAACACATATTCAGTGCAGGCCCTTGCATCTATTGTCCACGCCAGCCTCGATGACAACGGACTCCGCATCGCAGACTGGCAGCTCCTCGGAACTGATGCATTGCCCCAACTGCGCACAGCATCCTCGACGGTGGAGTCTGAATCTTAAGCTCCGTTGACTGGCTACTCAATGATGACGCAGGCCCTCGCATCGCAACCACGCCACATCTCGGAATCGACACATCACTTTGGCTGTGTGACACATCTTTAACGTGGATCCTCGCAACGCTCCGCAAACCAGGATTTAATGTACTTCGTTCAGCAGGCCTAACTTGGTCCCAGTAGCCGGCCCATGCTCCATCGCAGTTGACCTGACCAGATATCAACAGTTGGCGCTGTGGCGCTTTGCGCTTTTTGGCACTATGTTCACTAAAATCTTTAAAATTACATATCTTGGGTTCTACTGATTGGAGTTTTTTCCTTTTGGTCTTGTTTTATTAATTAAAAGAAGTTCTACTGTTCTAACTTAGTGTGGTATCTTTTTTTTTTAGGATATTTTCACTTTATTACTGTTTGAAGTGTTGCACAAATACTTTACACATTGTCTCCAAGTTAAGCCTAACTGCTCTGTTCCAAGCTACCAGAGGGTTAAGCACAGGTTAATTTGGGGTTGGCTTGTGCCGCACCCTGACAAGAATTGTGGTTGCTGCTTGACCAGGGCTTACACCCTTGTCAACCAACAACCCAATTTCTTACACTGTCAGTCAGGAGCCTGTTGTATCCTTGTAGCTCAGAGCAGGAGGCCAGTCAAATGACCCTTGGAGACACTATGGTTTGTGGAAGTGTATGCAGTTGTTGAGACACGTGGGACCAATGTAGTTAAGGCTTTGTATGTGTGTGGGATGAGTTTGACGACCTTGTTTTTGTGGAGTGGGAGCCAGTGTAGCTCTTTGAGGTGCGGGTGAAGTGAGTGTGGGCTCGGAGGTTGAGGGTGAGGTTATAGTGAGCAGGTGGCCTGGATGTTCTGGGACAGTCCCTGTTTTTTCAGGACAATGCCAGCATGCCCACACATTTCAATGAACAAGCATTGGCAAAGTTCACAGGTCTCACCTTTAAAAGGCAATTGCTGAGCTATTAGCTTTGCCATTGCTTGTTTGTATTGGGGCATGGGAGGGTGGTTAGACGACGGAGAGCCAGGCGTTCCAATCACATGTTAAAAAGAAAATTGAAAAATTAGTTACTTCATATCTGCAGTGGACGAATACATCTCATCCAATCAAAAGTATTTTTTTAAAAACTAAGCTCCACGGACCTGACAGAAGCAAGAGTAGGGAGTATATCCACAGTGGCGGTACGAGTTTTGTGGGCGGCAGCCGTCTCGGGGCGCAGCCCCCCCCTCCTCCTCCATGCGTTTGCCACGAGGGGGTGGCAAACGGACAAAATACTCACCAGCGCCCCTCACCTTCACTGCGGCCGCCGCAGGGAGGCAAATGCAGAGACCGCCACGGGCGTCCATAGTGCTAGCTACGCCACTGTATATCCATAGCTGCCAAAGTTTCAGATTGCTTATGTGTGACATTTTCTTAAAATCAGTGTAATTATGAGTGACATTTCAACGACTATGAGTGACACTTTATCGCAAGCGAAATCAAGCAAAAAAGATGAGAGAAACATATAAATATCAGAAATTACACCCATCTGAGCAACAAGAAACTCTAAGAAGATCTTAAAACTGCTGCATAGCACCTGAAATGGAAGAGCACTAACTGGAGACAGAGCGCGTGACTGCCGTTCGCAGTAACAGAGGGCAGGAAGGCACTACAGTGCTCACAAGATGATCTTGTTGATCTGATCATTCATGACCACACGCTAGCCTAAAAAGCTGATTTTATAGCATAGCTGCCAAATTTTCAGATTGCTTATGTGTGAGATTTCCATGGTTTTAGTGCACTTGTGAGTGACATTCTACTGTGGCAAAATGAGTGGCACTTTCTCACCAGTAGAAATAAGCAATGAAGTCCATATTGAGAGTTAAATACACAAATTACCACCTTTTGGGCAATGAGGATCACTAACCAGACAATATTGTCCATTTTAACACCATTAACAGCCAATCAGAAGTAGCCTGACCTCCTCAGTGCATCCTAACTCCATTGACTGGATCAGAAACAGCCAGGCCAGCCCAGTGTGTTGGAACCCTGCACACTTCCAGCAAATCTACCCCTGCTCAATGCACTCTGACCCCCCTTACCTCCATCAGAGCCATCCCAGCCAGCTGAATATCATTCTAGCTCCATTCGTATCCACCAGAACTAGTGTGACCCTGCCCAGTCCCTTCTAAACCGTTTAACTCTCAACAGAACCATCCTGGCCCTGCCCAGTCCCATCTAGTAGCCTTTTCCCAGTATGATTCAGTCAGCCCTGCCCGGTGCATGCAAACACCATATCTATGCAACGCAGTCAGTTCAAGCCAATCTGGCCATAGATATAGCAACCAGAACCAGCCTATAGAGTTGGTACCTGGCTGTTTTTTAATCTGGCTGATTACTATTTTAATGTCTCAGCACAAAAATCACCGAAAGCTGTCATTTTTTCCCTCTTATCAGTGCACATTTAAAACAGCAAACATACGAGTAAAAACACTTTAACATGTGTGAAGGAGCTGCTTCGATGGTCCGTGACTGATAGAGTAATAAAAGGCAGAAAGTCAGTGTTAAAAAGGAATATGAACTATTTGTATAGAGTCCTGTTTATCGTGTCTGGGCTTTAGGAGAATCTTCAAACATGAGAAAGTGCCGGTATTATTCCCTGCGAAAGTTGGCAGCCGTACTGGCCTATCCCTCGCCACCTTATCCCATTCACAGCACAACTCACCTGTGGCAAGTACACCTCAGTGCCTACCAGCCAGGATGGGCACAAGCCCCCGGGCTGGGGGCGGCCGGGCGGTGCTCTCAGTGCTGAATATTGCACAGAGGGTGAGTCCAGGCTTCGTGTCACCTGCCTTGCTTTAGAGCCTACGGGGATCGGTCCGTTGCTGCTGAGACAAGGCTGCCACCCACCACCTCAGACCTCACACTGTGTGTGAGACCTGGGACCAATCACCACCCGCCTCGTCCCAGAATGTGACTGCCGGAATATAACAAATGCAATGAGTGCATATTGTTACAGCCAGAGAATTCGTCAAGTACTTAGGCTTAGACTATTATTTTATCTCGGTTGTAATTTCAATGGCATAAGCACTTCAAGAGTTTTGAGCAACTATTAGAACAAGGCAATGAAGAGAGTTGTGATAGCGATCCAATTAGTAAAATTAATATTTGAATGAAGATATTATCACTGATGAGGCAATCAGCATGGGTGAATTGTTCCATTGTTGATATTTGTTGTGGGGCAATGAGCAATTTGTTGAACATAAAATTAAGAAAAACAACATGCAAAAATGAATGAAAACGTATGTGTCCAGTTTCAACATTATTTAAAATGCACTGCTTATGCTAATTGGAAAAAAGTATATAAACGGAGAGTGTATAATGGAGTCCGTTTTCTTTTTCAACTGTACGTTTTGAAAAGTCTCTACTGCAGCATTAAGCACTAGCAACTGAGTTTTTGTCAACTCTCTTGCCACAAATTATATGCCACCCAAATGGATCCATAACTCAGCCTAACCTGGACGTGTGTGGGGGAGGGGGGTTGGAGCAGGGCGCAGGTCTCATCTGTTGTGAAGTCCTGTGGTAGATTGAGATCGCATGCACGCTGCTGTCCAGACCGTGAATTAAAGGCACATTTTTTTAATGTAACTATATGATGCATGCTGGGCAATTAATTGTGTGGAAAATCAGTGGCATTAGTAGAAGACGAGTCAATGAGTGCGTTTAGGCCAGCTGCAGAGAGGTCAAATGTTACATCATCCGTGGATCAGTTCTCAGCCAGAGTAAGACAGGTATCATGGTGTCTGAAGTGAAGTGTGTGGCTGCGACTCGAGTGCAGGTGTGTCATGCGTGCAAGGAGGAAAGCAAGACAAACTGAGGCACATCATTTGGAGCTTTAATTCCCGCAATTTTCACTGAATGCTTTTCATTAATGCCCCTGACTCCAGAGGGCTACTACTGGCACATACTTGCTTACTTGAATGAAGATTCTTTTGCACCGACGGCCACCGGCAGCCAGCGAGAGCTGCATTTCCGGACAGGGCCGGCCGCAGGATTTAGCGCAGCGCGGCGAGCTCATCGTAGCAGCCTGGCCTAGCGCTGCAACACTCAGCACTGGTCACTTCTCTCGGCAAACTTGCACAGTATCGAGCTCAGCAGCAGGTGCGGCGCGCCACTGCTGCACAGTGGGTCCACATGTGCTGCGGTCCCGTGGGGTTTGGTCACTGCACTCCCTCGGCAAACGTGCACGTACGGTGTGCGGCCGGGCCCCCGCCCGGGCATGATCAGACTCAGAAAGCGCAGCAGCTGCTGTACAGTGGGGTCCAGCGGCCGCCGCGGTCCCGGGAGGTTGGGTGGGTCCGGCGGTCGCTGGGTCATCATTGATTTGAATTTACCGCCATGCGGCGGTGCGAACAGCACTGCCATGATTTGCCACAGCCTCAGACTCACTGAGAGAGGGCAGGGACCGATGCCGCGCGGGTCTGACGACACAGCACAAGAACTCCTCGAGTCCCCGGCCCCGCCGCTTCTGACCGGGACCTCACTCCACTTCTTTCCTCCGAGGCCAGTCCTGTTCAGGACGTGAGGTCACATCCCCCACGGCGCCAGGCCAAGTCAACCTGTAACAGATTGTAACATTGTAGCAGAGCATGATGATCTTTAACTGTTTCTGAGCCTGCTGGCAGCCGCAAGTGAAGTCTGCTGTGGGCCGGGCGCACGGCACACAGTGTCAGAGGCGCCGGCGCGCGCGCTAGCACCTGGCTGGTGTAGGCAGCCAGTTTCAGCGCTGTCAGGCAAGTGCCGGTCAGTGGCAAAATGCGTGACAATGCATTTCAGTGCGGTGATGCGGGAACACCACACTGAAATGCGTTAGCGTCACGCCTGATGCGTGACACTTGGCTGCCATGTATATCCATCAAATCAAGAGCAGAGAACTGAGCTGGACAGGAAAGAGATCCACTCAACAGCAAGGGGCTGACCACCCAATGTCCAGTCTATGTATTGTATTGTTGTCAACAGGGCTTTGAGAACAGACAGCTAAAGCTATCTGTAGGCAAGACTATGTTCTGGTTTTCATGGAGGACTGGGTTGGTGTGCACATTATTGAAACAATTTTGTAAGCTTACAGTTCCACAGATCATCTTGCTAAATTGCACAATGAACAGAAGTTAACTCTGCTAATGCGCTGCATGACCTCATTTTAGCATAGCAGGTATTAAAGATGGCTGAAGAAGCGTAGGTGGTAGCAAGGATAGTTTTTGTACCTAAAGGGGACCCGTCTAGTACAAAACCTATTCTTTACAGAACGTATACAAGCTTGTCAAAGGTGTGTGTGTTGGCCCATTGCAGCCTGAAGTGCACCAGCGAAGGGGGAAAGGAAAATAGCTATGATGATGAATTGTTGCTCAACCCATGGCACTATCATCTTTTAATCCAACAGCTGCATTAATGCCCTTCCAGAAGCATTTTGAGGCTGGCACAGCTGTTTCAGTGCAATTTCTGGAACTTCTCTCTGCGCAGTTCAGAGTCCTTTTAGATTATTACTTTATTGCATAAAATATTACACATATGGAATCGGAAAACTTCGCATCATGGAAGCACGAATACCTTTCACCCACTTTCTACTAATGGAAACAGAAAGGCACTTGGGAGAGAAAAACTGACATCTCTATACAAATTGAAAAGAACCGGGCCGAGGGGGAACAGGAAACATAAACAGACATAATTCTATGAAGAAAACAGCTTCAGGCTTTTCCTCCACTTGAAAAGATTTAGCACATTTTCGCCTCTTTGCGCCTTTACCCCCGCCCACCGCTCTGTGGGGAGTGCCGTCTTTGGCTGGCACAGGCATCTGGCTGTGTTTACGGAGAGGAAGCGCTCCGACCTCAGGGTGACGCAGTTCAATCGTAGGCCGTAAACGTGGAGTGCTCTAGGTAGCGCTCTGACCCCAGGGTGACGCAGTTCAATCGTAGGCCGTAAACGTGGAGTGCTCTAGGTATAGCGCTCTGACCTCAGGGTGACGCAGTTCAATCGCAGGACGTAAACGTGGAGTGCTCTGGTAGCGCTCTGACCTCAGGGTGACGCAGTTCAATCGCAGGACGTAAACGTGGAGTGATCTGGTAGCGCTCTGACCTCAGGGTTACGCAGTTCAATCGTAGGACGTAAACGTAGAGTGCGCTGGTCTGGGACGGGAACCAGAGGTGCGCAAGAAAGCAACTGTATGGCTGGTTGGCTGCATCCATGACTTCTGCAAGCCTACTGAGCTAATAGCAGGCTCTGGTGATGGGGGCAGGATTGTAGCGTGGTCAGTAAGATTGGAGAAGGTGAGCTTCAGATTTCCTGACAATCACGCTGGCATATAATGTTAAAATACATCCGTCTTACGACAATCAGTGCTTGGAGCAGCGGAAAGGGAGAGGAATGCGAATTGGCAGAGGTACTAAGTGAGAGAAAGCACATTCTTTTTTGAAATAATCAACATTTTTGAAGTCTTTACAAACAGGGAGAGGGTGTGTGTGCGCTTGTCTGTGCGTGTGTAAAAGTTCCTGGTGAAATCCGACAGACACCTACCATACCTGACTACAATCAGCTGCACCCAACTATTTATCCCAAAATACATTTATCGGCGGGGGTTAGGGAGGGTGTAGAACCTCAAACCCCCCCATGAAGCTATGCCCCTGATTGGGGGACACTACGTCCAGCTCCTCTGTGAGGCCTCACCTCCCTCTGCCGACTCAAGAACGGATGCCGGCCCCAGGGGGCAGCAGAAACAGGATTTATAGGCCCCTGGCTAATAGGGCTTGGTCACCACCCAGTGGCGTGACGCAGAATGATGGATCCCACCATAACTGCCAACTTTTCAGATGCCTTAGGTGTGACATTTCTATGGTTTCAGTCTATCTATGAGTGACAATCTACTGTCAAATGTGAGACACTTCGAGTGACTCTTTCTCGTGAGTAAATAAAAGCAAGGAGTGTCTGAGTGTCTCTCTGTGAGTTTTCAGTCACTGTATCCACATATTACACAGCAATGAAAAACCACCTAAAACAAGCTAGACCTATTGATGTTGCCAATGTTTTTTAGCAGATCAATGAGTAAAAACAATGATTTTGTTAATAATTAGAATTGAACATGTTTCTATTCTGAAAGTATTAGGCTGTGACGTGAACAATTCTTGGCCTGTCGAAGCTTTAGAGGTATTTGAAGCATCTCAATCACTCCTGTTCTCTCATTGACACCATTTCCTCTGCAGTTTCTCACTATGAGCCGCTTACCGGGTAGCAGACTGTGGAGCACCCTACTGTGCTGATTGCAGGCAGGCTGAGTCTTGTGCTTGCCAGAGAAGAACCCTGCTCTTGGGCTTCACTTCGGGTCTGCCCTCAGTGCAGTCTCACAAGACTGATCCACAGTAAAGGCCAGCTCTGCCTGGCTATTAGCTGCTGGTGGTATCCTGCTGGGAGGAAATAAGGCAGGCTCTGGTCTCTGTGTCTCTCTCAGCCTCAGGTCCATCGACAGGGCAAAGGCTGGCTGGTCCGCTATTACTGCTGGGATAGGACAGCACGCCTCTACACACGTGGCCGAGGGCAGGTGGGGAGTTATTCACAAGCTTCACTGGTAGTCATTCATTTGAGGTGGGCGAGCCAATAAATAACACAGCGAGCCGATCCAAGGGAAGGCTCTGGCTCTAAGCGGCCATGCTCGAGTCGAGCCTTGAAAATATTTGGCAGGTGAATTATGCAACAAATATCATGTTAGAATATGATACAATCTCATCCCAATCCCAATACGTGAAAGAACTTTTATCTTAGTATGTCAGATTATATCTTTGCATTGAGAAGTATTTATTAAAAAGTAACAGCTTTTAAACATGAATTGAGAAACATTCTTGCCTCACCCTGAGGACAATGCTATTAGTGGACTAAGCGGATGTCCGCTGTCATGTTTACCCCATATGTGGCTTAGATTATTATAATAGAAGCCTGGAGCACCATTGTAGCCTTTTACATTAAACACAAGAGCGGTTTTTATATGGGGCACATCTGAGGCTCATCTATTTGAAGGTGGTGTCATACATGATAATGAACAAAAAAAGGAAGCGCGGTATTTGTTGAGGATCACATGATTTGGTCACTGCAATTCAGCTACTAGAGGGTGTCTCTTTCCCACATCAAAGGTTATTGCTTTATCCTTAAGTCATTAGGATGAGATTAGAGGGTGGGTGGCAGGCAGATCTACATTTTATTGATAGAAGTTTTACGTGAACTTTGCCCAATGGCATACAAGCACTTCATAACAGACACATACTAGTTACATGTTTTTTTTTCTGCCCAGGGAGATTTATATGCTATTCACAGGGTGAAGCAATATCTTCAGTAGTGCCTAGGAAGGCCTCGCTTATTGCAACGTGGGTAGCAGGAAAACGCAATAGGTGGGTGCTATGGGTGCAATTGCTGATGTGTTAGAAGTCTGGTAGAAGGCCAGCAATTGATAAAGGGATGATGTGCCCTCATGCAGGTCAGTCCCTCCCAGCGATGGAAGGTCACCAACTAGGGAACAGATGGGAATAGAGGCTGCTAATGAGGAGAGGGAGGGAACGGACCACCGGCTAGCAGAAGAGCTGCAGGGTCCCATAGTATTATTACACCAGAGGTGGTGGACATCCACAGGCTTAACGACGCAGCCCTTTGCTTTCCCCTACACACCTGATTGGTGCAATATAGATATAAATGTCCATTGGTGAAGCATTCGGTGAATGAAATTAGTCTGGAGGGCTACAGAGGGGTCTGGCAGGACAGGACTCGAGCCAGCAAAGGGAAACAACATCCTATCAGGACAGGGAAGGGGCCGATCACTCAGGGTCGCACTTGGGTAGGCAACTGCACAGAAAAATACAAAGCTACTGCCGCTGCTCTGGGCCAATTTGCTGCTTGCCTGGTGGTGACAGAGTGCCTTGCCTGAAATGAAATAACAAAAGGCTAGGTAGGCGCTGCCGGGATTACACACGAGTAGCTGCACTGTCCTCCTCCGTATCCGGGCAGCTTTAGTTATTTATTACTTCAGCACTACATGAGATCAGGGAGACTGAAGCAGGCTGGGCTTGATTGGCAGTGGAAGCCTAGCTTTTTGTTTCTTACTATATTAAAAGAAACAGCAGACTGATAACAGCCCCTCCCTGCAGGGCTTTAAGTGGGATGGAAAAACTGGGGGGTCTCTCAAAGGGGCGTGGTCAATGTAATTAAGGGCGTGGCTTAAAAACACGTAAGCTAAAAATCTGTGTTTAGCACAGTGTGCCGCCCGACTTGTATTTTGCTGTTCCTGTCATTGCGTCCAGATATATGATACAACAAGTCACATCATACCTACAAGTCAGGACTATTGGCTTTGTCAATGGTTGTTAGTTGCATAAGATAAATAAGCAGCAACTATGGCTTGTACATAAATATTGAAAAAACTTTCACTTAAAGCCCTGGTGACACCACGCCAATGTTGCTGCTCCTGAGTTTAAAAAAGAGAAGGGAAATCCAGAGAGAAAATGACTCTCTTTAAAGGATTTCCCTTCCTCTACAACGCTCACCACGCGCACATGATATGCCTGCTGTCACTGCAGTCCGGAAAAAAAAAAACAGACCGCCTGTGCCAGGGCACAAAACAGAGCCCGATAGAGACCCGTTTCGAGGCCCCCTTAAAAAAACTGCCGGTGCTCAGACCCGGTGAGACCCGGCCCACTTAAAGCCCTGCCTCCCTGCCCAATTCACAGTGTGTCAATAAGACAACTGATTTGCTTTTGGCAGGTTGTAGCAGCACTGCTGGCACTGCCAGAAAGCCAAGCGCTCAAGCTGTTTTTGTTATGCAGGCTCGTTGGCACCTCATGAGGGATCTAGGAGCTATAATGCGAGACTAATGTAGTTTAGTGTGGTGGTGTCGCCACCAGCACAAACATGTGTTAGTCTGACCCCTGATGTATGGTACATGGCAGGGCTGGCCCACCTGCAGAATGTGATGTGGGGCCCCTGAGTCTCCCATATCTCACAGATATTCATTGGCCTTGGTCTCAATGGGGGCCCTCTGTAGGGTTGGGAGCTCCCCGAAGGGTTGCCACCCAGCCACATGCACTGCAAGGGCCTTGAGTTACGTCCCAAGCCCCACCAATAATTTATGATACGTGCCTTGGGGTTGGGCCAGGACCTTTCACATTGTTTACCGGCTGAATGTTCAGGAGGCTGATCTATTGCCAGTCGGAAAGACAAGGTGGGAAAGAGTGATCAGCATTTCTAAAGAGGACTGTCGTTTCAGAGATACAGAGGTGGGTGAGCCAACAAATTAACAGAGAGAGCCGAGCTAGAGCCCAGCCACAGGTTGCCCCTGGCTCTAAGAGCCTGTGCATGACCCAACCCCTGAAAATATTTGGCATATAAATCACGCAGCAAACATACAAAACACATGATGTCTTCAAAATTAAAAAAGTCTGTTTCTTTAACCTGCGGAAGCGTTAAACCTTAATACCTCAGAATATATATCTGTATTGAGAAGCATTTATTAAAAGTGAGAGGCATATGTACACAGGGATTGCACCACCGGAATGTCACTTTTTTCGATGTTCTGGTGGCGCAATGCCCTGTACCATATTTACAAAGCGGCGTTAAGCCACTTTGCATGGTTTAACGGTGCTTTGTAAATATGGTACACTTTCACACAGGTATCTGCGTGAAAGGGGCGAGCAATGGGCGTTTGCTGTGGGCGTTCCACCCCAACACCCATAGCTGTTTGACGCTGCCCCAGATTTACATGGATGTGTAAATCTGAGACAGCGCCAAAAACTTACAGCATGCAAAAGCAGGTGTTAGATTGGTGCAACAAGGAGAAATACTTTTATTTCTCCTCGTTTTTGCTTTTTTTTGTGTGCTGCATTCTGCAGAACACATAGAAATAGCAAAACACCATCAATTATTGTTTTTGTGCAGGAAGGGACACCTTCCTGCACATAAACAATCATCCCTGCAAAGCAGGCACCCTTGCACTTATGGCGCAAGGGTGACTGTGTTGGCGCCAGGCAGCTCTTTTTAGTGCCAGCGCTGTATTCTTGTAAATATGGCGCATCTCTGCGTTTTGGAAATGATGCAGCGCTGCAAAATTTGCCGCAGCGCCACGCCATTTCCTTATACATATGCCCATGAGTTTTTAAATATGAACTGAGAAACATTCCTTTCCCTGCCCTGCAACAGTGGTATTTGCGATCTAACAGGCAAGTCATGTGTACCCTATATGTGTCCCAGATACTTGTAATAGATGCAACAACATTATAGGCTTTTGAAGGTGCTATTATATGTGATAATAAACAAGAAGGGAACTGGGTGAAATAAAATATTTGCCCAGGGTCACACACATTGATCAATCAAGGAAGACAGGACTGATCTCGGATTTCCCAGCTTCACACTGTGCAATTGAGCCACTAGATGGGTATTGCTTTCTGACATCAAAGTCCAACGCTTGGGTCACAGCAGAATCTGCATTTTCTTTTTTGGCAGTTTTACAAAGCGTGAATCTTACCCAATGACATTAGAGTGCTTGAAAAGACACAGACTATGTTACACCTTTGTTCTGGTACACAGAGATTGACAGAATGCTGAAGAGAGGCTATGATTCGAACCTGGTTCCCCATACTACTTGGTTGGCAGCTGTAGCCCCTAGGTCACACTACCTCCTATAAAAGCTTGGCTCATTTTTGGGCTCGTGGTTCAAAGAGGACCTCGAGCTGAGCCAGAGTCAGGCACGTGGTTCGAGCTTTCAGTGGCTCGCTCACATCTATGGAGACATTTAGGGCTGCAATTCAAAACCATCCCTCATTTCTCCTACCTTTAGCACCTAAGCATTATAATATTGAAGGCAAAAAACTGATCTTTTTAAATGCAGTTAGCAAGTGTATCCCTTGTTTTATTTTGACTTATTCATAAGGTCAGCTCCCAAATAGCCTGGATAATATGTATGTGATTTACATTAGAAAAGTAACTTAAATGCATTTTTTCCATTTCCATTTAGGATATACTCTATAATTGCTTCTCCACATCTCATAATGACACTCAGATATGGGATGATAGTTGCGAAGCCCATCCCAGCATATATCTCCACTTTTTTCACTCCCCATCCATGTCAGGCCCAAAACTATAAACAGCATTTCTGACATTTCAGGTTGGAAAACCCAGTGCAGTAACCAGCTAAGTGGACTATGACCAAAGCAAATACCATAAAGGGACCTGCAGAGCTGCTCAAAGCTGGAAGTTGACTGAAAACCATAAACTGCATGTCTCTCACCTCATCATTCAGCACACTAATAAGCACTGCGTCCCACATCCCACAACACGTTAACCGCACCTCCGTGGTCCTCACGCACGACAAGGAAGTACTTCCCACACAGGATCAAAAACAAAGACAATAACCTTCCAACCACACACAGTACATGGTGTAGCAGCTGCCCAAGTAGGCAAGTGCCTCAGTGACCCACATAGGGGCAGTAAGAGCTATATAAATGCTGCAGTGCCCTATAATACAATGCTATCTAGGTTTTATGGTGTTCAATGAGTCAGGAGGCCTCTGCAGGGAACCAATAAAAGCAAAACATGATCATAAATCTACTAGATCCCTGCAAATGGTTTATATGTGAATATATGCATTGCATACTGTAGTCATTGCTACATATCATTAGTACATCAGTTGCTTATTTATTGTTCTTGGTTTAGGGTGAGTAATTTCATTCCAGGGTCTTCTTTTTTACATGGACCATTATGCATGTGAGTAAGGGCATCCTGCAGGCACGCTCATCATGACACTCCCCATGGAACAGCTCATATGACCTGGGCCCCACCAATAATATGGTAAACCTGGCTCCAGTGAATTTATGACAGTCTCTATGACCATCCATATCCCAGGCCTTCTGAATTGTCATCAGTTTCCAGTGATGGGCAGTGGGACTCCAACCTCACCGTGCCATCCTCCCTCTCCTTGCCCATTCAACAACAGGCTATAACCCTGTGCAGGGTACAGATGAGAGCAGGCTTATGACTCTGTCTAAGACTTACCTTGAAATGTGTAACTAAACTTTTTTTTTACTTTTCGTTGGCTGATTGGGCTTTTTTCAGCAAAAACACACGAGGGGGAGCCCAGACAGCTGTCTGTGAACCTGTATTGCTTGAGAAGAGGCTTGGGGAGTGCAGCAGGAGAATGGCAGCATTTTCTTACCCACTCATTCAGGTGAGAGGCTGCTCCTGCTCCAGCAGCACTTGCTATTCTGGATGAGAGGGTGGTGCTAATAGCATTATTAACCCTACATGCAGGGCAATAACAGCTGTTAATTAACCGCTTTGTTCTGGGCCTGTGACTCTGGCCCATAATTGCAGGGAGGGCAATTAATAGCTGTTATTGCCTCTGGTGCGGGCAATAATGCTTAATTAGAACGTTGCAACATTGAGAGCTCGATTGAAGACCTCGGAGTGTCTCAGAGATAATAATGGCTGGTGTAGTCCTTGTGCTCCAATATTCTAAAGTGTTACTTCTATTGTGATTTAGAACCAGTGGCGTAGCTAGACCTTCGGCCGCACGTAGCGGCCCCCCGCGGCTGCTGCAGGTAAGAGCGAGGGGTCGGGGGGAGGCCGCCGCTGCTGAAACTTGTGCTGCCTGGGGCGGAACGCCCCCCACTTCCCCCTTGATACGCCACTGTTTAGAATATTCTCCCCTTAATGGATGGAATGTTTGGCTAGCATGATAGCACTTCAGCCTTGGCTACACCACCTTTAACAACCATTATAGCCCTCAGCTGTGGGATATAATGACATATTCTTACTGTCATTGCTACTGTTATGCTATTTTGTACCAGGACACTCCTTTACTGGGCTTTCCTTCCAGGACCCTTCTCATTACCTTCAGTGACTATATCTAAGGACACTCGCGGCAGGAGAGAACCAAATGATGCAACAGAGTTGACTAAGTTATGCAGCAAGAAAAGGCAACTTATGCAGTGTAATGCAGCAAAATTTGCGCAAGTATTACATGACTAGTTTGTCACTTTTACACCTGTTAACACTGTCTTGGCAACAGATACCCCTCATTAGTATAAGTTTAACAACTAAATAGAGCAATCATGAACAGAAAGATGAGCAGTTAATCTTTGCAAAGGGTCTTCCATTTAGCAGCAACGTGAGTGGCAGCGTTTAAAAATAACTTTTGATCCGTTTAAGCTTGTTAAAATCTGCAAATTATGCAGCAGATGATGGATTTTTTGGAAAGTGTGATAAATTCATAATTATGCAGAAATCGCTACAGCTGCATAATCACATCATTGCAGGAGCCCTGAATGTATCTGGGTCTGGGCAGAGGTCATGTCTTTAGCTGAGCTCCACCAAAGTGCAGATTCAGATACCATGGCCCAGATTTACCGATCTTCAGGCAAGGGAGAGTCACTGACAAAATGCAGTGCTGTGTTGTGCAGAGGACAGAAAACAGGGCAGCATCAGATTTAGACAAGTTTACCTTCCAATGATGTCATTTACTGCATACAGGCATTATGCAGAGCCTCGTGCTGAGGTGCAATGGTGGCTATGCACTGCCTAGCTTAGGCTTTGAACTCCAGGTAACCCATTGCGTACAAAATCATACCCAGAGGCACCAGAGGAGGGTTCAGGCATGTAAGATCTGTGCTTTAGGGTGAAGCACACGTCACAGGTAGATATACCACTTAACCACTTGCTTACTGCTGCTTTTCTTTGGTGCTGGGATTTGGGGCAAGGCCAGATTATGGTATTTTAGTTAAATTTGCTTTGCATTAAAAGCCTATAGTTTTTGTGCTGGCCCACCACAGACCTTCCCCCTTGCATAAATTAGTAGGGGATTGTGCAAAGGGGGTTTTGGCGAAGCGTGAGGGTCAACCTTCAGCACAAGATAGATTTGATGTGCGAAAAATGATCCATCAGTCCTGTTTGCAGCGCTTTGTATTGTTGCCTGGCACATGGTGTTGCGCGGCACATGGCGTTGCGTGAGCTTCAGTGCAAACCCCAATTAATCTGTGTTGCAAAGTCATCCTGTGCCCTGGGCACCCCCCAACGTTTTGCTGACTGGTACTGGTGGTAACTGACTCTGACTAACCCTGGGCTCTGCCTAACCAGGCCCAGGGCCAGTGCTATGCTGAAAACAACT
Organism: Calotriton arnoldi; assembly: GCA_963921515.1. Lineage (NCBI taxonomy): Eukaryota > Metazoa > Chordata > Amphibia > Caudata > Salamandridae > Calotriton > Calotriton arnoldi. The sequence goes on along the minus strand of CAWUFW010007805.1, from coordinate 156,221 downwards.
AGAATACAGTGAAAACACCTACATACACTAGGGTATACTAAGGGTTGGGGTACCCCTGTGATTGGCATGACCTACCCCATAGGGCCCTGGTACATAATAGGACAGGGGGATTGAAACTCCCTGTCAGTCCCTAGTATATAATAGGGCATGGCAGTTTAGAGGCCAGCAGCCCTTTCTGCACTTTCATGTGTGCACTGCTGAAGCCTGAGGTCAGTTTAAAAAGTGGCTCTGGGCTACAGGACTGCTTTTAAAAAGTATATTGTGCCCAAACTCGACTTTTGTGTTTGGGGCACTTAAAAATGGTTAACCATCAATGTTCGGGCATATTAGGTACCCCCAGGGTCTCCCCTAGGTGTCCCAGGGGTGAGGGGTCAGGTATCTATAAGGTGGACCCTTATAAAATGAGTTTTATACGGCCTGGGTAAAGTGAATTGCACATTTCACTCCCCACATTGTGATAAAGTGCTGCCCAAAATCGACTTTGGTGGTAGGAGCACTGTGGAGGGATGATCTGCAATATTTTTACATATTCAGAACCCCTAAAGTCTCTCCTAGGTGTTCATGGGGTGGGGTTCCTGTAGATATATGTAGCGTACTTATAAAATATGTTTTTATAAGCCCTGGTGCTGGAAAAATGGCCCAAGTCACTTTTCCCATTGCAAATCCCATGCCATAGGTTAACATTGGAAAAGGTTGTTAGTAAATAACTGGAGAAAGAAAAGCCATAAAACTAGAGTTAAAGGATTCAGTAGAATGGTCATGATAAATCCAACAATATGGTATTGTTGAATTTATTGTAAAATGTACAGACTAGAAGTTATAAGACTTTTTTTTGTCTGTAAGCCAAAATTCAACCCTGTACTGCTCTGCCCTGATTGGTCAGAGATAAGTGGGTGAGACTGGCTGCTTTGAAGAGGTGATAAATGACCCCTGGGGTTAGGAAGCCTCTCGGGGAGGAGAGGTTGCTGGGCATAGGAATGCCAGAGCCAGGGGGAGGGTCACTAAATAATGCTCTTCAAGGGAAGGGGAAGAAAAGCTAAAGACATCAGTTTCATTTACAACTCTCCTCCTTGACCCAAGGCAGATGCTAGGCTTAAGTAAACAATGAGCAGATGCAAGGGGGAGAGACTACGGAGATTAGCCATCCTAGGGGTGTGTTTAGCCAGCTCTTCTCTCCCTGCTGAAAATTCTGACATATTGAATTTTGGAAGAATAGTAGTTTCTGGGTTAGCATTTTGCCACACTCTGCCGGAAGTGGTCAGACCTTTGGGTGGAACCCTGCAGCTCATTGGACAGGAGTGCCCTCCTGCTTGACCCCAGAGAACACTGAATAAATATCTGAGAGGAGAAGTGCCTCTCAGATCTGCTGCTTGAAACTTAAGAGAATCAGAAGGGTCTGCGCTGAGAGTTTGAAGTGCATTTCCAAAGGCCTGCACTCTGAAGATTGCGCCTTTTTGCACCATTTGAAACTACAGCACTGTGGATCAAACCTGCTTCAAAAGGTCTAAAGAGTGGACTCCCTGCAAGCTACAGGTTAACTGAGCTCACCTGGAATATCACCACAAGAATCCCCAGCATGGAGTACTACCAGTGGATTTGTAAGGGATTTGTTCAAGTGGATTGTGGGAATTGAAGTTTCACACTTTCAAGGACCCTGTTGGAGATTCCAGAACCTTGGATTGTGTTGGATACTTTGGGACCCGCAAGAAGAACTTCAGGAAGGAGTTCTAACAGGACCCAGCCTGCTAGAGGGGGCTGCACAAGATTGGTGAGAGATCCTCCAGAACAATTGCCCTGTCAGAGGCAACGAAATGACCAAAAGGGGCACTGTTGGTTTCTAAGCACTAGAAAGTGACTAATCTTTAAAAATTCATCTCTGGTTCCCTACAGTGGATTTTTTTCATTTTGGTGTCATTTAAAAGATAAAAGTATTTCCTATTTTTATAAATTGGTGTAAGATTTTTATTTTGTGTTGTGTCTTAATTATCTACTCAATTGGTGTTTTTAAATGCTTTACATACCTGTCTTTGAAGTTAAGCCTGCCTGCTCGCAGCCACGTTACCAAGGGTTGAGCATAGGAATAATTTTTTAAGACCTATTCTGAGCCATATACTGTGTTAGAGGCATTATTGCCAGTGGCAGACTTACATTTGCCCCTACCAATAATCCACTTTCCAACATTTGGTGCTCAGCGGTGTGGATGTAGACTTGTGTTTAAAAAGTACACCTTTCAGTAAAGTGAATTAAGATTAAAAAAATCCTCTAAATTGCCTTAGAACAAAACTTTTGAGTTTGATTTTTGGAATTTGGACTAAAACTGTTTCTAATTCATTGTTTGATTTTTCCAAATTGTTCTAAGTCTGTGTGCCTAGTTGTTGTGACCCAAAACTAGGAACCTATGGAGCTGGACCTGGCTAAACTGTCCCAGTTCAGGATGGCTGATCTTAGGCTGAGGGGGCTGCCTGCTTCTAACAAGATTAGGAAGGCAGGGTTGCTTAAGTCCCTAAAGGCCTGAGCTGGGGTAGCTGAGGAGATACAGGGGAGAATAGGTAGTGTTTCCCCCACCCTCACCCGGGAGGGGGGTGAGGATGTTGCCTCTTCCATTTTTTTCTGTTGTTAGCCCTGCAGTTCCAGATGGTGGGTGGAGGGCAGGGTCCCCTACTCAGGAACCACCGTTGTCCCTTGCAGAGAGACAGCTTAAGCCTCAATTAGCTTTGATAGCTTTGGAGGAGGAGAAACTAGAATTAGCTAAGAAGAAATGGGAGAGGGAGGAGGAGAAAAGAAATGGTGGCAGTGAAAATGATGAAGATTTTGAGACGTCCAGGGGTGGTTGTCTTGATCACAAACTTCCCAAGGGTACAGTACCCAAGTACACTGAGGGGGATGACATTGACAAGTGGCTAGCAGCCTTTGAGAGGGCCCTTAGAATGAGTAGGGTCCACTCTAAGTATTGGGGTGCACTCCTGTGGGAGTTGATTCCAGTAGCTGGGAGGGATAGGCTCCAGACCCTGAAGGGAGAGGATGCAGAATCATACCAGCAAATGAAGGCATGCTTAGTTAAGAAATTTGGTCTGACTCCAGAGCAGTACAGGGTGAAGTTTAGAGGCACCCAGAAATTGAGTTCAAAGTCTTGGGTAGACTTTGCGGACGTTTCAGTGAAGGCACTGGAAGGCTGGATTGTTGGTAACACTGTTGAAACATATGAGGGATTGTATAATTTGTTTTTGAAAGAACATATTTGGACTCATTGTGCAGAAGAGAAGTTATGCCAGTATCTAGTGGACTCTAAGCTGACAGACCCCAGAGAGCTGGGAGAAGCAGCTGATGAGTGGGTGAGAACCCGGGCTTCCATTCAGTACCAGGGGGGTGACCAGAAGAAAGGAAGACAGGTCCCTCCCCAGGCAAAAGCCCAGGGAAAAGAAGGTCAAAACCAGAAGGAGTCCGCCAAAGACCCACAAAAACCTGCACAAGGAGGGGGGGCCCCAGCCAACCCAAATTCAAAGGGAGGGGGTATCAGGGAATGAATGGTAGGTTCTTTGACCCCTAAAAGTGGGTAAGTGCTTTGACTGTAACCAGCCAGGGCACAAACAGGGAGATGCTGTCTGCGCCAAGAAGCTCCCCCCTAAGGGGCCATCCACAGGGATTGCCAGTGTAAGTGTAGGGGTGGAGAGTGGTGCCCCAGAGAGGGGTAGTCAGGTGGTGGAAGCAACCTTAGTGTCCCTGGGTGGGGTGAATATTGCAACCCTTGCTGCCTTACCTCCAAACATGGACAAGTACAGGCAGAGGCCTAAAGTGAATGGGACTGAGGTTGAGGCTATCAGAGACACAGGGGCTAGTGTAACTATGGTCCTGTATGAGCTGGGCCTCCAGGGAGGTTGCTACCTGGTGAATTTCACCAGGTGACTTATGCAGACAGCACTACCAAACTCCATCCTATGGCTGTGGTGGATTTGGAATGGGGAGGTGTGACAGGCCCTATGAAGGTAGCTGTGTCAAAGGTGCTCCCGGTCCAGTGTTTACCGGGCAATGATCTTGAAGCCTCTGCTTGGTCAGAGATGGAGAGAGGACTCCATATGAAAATATTGGAGCTCCCTGAGTGGGTATGTGCTGTGACAAGGTCACAGACTAGCCAGAGGGAGGGGCTGGACACTTGGACCCTGGAACAAAGGGCCAAGCATCCAAAGACAAGGGTACTGGGCCTGGTGAGCCAGCCCAGGGAACCTCGGAGGTGGAGGAAGAATCTAACCCTGATGGGGAGGATCTGGCCTCTGAGGGAGGGATTCCATCCCTGCCACAGCTGTCAGATTTGGCAGATTTGGCAGAGCTGACAGGAGCAGGTGGACCCTCCAGAGAGAAGTTCAGTAAGGGACAGAGAGACTGTCCCACCCTTGAGAGCTTGAGGCGGATTGCCTCTAAGCAAGAGGAGGGGGATGACAGTGGGTTTCACAAACTCTACTGGGAAGATGGACTGCTTTATACTGAGGCCAGAAACCTCAAGGTGTAGTGTAGCTCCTATTTCCCTAATAGGCTCTGCGCATTGGAATAATATACCCTATAGGCTTGACATAGGACTGAGGTCGGTATGTCCCTATCGAGTATATTAAACTTAATTACTTGTGCCAGCTAGCTCAGAGGCCACTAGAAACTCCTTGGATAACAAGAAGGGAGTAGTTTCTGGCAGCCGCAAAACATGACCACTTTGTTTCCCTTTAGAATCAGAACGTGTCCCAGAGTCGTGGAAACAATAGATAACCGTTTCACTCAGCTCAATCGTGCATGCTTAGTTTTCTTCAAAGTTACACAGAAAGAATAGAAGGGCATTTCAATAAAAGGTTTATTGAACAGTCTTGTTTCTTGTGTAAGTAATATGTGCTGTTACGATCACAAGACAGTATGCAAGATAAATAATGTACAGCGTAAGCAGTAGAAATAAATAATACTGCGCTAGCATGATCTTTAGTAGATATTCATTTACATAAATAACACAGACTAAAAATGCGAGTACTCATACGATGCGTTTCTAAGCTAGTTCTACCCCAATGTACCTAACCTAACCTAGGTGTAGGGAGAGGTATGAAGTAGGTGAAGTATTCCTTACTATGGTATACTAAGAGTATGTTATGCCTAGTATGCCAAGAGTCCCTCTAGGTTCTAGTCAGCTCCATACCTTAAGAATGAGAGAGGTAGGAATCTCTTGCCAGACTCGAACTCCAACACCCCGCAAGGGAAGTCAGATCACTGGAAGCTGGACTCTCTGCGTGCAGGGATGACAGCGTCTTCTCTGTGCGTCAGGCCGGGATACGGGCTCCTCTGAAGTAGAGGTCTCCTCTAGTTTACAAGGGCTAGGGAAGGTATATTTATACCTGAGAGGTACCTCACAATGTTAGCATTGACGTGAATCGGACAGCGGAAGACGTCATGAATGAACCCCTAAGGTATAACGGTTCATGCATAATAGATGAGTCCTTGAAGAAATCAATAGTCCTGTGCTAGGGAAACTCCCGAAGCCTAAGGGTCTGTTCTTCAAGAACTCGTTGTGACGTTAGGGCGGAAGGATGTCGGAGAGCATGCCTGTATTTGGATTGCACGGTTTAATGCCTAAATAAGGACTGGGATTTTATGCCTATATAAGGGCAGGGCGAATTGTGCTTATATAAGGACATGATACAGGAAAACCTATATACGGACACCCTAAGAGGAATACAACACCCACTCCACTTTCGTGTGTACGATAATAATATAAATGCTAAACATTTAAAATGCTAAACATAAAATGGAGTACCGCATATTGCTAAAAATATTTCTTAAAAGCATTAAAAGGCATTTAAAAAACCTATTAGAATGCAAAAAGTACTGTACATTTTAAGCATTGCTTCTCATTTCAGGCATATATTTGAAAATAAAATGCAATTGGAATGAAATAAGCAGTAATATTTACATGTGACAGAGAAATGATCGATAAGTTGTTCAAAATCAAAAGTCATTTCATGTCATGGAAATTAATGAACTTTTTTAGACTAACACGATGATAAAGTGTCTGAGGAAGTACCGCGAAGTCCGTACTATAAGAATAGTTCTACTTCAAGCAGATTGTTGTGCCATTTAATTTGAAAAACGGAAAAAAGTTCAATTTGGGAAGAGTTCCAAGTTTTTGAAATATGAAGGCCAAATTGTTATTGCATCTCTGGAACACTGTGGGCTGAATCAGAGTCAGTGTACGGGTCTGGTGTAAACATGAGATCATCTATTTCTGTAGACAAAATATCATCCACTGTAGTTGGTGACATTCGGAACACCTCGTGTAGTAGATTAATTGCACAGAGATGTGAAGCACCGCTTTCAGCATAGGATGCCGCAGCAATGTTCGCGTCCGTTGTTACCTGTGTGCCTGTAGATCCATCTCGTACCTCAGCAGCAGCCGGAAGCGTCTGTGAGATCTCAATCAATGCCATCATCACGATTGGTAGCCTCTGGGGACAACACAGAGCATGGGCCGTTATCGGGTCCAGCAGAGTATCGATATCCGTTGGCGTAGCTGATGGAAATGTTAGACAGGTGTCCAACACGCATTCTTCACCGCATAGCAGGCATCGTAGAACAGGTAAGATGCAATCTTGCCAGATTGGTCTGAACGTCAGGAACCACGTGGTATTAAGTTCCCGTAGACGATTCATGCCCAAAAGCTGTACTATTCGCTCACGGCACTTTCGTTCAAGGAGAGCTTTCTCCACTTCGCTCGGAGTGATGTCTGCGAATAGGCTGGCCATAGCGTAATAGCAGGAAGAGAAATAGAATTCCGGCAACAAGTGCTAGAATTAATGGTATGCCACCAAACACCGAATGTGCAAAGTTCGAGATTATTCCGAGTATTGCCTGGAAAGGTGTTAACAGGCCGGAACAGATGCTCTTAAATACATGTACAATCCCGCTTGTATCAGACATGTTAAAGATACGTCCTATCATTTCCACGAAATGTATAGGGCAATTTGTACGTATTAAAGTCTGTATCTTAGCCGAAGTCTTTGCGACTTGTAGATCATAGGTTTCTTTGGCCGAGGTCAAAGGCACTGTTTGTTGTAAAAGCATGGCTTTCATTCTGCTTAAAGTATCAAATCTTATAAAGGAGACGTTCAGCGAAGGCCACAAAGGCGACTCCCTGACTGTGTCTATTGGGGTAAACAATACTTGCATACAGCAAGTGACCCTGGAGTTGACCGTTACTAGATATGGGATGCCTGGCAACATGCCGCAGCAACTCTGATCATTCAACATGAGGTAACTCCCATTAGAAAGTTGTCCAAACGTTGGATTAATCACAGCAGCTGGTGTACCCTGCTGGTGGCAAGACAAATTTGCCACAGAACCATTACAAGCCCAGTGTAAAGAAATGTCCTGACATATTAGTGAACCGTTCAGTGCATTTTTACAGTGTGTACCGCTCAGAAACACTTCACGATCCCCACTCCAACATCTATATGTGTATGGTAAATTCCAAGATGACTTAATGTATTCCTTACCCAACCTTTCATATTTGCCTGCTTGCATTTGTTTAAGGCAATACTGAAACTGAAAAGTAGTCACAGGTAGTGTGATTTTGCCATGAATAAGCCATTCTGTAGCTGGTTGTTCTGCCACTGTGAATGGTAACTTTTCCAGTTTTTCAATGCCCAGCTCTGTATACTTTGCTCCTCTTTGTGCCAGTTCGATCTGTTTATCAGTTAGATTGTATTCTGCAAACAGAATTGACGTGTTGATAAAACGCCAAGGCACATAGCCCGCACGCAAAGATTGCAGCGTCCAGCTTAATAACACAATAGAACGTAATTGAGATTGGCCTTGTTGTAACATCGCCAAATCTTGTTCCAGTATGTTGATAGCAGAGGATACAATGCCGTCCAGTGAATATATTCTGGAGGTCAAAGTTGTTAACCCATTGTCGACCACAGAGAGAGTTTTCTCTAAATTAATACGATCAAGTTCACGTATTCGTTCTGCGACCTCCATCTGTGACACTTTCCATGCTTCATTATAGGCAGCATAAATGCCGGCATATATGAAACGTTTTTGACGCGTTTTTTTTGGTCCAAGCAAGAATTCCCTAAGGTCTGCGTCTTCTTTAAGTAAGGATAAGTGTTGTTTCACATCCTGTAGTGTAGATTTCTGCAGCCAATCGAGGCATAATTTACCTACATTGTATGTTGTTACTACCCCCGGATGCTGTCTTTGGACGTATCTTGGGTCTGGCCTATGAATAGTAAAGCCCTGAGTTTTATTCAGGAATCTTTCCTGACAGTTGTTCGTGTCTGTGGGCCAGATCAACCATTTTCTCCAATGAGGATTAGATCTGTTGAGTTGCAGTATTTTGTCAACTGTAACCGCTGCCTGTGTATTGTTATCACTTGCAGGTGTTGGTACAGAAGGTGTTTTCATCTCTTTGATCTTGGCTAGACCAAGACAAGATGTTTGTTGGACAGTTTCATTCAAAAACATTATTTGTTCAGGGATGATACAGGCTCTAAATAAAGCTTCTATCCCCTGCACTTGCCAATCTTTAGTACCCCAGACAGTTTTTGTGTCTATTGTGTCTTTCCAAAAGTCGAAACCCTGTCTAGACAGTTGGGCAATAAATGCTGCAGAATAAATCTGTTTTGTATTTGTTAACATAATTTTCAGTCCTGTTTTGTTTACATTTTTGTAGTAAAAAGTTTCTGGATCAGATGTATTGTAACCTGAAAAATATGGAAACTTATTAACAAATGTTTTTGAACTACCTTGTGGTGGTGGATCCCGACAGATACAAGAAGAACAGTCACCCAGGCCCTCGTCAGTAGCAGACTTGACTATGGGAACGCCCTCTACGCGGGAGCCCCGGCCAAGCTCATCAAGCGACTGCAACGCATACAAAACGCCTCCGCACGCCTGATCCTCGACGTACCACGCCACAGCCACATCACCCCCCACCTGAGGAACCTGCACTGGCTCCCCGTCGACAGGAGAATCTCCTTCAAACTCCTCATCCACGCACACAAGGCACTCCACAAGACCGGCCCAGCCTACCTCAACAGACGACGCTTCTTCTACGTCCCCAACCGCCAGCTCCGCCGACCTCTCCCTCGCCACCGTCCCTTGCATTCGAAGAACAACCACCGGCGGCAGATCCTTCTCCCACCTCGCCGCCAAGACCTGGAACACCCTTCCACTCAGCCTACGACAGACCCAAGACCTGCTGACCTTCAGGAGGCTACTCAAGACCTGGCTGTTCGACCAGTAGCGGCACCCCCCGCCCCCCTTTTTTTCCCCCAGCGCCTTGAGACCCTCGCGGGTAAGTAGTGCGCTCTACAAATTCTGTGATTGATTGATTGGTGTAGGACAATGCTCCCATTGGTTAAACATAAACAGATTTCTAGGGTATGCAGATTTATGCAAATAATGATGACCATAGTGGTTATAGCAATACAGCTGTTCATAGTCTGATGAACCCTCTAAATATTCACTTTTAGAAAATGCAGCAGATTTTTCTAGGTCAAACATTATGTCGTTAACATAGTCCCAATCATCAGAATAGGTACTGGACGAAATGAGATCACTTAGTGAAATTTTAAACAAATGTGGAATGTTCAATTGTTCCGTCGGACCGAATATATCAAAATCTGTTTTGTCCCACACTATACCATCCTGTATAGGAACGGCTGTGATGTTCACTGTTGACAAGTCTCTTGCTTCACGATGGGAAGATTTATGAGGTTTCAAAAGTAAGTTCACATCTTTTCTTTCAGTGTTCACATGGATGTATCTGCCATTTATAAGCACGCTCATAGTCATAACCAAAGCTAGCCAAAGCAGGAAAACAAATATTCCAGAAATAATCCAGAGTTCAATCCATGGTGAAACCAGATAAGTTTTTTTCAGAAAGTGAAGAAAGTCTTGTACTTGCTGCTTGAATGTTAAAGATGCTGGCGTCGTTTCAGGTTCACTCGGATCTTCTGAGAACGTATCAAAGTTAATGAAATAGCCAGAAGCAGTTCTGTCAATTGTTGAAATTGCATCAGGATTTGTAGAAATCGCTGGAACCAGTTGATCACTTGCTACATTGGTGTAGACAGGTGTAGTTGGACTAACTGTTACTTGATTTTCAAGAGGGATGAGTTCCATTGCATTGTTGCTTAGTCCTTCATCTGTTACTGCTGAAGTCTCGATGGTTATCAGTCTTTCAGTCTGAACCTCTTGGATAGTAGCGAGAGGAGTGTGTCTGCTACTAGGTCGGAGTCCACGAGGCCTACTATTTAGTATTGGCCACATACTGTGGTTTGATGAGGTCGATGGACACAAATCTTTTCTCCTTTTTTCCAGCAAGGGGCGGCAGAAGTACTGTTCTTGTTCCTTGAACTGCTAGGACAGGTACTGGTTGTCTGTAAGAAGGTCCAAATTCCTTCTTGTCTGCAATCTTTTCTCTGACTAGATCCCCAACTTTTGGAATCCAGACAGGCCTTGCTGGGACCGCCGGTTTTTCCCCAGTGGTGGTTGGTTGCAGGAATACGTTGCTTTGTTTCGATCTTAGTTCATTGAGTTCCTGTAAAACAGCCAAACGATCTTTGATATCAAACGGTTTATTTTCCACTACTGTGCCTACGTGATCGAGGTCTGGTACCCACATTCTTGTCCCAAATAGGACCTCATATGGAGTGACCCCCCCTAGAGAACTTCTTGGCAAGTTATTTAATGAGCGTTGGACCCCATAAAGATGTTTGACCCACCCATCACCCGAACCTAATACCCTAGCTGTTATAGACTGCTTTATGTCCCGGTTTTTCCTTTCCACAACCGAATTTCCCTCAGGATGGAATGGAGAGGAGTACCGCAATGCAACGCCCAGACTGGCCATGGCTTCTTTGTAAGCCCGAGAGCTAAACGCAGGGCCCTGGTCAGAATGTAGCGTGCCTATTGCGTATGTGCCGATAAAGACTCGCAAATCTTTTATAACAGTTCGAGTGTCAGCCGAGCGCTGAGGCCATATCCATAGGAACCTAAATTCAGTATTTGTGGGATTGCATTTGTCCAGAAGGACGCATGCGCGTAGATAGTCTAATGCTGTCTAACAGTGGTGTCTGTACTGGGCAGCTACATTCGTAGCATGGTGTCTGGTGGCGTTCTGCATCACGCTGTACCTTACAGTCTATGCAGTCATTGATGAAGATGTGAATCTGTGTATTCATTCCAGGCCACCAGTACATCTCTTTTAACGTCAATATTGTTTTAGAGATCCCTTGATGTGACAGACCCTCCCCCAAATGTGCTTCATAAATTAAAGCTGCTCTACGTTCCATGTTTGGAATTACCCTATCCCCCACTCCAGGGATTCGAGCAAAAGGAACCTTGTTCGCATCAATTACATAAGAGTACTTGAGTGGAAACTTTTTTGGTAACGCTGCACCACTGCCTTTGCTTGTAGCATTGACAGCCAACATTATCTCACTGTCTATTTTTGTTTTTGAACGAGTGATCGCAGCTACGGAAGCCGTCTGAACAGCCCCCTTTGCGGCTTCGTCAGCCAATGAATTCCCTGCAACGTGAACACCATCACGTTGATGACTCAGTGTGTGGATCACGTGAGCCTTGGTAGTTCGTTTTTCAACTGAACTACTTGTTCCCAATGCGTTTTATGCTTTATTGTGCCACCTTTCGCATCTTTGAATCCATTTTCAAGCCAGTTTTGTATATATTCATTATACGACTGAACACAGTAAAGGAATCGCACACTATTAGTGTGGGGAATTCTCGATCTGTACTTTCAAGTGCCAGTTTGAATGCTTGTAGTTCAGCTCGCTGAGCTGTACAATCTCCTAGAGATTGAGTTTTTGTGACCATAGGTCTGAAGATGCCATCTCACATGCAACCTTTAACGATTGCACACGCTGCACTGTAAGCTTGCTTACCCCCTGTTGCGGGTTGTGCGGTTCAGTCAGTGTAAATTATGAATTCGTACTGATCGAAAGGCAGAATTTCATTGGGCAGAGGACATTCTTGTTCATATTGCAGAATGCTTGTGTTTTTAAATCAGGATCAAAAACATATTCAACATCTGTTGCAGCAAGAGAATTAACCCACTGTATCCATCTTGGATGTAATGCTTTAGCATTTGGAATGCTTGCTTTTGTGACCGCTTCTAAAGCCGGTACTGGGGTTACATCAATAATGCATTTCCCTTGGGCTCTTTCTTTTGCTACAGCGGTTTGAACTGCTGTCAGAATTTTTTCTGTTGAAGTGAAGCGCATTTCCGCTTGTGTGTACAAATGAGATTTGTACGCGATTGGTATTTTCTCACCCTCATTGAAGGTTAAGTAGGTGAATCCGCATTGACCCGAAATTATTCGGATCACCAAATTGCGTTGACTTACGCGTGTTTGTAAGTGATTTGTTGCTAACATGTTAGCCTGTAGTGGACGCAAGATTTCTGTGTGTTCTTGTGTCCAATTCTTGATTGAAAAATCAGGTTTGATTAATGCGTAGAGAGGTTTAACCCTTTCTGCGTAATTTAGAATGTATGTTCTTCAAAAGTTTAGGAAACCCAGGATGGATTGTAAGTTTTTTAGCGTATTTGGAGGTTGGAGCAGCGCACACGTTTCTAAAAAGTTAGCTGCCAAGCTCTTGCCTTCACTTGAAAGCTCATATCCTAGAAATAGGACATTGAGATGGGCAATTCGGGACTTTTTAAAGTTGAACTTGTAGCCCTCAGAGGCGAAGCCCAGTATAATGGTGCTTACCCTGTTCAAGTGTTTGTCCAGGTCATCGTCCGTCAGATATATGTCATCGACATAGGACAATGCCGCATTGTCATAAATTTGTAGTAACTCTGTTACTCTCGCTGAGAATAACCCCGGGCTGTTCTTGAACCCTTGTGGGAGTCGACAAAATTGACGCTGGGTCCCCATTATGGAGAATGCTGTTAAGTACCTGCTTTCAGGTGCTATGTTTTGACAAAAGAAACCATTTGAGATGTTCAATGTGGTTTTATATTTTTTACGCACAATGTTATTCATTAATGCTGTGCTATGTGCATTTTGCACTGCAAATGTTTTGCAACAAGTGTTTAAGTGTCTGTAATCCAAAACTAGACGATAGGTGTTGTCTGGTTTGGAGACAGGAAACAAAGGATTGTTCATTGAGGAGGTGCATGTTTCAATCACCCCTTGGTATTCAAGTTGATCTAAGATCTCCCTGACCTGTTTTTTAGCTTCTTGCTTTATTGGATACTGCCTTTGTGCAGTTGGTTCATGTTTTAGATGTATTTTATGGTGAGGTGAGTCCTCATCCCATCCTACATGATTTTTATATAATGCTGGGGCCTGGGCTACTGCCCATTTCCTGGCATAAGTATATTTTAGATGAATTGGAATATGGTTAGAGAAGGCAGGCATAATAATGTCCTCGCCGTGTGGGCACTCCCTGACAAATTGTGGTGGCCAGTCTTTTTCTGCTAGAAGTATGTCATAGCCCCTTGAAAGTTTTTCCCAAAAGAGTGCTTTCACCTGTCTAGGTATGTCTCCCTCCATTCGGAGTGTTATTTCATATAACCTTTGTGGAGTACTAACCCTGGTGTCTACAGTCTCAACTGTAATGTACTCATTCAAGTCCACTATCTCCAGAAGTTCCTTCAGGTTCTGGCGAACTATTGTGACTTCTGCTGCATTGTCCAGCATTGGCTGAGCCCATTCTCCGTTCTTGAGTTGTATTCTCAGTATTTTCGGCATGTCTGATCTTTAGACCTGCTACTTTCTTTTTGGAGAATTGAGGTTTTGTTTTATTTTTTGGAGCGTGTTTATCTTCTTTGGATTTCACGCGTTCGTCTCTATTTTTTGATCGTCCTCTTCTTTCCGAAGTCCTTGACGAGATCTGAAAGGTACGAGAGGAACGTGTATCAGTATCTTGATACCTGTCAGGTTTTCTCAAATTATCCCTATTCCTGAGGTTATACCTCCTTTCAGAGGGCTCCTTTTGAGGAGACCTACCTCGGGATTGAGAACGTTTCTCGTTTGATTTTTGTTTAGTAGTTTCCCACTTCTTTTTAGAAGATGTAGGAGTTTGTTTAATAGAGTCCTTCTCAGAACTTTCAGATAGTTTTGGTTTCACTGGTCTTCCACCCAAACTATCTCTGCCTAATTCTGCATATGATTGTTCAATTATTCTGGGTAGCTCAGTTTGATGTTCTGTAACATCGAATTCCCTTAATCGTTGGCGGATCGCCACTGCTGCTGCCTCCCCTTTAATATTAGATAATATTATTGTTGAGACCTGGTCGAAATTTTTCAGTAATTTCATACCTAAATTCAGACCAGGCTCTGCCCCGTATTCATTTTGAATTTGTTTCAGGACATCTGGTATTACCGCAATTGATGGAATACCATGTGTTTTAGTATAGATGGCAGCAAAGACTGAGCCCCAAGTGGTACAGTCTTCCAGTTGTGGTGTGATCCCCATTGGTAAACTGATTGTTAGGATTCTGTGTTTCTCATACGGGCTAGTATTTGGAAATACTGCTTCGATTTGAGTAATTTTTTGAGCTATCCAGAATGGAATTTGCTCACGTTTTGTGGGCATTTTACCCATGACTGCGTATAGAGTCTGTGGTGTAATTTTTAGTGTATTTCCCTGTTTTGGGAGTTTGATTTGGAAGTGTTAATGGTGGTTGGACTGTAAAAGTCCGCATGACATATTGGACCAATTGTCTGTAGATTTTTATTAACTCTGTAAGTTGAGTAAGTAATTCCTCGTCTGACATCTCTTCAATGTCAGGATGAGGTGTGTAGCCGGCTAGAATCGGCCATGTTGCTCCTGGTCTACCTAGTGGACCGAGCCTGGTAATGTTTCTGTGATGTTTTAGGGCGCCTTTAAACCAGAGCTGATGCTCCTGGTATGTTAGTGGAATTTCAATATCCTCGAAAGGAATATATTCCTCTGGTGGATCATCTTCTTTGTAGAAGTGAAACGTGTGTTACTGGATTGGATTCAGGAAATATTACCCATGAATAGAATACCTATGTCTGAAAGGATTCGTGTGCCTCTATCACGAAAACTGCTCTACCGCCTCTTGGTGGTAGGCCGTGTTTTATGAGTTTTAGAGTGATGGCTCTTCTTAAGTTTGGAGGGATGTTTATAACACCCTCCTCGGTTTCAATTAAACCTGTAATGTTAAAAACTGCTGCTAGGGCTGGATCAGCCGCAGCTCCACCGTTTCCGGTGGCATCGGCCCTGTGTATGGACATTTGTTTTTTGAAAAATGTAGAACAAGTTTGAAGGAAACAAAGATAAGGTGCACAATATTTTGGAACACTGTATCCTTCAACGTTGAGCAAACCAAACAGCTAATATATAGGGTGTTCTCCTATGTAGCCGTGGTGGATACTTAACCCTGCCCACTCCAGACGTCTTTTGGAGTATATGGGTAGGGGTCTCTGAGAGAAAAAGCACAGCTGAGTTACTCAGTATCTAACGTTAAATTACCGCCTTACCAAACCGTTGGGCGCCATGTAGTGTAGCTCCTATTTCCCTAATAGGCTCTGCGCATTGGAATAATATACCCTATAGGCTTGACATAGGACTGAGGTAGGTATGTCCCTATCGAGTATATTAAACTTAATTACTTGTGCCAGCTAGCTCAGAGGCCACTAGAAACTCCTTGGATAACAAGAAGGGAGTAGTTTCTGGCAGCCGCAAAACATGACCACTTTGTTTCCCTTTAGAATCAGAACGTGTCCCAGAGTCGTGGAAACAATAGATAACCGTTTCACTCAGCTCAATCGTGCATGCTTAGTTTTCTTCAAAGTTACACAGAAAGAATAGACGGGCGTTTCAATAAAAGGTTTATTGAACAGTCTTGTTTCTTGTGTAAGTAATATGTGCTTTTACGATCACAAGACAGTATGCAAGATAAATAATGTACAGTGTAAGCAGTAGAAATAAATAATACTGCGCTAGCATGATCTTTAGTAGATATTCATTTACATAAATAACAGACTAAAAATGCGAGTACTCATACGATGCGTTTCTAAGCTAGTTCTACCCCAATGTACCTAACCTAACCTAGGTGTAGGGAGAGGTATGAAGTAGGTGAAGTATTCCTTACTATGGTATACTAAGAGTATGTTACGCCTAGTATGCCTAGTATGCCAAGAGTCCCTCTAGGTTCTAGTCAGCTCCATACCTTAAGAATGAGAGAGGTAGGAATCTCTTGCCAGACTCGAACTCCAACACCCCGCAAGGGAAGTCAGATCACTGGAAGCTGGACTCTCTGCGTGCAGGGATGACAGCGTCTTCTCAGTGCGTCAGGCCGGGATACGGGCTCCTCTGAAGTAGAGGTCTCCTCTAGTTTACAAGGGCTAGGGAAGATATATTTATACCTGAGAGGTACCTCACAATGTTAGCATTGACGTGAATCGGACAGCGGAAGACGTCATGAATGAACCCCTAAGGTATAACGGTTCATGCATAATAGATGAGTCCTTGAAGAAATCAATAGTCCTGTGCTAGGGAAACTCCCGAAGCCTAAGGGTCTGTTCTTCAAGAACTCGTTGTGACGTTAGGGCGGACGGATGTCGGAGACCATGCCTGTATTTGGATTGCACGGTTTAATGCCTAAATAAGGACTGGGATTTTATGCCTATATAAGGGCAGGGCGAATTGTGCCTATATAAGGACATGATACAGGAAAACCTATATACGGACACCCTAAGAGGAATACAACAAAGGAGGTGGCCACCAGGAGGTTGGTGGTGCCCCAGAAGTACAGAGAGTTCATCCTGACTTTGGGTCATGATATCTCCTTGGCAGGACATTTGGGACAGACAAAGACTTGGAACCGGTTGGTGAACCATTTCTACTGGCCTCTAATGTCTGAAAAGGTAAAGGAGTTTTGCAGCTCCTGTGTCACCTGTCAGGCCAGTAGCAAGGCAGGGGACAAGACAAAAGGCTCCTCTAATACCACTGCCAGTGGTTGGGGCTCCTTTTGAAAGGGTGGGGATGGACATTGTTGGTCCCCTGGACCCACCTACTGTATCAGGGAATAGGTATATCTTAGTGGTAGTGGACCATGCCACTAGGTACCCTGAAGCAATCCCTCTTAGAACCATTGATGCTCCTGCAGTGGCTAGAGCACTGCTTGGTGTGTTCACCAGAGTCAGATTCCCGAAAGAGGTGGTATCAGATAGGGGCACAAGCTTCCTGTCCAGCTATCTGACTGCTATGTGGTATGAGTGTGGTGTCAACTATAAGTTCACCACCCCCTATCACCCACAAGCAAATGGTCTTGTTGAGAGATTCAACAAAACCCTGAAGGGCATGATAAATGGGTTGTCAGAGAAACTCAGGAGGACATGGGATGTTCTCCTCCCATGCTTACTGTTTGCCTACAGCAGGGGTCTTCAAACTGTGGGGCGCGACCCCCAGGGGGGCCGTGGAGCGATGCAAAGGGGGTCGCGCCTTCCCAGTCACACTTCTGCCGAGGCCCAAGGGCTTCAGCCCCCCTCTTCCCCCGTCCTGCGTCTCAGCCCGGGCTGCTGCAGTGCAACTCGAGCTGCTGGGGACTCAGCTGGGCAGTGTCTGGAGTCTTATCTCCGGCACGCCCGAGTTTTTCACAGGTCTTTAAAGACCATTTGCATATTTACATGCCTTTGTAAACTGGTTACAAAGGCTTAGTTTTTTTCCTGGTTCCAGTACCCCCTGGGCCCCCACTCTGCCTATTCCTTACATTTGTATTTTACATTTACTGCTGCAGTGTGAGAATGCATTTCATGAAAAGGAATATAAAGTAGGGTTGCCAAAAGAAAAATGCCTGCCGTGTTTTGTTTAAAGAGCCTGCAAAGACCTCCTCTTGACACTAAATAGACTTATAAATAAAAAAGTATGTATGCATTCGTTATGTGACTTTTCTGTCTTTGTTCTCTTTAATTATCAGTCATGGATCATTGAGGCAGCCCTAGAACACAATTAAAAGTGCTTTCTTTTTATATTTGCTGTTCGAAGTATGCACAGATAAGTGCTTAAAATACAGCTTTAGGTGACTGCTTATTTTTGTACCGACTGGGCCATCAAAATAATCTGCTGGCAACCCTAACCATAGGACTGGAAGTTTGTTGCAGGATCAGCACATTATTTATTTCCTCGAGCCCCGATTAATGCCATAATAGCAATAGTTTAACTTAGATCTTAAACCCTACGCCGCCGTCCATAACATGCTGAGTTACTTCAAGTGTCTGGGAATGCACTCTGCATTCAGACAACTCACTCGTCATTCTCGCCCTTCACTTTCACGCTCACCCTGCATTCACAGCGATCACAATGCACTCACACCATTCACCCGCTCACCCTGCACTCACAGTGATCACTCTGCACTCACAATGCACTTGCGCTGTTCATCCTATACCTCACCCTGCAGTCACACGAGTACACTACTCATCCTGCACTCATGTGACACTTCACTCACCTGTCCCCCTCACTGCTCAATATGCAACTCACTCAAACAAGCCCATCAGTAATCATACACTCATTCGTCCCATTCTGAACTTGCATCCGCATCTAAATTCATAAGCCACCTCACTCACCCTGCAGTCACTCCTCTTACCCTACTCTCACACTGTTGCATCGCTCACCGTGCACTCACATGGGCACTCTTGTCACCCACACAGTGCAGAGGGTTAACGTTCCTGCTACAAAGAATATGTACCATGCAGATCACAAAAATGAGTGTGAGTAAACTATGAGTAGCGCTATAAAAAAATGAAATGTTTGTCAGAAAGGTGCTATAGAGAGATGAGGTGAATTGTTGGTGAGTGGCAGTGAAGGAATTCATGGAGAAGGAGGAAACGGGGGTGGGGCACCAAAAAAGACTGTTGCACCGTGTGCGACCAGTGTTAGGACCAGCCCTGGCTGGGAGTGTTAAAGGTGAAGTGAGAGGTTGAATGGGGAGAGTTCAGAAGTTGTAAAAAGGGGTGAAAGAAAATGGCCTGCAAAGTGAGAGAGGGATCCGGGGTTAGGAGAGGACAGAGGGATGGAAGGGAGGGGGTGAGAGGAAAGCTGCATGGGTAAACTGCTTAACTCTGCACAAAACCGCCAGGGTTTTAAGGGACCCCTGCTTCTCCCGGCCAGGGCCAAGTGAGCTTCTAATGTGGCAGCACGTATTCCTGCGGAGTGGAAGGCCCTTCACAAAGGTTGACTAGAAATCTTTCTGATGTTAATTGCTGTATTTTGGTTATACACTGGTACTGATGGGGTGAAATCTTTCCTCAGTGTTACTGTGTACACGGCATCACATAACATCATTTACCTTTAGTCAAGCCTGTCACGTAATTTGGTCCTCACCTGCCTCATAATTCCAGTAGCCCTGCCTACAGGTTTAGAAATTTTTGTCAGGAGGGGGTCCTTACGCCTCAAAATGTTGACAGGGGGGTCTCGGCATCCAAAAGTTTGAAGACCTCTGGCCTACAGGGAGGTGCCACAGAAAGGGGTTGGTTTCAGTCCCTTTGAGTTGTTGTTTGGACACCCTGTGAGGGGGCCATTGAGCCTGCTGAGAGAGTCTTTAGAGAAGTCTCTTAAAGAAGCAAAGGATAATGTGCTTGACTATGTGCTAGGCCTGAGATCTAGAATGGCAGAGTACATGTACAAGGCAAACAGGAAACTGGAGGCCAGCCAGGAGCTCATGAAGCACTGGTATGATCAGAAGGCTACTATGCCTGAGTATACTCCAGGACAATTGGTGTGGGTGTTGGAGCCTGTGGCTCTCAGGGCTCCCCATGACAAGTGGAGTGAGCCCTATCCAATCTTAGAAAAGAATGGTGAGGTTACCTATTTGGTTGACCTTGGCACCCCCAGGAACCCTCATAGGGTCCTGCATGTGAATAGATTGAAACCCCACCATGACAGGGCGGATATGACCATGTTACTGGTCACTGATGAGGGAGTGGAGGAGGAATTTGAGCCAGTGCCTGACCTCCTCTCCACTAATGTGCAAGATGGGTCAGTGGCGGGAGTGGCACTCGCTCCCAAGTTGACAGACCAGCAGCACAGAGACTGTAAGCAAGTGCTGGAGCAGTTTGCTGGCCTGTTCTCTTTGACCCCAGGCATCACTGAGTGGTGGGTGCACCACATTGGCACTGGTGACAGCCTACCTGTCAAAAATAAACTGTACAGGTTGTCTGACCATGTCAGAGCCAGCATTAAAGCAGAGGTTGCTAAGATGCTGGAATTGGGGGTAATTGAACCATCTGAGAGTCCATGGGCCAGTCCAGTGGTGCTGGTACCCAAACCTAATCCTCAGGGGGGACCCAAGGAGTTAAGGTTCTGTGTGGACTACAGAGGATTGAATGCAGTCACCAAGACTGACGCTCACCCTATACCTAGAGCTGATGAGCTCATTGACAGGTTAGGGGTTGCTAAGTACCTGAGTACTTTTGATTTGACTTTAGGTTACTGGCAGGTTGCCCTCACTGATGGAGCAAAGGAGAGGTCAGCATTCTCCACACCAGAGGGACATTATCAGTTCAAGGTAATGCCCTTTGGCTTAAAGAATGCACCTGCCACCTTCCAAAGGTTGGTGAACAGGGTCTTGTCTGCGTTGGAACAGTTCAGTGCAGCTTACCTGGATGATATAGCTGTATATAGTTCTACCTGGGGGGATCACTTAAGCCACCTAAGGAAAGTGCTTCAGGCCATGCATCAGGCAGGCCTGACTATTAAGGTAAATAAGTGCCAAATAGGGCAGAGTTCTGTGGTGTACCTGGGCCACCTGGTAGGTGGGGGCCATGTACAGTCTCTCCAAGCGAAAATCCAAACTATTTTGGATTGGACAGCTCCTGTTACCCAGACTCAGGTCAGGGCATTCCTTGGACTGACAGGGTATTATAGAAGGTTTGTTCAAAATTATGGGACCATTATGGGGCCCCTAACAGAACTCACTTCTAAGAAGAGGCCCACAAAGGTGTATTGGACCCCAGAGTGTCAGAAGGCTTTTGACACTCTGAAAGTTGCTATGTGTTCAGCACCAGTGTTGCTGGCCCCTGACTACACAAAAGAATTTGTGGTTCAGACAGATGCTTCAGAACAAGGGATTGGGGCAGTGTTGTCACAGCTAAATGAAGAGGGCCTTGATCAGCCAGTTGCCTTTATTAGCAGGCAACTTCTTGCTAGAGAGCAGAGGTGGAGTGCCATTGAGAGAGAGGCTTTTGCTGTGGTTTGGTCCCTGAAAAAGTTGAAACCATATTTGTTTGGGACTCACTTTCATGTTCAAACTGACCACAGGCCTCTCAGATGGCTCATGCAGATGAGAGGGGGGAATCCCAAGCTGTTAAGGTGGTCCATCTCCCTACAGGGAATGGACTTTACAGTGGAACCCAGACCTGGGGTTGCCCATGCAAATGCGGATGGACTTTCCAGGTTTTTCCACTTAGCTGATGAGGACTACCAGGGTGTAGGTTACTAACCCATCACCTTTCGTTTGGGGGGGCTGTGTTGCAAAGTCATCCTGTGCCCTGGGCACCCCCCAACTTTTTGCTGACTGGTACTGGTGGTAACTGACTCTGACTGACCCTGGGCTCTGCCTAACCAGGGCCAGTGCTATGCTGAAAACAACTAGAATGTAGTGAAAATACCTACATACACTAGGGTACACTAAGGGTTGGGGTACCCCTGTGATTGGCATGACCTACCCCATAGGGCCCTGGTACATAATAGGGCAGGGGGATTGAAACTACCTATCAGTCCCTAGTATATAATAGGGCATGGCAGTTTAGAGGCCAGCAGCCCTTTCTGCACTTGCATGTGTGCACTGCTGAAGCCTGAGGTCAGTTAAAAAAGTGGCTCTGGGCTGCAGGACTGCTTTTAAAAAGTAAATTGTGCCCAAATTCGACTTCAGTGTTTGGGGCACTTAAAAATGGTTTACCTACAATGCTTGGGCATATTAGGTACCCCCAGGGTCTCCCCGGGATGGGGGTGGGGGGGGGGGTCAGGTATCTATAAGGTGGACCCTTATAAAATGAGTTTTATATGCCCTGGGTAAAGTGAAATTGCACATTTCACTCCCCACATTGTGATAAACTGCTGCCCAAAATCGACTTTGGTGGTAGGAGCACTGTGGAGGGAGGATCTGCAATATTTTTACATATTCAGAACCCCTAAAGTCTCCCCTAGGTGTTCCTGGGGTGGGGGTCTTGTAGAAATATGTAGCGTACTTATAAAATATGTTTTTATAAGCCCTGGTGCTGGAAAAATGGCCCAAGTCACTTTTCCCATTGCAAATCCCATGCCATAGGTTAACATTGGAAAAGGTTGTTAGTAAATAACTGGAGAAAGAAAAGCCATAAAACTAGAGTTAAAGGATTCAGTAGAATGGTCATGATAAATCCAACAATATGGTATTGTTGAATTTATTGTAAAATGTACAGACTAGAAGTTATAAGACTTTTTTTTGTCTGTAAGCCAAAATTCAACCCTGTACTGCTCTGCCCTGATTGGTCAGAGATAAGTGGGTGAGACTGGCTGCTTTGAATAGGTGATAAATGACCCCTGGGGTTAGGAATCCTCTCGGGGAGGAGAGGTTGCTGGGCATAGGAATGCCAGAGCCAGGGTGAGGGTCACTAAATAATGCTCTTCAAGGGAAGGGGAAGAAAAGCTAAAGACATCACTTTCATTTACAACTCTCCTCTTTGACCCAAGGCAGATGCTAGGCTTAAGTAAGCAATGAGCAGATGCAAGGGGGAGAGACCACGGAGATTAGCCATCCTAGGGGTGTGTTTAGCCAGCTCTCTCTCCCTGCTGAAAATTCTGACATATTGAATTTTGGAAGAATAGTGGTTTCTGGGTTAGCATTTTGCCACACTCTGCCGGAAGTGGTGGTTGACCCCAGAGAACACTGAATAAATATCTGAGAGGGGAAGTGCCTCTCAGATCTGCTGCTTGAAACTTAAGAGAAATATTTCCTATTTTTATAAATTAGTGGGGGATTTTTATTTTGTGTTGTCTTAATTATTTACTGAATTGGTGTTTTTAAATGCTTTACATACCTGTCTTTGAAGTTGAGCCTGCCTCCTCGCAGCCACGTTACCAAGGGTTGAGCATAGGAATAATTTTCTAAGACCTATTCTGAGCCCTATACTGTGTTAGTGGCCTTATTGCCAGTGGCAGACCTACATTTGCCCCTACCAATAATCAATTTTCCAACAATCTGACACAGGGTTTGTTTGCAAATAGTTTACTGACTTTTCAACCCCTTGAGAGGAAGTCCTCGTTAATGCAGGCAGTCCACTCTCCTTCCTGAAAGACACACCATGACATTGTATGTGAATGTTTGCTTCCTTGATGTGGCTCAGATCCCTTCTTGGCTTTTAGTCTTTGCTTATCTTGTGTATTGTGTGGCGGATTGCGTCATTATGCACACACTATGATCATCTGTGCCACTGATATGCCAGTGTTCATGTCCTGTCTAATATCAGTGATACTCTTCATTTACTTTCACACTCACCTTAGTATCTTGAGTAAATATTGAAAAATTAACTAATTTTGCTCATCAGAATCTCCTCTGAATCATTATGAACACGATGCAAGCACATGTATCGGGAACCTTATTTGTTTCTATGATTTCCTCACATGGCTTAGAAGATGTTTCAGTTACCATTAGCTTCTAAAGAGTAGTTCTTAACCAATTGCCTATTCACTGGCATCTCTCATCCTAATTTGATGTAAAATTTAAAACATGGCCTTATTTTGTCACACTATCAAACTTATTTGCTGTTACAAGACCAATTTTGTTTGGTCTATTGAAGGTGTCAAACCTTGGTCTAGGAGAGCTGAATCTATGGTGCATTTTTCCCAAATTCATTATATAATTCATGAGTATCCAGCACAGGTCCAAGAGGTCCGGATCCATGCCAGATATTTAGAAGGCCCCTTTAAATTTAATGACAAATGTAAATAAAATGAAAGAAAATGGAACTCATTTACACAATCAGTAGTTAGCCTGAAAGTCTGGCAAGCATCTGCCCCTTCTGGAACTAAGTTGTACACAGCTGATGTAGAGATGCAGAGAATAGTGAACGTTTATCCTCACAAATGGGATACACAGGGGGCATATTTACAATCTCCTATCGCCACTGGAACGTCACTTTTTAGGACGTTCCTGTGGCTTTGCCTTATTTACAAGGCAGCGTTAAGCCACTTCTGTAGCTTAATGCTGCCTTGTAAATAAGGCACCCTTTTATGCTATGCTTAGCGTGAAAGAGGAGGGCAATGGATGCTGCTGTGGGCATTCCACCGCAACACCCATTGATTCTGACGCTGCCCCCTATTTACAGGGGAGGCATAAATAAGAAGCAGCGCCAGAATTAAGACCAGGGAAAGCCTGGTCTTACCCTGGCGCAACGAGGAGAAATGTTTCATTTCTCCTCGTTTTTGCTGTTTTCATGTGTGCTGCTTTGTGCAGCACACATGAAAATAGCAAAATGCCCATGATTGTTTATGTACAGGAAGGTCCCCCTTCCTGCACATAAACAATCATTTTTTTAAAAAGGCCGTTTTGCAGCTTCTATGTGTGCTGCATTAAGCAGCACACATAGAAGTTACAAAAGGCATTTAAAGATTGTTTATGTGCAGGAAGGTCCCCCTTCCTGCAGATAAACAATCTTCCCCTGCACGCAGACACCGTTGCACTATGGTGCAAGGGTGCCTGCGTTGGCACTAGGCTGCAAAGTGTTGCTTGTAAATATGGTGCAGCCCTGCGTTTCTGAAGTGGCGGAGTGGGGCGTTAAGCCAGGAAGGCTAACGCCTAACTCCGCCACTTCCCTTGTAAATATGCGCCACAGTTTGTTGGAGTTTTTGCTGTGAAAAACCAGTGTTACAGGTGGATTGGTAGACTTTTCTGGTTGGATGCTCATGAAACAAGAGCCAGCACCCACAAACGTGTGGGACTGTGTTTGTGGCTATGCACCAATGATTTATAGGTAGCCTCCAAAGCGGTAAATGTATGCGCATTTACTTTTGGCAAGGGTGGGTCCAAACACATATCCAGGGTTTGGAGGGTGGGGTATGACGTATTAGTGAACTTAAATTCATGGGTGTGTGGACAAAGTGGTTTCGCCATGAAGAAAATATTTCCCCATGGGAAAATAAAAAAACAGTTTGATATGCATGTTCAACTTAGGTGTGCAGAATTGCCTTTCTGCTCTAATTGGAAATACAACCCCATTTAAGAACCGCAGGGCATCTATGAATGTGAAAGTTTTTCATGGCAACTTATGTAATTCTTTGGGAAGTCTAAAGCGTTGGCAATCTCCTCCAAACTTAGGAGTAACTTACAGTAGCAAACTTGTAACTTTTCCGCAAAAAAACACATTTGTGTAACAGGCCATAAGTTTGTGGTCCTCTTTTCTTTACCAATTAATGTGCAGTGATGTGCCACCTATGAGTATCAATGTCTGACATTCCATGAGGGTCATAGAGGGGGCTAAGCCTGTTCCACTAAGGACTGCCGATCCTACGGCATCCTTCTGCTTGTCAGCAAGGCCCATAAGAAGCCCACTTCACATTTCATTCATGCATGGGAAAGGTCATGACCTCTGGGAAAGGGGCCACAGGCCACACTGTCAATTTCAATCTACACATACAGAGACTCCCCCTCATATTGGATATTCTCATAATATAAACCACAATCACGTAGTCACTCTCTACTCGCTCCAATATTCACACACTGAACTTTTGTAATATGTAAATATGTCTAATTTATTATAAATAGTATTTTATATTCATTACAATCATTATCTTAAAACAACATATACATAGCTTTGTATTTGGCCACAAATGGAAAATAGAAATCTTATCTATATTCCATCAGGGTTAAAAACACAATTCATATATTTCCATAGGAAATGTCACATAAAACACTAAAAAAATCACATAATACATAAAAATCACAGAAGAATTCTAGAGTTGTCGAAGCAGCGTTTCGGTGGATGGAGCTTGATACACACCACCTTCTTCAGGACAAAAAACTTTTTTTGACAACAGAGATCTCTCTATAAGATATGAAATATTGTACACAGTTGTATTAAAAAATGGGAAGTCATATATAAAAGCTCAGTGTTGCTCAAATCATTCGTGCTGACCATCACCCCATACTTTTACTAACATCCCCTTTCATACCGATTACCGGCTTCTCCTTCCCTGAGGTATTTTATTCATCCTCGGGTGAGGTACAAGGATCCTAATTACCATTAACCCCTACATCTTTTTATACATATTTTGTAGTTATACTAAACCACTAATTTAATAAAGCTTATGAATCAACTTCATTATTTGGTTACAAATAACAATGCCTGGTTGTTCAATATATACTGGCGATATTTTACCTTCACTCTGTTGTTTTAAAGCCACTTCATATTGTTCCAGTTGGTTACAGAAAGGTTTGGGGAATATTGTTTTCTGCAAGAATTTTAGTATAAATCCAAATTAGTGTCTTAAATTGTTCAGTGGTAACACAACCAGTATACAAATAAATCTAAATTGATACCAGTTTACCTTATATTTATCCCTTGTATGACCAATCAAGGAGATTTACATTTATTCATTTCTCTTGGTCTCATCCAAATGTTACTTGTAGGATGAATCACTCTGTTCCTGAAGGAAATATGCAATTTTTAGTCTAATCTCACTCCCTGGTCTCAATTTCCTTACATCCTAAAAAACCTTTACGGTCTTATCTATACATGTTTCTTGTCCTCTTTAAATATAGGTCCCTTTCAGTTTCCTTTGTTAGGGTGGAACCACTTTCTATGGATATTCAGAAATAGGGCAGTGTGGGTGCTTCATATACCTTTCCGGTGTGGTCTGTTGACAGTGTTAGAAACGGGGTTCAGTAATCCCACTATTATTGTATCCATTATTAAATCAAGGCTTAAACTACTCTATACATTGTTGTTTTAGTTATATATAAATTTGGGAAAGAGATATATTGAATTCTCTCTTTTATGTGGTGATACGTTAGGATATCGGTACTTTTAAAAATTATTTACAAAGTTCTAAAGCTTTATACGGATACAATTTATGTCCCTTCTTTAATGCGGGTGCTCAAGTATTTTAAACAGATGGCGGGATTTGAATTGTAGCCCCTCTCCGTGTCTAACCAAATATCTATCCTGAGATTGATTAAGTTAAACCCCTCTTGTGGTCAGAGTTTACTCTCTATGACTCGCCTATAACACTTCCGGCATTCCCGTCACGGCAATCGTCTGTGTGTTTCCTCTAGAACAACACCTTAGCCGGAGTCTGCTTTTTATTGCCACAGACCGCGTTACGTCTTGAACGTGTATGATCACATAGCATCGTCCTAATTGAGTTCGACACACCTTTTCTCATATCCTGCAACAACACCTTAGCAGGAGTCTGCTCTTTATTTCTATGGCACAGTTAGCATATTAAACGCCCATAGTCATATGGCATCATTCTGTTGAGGTCGGGCACACTTTTTTAATATATATATGGATTCGTATTTATATTACATTCGTATATTTTTACCTTACATTTTGGTGGGTTTCAAATTATTTTGTCTTATTAAAATAAAACGATTTGATATAAATTCCAAATATATATATATCGTGTAATCCACTGCTTATATACAGTTATCCGGTATCTAAATTAAGCAAGTGAATATCTATATATATATATATATATATATATATATATATATATATATATATATATATATATATATATATATATACACAAATAAAACTACTGGATACATTTCATTGGTCAGAGGTGAAAACATTTCCTGTAATATTTGGATGAATCCAATCCTCTCCCTTTTATGTTATATACAGTCACAGTTGGTGGCCATCTCAGAAGCAGGCAATCATCTCGTTGTTATTCATACATTATAATGTGCCTGACTTCAGTATTGCTCAACCACGCAATATATTATTGCCTGTTCAGTTACAGCTATAGCAAACTTTTCCATTCTTCTCGGTTGCTTAATCCAGATTTATATGTATTTAATATGATCATGTACAGCTGTTCCCTCTTTTTTCGTTTTTTATCAATGTCCCCTCCCCTCGCAGTTCCCCTTACACACTCTAATATATGCCACTGTAAGTCACTTTCTTTATTTTTTTTTTTTTGTTTAAATTTCTTTATTGGCATTTTCAGAATTCTGCAATCTCAGACAGAATATTTCACACAGACATTCACAATATATCCAAATGTCAATAACATTTTATACAATATAAAAAGGAACAAAATATATCTTATATTTCAACAAACACCGTTGATGACGTCTTTACCTTTGCGAAGAACTTGGCTTGCATCTCTGCTAGATATGCACACTAGAATTTCAGTGTGCCATCACTCACAATGCTTCTATTACACAATTTTAACTTTATTATCAGTCCTAATCATAACTAACTCTCGCCTCAATAAATTGGCTACATATTAACATTTTCCTATATATCTCCAACACAGATATACCTTTGCTGCTTCTCGGGACTGAATCGTACGTTATTACATAAAAGAAATGACATTTCCGTCCAGTGACAGTGTGTGAAACGAGAACACCGAGAATGTCCAACAAATCTTATTATTAAAAACTATGCAACCCAAACTAATACTATAAACAACAAATAACGAAAAAAAAAAAAAAAAAAAAAAAAGGGAAATTTGCCATCATAAAATACCAAAGGAAACATTCTCTCTTGGCTGGGTGTTTGAAGATATTGTTGAATCTAGTACTCTCTGTTCAATGGGACGGTGCGTGCCTTCTGGCGTAATTGCCATTCAGGAGAAGGGGACTCCAGTGTCCGGTCAGACAGTCAGAGAATGGATAGCGCCCCATGCTCGGAGTCAGGGAGATGTGGTGAAGGCGTATGGTGCAATCACTGATCGGTGACTAAGTTACCCTCTACAGCGGCGGCAATATTGGCCCGTAATGTAATGAGAAGTGCATCCCAATCTTGCGCAATAGGGAATTTACGGAGTCCTGCGGTCTCCTCCCTGTGCAACACCGTGCTTTCCGCTTGTGCCCATGTCAGGAAGGATCGCTGCCAGTTGGGCACTACTGGAGGGTTCGCGTTCTTCCAGTTTTTGTTTATAAGGCGCTTTGCAGTAATTAAGCCCAAATCCTGAAATCTCGAGACAACTTTATTTTTTTGGATCTGGCATAGAGCCCTAAGAGACAGGACTCCCATGACAGTGGCAGCTGCATAGTCGTACAGGAGTTCAGTGCCGTGACGACTTCCTGCCAGTACTGCTGAAGAGATGCACAGGCCCACAGCATGTGAAGCAGGTCCGCGCCAAGTTGTTGACAGCGTGCGCATGCCGCAGTGGCGGTGTTAAAATACCTGGTTATCACATCTGGTGAAAGGTATGCTCTGTGTATAATATATGTTTGTATAATCCTAAATCTGGCGTTTCTTGGTATATTCCTAGCTCCTGATAGTATGGCCCCCCACTCCCTCTCCGTCCAGGGCCGACCCCTGTCTGTCTCCCATCGTTCCCTGAGTCGCTGCATCGGTTTCAATGTGTGCGCGAGCAGCGCCTCCACCAGCCAGTGTACTACATGCGATCCAGCCCCCATAACATGCAGGTATTGCAACACCAGGTGCGTCGGCGGTTCAGTCGTTAGATCACCCCAAACCGATGACAGAGCCTTCAAAAGAGAAGTATGTAGTAGGAATTGGCCTGCCGGTAACCCGGACTCTTCGACCAATGCCTCAAATGTAAGCAGTGCCCCGTCCCTATACAAATCACCCAGAGTGTGTAAATCTGCCTCATGCCAGGTCGACAACACTGCCTCTGACGTGCCCAACCTTCCTCGCGGGGTCCCCAATAATGGCAGGATCGGGGCATAAGGTGTCGTCATGCGGGTAAGATATAAACCTCTTTGTAGCATTTATGGGCCAGGCCTAAATATAATTGCTTTGGCCGCGGGGATTTAGCAATGGGATGATATAAATGACATATTTGAGAATATGTCCAGGGCTGTTGCAGCGTTGCCGTATCCTCCAGATGTCTACCGTCTAACCATTTCGTCACCCACTGTAGTTGTGCAGCTAAATAATACAACTCCATATTAGGAACGGCTAACCCACCTTGATCGAGAGGAGCATACATCTTCCATAAAGCTACCCGTGGCCTGCCCTTATTCCATATGAGATCACGGAACAAGCGTTCCAGATCTCGAAAGATCTTAGGCTGGACATAAAGAGGGAGATTGGAAAAATAATAGAGCAATTTAGGGAGTACAATCATTTTCAACAGAGCTATACGGCTCGGCACATTTAGTGGGAGCGTTTTCCAAAATTGCACCTGGGCTCGTATGGCGGAAATAGCCCGCACCAAATTTCCGTCAAATAAATCATCAGGTGAGCGATATATAAAAATTCCAAGATACCTGAAAGTGGTGGGATACCACGTAAGAGGTGATCCGTTCAAAGTGACATCTTCCTCCACTACGCCAGCGTTAAAGGAGTATATCCCTGACTTGGCCCAATTGACCCGCAGTCCTGATTTCTCTTCAAATGCCTGAAGTATCCCTGCAATGGATTCCGGGATCGCCGTGATATCTCGGAGATACAACAGCAAGTCATCCGCATACAGGGAGACGGCATGTAACCCATCTCCCAATCGTATACCCCAGTGCTCACCATCAGCCCTGAGCAGCACCGCCAGAGGCTCCATAGCGAGAGAGAACAACAACGGGGACAGTGGGCAACCCTGGCGCGTCCCTCGTTTCACCCTAATGCAGTCGGAAACCAGATTACCGGTGCGGACCCGGACCGTAGGTCGCCAATACAGTAAACTAACCATGCGTAAATATTGATCCCCCAAGTCATACTTTTCCAACACAGCTGCCAGGTAAGGCCATTCCAATGAATCGAAGGCTTTTTCCAGATCTAGTACCAGGCAGCCTGAGTGTGGCCAACTATGTGTTGCATATTGTTGTACTCTGAATAGCCTCCGTATATTAAGGGAGGTGCATCGCGCGGGGACAAAGCCATTTTGATCGGGGTGCACCATCGTAGACACTAATGGTGAAAGACGCCTGGCCAGTAGAGATGCAAATATCTTGTAATCCGTGTTGAGGAGCGCAAGCGGCCGATAAGAGCCCAGCAGCTCCGGATTTTTATCAGGCTTGAGGAGGGATACCAACAGGGCTTCATTTTGTGTGGTGGAGAGGGCAGCGTCATCGAGTGCCGCCTCGTATACCTTCAATAATTGCGGTATCAAGATATGTGAATATGCTTTGTAAAATTCGGCCGGTAGACCGTCCGGACCTGGCGATTTCCCGTTAGACAAGGAGAAAACGCTATCTCGGATTTCCTCAGGGCTAAGGGCAACATTTAATTCATCCCTTTGGGTGCAGGTGAGCTGTGGCAAAGCTATATCACCCAAGTAATCCCGCAGTTCCGAAGGCATAACCCGCATACACGAGCTGTACAGGTCTCGATAGTGTGTGACAAACGCACCATGTATGCTCCGCTGGGTGTATGCGATATCTCCAGTGGCTGATTTCACCGATGCTATCGGCGTCGACGACTCGTTCAGGCGGATAAGCCACGTGAGCAGCCTGCCCGCGCTATCGCCCATGTGATGCGTTCTCGCCGAGTGTGCAGCATAATTGAGACAGCGCAACCGTTCTAGCAGCTGCGTGTGTTCCTCCCTATGGCTTTCCAGCCGTTCCTGAGCTCCGTTTATGGCAGCCTGTTCGCTTGCGGCTAGTCTCTGTTCTAAACTGGTAAGGTCTTTTTCCAGTTGCCTGCGCATTCCCGCTTGCGTCCCCAAGCAATGTCCCCTGGTCACTACCTTGAGGGCATCCCATTCCACCAACGCCGAAGTGGCCGTTCCCTCATTGTCTTCAAAGTATTGTGCTACAGCGGTAGCCAGCGAGTCGCGAAACGGCGCATCAAGCAGTACATCCGGTTGAAGACGCCATATCGGAATCGGCGGCAGTTCCACTTCCCATTGAAGCTCTAAGACATGTGGGTTATGATCAGAATGTGTGCGTCCCATATATAGCGCATCTGCAACGCAGGGCAGGAGTCCGTCCGACACCATAAATCGGTCTAAGCGCACATACAGTCGATGTAAGTCACTTTCTTTATGTCTATATTCTACCCAGTGTTAACTCAGAGGTGCATTCCTCTTGCAAGTTCTTATGGCCGATCTATGTTCATTCCGTCTAGCACATATTTCCCTTTTTATCTCGCCTATGTAGCCTCTATTACATGGGCATAGAATTAAATACACTACATTTTTAGTTTTGCAATTCATCATCGTCTTAAAGTAGTGTTGTTTGCCTTTATACTCTATGTTGCTCCCTTTCATTATGGAATTGCAACTTCCACAGCTGCCACATGGGAAATTGCCTATTAATTTCTTGCCATCAATCACACTTATTTGTTGTGCCATGTTTGAATCCTTATATGTGTGGACCAAGTTGTTACGGATGGTGCTATTTCTCCTGTAGGCAAATAGGGGTTTGGGTAGACTAACTCGCCCTGTCGTGTTTCATAGGGACCAATTTCTATTTATTATATTCTTAATCTTATTGCTGATGCATGAGAAGTTAGTAACACAGACTATCCTTTGTTCTTCCTCTCTAGTTCTCTTATCCTTCATTTCAAATAGATTTTCCCTATTATAATACTTAGTTCTCTTATAGGCATGTTTAATAATTCTCTTGGGGTAACCTCTATTCTGCAACTTAACTCTCAGTATATCTGCATGATTCTCAAAGTCTTCTTTATTTGTGCAATTTCTTTTTAGCCAAAGGGAATTTTATCCCTCTGGGAGCTTGGATGATTGCTTGAATAGTGCAAAATGGTGTTCCTATCTGAAGGTTTAGTAAATAATTCTACTTCCAATATCATATCCATAGCCTTAATTTTAATGTCAAGAAAGTTACAGCAACGTTGACTACTAGTGGATGTGAATTTCAAATTTTCATCACCGCAATTAATCCATTCCAGAAATTAGTCCAAAATCTCCTTACTTCCATGCCAAATAAAAAACACATCGTCAATGAAGCGGGACCAATGTGTTATGTTTTCAAAAAATGGTGCCACCTCATTAAAGATATGTTTATCCTCAAAGTTACCTACATAAAGGTAGGCCAGACTGGGGGCACAGGTTGCCCCCATTCTGGCCCCCTTAATTTGGCAAATATATTCACCATTAAATAAAAAAATATTATTTTTTTAAATATTCTCTACACATTTAGTGATAATCTAGCATGTGCCCTTCATTCTATTCTAACAGCTTCCTGATCATCCCTATTGTAGCCTCTTAGGGCCCGATTCACAGAACTAACTTACGTCAAAAACGTAAAGTTAGTACTTTTTGGTATTCACAGAATACACTTACTCATTTTGGTATTCACAGAAGGCACTTACTCATTTTGGTATTCACAGAAGGCACTTACTCATTTCCGTATTCACAGAAGTTAGGAGTCCTAACTTTAGGACTCCTAAATGCCTTCTGTGAATACCGAAAGTCTTAAAGTTAGGATTTTTCTCAGTCTAGGAGTAGTAAAGTTAGGAGTCCTAACTTTACTACTCCTAAACTGAGAAAAATCCTAACTTTAAGACTTTCGGTATTCACAGAAGGCATTTAGGAGTCCTAAAGTTAGGAGTCCTAACTTTACTACTCCTAAACTGAGAAAAATCCTAACTTTAAGACTTTCGGTATTCACAGAAGGCATTTAGGAATCCTAACTTTACTACTCCTAAACTGAGAAAAATCC
Organism: Calotriton arnoldi; assembly: GCA_963921515.1. Taxonomy (NCBI): domain Eukaryota; kingdom Metazoa; phylum Chordata; class Amphibia; order Caudata; family Salamandridae; genus Calotriton; species Calotriton arnoldi. Next base: position 122,455 of record CAWUFW010007805.1, on the reverse strand, counting down.
TAACTTTAAGACTTTCGATTTTCACAGAAGGCATTTAGGAGTCCTAAAGTTACGACTACTAACTTCTGTGAATACCGAAATGAGTAAGTGCCTTCTGTGAATACCAAATGAGTAAGTGTATTCTGTGAATACCAAAAAGTACTAACTTTACGTTTTTGACGTAAGTTAGTTCTGTGAATCGGGCCCTTAGGGGATATTTGTGTATAAGGCTTCAATGTCAAGTGACACCAGCCAATCTCTTTCAGAGTCAAATTCTGTGTCCTCAATTTTCTTAATGATATCCATGGTGTCTTTGATATATGAGGGTTACTTCGAGACTAGAGGTCGCAAAAACAGTCCACATACTTACTGAGTGGTTCTGTTAAGGAATTAAGGCTTGAAATTATGGGTCCCATCGGGAGATCAGAAAGATTTTTATGAACTTTGGGTAAGCCGTAGAGTGCTGGCACTATAGGATGCTTATTTAATAAAAATTCATATTAATCCTGGTAGATCACTTCATCCTCTCTTGCAAACCTTAATAACCTAGTGATAAATCTTTCCATTCTCTATTGCTAGATTTTCTGTGTGCTTATACTTTTAAAAGAGAGTACATCCTGTTGTTGTAGTCAGTAGTGTCCATTACTACAATACTGCCCCCCTTATCTCCGGGTTTGATGGTTATGTTGTCACTTTTTTCCAACCCCTTAAGGGCTTCTCTTTGATCTGTGGGTATATTATTATTGGTCCAGAATGTTTTTGTGAGTAAATCTTCTACTCCCTTTTCAACTGTCCTCTCAAATGTTTCTACCTCTTTACCAATTAGTTGTCTTTTTGGTGTCCATAATGAGTGAGGTTTTAAACCTGATTGATTATTACTAGGTAATTTCTCTTTTCCCTCAAAGAATGTATTTAGTCACATTTTTCTAAAAAGGTCTTTCATGTCCTTTTCTATTTCATATTTGCAGGGTTGAGCTGTTGGTGCAAAACCTAAACCCCTCTCTAATAGTCGAATCTCAGGATAGATATTTGATTAGACACGGAGAGGGGGCTACAAATCAAATCCCGCCATCTGTTTAAAATACTTGAGCACCCGCATTAAAGAAGGGACATAAATTGTATCCGTATAAAGCTTTAGAACTTTGTAAATAATATTAAAAAGTTCTGATATCCTAACGTATCACCGCCTTAAAAGAGAGAATTGAATATATCTCTTTCCCAAATTTATATACAAGTAAAACAACAATGGATAGAGTATTTTAAGCCTTGATTTAATAATGGATACAATAATAGTGGGACTAATGTACCCCGTTTTTAACACTGTCAACAGACCACACCGGAAAGGTATATGAAGCACCTGCACTGCCCTATCTCTGAATATCCATAGAAAGCGGTTCCACCCTAACAAAGGAAACTGAAAGGGACCTGTATTTAAAGAGGGCAGGGAACACGTATAGGTAAGACCGTAAAGGCTTTTTAGGAGATAAGGAAATTGAGACCGGGGAGTGAGATTAGACTAATAATTGCATATTTCCTTCAGGAACACAGTGATTCATCCTTCAAGTAACATTTGGATGAGACCAAGAGAAATGAATATATGTAAATCTCCTTGATTGGTCATACAAGGGATAAATATAAGGTAAACCGGTATAAATTTAGATTTATTTGTATACTGGTTGTGTTACCACTGACCAGCTAAATACATTAATTTGGATTTACACTAACATTCTTGCAGAAAACAATATTCCTCAAACCTTTCTGTAACCACCAAGAACAATATGAAGTGGCTTTAGAACAACAGAGTGAAGGTAAAATATTGCCAGTATATTTTAAACAACCAGGCATTGCTGTTTGTAAGCAAATAATGAAGTTGTTTCATAAGCTTTATAAATGAGTGGTTTAGTATAACTACAAAATATGTAATAAAAGATGTAGGGGTTAATGGTAATTAGGATCCTTGTACCTCACCCGAGGATGAATAAAATACCTCAGGGAAGGAGAAGCCAGTAATCGGTATGAAAGGGGATGTTAGTAAAAGTATGGAGTGATGGTCAGCACGAATGATTTGAGCAACACTGAGATTTTATATGTGACTATGCCCATTTTTAATACAACTGTGCACAATCTTTTATATCTTATAGAGAGATCTCTGTTGTCAAAATAAGTTTTTGTCCTGAAGAAGGTGGTGTGTATCAAGTTCCATCCACCGAAACACTGCGTCGACAACTCTAGAATTCTTCTGTGATTTTTTGACAACTCTAGGATTCTTCTGTAATTTTTTTATGTATTATGTGATTTTTTTGTGTTTTTATGTGATATTGCCTGTGGAAATATATGAATTGTGTTTTTAACCCTGATGGAATATAGATTAGATTTCTATTTTCCATTTGTGACCAAATACAAAGCTATGTATATGTTGTTTTAAGATAATGTTTGTAATGAATATAAAATACTATTTATAATAAATGAGACATATTTACATATTACAAAAGTGTGTGAATATTGGAGTGAGCAGAGAGTGACTACGTGAGTGTGGTTTATATTATGAGAATATCCAATACAAGGGGGAGTCTCTGTATGTGTAGATTATAATTGACCCTGTCCCTCTCGGGGTAATAAGGGCACCTCTCACATTATTGTGGAGCACACTGGCAATTTCACCATAAACATTATTTGGTGAATCCTGAATTTAGCCTCACCCGTGCAACTCGTGGTTTCCTTTGCATCCTTTTCCCCTCGCCTCAAGAGTGCCATCTACCACCTTACCAGAGTCCAGGCTACCTCATTGACACTATGGGTGAACAGAATTAGTGGACTCTGATTCCGCAGAATTCTGTGGAATTTCATTAAAATTCAGCAAGATTCTGCGGAAATATGCTGCGGGGCGGATTGGGCATTTGCCACTATATTCCTACCAAAATGCACCCTCAAGTCCAAAAGTGGATGTGAGGATACATTTTGCGCTAAGAAAATAGCGCAGCCAAACGTCACTAAACATAGAGGGACTTCTCCCTCTTCCTGCTCTGTTTAAAAATCCCTGCAGTGTATACCCCTCAGCACCCATACATGTTCTGCAGCAAATACTGCAGAGTATGTAAGGGTGCCGCGCCGAGTGGTATTTAGTGGTTTCTGCAGTGGTTGTTTGTTTCTAAACAAGGCCACAAGAGGGAGCTGTCCCTCTATGCTTAAAAACCACTGCAGATGAAACTTTTATCCGCAGTGATTTTTAAACATTGAGGGACTGCTCCCTCTTCCAGTCCTTTTAGAAACAAAAAATTACTGCAGATTAATTCCGCCGGTGGAGTGGCAGAATTTAAATGTAATTCCACGTTACAAGAGTGTTAGAAATCGGGTTTCTGGTTGGCTAGGGTATGCACCTAAGCCAGGCAGAACCCACCACTCTAGTCAGGGTAAGGGAGTTACACACCCAAGAGAACCCCTGCTCACCCCCTTGGTAGCTTGGCAGAGCAATCAGGCCTACCCCAGAGGCAATGTCTAAAGCGTATGCGCAACACACACACCAGTGACACACTACACACACCACAAAAGAGACTCCACACCAAGCTATATAAAAATATCTCATATATTGTGTAAAAAAAGCACATAGACCACAATCACATAAACCATAAATCACTTTGCCAACTAGGCAATTGTCATCATAGTACAGGTAGTCTAATAAAGTAAACACTTATAACATGCACATGTCATAGAAACATCATGAAAGACACCATCTTACACCATCGCTATACATAACCTGCAGTTTCTGAAAATGGTACTTGCTATTCGGTTTTTGCAAGGATTACAACTACCTTTACCATAGCATTAGGGCATAAAAATGCAGCAGTTTGGTGACACATAAATCATAATAAAAAGAAACATGCAATCAGTAATGGAGAAACACAGCCGAAACTGTAGGCCCCAGCAGCACCTGCGTGCCTATAATGGGGAATGCTGTAAACCTTCACAGGGGATCGGAGACCTCCGTCGAGGAGATACCCGGCCTGACAACTAAGCCACCCCGCCCTAGCTATGTGCGCAAAAGAAAGAAGGGGGGGAGGCACCCGCACTGCCCTCGTTGGCGGGGAGACCTCCCCTCGCAACCGGGCTGGCTGCCCATGACCTCGCGGTGTAGCTACCGGAGCCTGATATCCTCCTGTGGCCCTGACATTGGCCTCCACGGGTTTGTTGGAGGGCCACGCTAACCTCTACCGCAGAGTCCCTGGCAAGGAGGGGCCCACACCGAGGATGCCACTGGGAGACCTCGCCAGGTCCTCCCTACTCATACCAAAGTAGCGGTGACTTTCTCTCCCCGGCTGTGAAGAGTGACGCGGCCTTCCTCGCCGGCCCTGCCCACCGCGAGGCGATAGCGAGCTCCTCCGCTTTCCCTTCACGTTATTCCCCGGGGCTGCGCCGGACCCCCTTCGCCGCCGAGCTGCCTCTGGGAGAACCACACAGGGTTGCAGTGCCTGCAGCATGGTCTTCCTTCCGCAACGCAATCCTCAACAGCCTGGGGCCACTAGGCAGAGCCACTGCTGTAAATCCTAATGGAAGATGGCGCGGCGAGCTGAGCCAAGCGGGGGCTTCCCCGAGAGTATTTTCTCATGCTCCCAGACGCTGGCTGTCTTTCAAGGTAAAGAATACAGCGTTCACCACGCTCTGACTCGAGGAATTGCACAGCACTCACCCCTCAGTTTAGGGGTGAAAGAAAAGTGCTCTACAGGCACTTTTACTTTATGAACCAAGGTGAAGAACAGTCCAGTCCTTCTCCTGCAGGAGCAGCAACCGCAGACCAACTCACCTGTCACACAACAGAGGCAGTGCTCCTCACACAGCTATACAGCTCTCCTTTTAGGCAGGTGTACTTGGGGATCCAGCAAGGATCTTTCCTGAAGTCTTTGATTTCCCGGAGACTTCCAACAGGAGGCAAACACACACAAGCCCTTGAAGATTCTTCACAAGCAGGATACCACTGCAAGGCAAAAAGAGTCAGTCCTTTTCCTCCACTACTGACAGAAGCAGCAACTGCACTCCAACCCACTCCTCACACAGAAAAGGTAGCGCTCCTCACACAGCTCTTCAGCTCTTCTTCTTGGCAGGGTCTTATTGTTTTCAGCAGTAATCTAAAGTCCTTGGGGTTAAGGCCCAATATGTATACCCCATTTTCTCATTGTTCTCTTTGCGTCAGAGTCTCTGAGCTCAGTCCAAACCAGTTCTGTCGTCCCTGGTCTGGCTTGACCACAGGGGGTGGAGACTGCATTGTGCAAAGGAGACACAGCCTATTCAGGTGCTAGCTAAACTCCTCCTACCACTCTAAATGCAGACCAGGTCTATTCAGCCTAGCGATGAGTCACCCAGGCAAGGCAGGACACACCTTAACCCCCCTTGTGACTGTCTAGAGTGAATGTATATCCCCAGCTCCTGTCACTCCAAAACCAGACGGTGAATACACAAACAGGCAGAGGCACACAGAATGGTAAAGCAAGAAAATGCCCACTTTCTAAAAGTGGCATTTTCAAACAGTCAATTTAAGAACCGCCTTCACTAAAAGGTGCATTATCAAATTCTGAGTTCGAAGAGCCTAAACTCCATTTCTCCATCTTGTCCCAATTGAAAGTTACACATGTAAAATGTTACAGTGCAGCTTCAATTATAGGGACAGACACCCTTTCAACAGTGAAAAACGAAATACACAGTATCTCACTATCAGGACAAGTATAACACACCAACCAGTACATGTCCTACCTTTCACATACACTGCACCCAGCCCATGAGGGTACCTTGGGCCTACCTGAGGGGTGCCTTGTGTGTAAGAAAAGGGAAGGTTTGGGGCCTGGGAAGTGGGTGCACTTGCCAGGTCAACATGGCAGTTAGGAACTGCACACGCAGATACTGCTGTGGCAGGTCTGAGATACATTTACAGGGCTACTCATGTGGGTGGCACAACCAGTGCTGCAAGCCCACTAGTAGTATTTGATTTACAGGCCCTGGCACACGACGTGCAATTTACTAGGGACTTACCAGTACATCAAGTACGCCAATCATGGATAACCAATCATATTCACAATTTACACAGAGAGCATATGCACTTTGGCACTGATCAGCAGTGGTAAATTGCCCGGAGCCATATAGCCAGCAAAAACAGGGTCAGAAAAATAGCAGGCAAAAGGCTAAAAGTTTCGGGATAAAGCTGAAAAAAGGGCCAGGTCTAACAAAGAGTAACACAGAATTAATAAATTCCTTCGATTCTGCCAGCGGAATTGATTATTCCTCCCAGGCCTAATTGTCACTAGGAGTGTGTGAAATCGGCGTAACTTCCTCTTGCATTATCATGCCAAATCTCTGAAAAATTAAGTGAAATTACACAAAATTATGCAAAATCCAAATCTGGCATTTAGTACTATATTTTAGCTTGAAACGCATTTCCATTGAGTACCTGAGCACAAAGCACAAAACACACAAGTAATAGCACAGCAAGAATGTCATGGGCCCTGGTGCAAGCAAGGAAAAGGGACCCTTTGACTGCTGTTGGGTCAGTAATTTATCAGGGTTCAATGGACGCCTCAAGGCTCTGGGCACTGGTGCATCTGTACCTACTGCACCACTGACAGCTACGCTCCTGAATACAAGTGCTGCAAACAGCCGCTCTCCTGTTTATTTGCGTTCTTCCTGTGCTTCCTTGATAGGATTCTTACCCAAACTGACTTGAAATTACTGTCTGATAAGCGTAAATTCCAGAATTTCGCATAACAATTGTAATGTGAATTGCAGGAATTGCAGGAAATAACAGAAGATTACGTAGGCGTAATGAAAAAAAATGTCACCCTGGCTTAATCATCAACAGCAACCACTGGGCAGTTTTTTCTATTGACACTTGTCACGGCAGAGCCCAAAGACTGAAGCCACCTCTGCTGAGCTACCACGACTCCACGTCCTTCATACAGGGCTCCCACTTGCACCACCAGACCTAAAGTACTGGGAGACAAAGGCTCATAAATACTGTCAAATGAAGTTAGTGAAGGATGGGTGAAAGGATGGGTGGATAGACGGATGCATGAATGAGTGAAAGGGTGGATGGATGGGTGCGTGAGTGATGGGTGCGATGCCTGGATGTATGAGTGGGTGGATGGATGGGTGAGTGAAAGGGTGGATGGGTAGATGGATGGATGTTGAGAGAATGAATGGATGGATGAGTGAAAGCGGGTGGATAAATGGATAAAAGTGTGGATGGATGGAGGGATAAGTGAAAGAATGGATGGATAAATGAAATGGAGGATGGATGGATGAGTAAATGGGTGGATGGATGATGAGAGAATGTATGGATGCATGAGTAAGTGAAAGTATGGATGGCTGAGTGAAAGGGTGAATGGATGTATGGATGGGGGAGTGAAAGGGTGGGTGAATGGACGGAGTGGACCGGTGGATAGATGGATGAGTGAAAGGATGGATGATTTTTGAAAGGATTTATGCAGGGGTGTCATGAACCCCCAACTTTAGTAGCTACAGCAGGGGTAAAGCTCTTGATGTGTCACTTCTGTCTGGAACTTGACAAAGGTGAGTGATTGAAAGGTGTTGTAAAGCAAAGACGTACACGGATCTTGAAGTTACTTGCTTTATTCTAGTACTCAAACCCCAACAGCAAAGAAGAGCCCCGCACAACAGTCAGCTCCCGGCTCCGTCCCAAGAACTCCCCAACACATTCCACAGCCTGAGCACAGCCCAAGCTCTAGAATCCCATGAGCCCAGAGAAGGCTCGAGCACCAACACAACACTTCCCCTCCTTACAGAATAGAAATAAAGAGAAAAACAATTCTAAAAATACAAACAAAGTGAATAAAATAAAACAGCACTGAAATATGCATTTGAATATACATACTAACAATATAGCTTAATAGTATATGTTAAAATAAAACAGCACTGAAATATGCATTGGAATATACATAACTAACAATATAGCTTAATTGTATATGTGTGTGATGTAACTCTTGGGTTTTACACACATGCGTCTTGCCCGGGTAACCTCTTCTCCCTTCAATTTTTTTCCATTCAAACGCACGTTTGCTTCACCCTGACACCCTGCACCATCATTGGTACACTCTCCTTGAGTGGGACACTTAGATTTTGGTCCCTTACTAGGATTGTCCGGCATCTGTACTCGTGCATTGACTAGTGTATTTGGTTGACTCACTTCCTTTGTCGACACATAATCTTCAACCCAATCATACTGACTAGCCTGTGACTGTTTACCTTTCACATTCTCCTCTTTATCATCCTTGACAGATCCCTTGAATAATGCAATTCTATTAGCGTTCTATACTTTGCCATCACTTAGCAGTGCAGAGTTGCATAGTATGTTTACTGCTTTAAGAGGAGAGGAGTACTTGCTCTCCCCCTTACGTGTCAATCTCCCTTTCTTTATTTTAACTATATCACCCACTTGCAGGTTCACTTTTCTTGCTTTATGTGCTTCCACATGCTTATCTATTAAATTACTCTGCTTAATCTCAAGGGACTTCTTCACATCCTTCACAGACCAAGAGACAATTCTAGTGCACTTCAACCACCCCATATTATCTTTGGTGCGTGGAGATCTCCCTTTCATAAGTTCAAATGGGGAATGTCCCGTGGACTGACACTGGGTAACTCTGTATGCACTCACCATCTTCCTCAACTCACCCTCCCGATCCTTCCCATTACTGTACGCCAATTCGATAATTCCTTTTCTCACCCTGTTGAAGCGCTCAACGCTTCCATTCCCTTCTGGGTGGCAAAGAGAAGTAGTCCTATGCACAAATCCAGTTTCTCTTATAAATTTCTTGAAGTATTCTCCAACAAACTATCCTCCATTGTCTGACACTGAGGCTTTAGGTAGACCTTCCCATCCAAATACTCCTCCTAAAAAACAACAAGTTCTCTGTATCAGCCTTCTCCACTATCTTAAACTCTGGCCACTTAGAGAAGTTATCAATCATTACAAAAATGTATTTCTGTATTTCATCCATGCCCCTCACTGGACCAAAAATGTCAATACCAACCCTTTCCGGCAGCATGCTAGGGATCACTACAGGATGTATAGTTGGTTTAAAAGTGATTACACTTTTATCTGAATTGATGCATTCAACACACTCACGGACGACCCTTTCGATATCTTTGTCCACCCCAGGCCACCAGTATGATTGTTTAACTCTACATTTGCTTTTTACAATGCCTAGGTGTCTTTCGTGGCAAAGGTTGATTACCTTGTCACGGAATGTTTTTGGTGGAACCAATTTGCCACTTCTGAGTAATAGTTCTTCTTCTATAGATAACTCATTTCTTACTTCCTAAAAAGGAATCAGTTGATTACGTAAGCTAGTTTTCTCAGGCCATCCCTTGTGAATGTTCTCAATAACTGCACTCAAATCCTCATCACGAGAAATGTTACCAATCCAATCTTCATGATTGCCACTAACCATTCGTCCCATTCATTTTTTGTTTCTTCACCAACTGGCAAAGGACACCTGCTCAGGAAATCTGCAATTCTATTACGAACCCTTGGTACATATTTAATTTCATACACAAAATCCAACAGTTGTACCGACATACAAGAAATCCTGGGAGAAACATTGTTCAATCCTTGGGATGCGAGGACTTTAGTGAGCGGTTTGTGGTCGGTTCTCACTGTGACACACATTCCCCATACATAGTATCTAAAGTGCTTGAGTCCCCAGACACACCCGAGAGCTTCTCTCTCAATCACGGAATACTTTTCCTCAGTGGGTGTAAGAGCCCTAGACGCTAACGCAATCACGCTTTCCATTCCATTCTCTTGCATCTGGGACAAGACAGCTCCCAGGCCTCTCCCACTTGCGTCTGTCGTGATAAAGCTTTTAAGTTTGGATCAAATCCTTGGAGTGCTGGGGCAGAACAAATATCTTTTTTGATACAATCCATACTCAACTGACACTCTTTAGACCATTCAAAAACACTTCCCTTTTTTAGTAATTGCCTAATACAAAACATTTTGTCAGCAAAGTTGTAAACAAATTTCGAGTAAAATTCAGCAAAACCTAAGAAAGACCTGACCTCATCCTTATTTTGAGGTGCAGGTGCTTCTTTGATGGCGTCAACTAATTCAGACATTGGGCAAATGCCAAACGAGCTTATCTCGTGCCCTAGGTTTGTTACGCTATTCCTTGCAAGTTTGCATTTGGGCTTTTCTGCCGTTGGACCCTTCTAATCTAAAGTTCTCAGAATTCCGACAAAACCTTATCATGTTCCTCTCTGTCTTTTCCCATGACGAGGATATCGTCCTGGAAAAACACTACGTTCGTCATGTCCTTAAAAATTAAGTGCATGAGATGCTGGAAAATGGCAGCCTCTGATGCCAATCCGAAAGGAACTCGCCTAAACTGGAATGTACCATTAGGGGTGACAAAAGCGGTTAAATGTTTACTACTTTTATGGGGAGGTACTTGGTGGTATGCAGAGGTTAGGTCTATCATGGAGAACCATTCTATGTTCTTAGTAGCAGATAACCATTCCGAAATTCTAGGGAGAGGAAATACATCCACAAAGATATTCTTATTGAGTTCTCTTAGGTCCAAATATAAGCAGACCTGGCCAATGGCCTTGTGTGCTACGACAAGGGGGGCGACCCAGTCAGATGACTCCACACACTCAATTATCCCGTTGTCCATCAGTTTCTGGATCTCATTGATTACTTCATCCTTGACACTCAAGGGAATATTTCTTACTTTGTGGATGCAAGGACGCGCATTCTCCTTCAATACTATTTTATGTGAGAATCCCTTGAGTTCACCAATGCTTCCTGAGAACACATTTGGAAATTTTGTCACATATTCTTCACACAGATCTTCGCTCTCTGTCTTCACACTTAACCCAGGATCTGGACTATTGGGATCAAGTAGTATACCTAACTCACCTTGATCCCACCAACCCAACACACAAGGACCAGGGCAGATACATACAGTTTACAAACTTCCTGCCTTCCTTTGAACTCGAAAGTGAGTTTACGATATCCCAGTAAGTCAATAGGTTAACCAGTATAACTTACAGGATGCACATCAGGATCTTCTAACTCAACACCAATTTTCCCACAGAATATTTCTTCCCACTTGTTTTTGTTGTTGATGGTGAAGGGTGAGCCCGAATCAGCCATAAGAGTCACTGGCACACCACCCGCTACAATTTCACAAACTGTTTTTTTTTCCTTTACTTGCCACTTGCCTCACTGCCCTCATCACGCAGGCAGAGGACTTTGTTCTCTTACCCATCAGAATCAAGACTCTCATCTCCGTGATCATACTCATCCATCACACACATCACTGACTTAGATTTGCGACAAACCCGTGCATTATGACCAGACACTTTGCAATTAGCACACCTCTGACCTAAGACTGGACATTTCTTATCATGTGCCAAATGTGAAGAGCTACCACACCGGTAACATTTCCCTTTTAAATCAGAAAACTTCTCCATGCGATCTTGTTTGTATCCCCCTTTCTCTTTCACAGGTTCTTTCTCAACTTTCTTTTTGGACTGGTCATTCATGCGAGAATAATTTCCCTTTCCTAATCTTACAATATCCTGACTGTTATCCAGTTTACTATTTGCTACAACAGTTTTGGCACACCTAGTAGTTAGTTCAGCTTTGCTAATAATGGCACTAATTTCTCGTAAGCTTGCATCTCCGTTAATCCAAAGTTTGTCCTGAAGATTTAAATTGGTGCAATGCATAACCAGTTGATCCCGAACCAGTTCTTCTTCTATCACACCAAACTTGCAGGATAAAGCTAATCTTCTTAACGCTGCTATATAGTCTTCGACTTTTTCATTAGGCCCTTGTTTCCGGTGGTAAAAGTTGAATCTGTCACTGCCTTGCACACTGTCAGAGCAAAATAAGCGTTTAACTCTGCGATAGCTTGTGTGTACACATTCACCTCACCTCCAGAGGAAGGTTTCTTCTCAATCCGGTTGTACACTCTGAATCCTCCAGGACCTAAACAATGTAAGAGTATTTTTTTTTTCCTTTCAGGTGGTAATTTCTTGCTCTCAAAGGTGTCTAAATAGTTTATGAGGTAATCCCTCCACTCTTCCCATCTCTTGCTTGTTATTTTACCATCTTTAATCATGAAAGGCTATGGAGCAGGAAGATTCATGGTTGCCATGGTTGAAATTTACTCTAGTACGTGATTAAATACTTTGAGCAAGGTAAAATATGTACGTTGTGAATAGGAAAAATCTAAAATACACTCAAATTATAGCTCTATACAGTCTTGTTACATAGCTCCTAACGCGAGTTATTTCAAAAATAAGAGGTACCTGATGTGAGTATCAATCAAAATTGTTGCAATGTTTGTAAATGCTGAACAGTCGAAGTGTTCCTCGAAATCCTGAACTGCCAAAATGTTCCTCAATGCTGAAATGGCAGGAAATCACATGTAGGTGCTGGGTGTGTGTGTCACCGCTGCCGAAATCGGTAACTTTATTTTACTTGTGGAGCAACAGGAACTAGATGAAACTAAAATGGCCACTCCGACGTTACCTTGCGTAAACGTCACATCAGTAGAATGTTTCCATGGAAACGCATCCAGTGACGTGTTCCCAACGCGTCCTCATGACGATTGCGGTTGGACTCCTCGCGCTGTACAGTTGAAATCCTCGCGCTGATAACGGGTGCTCGTGCGCCTCACAAACAGTCACAGGTACCCCAGTAAACTTTAAAAATCACTCTTGCTACAAATGTACCTTTTTTTGCTCAGCTTCTTCTGTAGAATTGAAGGTGGAGAGAGTATATTCTTGAACGGGCTTCTTCAGAAGCTGTTGTGTAAGATAACGATTAGCCTTGAATTCGTTATGCGAGTGGGTTCGTGGGTTTTAAGTCGCTCGTCGTCATTGTTGTAAAGCAAGGACATACACGGATCTTGAAGTTACTTGCTTTATTCTAGTACTCAAACCCCAACAGCAAAGAAGAGCCCCGCACAACAGTCAGCTCCCGGCTCCATCCCAAGACCTCCCCAACACATTCCACCGCCCAAGCTCTAGAACCCCACGAGCCCAGAGAAGGCTCGAGCACCAACACAACAAAAGGATGGCTGGATGTGTAAGTAAATGGGTGTATGTATGAGTGAGTGAAAGGATGGATGGTATTTGGATGAATGAATGAAAGGATGGCTGTAAGGTTGGATGAGTGAAAGGGAAGGTGAATGAATGGATGAAAGAGTGGGTGGATGAGTGAGTGAGTGATAGAATGGATGGATGGGTGAATGGATGGGTGGATGAATGGATGAGCAAAAGGGTAAATGGATGGATGATGAGAGAAAGAATGGATGGATGGATGAGTGAGTGAGTGAAAGGATGGATGGATGAGAGAAAGGAAGGATGAGCGAAAGAATGGATGGATGAGGTATTGGTGCCAGAAGAGCTTTGGGCATGTGGGGGGATATTTACATTTTCTGACTACTCCCTTGATAGTGAACACAAAAGTGTTTTTGGTACTCCATGATATTCACTACAGAACGTGTGCTGTTTAAGGTAGAGTGCACTGACAGCACTGCTAAAGCACTGTCTGTTATTAATCCCATGCCAGACCCACAAACCATCCTACTGGCCCCAATAAAATGTCACTCCTCACACCACACAACCAGGGGCGTAGCTTAGTCAGTGAGATTCGGGGGTGAATCCCAAATTTCCCAACTAAAAACAGTATGATGAAGGGTGGAGGGATGACCAAGGTTTGGGATACACAGTTCCCATGAAGAACAGATTCAGTCAGTCAGTTAGTCAAATCCACTTTATTCGGTTAATAAAAACCATAAAAGTACACAACATATACCATATACAATATCATCTCAAAAAGTCATGTTAAAATAATCTTAGGCACCGTAAAATTGAAATTAATTAGTTTAAATCTGAATAAAAAATCTTTGTAAATTCTTTAAAACAAAGGAGCAATCACAGAAAAACGGTAATTCTTCCTTACTCAAATCAGTAAAGATACATCTCAGTTAAAAAGGGCTAACATTTAAACATCGTTCAGCCTAATTCTAAAAGAACTGCTGCATTACTGGGCCTGCTATTCCTTCTGTTCCTTTCCCTGACGGCGGCGACTAAAAAACTAGCAATATTAAAAATCTCCCAAGTGTCATTCAACATCTGGAGGTACACTAAAGCCGGCCGTACCTGGATAAAACCTTTTCACTTTAAAATTGGCAGTAAAAACTTCCTACGGATTTCATGGAAATGATCATAGAACAAGATAAAGTGCATAGTATCTTGGGTGGAAAAGTTGTCACAAGTGCAAGGACCTAGATCTTTCACATTGCTCCAACCCTGTGGCTCGGCCAGTAAACAATGAAGAAGATTAAAATGGAATCTAGTTAAAAGAAAGCGATGGTGTGGCTTTGTTACTACTTTCAAGTAAGGTTCTGTTGATGGTGATGTTTTTAACAAAAGGTAGGCATGTACCATGGGTTTCATTAACTCATTGTCCTCCCTCTCCATGTACATCAAATTTAAAAATGTTTTTTGACCCACAGTAAATCCTCTTTCCTGACCTTGTCTGGAGAGTCAAAGAGGTCAGGACGACCTAGTTTTTTTATCATCTTTACACACTGTAACCATGGGATGCAACTTGTTCTGTCCAAGGATAAACAATCCTGAGCAATCTCTATTCATCAACAATTCAGGGTTAATCCAGATCGTTAGCCAACATACAAGGGTTGCCAGCCCTATCAGATCGGGTACGAAACCCTGACCTAATTCCTGATGAATAATATATGAGGGAGTGGATTGCGGGACTGCAAGCAAGTTCCTTAAAAATTTATTTTCCACTATTTGTAAATCCATTACCGGCTTATAGCCCCAGATAGCAGACCCATACTTAGAGATGGCAATACATTTCGATCTACAGATATTCAGCATAGCTTAATTCGGCTTGGCCCTGAGTCTCTGCGCAAAACCAAGAAGGGATGCTGTAGATCTTGCCATAGCATGTTTTTTTGCTTTCTGTTGCGGCACCCACGAACCCTTCTCATCAAACAGAACCTCTAAATATGTAAAAGAAGTCACCCTTGTTAATTCAGACACTTGGCAGTGGAATGTTTTATGCTTTTTTGGTCTCTGGCCCAGGACCATGGTGTGTGATTTAGAGATATTAACGTTAAGATCCAGGTAACTCATGAAGATCGTGAAAGAATCCAGGAGTCTCTGGAGCCCCACTGCAGTATGAGCTAGCAGAACCGCATCATCTGCATATAAAAGAGTGGGGATGGACCGTGCCCCCGCTTGAGATATATTTTGACAGGCTATGCTCAGGGAAGTTTCAAGATTGTTTATATATAAGGTGAATGGAAGGAGAGCTAAAATACAGCCCTGTCTGATGCTCTGCCAATAGGAAAATGCTCAGTGTAATTACCCCTCTTTTCAAATCTCACCCTCGCATAAAGGTATCTGTGCAGGTCCGCCAGAAAGTTAACTATAGCGCGGTCCATGCCCATGTCAATTAATAATACCCATAGTTTCGATCTGTTGACTCGATCAAATGCAGAGGACAAGTCCATAAAGGCCAGATGTAATGTCCCGGACTTAGCAGATGTATATTTCCCTGCTAACAACTGTAGAGTTAGGCACTGGTCGATTGTACTCCTGCCCTTCCTGAAACCATATTGCAGGTTTGATGGGACTCCGCTCTCTTTCAACCACTCCATCAATTTACTAAGAATCACTCTTCCCACTACTTTCACAGCGGAATCAATCAGGGATATAGGCCTGTAGCAGTGCGGGTCGCCCCTCCGGCTCTTCTTAAATACTGGGATGATGGTGGATTGGGACCAGGACCTCTGGAACCCATGAGGGCTTGTTCCATTAAAAACATTAGTTAATATTTTTGCCCAAAAAGCCACGTTCAATTTATATAAGTCAGCCGGAACACCATCCGGACCGGGGGCCTTATTACTGGAGATTTGTGTAATTGCCATCCCTACTTTTTTGCGTTAAAAACCAGACTATATGAACCTTGGTTCTGCGAGGAAAAAGTAGGAGTTCCCGCGTCTAACTGATCCTCATGTATTAGTTTGAAGTGAGAGGTCTATTGTGCTTCCGTAATATTGCATTCCAGCGGAGAATTGCAAATGCCAGTAAAAAAGGTTTATTTACAATCTCCCAGAACCTGGTGCTGTTCTTAAGAACATCCACCTCAAGTAAGTCGTTCCAGGCTTCTTGTTTGACTTCGGTTTTATGGGTTTCTAGGGCACATTTCTAGGACTTTCTTAAAGCAGCTATAAGGAGTTTATATTGGGGTACCTGTTTTAAGGCAAAAAGAAGTTTTTGATGTGCTTCTGTACATTTGTGATCGAACCACCGCTCGCCTAATCCCATGCCAGATCCACAAACCATCCTACTGGCCCCAATAAAATGTCACTCCTCACACCCCACAACCAGGGGCATAGCTTAGTCAGTGAGATTCGGGGGGTGAATCGCAAATTTCCCAACTAAAAAACAGTATGATGAAGGGTGGAGGGATGACCAAGGTTTGGGATACACTGTTCCCATGAAGAACAGATTCAAAACATTGCATTAGGTGGGCCTCTGTCCAAGTTTCTTTAAAAAGAAAATACGTTCAAACCTTTTAGTCAAACTAGGAGGTCGAGAAAAACGAGCAAAGGCATAGAAGACCTAACTCAGGGTCCCCAGACCCAACTCTCAAGCCTAGAATGCATTTATTTGGGGTGGTAACACCCCAAACACCCCTCGCCCCCAAGCTACGCTCCTGCCCACAACACTAGTGGGCATTCCTGTACAAGCTCTCCTCGAGGCATTGACGGTCCCAAGCATTTCTACACACCTCCTGACACGTCACTCCCCACCCCCAATTCCTCTTAAACCACCACGCCAGTCACCCCAAAAGGCAAATCAAGAGGCATTCCAGTTACTCGCTCTCTCGCCAGTGCCGAAAACCCTGCTAAACAATGCACTGTGGGAACTGTAGTCTTTTTTTCACAATATGTTACAATGGCTTGTAAAAGGAGATATCTAGAGCGACAAATATGTTGTTCTGGTGGCACACACCCACAGGATGGCCCAACCCCACACTCCCTGCACCTCCCTCAGTGAGGCTCACAAATGATGCAATATGTGAACAGGAAAAAAGCAATAAAGTGGCATTAGAGTAGCGATATGGGGAAATCCTCTTAGTGCAGATTACCTGCCTGTAATGGATAGGAGGGTGTGTGTGAGGCCAGGGCGGGCCTGTGTTTGAGAGCTCATTTATTAACTGCTCTTTGCAGTACATGAAGGCTGCGAAGAGAATAATAAGCAGGGAACGCTTGTTAACCATTTACCCAGCTTCAGCAGCACCAGAGACTGACGGCAATGGGCCGGAAGTGATGTCACTGCATCAGGCATCCTTCAGGAGGCCCATTGTTTGCAGCAGGTGATCGGAAGCATGGCCGAAGGGACAGAGAAGGATGTAAACCTACAGTCTCTGAACTGCACAATAAGAAATCCTGGATTCAAATCCCAGCTTCCCCACTTCATCAAATTGTGTGATTGACGACTGCCCATCACTTTACGTCACTATATATCATTTTCCTTAACCATACCGTTGAAGAGCACATTGAAGTAATTCAGTACAGGATCTGTGCTCTACAAAAACGTCACATATTTGGTTAAAATACAATATTCTTGTTTGACGTTTACTAACAATATAAGCTGTATCACTAGATGCCATGAAAAACTGACACATTTTGGGTAACTCTTGGCAGTGTCGTCGGGGCATGGGAGCATTTTTGAATGTTTCATGGTTAAAAAATATTACTTTCAAAAAATGCCACTCAATTAAGTGATTTATAATTTAGTAACTCAAAAATTGTTTTTTTTACATTTTAAAGTCGTTCTCTCTTACCAGGTCATGACAGTTGTTGCCTGATTTAAGTCTTTTACTGGCTGGGCTTAAAGCCAAACCAAATCCTTGCTCGGCTCTCCCCCAAGTTGTCAGTGTCCTCCCCCAGATATAATGGGCCTGATTCCCAAAGGTAAACGTATAATTTTGTTTAAGTTTACGTTTTTTTGGTATTCACAAACTCCGAGTTAATATTAAGTTTCCGACTACGGAATCCCTGCGGTGGGGAACTTTGTACATAAAAAGATAGGCCGGTCCTATGTTTTTATGTGCGGAGTTCTTGCCCTGACTGAGGAGTCTCCATACTCCAAGCTTAATATTAACTCGGAGTTTGTGAATATTTAAAAATCTGTAAAGCTTACTCTCTTACGCCATTGATAGCAAGAAAGGACAGATGTGGTTATAACCTTAAGATTTTTGTTCTAACACTACTTTTGTTATTTATTTTATTCCCAAATAGTGCTGTCACAGCTATATACAACATGAAAGAATGCTGCTGACGGTGAAGGAGGCTGCCAACCACAAGCTAAATAGCATCATGTGAAAGAAAGTGCAACTCACCCTCCATGCTTCTATATTTCCAGGTCTGATCTGCTAGAACGTGGATGACAAGACCAGGGGTGATAAAAAAGTGGCACTCCCCACTAGCCTGAGGATTTGACTCATGTTTGGAAAAGAATACCCCAAATAGGACATTTGTTGAGCCCCCACAGTTCTACACATAGTATTATATCCCTTGCAGGGGCGTAACACAGGCCCCCGCATTCCCGGCGGTGCGGTGGGGGGGGAGGGGAGGGGCAGCTGCAGGGGGCCCCTCCGCACAGTACTCGGGTCTGAGCGCTCGGTACACATAAAAGCAAGTCAGAGGTGAAGCCTACCCATTTGTTGGACTAGATTCTTATTATAGTTGGGAAAACATTGTAGGCTAGTATTTGAAAGTGCTTCTCGTGTGTGATAAAGAACTAAAAGGAGGCTCCATGAAATAACTATATGCCTAGGATCACAACATTTTGTGAAGCAGGGAAGCCGGGATTGATCCCAGATTTTTCTGTTTTACACTGTACAATTCAGCCACTAGACAGGTATATTATCTGAAAAAGTTAATTAATGCTTTGCCCTCAATTCTTGGAGGACGAGATTATAGCATGGGTGACAGGTGGAATCTACATTTTCTGCAGTTTTATATAGTGCAAACCTTGCCCAACGACATATGTGTGCTTCACAACACTCACAGAACGAAGGGATATTTGCCAGGAAAAACAGAATGCTGAGTTGAGGCCTGGATTCGAACCTGCTATATCAATCTTAAATGATCGGGACAACAGCTGTACCCACTAAGAGACATCACAGTGGCTTGCCCACGTCTACACAGTAGGCCTTGTTTGTGTTGGAATTTTTAGTTTCTTGAAAAGTTGAGTGCAGAACTCTCCTTTTCGAGCTCGGACAGTTCTGAAAATAACATGCACGTTCAAAACCTTCCTTTAGTCAAGCTCTGCAGACTCCTTTATATCAGAACAAATTATTTAGCAAAATAAACGTAATAAAACTTACTTTAATTTGCATGATAATATGAGGGGGAGGGGCCGATTAGAGAAGTGGTGTAGCTACACTGGTTGAGCTCAGAGGGAGTGTTCCTCTATAGTCTGTGGTGGCTGCAGTGGCAGTGCGGGCGGCTCAGTCTGGCACGGCGGTTGGAGGCTGGCAGGACAGGGATCATGGTAGGGAGGGGCAGCAAAGCAAAATGCTTAATTCAAGGGGAGCCGACTTGCTTGCTTTTCTGGGCCATTGGTAAAATCCTGCTGCGGGGTTCTTTTCTTCAATTCCTCAATCTCCTGCCAGTACACAACACGGCTGAAGGTAAACGCCCTTCCTTCTCTCTTGGGTCCACGTAGATAAAATCAGTGGAGACTGGACTCATGCAGGTCTGAAAAAAGCAATAGTAAAAGCCCACTACACGCTCCAACATGGTTGCTCCTTCTGTAGGCCACAGCCCGCCTATCCCAATGGCCAACAGCAGTTGCAGAGATAAGTGACACACCGATCTTTCATTGTCTCTATAGACCAGCCACGTCCCTGGTCATTTACTTTAAAGGCACCGCTCCAGACACACCCTGGGCCATTGTAAACAACATCCAAAAGGGAATCTGTACCACGAAATGAACACCCACCACTCCCACCGCTATTTAATCACAAGCCAAGCTTATGCTTGCAGGGCGAGCAAGACCTTGCTGTGCCAACAAACTGTAGGATAGTGGTCTTCAAACTTTTTAATCCTGCACACCCCCTCAGTAAAGAAATAAAATTCATCGGACCCCCTCAGATTTGTCACAATTATTCTATTAAATTGGCAATGTTTAAATATGTCTCGACTTATTTAAACACAAGACATATTCAAACATTGCAGTCAAATTCTGCTACCTTTTTGCCAGCTAGGATATAAATGGCAAAAGAAGCTTGTGATCGCCCATTACAGAGTGGCTGAGTGCAGCTAATTTTTCCCCACCGCCTAAAACAAACCACTGCTTTCAGCATAATTCTTCTTTTGGCCAGAACCTGCCCCCCTCCCCGGATCACTTGAGGACCCGTCCCCCAGTTTGAAGAAGCCTGCTGTAGGAGCATCACAAGCTATTCGTTCAACCCAACATCCCAGTGGCATGACATAGGCCCCTGCAGCTCCCGCTCAGCACAGTACCCTGGCCTGAGAGCTCATGATTGAGCCCGGAGGGGGGCCCCTCCATGTACCTTGCAGGGGGGCCCCCTCAAGTTTCGTTACGCCACTGATCCCTTGGTGACGTTATGGCCACTAATGAGAGTTCAGCCAATCATTAGATCCAAAGATCTGAACCACACTTGCCCTTTGAGCTGTAGCCAACTACATGATCAAGTGCACTTGAATACTATACAACACGTGCTTTAGTTAAGTGGAATAGCTCAGTGACCCGTCAAGGGTTCAGTTGGGTGCTAAAGATAAGTCTGTCTGCACCCGTCCATGCACTGGCTGGGCACAGGGCAAGAAATGCTGGAAGACTGAGTTCCCAAAATGTTGAATTAAGGAGGGACTCAATTCTTTCATCCTGTTCTTCGGCTAATTGTAATTGTATCCCAAGTGATAGACCGAGATCAAAACCTTTTTCTGAAGTTTACGGCGCCTCTCCTCAAATCACCTAGACTAGTCCACTATATGAACTCTCTCCACTGGGCCTTTAGACTATCTAAAAGGGCCACACTAGAATTGTTCTGTGCATTAATTAACTGTAGATCTATATTAAAACATGCAATAATTATCCCATTACCGAATTTATCATTGATTTACTTTTTATGACAGAAATGGATCAAAGACTCTTCTGGGACAGAAATTCACTCTGCTACTCCTGCAGGCTTTAAAGTCAGCCACGCAGACCACCAAGATGGTCAGGGAGGAGGGGCAGAAATAATCTACTGTGAATATATTAACTTTCCAAAGGTGAATATTACCCTCCTATCTATGGCTGAAGCTTTGGCTCTGAATATTCAACTCAACGCAATTGAAGCCCTCCAGAGTCTCCAAATTCCTCTTTCACCCATTTAATGGATAGCATCATTCCAAACTTCTAGTTGGAGACTTCAATTTATGGATCAATAACCCTCTAATAAAAGAAGCCTAAAAACGTGTAGAATCATGTAGTGATATGGGACTGGTACAACTGGTGCAGGGTCCTAAACATATACAAATAATCATACTTTGGATCTGATATTTACCAATTCTTATCTGCCATGGACAGATTACAAAGGAGTATTTTTTAGCCTAACTACAGCACAAATATGCAAAGTGGATTCTAAAGCTGAATAATTTAACCGACCATGGGCAAAACTCAACAGTTAATGGATCCGCACTTCTTTGGTGGCCTCCTCTCCGGTACTGGCCAGTAGCATCGAGAAAGATGTGGAAGCAGTTAAAACTGCATTATCTCTGTACCTGATGCCTGTATTCCTCAAAAACGTTTTTAACCACAAAACTATACTGCCTAAACTTTGCTATATATCCGAGATCCTTAAAGAAAAATATAAAAAATTAGAGTGAGCCTAGAGAGAAACATATTCTATTGAAATTAAACTAAATTATAAAAAGACTCTAAACTCTTACAAGAGACTGATCAAAGTAGCGCAAAGTATGAATTACTCTGCTTATACCAAAGAAACATCAAATCCCACCAAAGAAGCTTTTACTTTTATTAAAGTTTTAGCTACTCCTGAGATAGATGTCTCCTCCACTGAATATGCTCAAAATGTTGTGTTAGTCTACCTGGATTTTTTACCAGAAAATCCTAGCTATTTTGACCTTAGAAATTTTAGACTGTCAAATTCCAATTTTTTCAAAATAAAATAATGTAACTTTAACAATATCCAATTGCCACTTCACTAGAATGTACTGAGACATCTAAAGCCTTCTCATGTGTTTCTTTAGAAGTGGACGAGCAAGTAAAAGTAAAAATTAAACTACTTTTAAGAGTGCATTATTTCTTAAACTTGACTTTGCAATCTTTAGCTGGCAACAGATAGGGTCCATAACCCTTTTTATTTTATTTTAAATTATTGTATTGAGTTTTCAATACAAACAAAATTCAGTGCATCCATATCTTTCTGCATATTCCAACAGTTGTACAGTGCAGTATCTTTAATATAGTGCCTTTGGACAGAGTTGTGATCCATCAGTACTCCAGTCGGCCTGTTTACCCCCTCTCTTCTTTTCCCTTCCATCCCTGAGCTCTGTCTTTCAGTTGTCTTACATATCTTCCCATTCTCAATTCTTATAACCTTGTGCATGTGTGCCCTCTGTGTCTCCCAGGGTCCCTCCCAGCTCTCCCTGGAATTGGTGACTGCGTCTTGCCCTTTGCTCTGTTTCCTCTCTCCCCAAGTCAATGAGCTCATGGTAAATGGGTTAACAAATACGCTTTCAAGGGATCCCATATTTCTTTTGGTCTAGAGGTAGGTGGAAGGAGTTTTGCATATGTCATGGATTGCTCTTGCCACAGTATAAGGTCTTGTAGCCAGATCTTGAATTTAGGTGCCCTGCCCCTTCCCCATCTGCAAGCGACTCTTCTTTTTGCTAATGAAAGCCCCAACGCTGTGAATTTCCTATATGCCACCTCGATTCTCGCTGTGTATCCCAGCAGTGCTATGACCGGCGATGCAGGGATTGAAGCCCCTCTCATCTCTCCTAGCGCCCTCAAAACTGGCTGCCAGTACGCCTTTATAGAATCACAATCCCAGGCCAGGTGTATAAAATCTGTGTTCGCTTGTCCACATCTATCACATTTGCTATCTTCCCGTAACCAATATCTATGCAGTCTAGCCGGTGTATAATATATGCAGTGGAGAAATTTATAATGTATAATTCGCAGGCAGCTATAGCCGATACATTCCTGGTCTGGCACAGCTATATTGCCATCGCTGATCTGTGAAAGATTCACCCAGGTCTACCTCCATTTTTTGTCTTGAGTCAGTAGGAGCATCTATCATAGAGGCCTGTGTCTGGCGGTACAGCAGGGAAACCACATGTGCCATGGGGGTGGGGGGGTGCTCTGCAATATGGCATGTAGTGAGGCAAGCGTTGGCGGTTCCTGGGGGAATGTGGGTGTGATTTGTTTGACGCTCTGACAGTCTCACCTATAGAAAGAGCTCCATGGACGTGGGTTCGACAACTAGACAAAATTGCTCCCTGCTCTTGAAGACCCTGTTAACATAGAGATCCCCCCAGGTGTATACTCCAACATTCAGTAACATTCTGCGGCAGCCCAATTCCCGCGTCACCTCGAGATCAGGATACCGTGAGAGACACAGTTTGGGTGAATAGAGCATGTGTACTACCAATCTGCCAGCGATGCCGCTCCATGCCGTGGTGGTGCGGCCTACTGTAGTGGGGTCTGGGTCTCTGCCTTTGGGCTTATGCGCTATAAAGCCCATTAATGGGACAGGATCCATAAATCCCTGTTCAATAGCCAAGTGCGGCATGTAACGGGGAGGGTGAAGCCACTATACTGCAAAGTATGCCTGTGCACACAGGTAGAACAATTTCATATCAGGAGCTTAAACCCTCCCTGCGAGAAAGGTCATGTTAGAGTGACCCATTTGAGTCTGGGTTGTTCCCCCCCCCTCCCTCCCCCATGCTAGTCTGGTTAGCTGCGTTTGAAGTGTTTTAAAAAAATGTTGCCCGGGTTGTATGGTATGTTAAGGAAGAGATATAACAATTTAGGCAGTATCACCATTTTCCTTAAGGAGATTCGCCCCGCCATTGAGAGAGGCATGGCAATCCACAGTGTTATCATGTCTGTAAGGGAGACCAAGGTTTTTCCATAGTTGGCCCACATTAACTCTGTCCTATCCCTAGTGACTATTATCCCCAAATATTTGACCTCCGCCAGACACCATACGATAGGGTAGTCTAGAGTATATGTCCGAGTGGCCTCTCTAAGTGGGAATATCTGAGTTTTACCCCAATTGACATTCATTCCTGAAATCCCTCCAAACGCAGTGAACTCGCGCAGTATAGGGGTTTAAACTGATTTGTGGATTTTGCTCGTAGAGTGTTATATCGTCTGCATAGAGGGATACTAATATATGTCTGGTGGGGTAGCGTATTGCATGTTCACGATGATGTTGATGTAACTTAGCTGCCAGTGATTTTACCGCCAGTGCAAAAATCAGGGGTGAGAGCGAACATCCCTGTCTTGTTCCGCGCAACACTGCAAAAGGGTGCTGAGCATACTCCATTAATCAGAACCTTCGCTTTCGGCTGTTGATACAGCAACTTTACCCAGGAGAGGAAGCTAGGCGGCATCCCCATGCGCCCAAAGACCCCTAATAGGTACCCCCATTCCACCGAATCAAATGCCTTGGTGGCATCTAAAAAGACTGCCACCGCCTCTATCTCAGGGTCCACATCTTGCAGCAACAAGAAGAAAGTTCTTGAGTTATGCGAAGTCGATTGCCCTGGAATAAGCCCCTCCTGATCGGGCAGCACTAGAGCCTTCATGAGAAAGATCAGCCTGTTGGCAAGCACTTTTGCTAGAATTTTAACATTACAGTTTATCAGGGAAAGTGGCCTGTATGACTTACACTTATTGCCTGGCTTCCCCGGTTTCAACAGTGAAACTATTGTCACCGTTCTCATAGTCAGAGGGAGGGTACCCTCCTCCCTAGCTTCCTCATACACTTGTTTAAGTATTAGGGTCAAGCATTCAATATATGTTTCGTAGAAGACGGCAGGGAGGTCGTCCGACCCAGGGGCTCTACCAGAATGTAACTGCATCACTGCTGCTTTGATTTCATCCTCCTCAATGCCAGCCGAGAGGAACTCCCTTTGTGCCTCCTCAAGCCATCCCAATGCTACATCTTCCAAGTAGGTTTCTAATGAAATGGGCTGTGCTCCTCTTGATGTGTAGAGTTCAGAATAATAATTGTTGAAGGTGTGCAAAATGTTCTCTGTATCCCTTTGTATGGTGTACTTTACATCGTCTATCTCTAGCACATAGTTAGAGAAGTAAGGGTGCCGAATTTGCTCTGCTAATGCCTTCTCGGGCCTTTCCCCTTCGCCATACCTGCGGGCCTGAAAATAATTGCCCTGA
Organism: Calotriton arnoldi; assembly: GCA_963921515.1. Classification (NCBI taxonomy): domain Eukaryota; kingdom Metazoa; phylum Chordata; class Amphibia; order Caudata; family Salamandridae; genus Calotriton; species Calotriton arnoldi. Next base: position 96,973 of record CAWUFW010007805.1, on the reverse strand, counting down.
AATAGGGATTCCCTCTCTGCCGGCTTCCTGTATTCTGTCAATTTATCCCTGATATGCCGTTGTGTCTCCCCAGTTGGGAAGTCCAAGAGCTCTTTTTCCAATTGTTTTAGATCTGTTTCCAAGAGGGTGAGCGTGTTTTGTATATCACGCAACACTCCACCTCCTTTTGCAATACATATACCACGTATGGTGACCTTAAAGGCCTCCCATATTGTGGATATACGAGGAACCGACCGGGCGTTTCTTTGAAAAAAGTCTTGTATTTCTTGCCCCAGCTCCATCCTAAAGGAAGCGTCCACTAACGTTGTTGGGTTGAGCCACCATGCGGCCCTTTGCATGCAGTTCCCCGGGGGGGGGAGGGAGTGTGATTTGCACCGGGGAGTGATCTGAAAGAGTGCGCGCTAAATGTTGGACTTGCACCACCCAGGTGCCCAACCCCCTGGAGACCAGCCAGTAATCGAGCCGGGACCCTGATGAGTATACGGCAGAGTAATTAGTGCCCTCCTCCAACTGGGGATGGATATGCCGCCATGCATCTATCAAATGATGGTCTATACCTATGTTATGTAGTTGTCGCTGCATGACTGTGTAGTGATGGGGTTGGAGGTTGGACCTATCCCTATGGGGTTCCAGTGAGGTGTTGAAGTCTCCCCCCCATATAACATAGGTGGACCCTATGTCCAGTACCTTACCCCAGAGAATATTGAAAAAGGAAGGGTCATCCACTTTTGGGCCATAACAGCATACCAGGGTGATGGAGTATGTAGCCAATCTCCCCCACATAATGCTGAATCGTCCCTGTGTGTCTTGTAGTGTCCCCATTGCCACGTACGGGGTACCTTTGTTTATAAGTATCGATGTGCCTCTGGCGCATGTAGAGTATGTGGAGAAGCATCTATGTTCCGCACAGCGAGATGCGAATACTGTCTTCGCCCGAGCTCCAAAATGTATTTCTTGTAGAAGCAATGTGGGTGTTATGCCTATCCAAGTAGGATAGGATTTGTGTGCGTTTGCACGGGTTCCCTAGCCTTCTAATATTCCATGTTAGAAGGTTTAAACCCATTGCCTCCTGCTTACCCGCCATAAGATGGGTGTCTGACTAGATCCACTACCTGATGGTTGGTATCTCCCCCATAAATCACAAATAAGCTGCCCAATATTTATCTCCATCCGATATCCTGCATTGCATGAGTGTAATGACGCACTTTCCCTTCTCTTCCCTCCCACTCCCACAACAACATCCCCAACTTGTCAAGGATTAAATTCCCTCCCCCCTCACTAACTAGTGCTTCAATAATGCACATAAAAGGGTGCACAACCCCTCCCTCCCCCTCCCACAATGACTGCCTCAACATGTTGAAGAAAAAATACCCTCCCTTCCCCTTAACTAGTTCCTCTGGTGTCTGAAGATTAAATACATTCTTGAATATTACCTCTTATTCACCACATTTCATGGTCCGTGCAGAGGCAAAGAGATAACAGCGTTAATCTTAAAACCTAACGCGACCGTGATAAGCCACAGATGTGAAGGAAAGAGAAGCAGAAGAAGAAGTGCAAGTTCTTAACCAATTTAGTAGGGATCTGCTTCAGGGGTTGCTATCCCTAGGGGGCTAAATACATCAAAAAGAATCCGTAGGTGACGGATCAAAAGAACCTAGCCAAGAAACAAGGGCGGGTTCACCAATTGGGGTGAAGGCCACCTCTACTGGTAGAAAAGAAAAATTTCTTTTCTTGTGTCCCCTCACTCACCCAGGGTTGCCCCTAGGTGACATGCTTCATCATTGGGGCCATCCCAAACATCTACTGATTGGGGCGTGCTGCGACTTGCGGATTTACGTAGGAGTACTTACCTTGTGAGGCTATGTGTCGTGCAGTGTAGGGGGAGTGGTGTAAGTGATGTTTTAAAAATTACCTAACTAGTGAGCTATTGTTTTATTCCTGCTCCTAGTTGGTAGGGATAAAAGGGGGTTAATAAAAGGAAAATGTAACTGTTATGTAATTATAATCCCTTGTATTATGTCAACATGTTTCAAGGTATCCCTAAACCTTTTCTTCAGGACAACAAAGGGACCAGCCCTTTGTGTACCACTCCGTGCCGGACCTATAATAAAGTGAAGTGAAAAATTATTAATGCACACCTATTGTGTGAGCATTGGGAAAAATATATACACACGGTTGCTTCTGAACACGTAGTAACTGTCATTGGGAAGAAAAAGCAAAATGCAAATTAATACATACTGCCTGCCCACCGTTCTTGTGGGCAGGTAAAGGCGTTACGCTGCGCGTAAAAGAAGGTACTTTATACTATGGTGTAAGTGCCCTTGAAAGCAAACTTAGTTAGTGCTCAGATCTTGTGTGGGTAATACTACACATGATACCTTAATTGTGAGCAGGCAAGGTTGAAAAGACATAATTTAAAAACACTTGTAGTCCAGGACAAAAAACAGGACACACACAACATGTAACATAAAATCAATTTCTTTTTGAAACATACTTATTTTTTGGCAAAAGTGCGCCTCATGGTCTGTCTGGGTGGAGGGGCCTGTAGAAACCCTATATTATAATAATAGACAAAGGAATGAGATAATGAGGATTTGTTATAAGCCACTCATTGCTTGTGCCTTCCTATGACTGGTTTAGAAAGAGTAAATGGAATTTAGTGAAAAAGGCAAGTAAAGTTATATAAATTCCTGTAGAGAGAAAAAAATTGATGATGTCCTGTAGGGAGAAAAAAGTCTTACTGTGCTCAGCAACCCTCCGTCAATACGACCTATTTAGTCCCAAGGCAGACCGCATCTTAGCGTGTCTTTGCCTTAGTGCTGGTATAAGTAGTCTGAAAAACAGCCGAGTCATTCCCTCGTGCTGTTAGAGACTAGAGCGTGTAAAGCGTAGTCTCGTATTGTGGTGTAAACGGTCCACCATGTTGTTGGTATTTTATGAAATGGGGGTGTGATTTTTGAAAGTCTAAATTACTAATTAGAGTGCAGGAGTACCTTATACTAAAAAAGAAGGACGCCCGGTATTTTGTCAAAACAGGTTGGGGTCAGTATCGAACCCTGGTCACAGGGACACCGTGAGTTTCTTAAATAGCGGCCATATTGGAATGGTCAAAAAAACAATAAACAGAAAAAGAAAAGGAAAAAAGGCTAGAGATGTTTTGTCATACTGCCTTCAATTTTATCAAAGAACGAGGTAGAGGATTTCATTGGCTTTGTTCTTGATTTAGATTTTCATAAAATGCCGTTAAGAAACATGCCAGGCGTTTTTTTTTTATTCATTTATTCTCAGATATCGGGGTTAATTTATCTAGTGAAATGGCCCGATAGTATATTCTCGTTCGAACCTCTAATTTTATGAAAAAGGGGTTGTGATTTTAGAAAGTCTAAATTAATAATTTGAGTGCAAGAGTACCTCGTGGTAACTGCAGTGTGTGCCATCTCACAACAACCACCAAAAGGGTCATTTTCAATACAGGAAAATCATGGGATTTGCGAAAATTCACCACTTGCAACACTATAGGAGTTGTGTATCTAATTACGTGCCACTGTGACCTACATTATGTGGGTATGACCACCAGGAAGGTGAGCACAAGAATCTGCGAACATCGGAGCAACATCCGATGCCACAGAGCAAGTACCAGAATGACGGCACACTTCAACGAGAAACAACACACCCCAAATGACATGCGGTGGGTAGTGTTGGAACATATAAAACCCTGTGAAAATTTAGAACAGATACTACTAGAGAAAGAGCAAAGATGGGTTTTCAAATTACGCACGGATATTAGAGGTTTGAACGAGAATATACCATGGGGACAATTCACTAGATAAATTAACCCTGATATCTGGAAACCCCACCTGGCATGTTTTTTAACGGCATGTTATGAAAATCAAAATCAAGAACAAAGGCACTGAAATCCTCTACCCCGTGTTTTTTTTTTGTTGTTGATAAAATTGAAGGCAGTATGACAAACATTCCTAGCCTTTTTCCTTTTCTGTTTATTGGTTTTTTTGACCATTCCAATATGGCCGCCATTTAAGAAACTCATGGTGTCCCTTTGAACAGGGTTCGATACTGACCCAACCTATTTTTGACAAAATACCGGGCGTCCTCTTATTCTAGTATGAGGTACTCTTGCACTCAAATTATTAATTTAGACTTTCTAAAATCACAACCCCTTTTTCATAAAATTAGAGGTTCGAACGAGAATATACTATCGGGCCATTTCACTAGATAAATTAACCCCGATATCTGAGAATAAATGAATAAAAAAAACCCGCCTGGCATGTTTCTTAACGGCATTTTATGAAAATCTAAATCAAGAACAAAGGCAATGAAATCCTCTACCTCGTTTTTTGATAAAATTGAAGGCAGTATGACAAAACATCTCTAGCCTTTTTTCCTTTTCTTTTTCTGTTTATTGTTTTTTTGACCATTCCAATATGGCCGCTATTTAAGAAACTCACGGTGTCCCTGTGACCAGGGTTCGATACTGACCCCAACCTATTTTGACAAAATACCGGGTGTCCTTCTTTTTTCGTATAAGGTACTCCTGCACTCTAATTAGTAATTTAGACTGTCAAAAATCACACCCCCATTTCATAAAATACCAACAACATGGTGGACCGTTTACACCACAATACGAGACTACGCTTTACACGCTCTAGTCTCTAACAGCACGAGGGAATGACTCGGCTGTTTTTCAGACTACTTATACCAGCACTAAGGCAAAGACACGCTAAGATGCGGTCTGCCTTGGGACTGAATAGGTCGTATTGACGGAGGGTTGCTGAGCACAGTAAGACTTTTTCTCCCTACAGGACATCATCAATTTTTTTCTCTCTACAGGAATTTATATAACTTTACTTGCCTTTTTCACTAAATTCCATTTACTCTTTCTAAACCAGTCATAGGAAGGCACAAGCAATGAGTGGCTTATAACAAATCCTCATTATCTCATTCCTTTGTCTATTATTATAATATAGGGTTTCTACAGGCCCCTCCACCCAGACAGACCATGAGGCGCACTTTTGCCAAAAAATAAGTATGTTTCAAAAAGAAATTGATTTTGTTACATGTTGTGTGTGTCCTGTTTTTTGTCCTTGACTACAAGTGTTTTTAAATTGTCTTTTCAACCTTGCCTGCTCACAATTAAGGTATCATGTGTAGTATTACCCACACAAGATCTGAGCACTAACTAAGTTTGCTTTCAAGGGCACTTACACCATAGTATGAAGTACCTTCTTTTATGCGCAGCGTAACGCCTTTACCTGCCCACAAGAACGGTGGGCAGGCAGTATGTATTAATTTGCATTTTGCTTTTTCTTCCCAATGACAGTTACTATGTGTTCAGAAGCAACCGTATGTATATATTTTTCCCAATGCTCACACAATAGGTGTGCATTAATAATTTTTCACTTCACTTTATTATAGGTCCGGCACGGAGTGGTACACAAAGGGCTGGTCCCTTTGTTGTCCTGAAGAAAAGGTTTAGGGGATACCTTGAAACATGTTGACATAATACAAGGGATTATAATTACATAACAGTTACATTTCCCTTTATTAACCCCCTTTTTATCCCTACCAACTAGGAGCAGGAATAAAACAATAGCTCACTAGTTAGGTAATTTTTTAAAACATCACTTACACCACTCCCCTACACTGCACGACACATAGACTCACAAGGTAAGTGCTCCTACGTAAATCCGCAAGTCGCAGCACGCCCCAATCAGTAGATGTTTGGGATGGCCCCAATGATGAAGCATGTCACCTAGGGGCAACCCTGGGTGAGTGAGGGGACACAAGAAAAGAAATTTTTCTTTTCTACCAGTAGAGGTGGCCTTCACCCCAATTGGTGAACCCGCCCTTGTTTCTTGGCTAGGTTCTTTTGATCCGTCACCTACGGATTCTATTTGATGTATTCTGATCACACAGGAGGGTGAACCTAGCCCAATCCTCCTCCTCCCCCTTTTTCTGATTGATATCTAACAGCGCAAGCTGTGGGAGTTTCTCTCAAAAACGCTTTTACACTTGTACAACTGGACAACACACACATATAACACCGTGGCAGAAGTAACTGGCCTGACATTCACTGAGGAGGAAGTGGAAAGGATTATAGCCTCTATGACCCCTCTTGTTGATATACCAAACAGAGACAGTAATGAAGCAGCCCAATGTTGGGATGAGTTAACAGAACTCAAAAGAAATCAGGTAAAAACGATCATCCATGGAGTCATGATGACCGAGTATCTAAGGATAAATGCAGCGCCAAGGGGATTGATCGTGCGTAATGAGCCATTTATTTTTCAAACAGATAAGGCTTTCAAAAAGGATTGGTCGCTAATCTCTTGGCATTGCACAAGAGATTGGCTGGTTCTCATTATAAAAACCGCAACACGCCTGGCACAAGACATGAAGGAAGAAATACACACCTTAGAGGTCAAACTTAAGACTTTCCAGACACCAGCAGAATTAAAAAAACGATTAGATGAGCTTAACAAGACCATGACAGAATTTGAGATGACACTGAAAGAGACCAAATATGAAAAGTTTAAGAAAGATGGTAAAAACTTCAGCCACGAGAAGGCCTACCCTTACATCAGGGATGACTATCACCTGTCAGGGAGGAACCCTGGATATAACACAGACACAGATGGGTCGGACACTAGCTCAAATGACTCTGACAGTAGTTATGGGCATAGAAACAACACAAGAGGCCGCCGAAATTTCAGAGGGAGGTTGAGAAATAGAGGAGGACAAGGAGGCTATGGTTGGCCCCCCTACCAACCATCACCTTTCCCAGCACCACCTTACTTCTACGGCCCTCCACAATACCAACCACAACCGTATTCCTACTGGGAGACAGCCCCCAAGCAGAATATTCACTGGTTCCTTTTTTAGGACGAGGCAGAGGGGCTCAAAGAAGCAAGACGAAAAGAGGGCAGCAGGTACAATGGGCACAACCTTTGGAGTCAGCACGGAGTCACACGAGGAGTATGGGCCCACCGACTCTACCGAGCACCAGCAACAACCGAGTATAGTTGTAAACTTATCAGGAACCACTCTATCTACAATACAACTAGCTGTTTTGGAGAAAGGATTGGGTTTCGTGCCTACCCCAACATTGGACAAATTCCTACTAAACTGTGAGCTGAATGAATTCATCAGGAAAATAAAATTGCGTTTTTTTTCTCGAAAATAAAGAAACAAGTGATATACAAAAAGGAGACACTGGCCTATACCGAAAGTCAACATTCACACCACCTTCGGCCACCCTACCAGTGGAATTACTGGACTTTGAGAAGGCGGTCTTGAGGGAAGTTGGAGAGATGGACCCAACCACCATGAGAACATTCCATAATACGACGAAAGAGGAACAGGAAGCCATTAAAATTCTGGCCAACAATAAGGACATAACCATAAAACCGGCAGACAAGGGCGGAGGGATTGTCTTACAGAGTACAGGAGCATACCGCCAAGAATGCCTCAGACTCCTGTCGGATGAAAGAAACTACAGACGCATCAGAGAGGATCCTACAGAACGGATCAGGATTGGAATTACAAGCATGATAGAGGAAGCACTCGCCCATGATTGGGTAACCAAGAAGGAAGGGGAATTTATGATCAACACCCACCCGACAGTACCCTACTTCTACACAATCCCGAAGATTCATAAGTCAGTAGTAAAACCACCAGGACGACCCATTGTTTCCGGGATCGGATCCATCTTGGAACCACTTTCTAAATTTGCAGATGCCTTCCTACGTCCACTGATACAGAACACTAACACCTACCTGAAGGACACCAAGGCAGTACTCTGCCTACTGAGAGATCTTCATTTTGATCCTACATGCAACATCCTGATTGGCCTAGATGTGGAAAGCCTTTATACAAGCTTACCACATAAAGCAACTATGGACATTCTAGAGGAAGTTCTATATGGATCAGCATGGCCCTACCACACACCACAACATGTGGTCCTAGAATGTTGTAAATGGGCTCTAACAGAGAACTACTTCCGTTTTGAAGAATCCCTTTTCCAACAACAACACGGTACCAGCATGGGCAGTACTTTCGCGCCGAGTGTGGCAGGTTTGTACGTTCATCATTTAGAGGAACAAAAGATCCTATCAGACCAAAACCCACATCGCCAAAAGATTGTGAAATGGAAGAGATACATCAACGATATCTTGGTGATATGGAAAGGTGACGAAACAGAGGCTAACATTTTCCTGGAATGGCTCAACCTACAGGACCCTTTCCTTAAATTCACCCACACAATGAGCAGGTCTGAGTTAGTCTTCCTTGACCTCAACATCTATGCAGTAGATGGCACACTCAAAACCACAACACATTTTAAACCAACTGCAAAAACTGCCTCTTACTGTACGATAGTTTCCACCCACGACATCTGAAAGAAAATTTACCATTTGGACAGTTCCTTAGAGTTAGGAGAAACTGCACGGAAACATCGGATTATGACAAGCAGGCAAAAGACCTAGCAGAGAAACTGAAAAACGGAAATACCCTTCTAAAATCATTGCAAAGGCAAAGAAAAGAGCACGAAATAATCATAGAGATGCCCTTCTAGAAACGTATGAAAGACAGGAGAATGAGAAAGAGAAAAGACCCATCTGTATTACAACTTTCAGTGTAGCATCAGACAAAGTCGCAAAGGTAGTGAAGAAACATTGGCGGATTTTAAACAGTGGTACCTTGAACATACCAACACCGATGTTCTCACATAAGAGGGGTAAAAATTTGAAGGATATACTGGTACACATCCGCCCGAAGCCCCAAGACAAAAGTAGCCAACAAATACTCAGTACTTTACCAGCGGGCCACCACCCGTGTGGTAACTGCAGTGTGTGCCATCTCACAACAACCACCAAAAGGGTCATTTTCAATACAGGAAAATCATGGGATTTGCGAAAATTCACCACTTGCAACACTATAGGAGTTGTGTATCTAATTACGTGCCACTGTGACCTACATTATGTGGGTATGACCACCAGGAAGGTGAGCACAAGAATCTGCGAACATCGGAGCAACATCCGATGCCACAGAGCAAGTACCAGAATGACGGCACACTTCAACGAGAAACAACACACCCCAAATGACATGCGGTGGGTAGTGTTGGAACATATAAAACCCTGTGAAAATTTAGAACAGATACTACTAGAGAAAGAGCAAAGATGGGTTTTCAAATTACGCACGGATATTAGAGGTTTGAACGAGACTATACCATGGGGACAATTCACTAGATAAATTAACCCTGATATCTGGAAACCCCACCTGGCATGTTTTTTAACGGCATGTTATGAAAATCAAAATCAAGAACAAAGGCACTGAAATCCTCTACCCCGTGTTTTTTTTTTTTTGTTGATAAAATTGAAGGCAGTATGACAAACATTCCTAGCCTTTTCCCTTTTTCCTTTTCTGTTTATTGGTTTTTTTGACCATTCCAATATGGCCGCCATTTAAGAAACTCATGGTGTCCCTTTGAACAGGGTTCGATACTGACCCAACCTATTTTTGACAAAATACCGGGCGTCCTCTTATTCTAGTACGAGGTACTCTTGCACTCAAATTATTAATTTAGACTTTCTAAAATCACAACCCCTTTTTCATAAAATTAGAGGTTCGAACGAGAATATACTATCGGGCCATTTCACTAGATAAATTAACCCCGATATCTGAGAATAAATGAATAAAAAAAACCCGCCTGGCATGTTTCTTAACGGCATTTTATGAAAATCTAAATCAAGAACAAAGCCAATGAAATCCTCTACCTCGTTTTTTGATAAAATTGAAGGCAGTATGACAAAACATCTCTAGCCTTTTTTCCTTTTCTTTTTCTGTTTATTGTTTTTTTGACCATTCCAATATGGCCGCTATTTAAGAAACTCACGGTGTCCCTGTGACCAGGGTTCGATACTGACCCCAACCTATTTTGACAAAATACCGGGTGTCCTTCTTTTTTCGTATAAGGTACTCCTGCACTCTAATTAGTAATTTAGACTTTCAAAAATCACACCCCCATTTCATAAAATACCAACAACATGGTGGACCGTTTACACCACAATACGAGACTACGCTTTACACGCTCTAGTCTCTAACAGCACGAGGGAATGACTCGGCTGTTTTTCAGACTACTTATACCAGCACTAAGGCAAAGACACGCTAAGATGCGGTCTGCCTTGGGACTGAATAGGTCGTATTGACGGAGGGTTGCTGAGCACAGTAAGACTTTTTTCTCCCTACAGGACATCATCAATTTTTTTCTCTCTACAGGAATTTATATAACTTTACTTGCCTTTTTCACTAAATTCCATTTACTCTTTCTAAACCAGTCATAGGAAGGCACAAGCAATGAGTGGCTTATAACAAATCCTCATTATCTCATTCCTTTGTCTATTATTATAATATAGGGTTTCTACAGGCCCCTCCACCCAGACAGACCATGAGGCGCACTTTTGCCAAAAAATAAGTATGTTTCAAAAAGAAATTGATTTTATGTTACATGTTGTGTGTGTCCTGTTTTTTGTCCTTGACTACAAGTGTTTTTAAATTATGTCTTTTCAACCTTGCCTGCTCACAATTAAGGTATCATGTGTAGTATTACCCACACAAGATCTGAGCACTAACTAAGTTTGCTTTCAAGGGCACTTACACCATAGTATGAAGTACCTTCTTTTATGCGCAGCGTAACGCCTTTACCTGCCCACAAGAACGGTGGGCAGGCAGTATGTATTAATTTGCATTTTGCTTTTTCTTCCCAATGACAGTTACTATGTGTTCAGAAGCAACCGTATGTATATATTTTTCCCAATGCTCACACAATAGGTGTGCATTAATAATTTTTCACTTCACTTTATTATAGGTCCGGCACGGAGTGGTACACAAAGGGCTGGTCCCTTTGTTGTCCTGAAGAAAAGGTTTAGGGGATACCTTGAAACATGTTGACATAATACAAGGGATTATAATTACATAACAGTTACATTTCCCTTTTATTAACCCCCTTTTTATCCCTACCAACTAGGAGCAGGAATAAAACAATAGCTCACTAGTTAGGTAATTTTTTAAAACATCACTTACACCACTCCCCCCTACACTGCACGACACATAGACTCACAAGGTAAGTGCTCCTACGTAAATCCGCAAGTCGCAGCACGCCCCAATCAGTAGATGTTTGGGATGGCCCCAATGATGAAGCATGTCACCTAGGGGCAACCCTGGGTGAGTGAGGGGACACAAGAAAAGAAATTTTTCTTTTCTACCAGTAGAGGTGGCCTTCACCCCAATTGGTGAACCCGCCCTTGTTTCTTGGCTAGGTTCTTTTGATCCGTCACCTACGGATTCTATTTGATGTATTCTGATCACACAGGAGGGTGAACCTAGCCCAATCCTCCTCCTCCCCTTTTTCTGATTGATATCTAACAGCGCAAGCTGTGGGAGTTTCTCTCAAAAACGCTTTTACACTTGTACAACTGGACAACACACACATATAACACCATGGCAGAAGTAACTGGCCTGACATTCACTGAGGAGGAAGTGGAAAGGATTATAGCCTCTATGACCCCTCTTGTTGATATACCAAACAGAGACAGTAATGAAGCAGCCCAATGTTGGGATGAGTTAACAGAACTCAAAAGAAATCAGGTAAAAACGATCATCCATGGAGTCATGATGACCGAGTATCTAAGGATAAATGCAGCGCCAAGGGGATTGATCGTGCGTAATGAGCCATTTATTTTTCAAACAGATAAGGCTTTCAAAAGGATTGGTCGCTAATCTCTTGGCATTGCACAAGAGATTGGCTGGTTCTCATTATAAAAACCGCAACACGCCTGGCACAAGACATGAAGGAAGAAATACACACCTTAGAGGTCAAACTTAAGACTTTCCAGACACCAGCAGAATTAAAAAACGATTAGATGAGCTTAACAAGACCATGACAGAATTTGAGATGACACTGAAAGAGACCAAATATGAAAAGTTTAAGAAAGATGGTAAAAACTTCAGCCACGAGAAGGCCTACCCTTACATCAGGGATGACTATCACCTGTCAGGGAGGAACCCTGGATATAACACAGACACAGATGGGTCGGACACTAGCTCAAATGACTCTGACAGTAGTTATGGGCATAGAAACAACACAAGAGGCCGCCGAAATTTCAGAGGGAGGTTGAGAAATAGAGGAGGACAAGGAGGCTATGGTTGGCCCCCTACCAACCATCACCTTTCCCAGCACCACCTTACTTCTACGGCCCTCCACAATACCAACCACAACCGTATTCCTACTGGGAGACAGCCCCCAAGCAGAATATTCACTGGTTCCTTTTTTAGGACGAGGCAGAGGGGCTCAAAGAAGCAAGACGAAAAGAGGGCAGCAGGTACAATGGGCACAACCTTTGGAGTCAGCACGGAGTCACACGAGGAGTATGGGCCCACCGACTCTACCGAGCACCAGCAACAACCGAGTATAGTTGTAAACTTATCAGGAACCACTCTATCTACAATACAACTAGCTGTTTTGGAGAAAGGATTGGGTTTCGTGCCTACCCCAACATTGGACAAATTCCTACTAAACTGTGAGCTGAATGAATTCATCAGGAAAATAAAATTGCGTTTTTTTTTCGAAAATAAAGAAACAAGTGATATACAAAAAGGAGACACTGGCCTATACCGAAAGTCAACATTCACACCACCTTCGGCCACCCTACCAGTGGAATTACTGGACTTTGAGAAGGCGGTCTTGAGGGAAGTTGGAGAGATGGACCCAACCACCATGAGAACATTCCATAATACGACGAAAGAGGAACAGGAAGCCATTAAAATTCTGGCCAACAATAAGGACATAACCATAAAACCGGCAGACAAGGGCGGAGGGATTGTCTTACAGAGTACAGGAGCATACCGCCAAGAATGCCTCAGACTCCTGTCGGATGAAAGAAACTACAGACGCATCAGAGAGGATCCTACAGAACGGATCAGGATTGGAATTACAAGCATGATAGAGGAAGCACTCGCCCATGATTGGGTAACCAAGAAGGAAGGGGAATTTATGATCAACACCCACCCGACAGTACCCTACTTCTACACAATCCCGAAGATTCATAAGTCAGTAGTAAAACCACCAGGACGACCCATTGTTTCCGGGATCGGATCCATCTTGGAACCACTTTCTAAATTTGCAGATGCCTTCCTACGTCCACTGATACAGAACACTAACACCTACCTGAAGGACACCAAGGCAGTACTCTGCCTACTGAGAGATCTTCATTTTGATCCTACATGCAACATCCTGATTGGCCTAGATGTGGAAAGCCTTTATACAAGCTTACCACATAAAGCAACTATGGACATTCTAGAGGAAGTTCTATATGGATCAGCATGGCCCTACCACACACCACAACATGTGGTCCTAGAATGTTGTAAATGGGCTCTAACAGAGAACTACTTCCGTTTTGAAGAATCCCTTTTCCAACAACAACACGGTACCAGCATGGGCAGTACTTTCGCGCCGAGTGTGGCAGGTTTGTACGTTCATCATTTAGAGGAACAAAAGATCCTATCAGACCAAAACCCACATCGCCAAAAGATTGTGAAATGGAAGAGATACATCGACGATATCTTGGTGATATGGAAAGGTGACGAAACAGAGGCTAACATTTTCCTGGAATGGCTCAACCTACAGGACCCTTTCCTTAAATTCACCCACACAATGAGCAGGTCTGAGTTAGTCTTCCTTGACCTCAACATCTATGCAGTAGATGGCACACTCAAAACCACAACACATTTTAAACCAACTGCAAAAAACTGCCTCTTACTGTACGATAGTTTCCACCCACGACATCTGAAAGAAAATTTACCATTTGGACAGTTCCTTAGAGTTAGGAGAAACTGCACGGAAACATCGGATTATGACAAGCAGGCAAAAGACCTAGCAGAGAAACTGAAAAACGGAAATACCCTTCTAAAATCATTGCAAAGGCAAAGAAAAGAGCACGAAATAATCATAGAGATGCCCTTCTAGAAACGTATGAAAGACAGGAGAATGAGAAAGAGAAAAGACCCATCTGTATTACAACTTTCAGTGTAGCATCAGACAAAGTCGCAAAGGTAGTGAAGAAACATTGGCGGATTTTAAACAGTGGTACCTTGAACATACCAACACCGATGTTCTCACATAAGAGGGGTAAAAATTTGAAGGATATACTGGTACACATCCGCCCGAAGCCCCAAGACAAAAGTAGCCAACAAATACTCAGTACTTTACCAGCGGGCCACCACCCGTGTGGTAACTGCAGTGTGTGCCATCTCACAACAACCACCAAAAGGGTCATTTTCAATACAGGAAAATCATGGGATTTGCGAAAATTCACCACTTGCAACACTATAGGAGTTGTGTATCTAATTACGTGCCACTGTGACCTACATTATGTGGGTATGACCACCAGGAAGGTGAGCACAAGAATCTGCGAACATCGGAGCAACATCCGATGCCACAGAGCAAGTACCAGAATGACGGCACACTTCAACGAGAAACAACACACCCCAAATGACATGCGGTGGGTAGTGTTGGAACATATAAAACCCTGTGAAAATTTAGAACAGATACTACTAGAGAAAGAGCAAAGATGGGTTTTCAAATTACGCACGGATATTAGAGGTTTGAACGAGAATATACCATGTGGCCAATTCACTAGATAAATTAACCCTGATATCTGGAAACCCCACCTGGCATGTTTTTTAACGGCATGTTATGAAAATCAAAATCAAGAACAAAGGCACTGAAATCCTCTACCCAGTGTTTTTTTTGTTTTTTTTGTTGATAAAATTGAAGGCAGTATGACAAGAAACATTTCTAGCCTTTTCCCTTTTTCCTTTTCTGTTTATTGGTTTTTTTGACCATTCCAATATGGCCGCCATTTAAGAAACTCATGGTGTCCCTTTGAACAGGGTTCGATACTGACCCAACCTATTTTTGACAAAATACCGGGCGTCCTCTTATTCTAGTACGAGGTACTCTTGCACTCAAATTATTAATTTAGACTTTCTAAAATCACAACCCCTTTTTCATAAAATTAGAGGTTCGAACGAGAATATACTATCGGGCCATTTCACTAGATAAATTAACCCCGATTTCTGAGAATAAATAAATTAAAAAAACCCGCCTGGCATGTTTCTTAACGGCATTTTATGAAAATCTAAATCAAGAACAAAGCCAATGAAATCCTCTACCTCGTTTTTTGATAAAATTGAAGGCAGTATGACAAAACATCTCTAGCCTTTTTTCCTTTTCTTTTTCTGTTTATTGTTTTTTTGACCATTCCAATATGGCCGCTATTTAAGAAACTCACGGTGTCCCTGTGACTAGGGTTCGATACTGACCCCAACCTATTTTGACAAAATACCGGGCGTCCTTCTTTTTTCGTATAAGGTACTCCTGCACTCTAATTAGTAATTTAGACTTTCAAAAATCACACCGACATTTCATAAAATACCAACAACATGGTGGACCGTTTACACCACAATACGAGACTACGCTTTACACGCTCTAGTCTCTAACAGCACGAGGGAATGACTCGGCTGTTTTTCAGACTACTTATACCAGCACTAAGGCAAAGACACGCTAAGATGCGGTCTGCCTTGGGACTGAATAGGTCGTATTGACGGAGGGTTGCTGAGCACAGTAAGACTTTTTTCTCCCTACAGGACATCATCAATTTTTTTCTCTCTACAGGAATTTATATAACTTTACTTGCCTTTTTCACTAAATTCCATTTACTCTTTCTAAACCAGTCATAGGAAGGCACAAGCAATGAGTGGCTTATAACAAATCCTCATTATCTCATTCCTTTGTCTATTATTATAATATAGGGTTTCTACAGGCCCCTCCACCCAGACAGACCATGAGGCGCACTTTTGCCAAAAAATAAGTATGTTTCAAAATGAAATTGATTTTATGTTACATGTTGTGTGTGTCCTGTTTTTTGTCCTTGACTACAAGTGTTTTTAAATTATGTCTTTTCAACCTTGCCTGCTCACAATTAAGGTATCATGTGTAGTATTACCCACACAAGATCTGAGCACTAACTAAGTTTGCTTTCAAGGGCACTTACACCATAGTATGAAGTACCTTCTTTTACGCGCAGCGTAACGCCTTTACCTGCCCACAAGAACGGTGGGCAGGCAGTATGTATTCATTTGCATTTTGCTTTTTCTTCCCAATGACAGTTACTACGTGTTCAGAAGCAACCGTATGTATATATTTTTCCCAATGCTCACACAATAGGTGTGCATTAATAATTTTTCACTTCACTTTATTATAGGTCCGGCACGGAGTGGTCCACAAAGGGCTGGTCCCTTTGTTGTCCTGAAGAAAAGGTTTAGGGGATACCTTGAAACATGTTGACATAATACAAGGGATTATAATTACATAACAGTTACATTTTCCTTTTATTAACCCCCTTTTTATCCCTACCAACTAGGAGCAGGAATAAAACAATAGCTCACTAGTTAGGTAATTTTTTAAAACATCACTTACACCACTCCCCCCTACACTGCACGACACATAGCCTCACAAGGTAAGTGCTCCTACGTAAATCCGCAAGTCGCAGCACGCCCCAATCAGTAGATGTTTGGGATGGCCCCAATGATGAAGCATGTCACCTAGGGGCAACCCTGGGTGAGTGAGGGGACACAAGAAAAGAATTTTTTCTTTTCTACCAGTAGAGGTGGCCTTCACCCCAATTGGTGAACCCGCCCTTGTTTCTTGGCTAGGTTCTTTTGATCCGTCACCTACGGATTCTTTTTGATGTATTCTGATCACACAGGAGGGTGAACCTAGCCCAATCCTCCTCCTCCCCCTTTTTCTGATTGATATCCCTAGGGGGCACCACATCCGGCCCCCCCATCCACTGAACTGGAGGGGGAGTGCCAGAGAAAGGTCTCATTATTGTCCCATTACAACCCATAGACCAAAAAAACTAGAGAGAATTACAATTTGAGAGAGAGTACTGCATCCTGTGGCGTGGCCAAGTTTTGCTTGCTCCATCCCAGTCCAATATCCATATTTCCTACAGCAAATAAGATACAAGATATTTATGTCATATTTTCTCCAGTGTATTGCCGGCGGGAGGGGTCCTAGTCCTGTTCCGACAGTGGTGATAGTGAGCGCCCCGCTGAGTGTCCAGCGATTCTGTCTTTTGAGGCTTGGCCAACATGTTTTCAAATAGTCCTCCGCCTGCTGCGGATTGGTATAGAAGTGTTGTTTCCCCTGCGTAGTCGATTTGGGTCTGTCGTAACTTTTTTTTGACAGGTATGTACCAGTGTAAAGTCAGGATAGAAGGCAATGGCATTTCCCTCGAATTTGAGTTGTTCCTTCTCTCTGGACATTCGGAGAGCCACATCACGGTCCTGATAATTGAGAATGCGGGTGCTGATCGGTCTCGGGGGCGCACCCAGTGGGGAGCAGGGCCCCAGCGAGCGGTGCACCCTCTCAACCACCAACTGCGCGGAGAAGGCATCAGTACCAAACAAGGCTTTCAACATTCGTTCCACATAGTCCTCCATACGCCCTGTGTTTGTACTTTCAGGCAACCCAACAATGCGCACATTATTGCGTCGAGAGCGCGCTTCCAAATCCTCATTTTTGGCGACAATGATCTTTAGGAGGCGCTCCATTTGCGATAATTGATCCTTCCTCCCGTCAGACATGTCCTCCAGTTCCGAAATCCTGTGTTCTGCCTCCTGTAGCCTGTTATCATGTTTTTCAAGTTTTGGGGCGAGAAAATCCACTTGTGTGTATACTGAGTCCATCTTAGTTTCTATTGCTGTTAGACTGTGCTTCATAGTCAGTAGGAGGCTCTTCGTATCATCGTCAGGGGAGTCCGATGTAGTAAGTGGCTGCTCCGACTTCTCGCTGTCTGTATCTTTGAATTGGGATCTCTCCACTCTGCGTATCTCGAAGGACAGCTTGGCCTGTTTGCCTTCTGTTCTGCCCATCCCTCTCCTCTACACCGGCAGTATTTACCACCGTCTCTTCACTCTCCGAGGTGTAGGGGGTGTTCTTTCGCTTAGCAGCGTATGGGAAGTGATTCCACCAAGAGTAATTGCCAAGATTAGGGCAGCCCCGCACTCACCACCAGTGTATGCGCAATGCTTTTCGCTCCGTTGGGTGCCACTCCCGACACCCGATTGTTTCTTCAAATCCACCAAGTGAGCGCCACCCTAGCCTGCAGGCTTGTTTTCTCACTCCCCTTGCTCGTGCCCAGGCTTGGGCTATCTTTATCTCTGCTAGGTGCTCATTTTATCTCGTGCTCTATTCAGGCCTATAGCACCATAGTGTTGCTCCATGCATTTCAGCCCTATATAGCTCCCTCCCTGCCAGGGGAGTACTTCACGCTGTAAGGCTCCCGGCACTGTCCCCTTTGTAAACTGTTTCTGTTTGTGGGGGGAGGAAGCGGATCGCTCTCCTACCTGACCTCCTCGCCCCCGGTACCTCCCGTCAAGGTCTGGGACTGTGTCCGCGCTTCCCCCAGACATGCTGCCCTTCACTTCCTACTTCAGCGGCTGCCACCTCCCTTCATGTCCACCGAGGCTCAACAGCGTTTCGTAGCCACTGGACTGCTCTTTCCACTCTGCCTGGATCTCCTCCCAGGATCCAGCCTCTGAGTTCCGGCCCGCCTTGTCCTCCGCCGCCGTCAAGTCTCAGCAGCATGCAGAGCCTTACCGGTAAGTCCCACACCGCCAGATCTCCTCTCCCACTACGCTCAGTCCCAGCCGCTTGCTTGCTGCATAATCTGCTATCGGACCGCCCAATATCTCTCACCTCCGGGGCCCTGGCGGCAGCCCGCAGCCTCTTCTCTTTGCAGAGTCGGCCGTGGGGAGCTCTGCTTCCCGGATGCCACTCAGTGTCCTGCCAGTAGGCCTCGCACCACTGGAGCTGCCATTTGCCCACGATCTCTCTCGGCTGGATGCTTACTGTGTGGATCACTCTCGGGCCAACCTCGCTCCCCTCACCAACGAGGCCTCGGCGGCAGTCCCCTGTGTTTTCTCTTTGCGGTTCTCGTGGCCCTTACCAGGCGCGTCCGCGTTGTCACTGTTAGGCCGTCCCAGAGGCGTCCTATGTATATCTCTCTTGGGAGGCAGCTAAGACCTGCTTCAGTTTATCTTCCGATGAGATCCTGGCTCATATCACGGTCTCGTTGCCACACCAGCAGTCGATCATAGGTCTATGAGCAGGATAATGACGGATTTTCGACCTGGACTGCAGGAGCCTCACTGAAGCGTGGCCATCTCATGTGCATGCCCCCTAGCGCCCTTGGGGGGTCCCTAACCCTTGCAAGGGAACTGTAGTCCCCCCCCCCCTGCTGAACAAATCTAATGCTGATCCAACTGTAATATCTATCGATCAATATTTCTAATACCATTCCAGATAAATATTGTGAAACTAATTGTTATGTCCTGGCTTACACGATTTATTGAATTGAATAATATCCTGGATGCCCACCAATCAGGTTTTCGCACATCACATAGCACTGAAATAAAGCTGGTTTCTGTAGCTAATAACACCAGCTGGATTCTGGACAAAAATGGAACTGCTGAACTGAATCTTCTGGATCTGTCAGCAGATTTTGACACTGTGCCCCATACTCTGCTCATACAAGGCCTTACAGACTTTGGTGTCAGGGACAGGGTATTAAAATTAAATGGCTTCATCTCTTTTTTAGCAGATCGTCATCAAGCAGTGTCATTGGCGCCATTTATTTCAGAGTTCAAAAAAATAACCTGCTGAATTCCTCAAGGTTCGGCATTAAGTCTGACCTTAATGATAATGATGATAATAAATGTTTATTGTTTAGTTAGGTAAAACCTTAACAATTTATCACACAAATAAAAGTCATCAGTAAAATTTCCTCATTTTAAAAACTTAAAAGCTTTACATTCTCAGTTATTGTTATAGTGGGATATGGAGCATGCAGTAAGCACTTACTGGTACCAAAACATCACCGTCTCGCAACTCAATTAAGAGTTGCTTTTCTGGCCTAGTTGTAAGGTTACAAGCTTTCTCCACTTAAATGTTGAAAATAATAAAAATTCTTAATATATCATTGATTTCTCAGCTGGCTTTGTAACTAGAGTTTCTGTTTTCCGTGCAAGAACATGACAGTCAAGAAATGTTATCAGTTGACAGTTCATTTGAGGATCAGATGGGTCCAGCCCTTCTACTATGGCCGCTCTGCATGTCCTTGTTCTTCTGGTGTTAAACGCGTTTCGTAATAAAGTGGCACGTGCTGTGCAATGTTTGGGGCATGTGCAAATTAGATGGATAAGATTCTCTTGGTTACTACCGCAAAGTCGCCATAGTGTTGGCCCTTTGTGGACCCAAGTTGGCTCATCTGCGATCTATGGTAATTTTCCAAAACGAAGAGCCATCAGTTGTCTTTTCCGATAGATCGAAAACGTAATACTTAAATAAGGTGCTGGTGCAGGGATCTTATAATTTTTGATCACCATCCAGGCGTGCGTTCTCTCACTGAAGGTGTTTTTGTCAATTAGCAAGGAGTGAAATTTTGCAGATTTATTTATGACTTGCTTAAAGGTTGAATAAATCAGATTTTTGTTCCAAAGCTCGCATGTGCAAGTTGCAATTAGTGCTTTTTGAAGATATTGGTGGCATGGCGATTTTTTATCGTTGTCTAATTCCGCCCAGAGAGCTTTGTTCAGTGTAGAGTTAGCTGTGTTCCGTTTCAGACGGTACCAAAGCTTAATAGTTGCATACATCCTCCCTATTGCTTCATCTATTAAGCCAAATTCAAGTCTCACTTGTGCTGGGGAAGTGGACTGATGCATCTGGAAGACCTTTTTGTATGTTGAGACTAGTATTTTGTTCAGTAGTTTGCAATCTTTGCCGTGTAGCGCAATACTACCATATGTTATTGTTGGGAGCATTTTAGCTGATATAACAGCAAGCAGAGGTTTTTACGATGGTCCCTTCAGTTTTCTTGCCAGGGTCCTGAAGGCGAACGTTAATCCACTAGTATTCTGTAACATATAGGTTTTCTGCTCTCGACGGTAAGTCCGACCTTGTTTAGTTTTTATATTCCACCTTTTGCAACCCTAATATGTTGATTTGGAGTAAATGTTCACTCTTACGCAGACAATACTCAACTGATAGTGTGCCTCGAGGGTATGAACAAGATTGTAATAGACTCAATACCTCTCCTAGGAAAGTTGTCCCATGGATGGAAGAATATTCCTTACAACTTAACGACGTTAAGATGGAGGTCATCGTTTTGGGAATCTCTCCTGCTGGTCCACCAAATGGCAGAGAGAGGAACTAGGAATTCCTCCCCTACCTGTTGACTCTGCCAGAAAACTAGAGACTGTATTTGACAAAAATCTCATTCAAAAATCATATTGACAAGCTGTTATAACGTGGTAGTTTATTGCAGTTCAGTTTCACCATTCTATGTACATTGCTGTGTTAACTTGCTACTAATGGTTACATGGAAGAAATGGAATGTAGCTATGTAAGTAAGCCTTATGACATAAGTATGCTCTACGGCGGTTGAGCTGCATAGAGAGAAGCTGTTGGTGTCTGGCTTACCAGGCACAGGATTTCCTTTGCTGAATAAATCTTCAAGAAACCTTTGCCCAGAGTCACTCAGTTGTGTTTCTTCCTCTTTACAACATATTTTGTCAACGAGGATGGGATGGCTAGGCACCTGTGGACAGCAGTGATCTCTACAACCGTGTGCAGAGCAATCCTGTGCCACAGTTTTCCTCAACCTTGTGGTAGGATTGTTTCATTACTTAGCCCGCTGCTTATGCTACCAGACCAGTACGGGCATTAACATTTCAGCAGAATCTGCACCTCCAGCCCATGATTTTTGTGTTTTAGGTGGTTGGTCAGCCGTTGTTAGCCATAGGGGCCGGCTCGCACCTACATCAGCGCCACTCAAGAACCTCAGAGCACGTACAAGCTGCTCATCACTTCCCCCGGCTGGCTCACACCTGCACACGAGCCCGCTCCAGTGCAAGCATAGCAATGGTCTCCAGGCACAACATGCCAGCTGCCCAAGCGCTTCCCTGTGCTGGCCTGCACTGCACATGAGCCTGTTTCAGCACAAGGAGAGGCCGCACTTATCTTGACAACTGTTCCCAGGTGCAGCGCCAATATCCGGCCCTGGGGGGGAACTACGCCTGTGTATGCAGGGACAGCGCACATTTCCTGAGTGAAAAAACATAAAATATTAAGGAAAAGTTGAACTCTACAGGCCCTACCTGTTCTGCCAGCTGTTAGAAATGGGATCTCTGGTTGGCTAAGGCTTGCGCCAAAGCCAGGCAGAGACCACCACTCTAGTCAGGGCGAGGGAGTTACACGCCAAAGATAACCCCTGCTCACCCCCTTGGTAGCTTGGCACGAGCAGTCAGGCTTATCCCGGAGGCCATGTGTAAAGCGTTTGCGCACGCACACAGCACACCACCAAAGGAACTCCACACAAGGTTATATCAAAAATAGCCTTTGTATTCTCATAACACAGAATAGTAATCACATAGTATACATTGTGCCACCTGGCACTAGGTAATATCTACAAGGGATTATGTACACCTGACAGGGCCAACTGGACCGCTGTCAGAACCATCACAAAGGGAACTTAGTAAATGTAGGACACATCATAAACGTAGAACACAGCCAGTAATCACTGGCCAACACTGTACTCAGCATCATCCTGTAACATAAACCATATTATGCACAGTATCACATTTAGGCGTGAATTACATTCTGCGCCAACCTCACCAGCATAAACACCTTATGCAATCATCTCATAAGTCTAAACGCATTAGACAATAACCTCCTAAGCATAACTCACATTAGGGGCATAACTCGCAGTAGAGAATAATCTCACTAGCATAAACCAGAGTATGCAAATAACCTCATACATAAACCACAGTTAGAGGCATAACACAGGGTGCGTAAATCATAGTACATGAATCACATTTCCTAGCACCACATAAATCACATTAGGGCCTGGCGCCCTATAAACCTAACAGTCCCCCTGGCCAACTGTCCTTCCCAAAGGGGCTCAAATGCCCTGTGTCCAAAATGTCAGGGCGCGCTGCCAATGCAGCAGAATCCAAAGTGCGCCATCGCGCTGGGGCAAAGGAGTGCATCTCACTCCTATCTCTCAAAACATGCCCCCAGAGAAAGGCCTAAACGTTGCAGCTGGCACTAAGTGCTGCGCAGCTGTAAAGAATCGTAGGCCTGGCACCACTGTGCCCTCCTCTCCTGTCCCACTCGGGGACTTCTGGCTCAATTATACCCAACTGGTTGCAGCTGGCCGCGCTGGTGCAGCGCAGCTGTGACACTTCTCATAAAGGGGGGCCCGGCACCTCTGTGCCCTGTGGACCCCCACGTGGCTCTTGAACCCACACATGCCCCACGTTGCAGCTGCCCTCTGGCAATCGGGGCAGCTGGAGAGATGGTCAACTGGGGAGATCACGGGCCCCTCTGGACCCTCTACAACAATGTGTCCCCCTCGTTGGAGCGGCCCACAACGGCGGGGCCGCTCAGAGACTGGACACCGATACTGGGCAGTGGAGCTCCGCTCTGGGGCTCCTGTAATCAATTTGCTTTCCCCCACCGACGTCGGAGCGGCCCGCAAACAAGGCACCAACAAAAGGGGAGCCCTTACTCACCGGGCCCTCTGGTGCCGCTCTTTCGGGATGATCGCTAGTGCGGGCTGGGCTCCCGCCTGGCGTCTGCAACATGCGGGGCTCTCCCTCGCACATGGGAGCCCTGCTGAACCGCCGCAACACTTCCCTGCCTTCACCCGGGCCCCCTCCTGGGACCCGGGACTTCCAGTTTCCGTTCAGCAGACGCGGGGCTTCCCTCAGCTCATGGGAGCCCCGCTCGGGATTTGCTGACGTCCGGCGGCTGGGAGGCCCCGCCCATGTCCCAGGCAGACGTGCCTGACTTCCTGGTCGCCGCACGATCGCGGCGGCCGTTTTCTTCTTCTCCTTTTGTTGTGGCAATGAGGGGTAGGCTCCCTCTTCATTAAAAATATAAAGCGGGGTGGGCACCCGCTCAAAGATAACCACATCAGCGGGGTGGGCACCCGCATCTCCACAACTCGGGGGGAATCCCTACGCCGGGGATTCCCTCTCCCTCCTCATGCAGCGCTGTGCTGCAAAAGCCCACATGCTCCTCCTAATTAGGAATATAGCGCTCACGAGGCGCTAGGGCAACAGACAGTCCTTCAGGTCCTTAGGAATCAAGGGGGCCATGCTGGGCCCAGGGAGGCAGCCCTCCTGACAGGTCCTCCTGGGCCCCAGCAGCAGCACGCCCCCGCAGGTGTAGGAACAGGAACAGACTGAACAATTTCAGGGGGTCACAGCCCCTATACTTATACCACAAAACCTCTTTGTCTGTAGTGCAGGGCATGGGGGAACCAGATGCAACTGGTTCAGGGGATTTGGAGCACTTTGTTTTGCAAGCTCCCTTCCCCTTTGTCAGGTGGGGGCTAGGTGATCAGACACACCACAGGGGGCGGAGCCAGCATTCACTAGGGCAGGCACCATCCTAATCATAGTCAGGGGATTACTCCTCCCACTACTCCCAGCCCAGGTGTCCTATTCAGCCCAGCGCTGACTCACCCTGCCCCTCCTGGAGCCACACACCTCCCAGCCCCTGACACTCACAAGCCAGACATGCAATTCACATCAGGCAGGCAGACACACAGCACACAGAAATGCCAACTTCTAAAAGTGGCATTTCTCCACCAGTCATCATAAATCTGCGCACACCATTGCGCAGCATTTATTCTCACAAGTTCATACATACTAAACTCGCCCCGGCCGCTCCTCTCATACCAGGAATTACCACGGACACACTTATCCCCAATGCATTCCTATGGGAGGGCAGGCCAACTTCACAAATGTAACACAGAGAGCGCACGCACTTTACACTGGACCACAGTGCTAAAGTGCCCAGAGGCCTAAAACCACCAACACCATGTCAGAACGTAAGGCAAAAAGTTTAGGGGTGAACCTGCCAAAAAGGGCCAAGTCCAACACCAGCTTATTCTTTTCTGGTGTGGACAGCACTGCTTCTCGCTGTACTGTATGGTTTGGGGTTACAGCACCACCTACGATGACTCAGGGTGATTCTACGACTTGCACAGAACTGCATCACATCTAGAGCATCTCCATCAGGATTGTGCTCCTCATACATTTGCCTGCAATTGTATAGGCTCTAAAAATGTGCTGTATCACAGTGCCATCCGGTGCCTTTCTCATCAAGACTGTACACCATTTATGGGAAACTGCGCTTGTATCATCATCATGAGCATCAACCAGTCTATTGTGGTGCCACCTCCGTTTTTGATGCAGCAAGGAGTCCCACCTATTGAATGGGAAGATGAGTGGAAGCCTTTGAGAACTATTTGCTAGCGCTTGAAAGCACCAGTTTTTCTTCTCTCAGGAAGAAAGCGTTATTAGTGGGGGGTTTGGGCACAGAAGGCCACATGTTTTCAAATACTTGTCACAAGTGTGTGATGAAAGTGGTGATGAACCTGAGGATGTGTACAAGGAGGCTAAGTTGCGACTACAAAATCGATTCTCAAAGACTCTCAATATAGTCATGCAACGCCACAAGTTCTATAAACAGCTACAAAAGCCTGGTGAATCTGTAGATACCTTCGAGGCCAGATTGAGGGAATTGGACGTGAAATGCAAATTTGGCCTGATGACGGAAAAGGTGATAAGAGATCAGCTCATAGTGCAATGCAGCAGAAAGATGATGCAGGAGAGGCTTTGGGCTGCCAGCAATCTGAGTTTAAAGGAGGCTATAAAGATAGCCAAAGTGGTTGAGGAATCAGACAGATGCATGAAAGAGATGCAAAAAATGGAGAATAAAGTTACCTCTGATGTGGCGGAGGTGGACAAGGATTCAGACCTGGGGAATTTAGTTAAAAGGAAGCTTGGTGTGTCAAACACAACACATAATAATGGTGGAAGTTCGAAGGCTGCAGGAATTTCAAATGTGCCAATCAATGTCTCCGCCAATCTGTGTTACTGGTGTGGTAGCACCTTTCACTAGGGTGACTCCAAGATTTGTTATGCTATTGGAAAAGAATGTCATGTCTGTGGGAAGAAGGGGCACTTTGCTCGTGTGTGCAAAGCAGCCAACAAACGGGTGGTTTCAATAGAGGAAACAGAGGTGGTGTTGGAACACAGAATTTTAATGGTCAACAATGATGGCTGTGAGGCTGGCCGTGGTGATGAATTGAAAAGAAGAATACGTCCCAAAGCGGAGTTCAAAGTGGATGGTAAGATGGTCACCTTGAAGGTTGATTCTGGCTCATTGTATATCATCATACCTAAATAATTGCTCAATGTCACTTGGCCTGAGAGGGTTTTGAATTCTACCAATGTGATATTGAAGGGTTACTGTGGGGCTAGAATTTTAGTGATGGGGTATATAATAAGTCTGGGCGGTGAACTCCGCTCCGCTCGCGGAGTTAGCGGAGTTTTCCACACTGCGCGTTACGCGATGGAATGTAGCTATGTAAGCCTTATGACATAAGAATGTTCTAAGGTGGTAGAGCTGCATAGAGAGATGCTGTTGGTGTCTGGCTTGCCAGGCACAGGATCTCCCCTGCTGAACAAATCTTCAAGAAGCCTTTGCCCAGAGTCACTCAGTTGTGTTTGTTCCTCTTTACAACACTAGCTTTCAAAAACAGTTTTTTTTAATCTTGCATGAAAATCGTATGCCTTTTGCAATCTCCTATGAAACCTGTAGTCCAGGTTTTACTGATCTCTTTCCTGGACTACTGTGATTCTCTATATCTGGAACTATCTGTCTACCTCGTCTCGAATCTGCAACTTCAACTGTAAACAAGCATTGTAAAGTGAATAGTTTTAGCCTAACTGAGAGGTATTGGCTTTGCCAATGTCTTTTAGCCATGTGGTAGAGCAGTATGACTGCTGTTCAGCATGGTTAAAATGTATTTAAAAAAGCACTATTAAGCCTTTTTTTAACCTTTCCGCGTCATATCGCTTTTTTGTATAACCTTTATAACACTTCTTTTATAACGTTTAGCCATGCCTCACAGCAGCTACACTGCTCTAAAACATGGCTAAAAGACATTGGCAAAGACAAAAATAGCTCTCATATAGGAGAGACCCATTGGCTTTGCTAGTGCTTCTTAGAAAGATATACACTTTTTAGGTCAAGCCTAAACAGCGCTTGCGCTGTAGGCGATCTGTTGTATCTACTTTGTGGAGTCTGACTCCTCCTTTGCTTAGGATTGGCTTGTGTGTATGTCAGTTAAAAATCGTAGCCTGCAAATAGCTACTGGTGGGTGCATGTCCCACCTTTTCTGAAAAGTTTACTCCTATGGAGTATTGCCGCGGGAGCCAGCAGGGACGCGCACACAGTCCCTATGTGCAGTGCAGCTGATGAGAGCTTGTTTTCCAGTTGTATCCTGTTACTCGGTTGCCGATGCCTTCCACGGCTCTCCCGAAATCCCTAAATACTTGTATTCTGAAGTACTGCTGCTTCACTTCCTTATTTGGTCCCCTGTTTTGGTAAAGCTACACTTGCGGCCCCGCCCCCTCCTCTGTGCCGTCTGCCTCAGCATCCCTCCCCTCCCTGCACATCCAGGCAGCTGCATTGGGTCACCCTGCCTCCTCTGCAGCCCTTACCAATCGCACCGAGCTCCATGCCCATGTAAGGAGCATCCGTCCTCTGAATAGGAAACTAGGGCACCAGGGCGCTGTACAGAAAGCTTCCCTGCCTGTACTGCGGCTGTGTGGAGCACAACAGCTTATCTCTGCCCCCGCCGCGCTTCAGAAAGAAGACCAACCTAGGCCAATGTTACGTTATGTTAGATGGTATTCTGCGCTATGGTATGTCACTAGATGGGTTGGCCCATTACATTAGGATAAATTATGGTACAGTACATTCGGGTAAATGTGATGATACGGAGTTGGATCATATGTTATATTGTACTTGTTTGTCATGGAATGGTAAGTATGTATGGTATATGGTGCTGGAGCGTGAGCGCAAGGCAGCAGGATCTGGAGCGCTGTGGGGCTCAGGGAGGGGGGTCAGAGTCCTGCTGGATGCACCGGGGAGGGGCCGAGGTGTAGGAAGGTGGAATCTGACTATATGGTTGCCCCCACTTTTTTCCTGGTGTTTTGCTGGTTTATGACTTAGTTGGACTGGGATCCTGCTATTCAGGGCCCCAGTCTATCTGCTTCCTCTATAAAATGGTTTCCATGTGCCTTAGGCACATCTCTGATTGGAATCTGGAGTGCCCTTATAAGTCCCTAGTATATGGTATACTATGTACCCAGGGCATAGGTACCTCAGAGGCCTACCAGGGGCTGCAGCATGTATTGTGCCACCCCTGGAAGGCCATCCAAAATGACACCACAGGTCTGCTACTGCAGCCTGGGTAAGGTGGTGCATGCACCCCTTACCGTGATATAGGCTACCTATATCACTACATAGATACACACATATAAACCTATGTCACTCCTATGGCAGGCCTTATCAATCCTGAAGGCAGAGTGCTTGGTTCCTATGTGAGAGGGTGCCCCTGCATGAGCAGAGCCCCTCTGCAGCGTTCGGAGACCCTTCTCTGATGCTGTTTGTAGTGCAGCCTGACCATATACTCTGAAGCGCATTATAACCTCGCGTTAAATGCTAACTTTGGGATGGCTGCACGGAAACATGTCATGTTTGGTGTCAAACATCTTGAAATACTACCCCCCCGCCAGTTCTGGTGGCGGGGGTAGCATTCCACCCTTCTAGAGGGAGAGACATGTACACACCGGCCTGCCCGGTAACTTCTTTCCAAGCCCTGGCATCACAAAATGGATGCCGCTGCCACAGACACGAGTCTGGCCTCCTGCTGCTGACCGAAACTCCGGCAGGGAGGCCTGGACAATAGGTTTCCTGTCCCAGGGAGGTGTAACCACCTCCCCAGACAGGATAGTGTGTATTGGGGCTGGGCGGGAGCACTCTCTGGTGCTTTGAAGGCCTGCACTGGGGGCACATTTGGTGTCCCTGTGCATACCCCAGTTCAAACCGGCTCAGGGGCTTCCAGCCCCTGCTCTGGCGCGAAACTGGACAAAGGGAAAGGGGTGTAACCACCCCTCTGCCCTGGCCCTCCCATAGGTGGGTCCCCAGAGTATGTCCAACCCCCTAACTTGGTATAAGTATGGGACCTCAGTCCTTAGGACTTTAGATTTACCTGGACGAAACTCTGACACAGAATCCTGGACCTTCGACGCTCTACTTCAAGATTAGAGGACTGAAGAATCTCCCTTGGGGTCAAGGAGTGACTCCCTGCTTGGCAGGCACCAACGAAGCAATTGTCCGGTCTGCATCGCTGAAGCTCCCGCCGGATGCCAAAGTCTTTGCATCACCAGAGGTGGATTTCCAGACTTCCCCGAGGCTACCCTGAGTCCCCAGCAAAGCTGAGGCCCGTGGCTATCGTGGGTAACGTGGAACCGTGATCCCTGGACACCGCGCACATTTGCAAGTGCATCCTCTTCTGGGTCTCCCACGAAGTTGTGCTTTGGGCTCCGAGTAGCCCCAGCCTCCAGCACCGACTGCACCGAAGATCACTGGCCTCCACTCCACGAGTGTCCTGTGAGCCAGCTCCACGTGTGTCCACTCGAGACTCCTTCGCGGTCGCTAGTCCGTTGGCTAGTAGGCCCTCCCGAAGGCCAATCTTCTTCTGCTTGGGCTCCCTGGTTGCTCCAGGCGTGTCCTGACTTACCTTCACTGGGTGAGTCCCACAGACCTTGCTGGTCTGCACCATCATCCTTCTTCCATTTCCATGAGACTTGCCGTTGCCAAGGCTTGTTGGGTCCAATCCGGTCGCCGACACCCCTGCAATCGACAGACATCGTGGGACAGCTCGAATCCAGCTCCTGGTCGTCGTCGACGCCTCCTGGACCTCGTGGCTGAAGAGTCAAGACGACCGTCAACCTACCTGAAGCACTCGACATCGGTGGGCATCTGCTCATCGCCTTCTTGGTCACTGGCTAGTGACCCAGACTCTGTCCCCTCTGCTTTCAGGTTCTTCAGATCTTCGATCCACCTTTGGATCCACCCGAACACTTTCGACTTTCCGCCAGCAGCACTTTGCAGCAGATCGCCATTGAAAACGACGACGAAACCCGACCCCGAAAGGCACCTATGCACCCGGCTCCCCTGGGTGAGGTAACTCGAGTACTCCGGTGCTCCCGTGGGTATTGACACTAGAACAGCCTAGTTCTAAAAGGGTTTGCTCCAAGTCCTCCTCTAAGTGACCCTTTTTTTAAATTCCAACCGCGACTTTCCCCATAGAAGTCAACGGCGATTCGCGGCTGTGTTCTCACACTGCACGCGTCCCCGTGGGTCCCCTGTGTCACTACCTTGGGTGGTTCCTTGTGGTCCAAGCACTTCTACAGGCTCTAGGCCCTGTGTCTAGCTCAGTCGTGGTTCTTATACCACTTTATTGGTATATGGTTTGGTATGCCCCTAGGGCTCAAACGTGTATTTGTGCTATTATTGTTGATAACTAACTTATAACTTATGTACTTCGAACTCTAGCCTCATAAAGAGACTAGAGGGGTGTGTTTAGCAATAAATACATATATTTTGAATATATACCTGGTGTGGTCCTCTTTCATTTGGTCACTCAAGAGATTATAGACTGGTAAAACAAGCTGCTTTACATTCCTTCAAGACTTAGCCTGAAGGCTGCTCTCCATAGCTACCACTAGGATAGCTTTCAATAAAGGTTGTCTTTAACCTATCTCCAATAAGGGGTTGTTTGGACTGGTGCAAGGTGCCCACTATAATTAGTGGACAGCATATACCAGGCCAACTTCTCACATTGGTGTGCAGCGTGTGGGATTCCAGCTTGCTATTGTTTTACCAGATAATCTCAATTGAATTGATCAACTGAAAACCACTAAGGGTACCTAAGGTACATATAAATCAAGCTTAGTATACAGTAAGTTCTACTGAACTTAGAGTTGTGTGTTAAGGGATAGCACACCCTTTCTACAACTCAAGAGAGTTTAGTAGGCCACACTAGAGTAGGTAGTGCATACACCACACCTCACTAGTAATGTCTTCAAAGCCAGGACCCAGTGAGTCCTTGCCAGAAGCCAGTGGGCTTCTTCCCTCCAAGTATGATAAACTCCCATTCTTGGAATTGAGAGCATTATGCAATACTAGGAAGCTGAAGGCAGGCAAAAGTGCCAGCACCCAACACCTCAGAGAGGTGCTACTAGCTGATGATCTCAGCAGGCCCCTAGGGTCTGAAGGGGTAGGCAGAGAGGGTGGGGCAGAAGATGAGGAAGGGGTCAGGGGTGAAGAAACCCAGGCCCCCCTCTGAAACTGGCCAGGAAGGTGAAAATGACCTTGACCTGGAGAACCCAATTCCTCCTGTGGAGGAGTAGGATCAGAATGACCTCCCCTTTGTCCCCACAGGAAGAATTGTGAGTGTGCCCAGAAGGTCTAGATCTCCTTCTCAGGAGTCTAACCACTCTGACACCTCAATATGGACCTCTGTCTCTTCTCATAGGAGAGAATCCTCTCATGACAGGAGAAAGAGACTGATTGAGTATGAGCAAGCCCAGCTTGAACTCAGAAAACAGCAGTTGGCTATAGACAGGGAGTCCCTAGATCTCTACAAAGAGAGAAAAAGATGGGACTAGAGTCCCAGGGTGGCAGCAATTTCCCAAGAGATAGGGAAAGGTCTTATGACCATAGAAACCTGAGCAAGATTGCCCCTCCCTACCAGAGTGGGGATGACATCCACAAATGGATAACTGCACTGGAGAGGGCCTGTAAAGTACAGAGGGTCCCTCAGGAGCAGTGGGCAGCAATCTTGTGGCTCTCCTTTGCAGACAAAGGTAGAGACAAGCTCCTCACTGTAAGAGAAGAGGATGCTGACAATTACAAAGTCTTGAAGAGTGCTCTGATAGATGGGTTTGGCCTAACCACTGAACAGTATAGGTTGAAGTTCAGAGACACCCAAAAGGCTCAGACTCAAGACTGGGTTGACTTTGTAGATTGTGCTACTAAGGCTCTGGAAGGTTGGATACAGGGCAACAAGGTGCATGACTTTTTAGGATTGTACAATTTGATTATGAGGGAGCAGATCCTTAATAATTGTCAAAACCAGCTTTTACACCAGTACCTGGTGGACTCTGATCTGACCTCTCCCCAAGAATTGGGAAAGAAGGCAGACAAATGGGTCAGAACCAGAGTAAAGACTAAGAATCAGGGTGGTGACCAGAAGAAAGATTCTACCAAGTCCCAAGAGAAAGATGGGGATAAATCTAAGGATAAGTCCACTACAGGGCCCCAAAAGTCCTCTTCTGGGGGTGGGTCCCAAACTCCTTCCTCTCCTGAAAAGAAACCATATTGCCATGTCTGTAAAAAGCCTGGACACTGGAAAACTGATCCCAGTTGCCCCAGGATTGGCAATAAAGAAAATGTTCCTCCAACAACTACTACCACCCCTCCTGGTACTACCAGTAGTAATCCTCCAGTTGGGAGTAGTGTACCCAAAAAGTTAGGTGCTTTTGCAAGAGGAACAGAGGTGGGCCCTAGTTTAGACAGGACCCCCTCAACAGACTCCTCTGACTCTGATGGTGGTATAGGATTTGCCACCTTTACCATGGGTCCCAATGCATTGGGCAGGTACAGACTGGAGCCAATAATTAATGGTCAGAAAGCTGTGGCATTTAGGGACACAGGGGCTATTGTCACCATGGTGGCAGGTAAACTAGTCCCCCCTCACCAGCTTTTACCTGAGTTTAAATACCAGGTAACCAACATTGATGGTGTCAGAGCAGATCACCCCATGGCCATAGTCAATCTCAGCTGGGAAGGGGTCACAGGCCCAAAAAGAGTGGCAGTGTCCCCAACCTTGCCTGTAGATTGCCTGATGGGCAATGATCTGGAAATTTCAGCCTGGGCTGAAGTTGAACACCAAACCCATCTGAGAATGCTGGGCGTCCCTGTAAAGGTTAGTGGGGCTGTGATGGCCACAGCCCAAGCCCAGGGAAAGTTTGGAGAGATGGAGCCTGGAAGAATGGCCCACTCTCCCCCAAAAGAGAGCACAAGGGTTGAAGAAAAGTCTTCTTCCCTCCAGACAGTAGGTAAGGGTCAGCCTCCTCAGGGAACTGACCCTACCCCTAGTGAAGGAACTGCCCCAGAGGTAGTCAGGCCTGGCGTGGCCCCACCCCTGATGGCAGAGGACCCTTCCAAGGTGGTAACCAGTCTGGAGCAGGTAACCTGCCCCTCTCTACCCTGCCTCAGTCAGCCCAGGGCTGCAGAGGTCAGGGAGGTCAGTGGACCCCCCAGGGCCCCCTGTCCAGAGGAACCCCCCCATCAGCAGATTAGGGGCACCCAGTCTAGTAGCCCTAGCCAGGTGAAAATTCCTCAACACACTGAGGGATCCCCCATACCTTTGTGTAGGGACCTCCCCCAGAAGGACTGTTAGGCAAGGGCAAACCTGGGACCCAAAGGTTCCAAACCTGCCCTGTCCCTCCAGTGTTCCATCCAAAGGGACCCAACCCCCAGCTATAGGCAGCCAAAGGTTGAGCCTTAGAGCAAAGTGCAACTCAGTCATGGAAAGACAGGCATACATGGTGCCCAGTGATCTGAGGAAGCTGAGACCAACCTTCCTAGGGCCTCACTTCCCTGCTCAGACACCTCACCAGCCTTGTACTTTACCAAAGCACACCACAGGTAGTAATTCCCCATGGTGGAGACCCTCTCATACCCTTAGGATGAGGGAGTGCTTAGTGGACCATAAGACAGGGGGCAACCATGCTAGTGCAGGTGCTTCCTTATATGGCCACTTAGTCAATAAAGGCTCAACTGGCCAAGGTTAGCCTTATCTCCTTTCGTTTGGGGGGTTATGTAGGAAGGTGGAATCTGACTATATGGTTGCCCCCACTTTTTCCTGGTGTTTTGCTGGTTTATGACTTAGTTGGACTGGGATCCTGCTATTCAGGGCCCCAGTCTATCTGCTTCCTCTATAAAATGGTTTCCATGTGCCTTAGGCACATCTCTGATTGGAATCTGGAGTGCCCTTATAAGTCCCTAGTATATGGTATACTATGTACCCAGGGCATAGGTACCTGAGAGGCCTACCAGGGGCTGCAGCATGTATTGTGCCACCCCTGGAAGGCCATCCAAAATGACACCACAAGTCTGCTACTGCAGCCTGGGTAAGGTGGTGCATGCACCCCTTACCGTGATATAGGCTACCTATATCACTACATAGATACACACATATAAACCTATAAGTCACTCCTATGGCAGGCCTTATCAATCCTGAAGGCAGAGTGCTTGGTTCCTATGTGAGAGGGTGCCCCTGCATGAGCAGAGCCCCTCTGCAGCGTTCGGAGACCCTTCTCTGATGCTGTTTGTAGTGCAGCCTGACCATATACTCTTAAGCGCATTATAACCTCACGTTAAATGCTAACTTTGGGATGGCTGCACGGAAACATGTCGTGTTTGGTGTCAAACATCTTGGAATACTACCCCCCCGCCAGTTCTGGCGGCGGGTGTAGCATTCCACCCTTCTAGAGGGAGAGACATGTACACACCGGCCTGCCCGGTAACTTCTTTCCAAGCCCTGGCATCACAAAATGGATGCCGCTGCCACAGACACGAGTCTGGCCTCCTGCTGCTGACTGAAACTCCGGCAGGGAGGCCTGGACAATAGGTTTCCTGTCCCAGGGAGGTGTAACCACCTCCCCAGACAGGGTAGTGTGTATTGGGGCTGGGCGGGAGCACTCTCTGGTGCTTTGAAGTCCTGCACTGGGGGCACATTTGGTGTCCCTGTGCATACCCCAGTTCAAACCGGCTCAGGGGCTTCCAGCCCCTGCTCTGGCACGAAACTGGACAAAGGGAAAGGGGTGTAACCACCCCTCTGCCCTGACCCTCCCATAGGTGGGTCCCCAGAGTATGTCCAACCCCTAACTTGGTATAAGTATGGGACCCCAGTCCTTAGGACTTTAGATTTACCTGGACGAAACTCTGACACAGAATCCTGGACCTTCGACGCTCTACTTCAAGATTAGAGGACTGAAGAATCTCCCTTGGGGTCAAGGAGTGACTCCCCTGCTTGGCAGGCACCAACGAAGCAATTGTCCGGTCTGCATCGCTGAAGCTCCCGCCGGACGCCGAAGTCTTTGCATCACCAGAGGTGGATTTCCAGACTTCCCCGAGGCTACCCTGAGTCCCCAGCAAAGCTGAGGCCCGTGGCTATCGTGGGTAACGTGGAACCGTGACCCCTGGACACCGCGCACATTTGCAAGTGCATCCTCTTCTGGGTCTCCCACGAAGTTGTGCTTTGGGCTCCGAGTAGCCCCATCCTCCAGCACCGACTGCACCGAAGATCACTGGCCTCCACTCCACGAGTGTCCTGTGAGCCAGCTCCACGTGCGTCCACTCGAGGCTCCTTCGCGGTCGCTAGTCCGTTGGCTAGTAGACCCTCCCGAAAGCCAATATTCTTCTGCTTGGGCTCCCTGGTTGCTCCAGGCGTGCCCTGACTTACCTTCGCTGGGTGAGTCCCACAGACCTTGCTGGTCTGCACCATCATCCTTCTTCCATTTCCACGAGACTTGCCGTTGCCAAGGCTTGTTGGGTCCAATCCGGTCGCCGACACCCGTGCAATCGACAGACATCGTGGGACAGCTCGAATCAAGCTCCTGGTCGTCGTCGACGCCTCCTGGACCTCGTGGCTGAAGAGTCAAGACGACCGACAACCTACCTGAAGCACTCGACATCGGTGGGCATCTGCTCATCGCCTTCCTGGTCCCTGGCTAGTGACCCAGACTCTGTCCCCTCTGCTTTCAGGTTCTTCAGATCTTTGATCCACCTTTGGATCCACCCGAACACTTTCGACTTGGCCGCCAGCAGC
The DNA here is from genome assembly GCA_963921515.1 of Calotriton arnoldi. Classification (NCBI taxonomy): domain Eukaryota; kingdom Metazoa; phylum Chordata; class Amphibia; order Caudata; family Salamandridae; genus Calotriton; species Calotriton arnoldi. The sequence continues at coordinate 61,004 of CAWUFW010007805.1, read as the reverse complement.
ACTTTGCAGCAGATCGCCATTGAAAACGACGACGAAACCCGACCCCGAAAGGCACCTATGCACCCGGCTCCCCTGGGTGAGGTAACTCGAGTACTCCGGTGCTCCCGTGGGTATTGACACTAGAACAGCCTAGTTCTAAAAGGGTTTGCTCCAAGTCCTCCTCTAAGTGACCCTTTTTTTTTAAATTCCAACCGCGACTTTCCCCATAGAAGTCAACGGCGATTCGCGGCTGTGTTCTCACACTGCACGCGTCCCCCGTGGGTCCCCTGTGTCACTACCTTGGGTGGTTCCTTGTGGTCCAAGCACTTCTACAGGCTCTAGGCCCTGGGTCTAGCTCAGTCGTGGTTCTTATACCACTTTATTGGTATATGGTTTGGTACGCCCCTAGGGCTCAAACGTGTATTTGTGCTATTATTGTTGATAACTAACTTATAACTTATGTACTTCGAACTCTAGCCTCATAAAGAGACTAGAGGGGTGTGTTTAGCAATAAATACATATATTTTGAATATATACCTGGTGTGGTCCTCTTTCATTTGGTCACTCAAGAGATTATAGACTGGTAAAACAAGCTGCTTTACATTCCTTCAAGACTTAGCCTGAAGGCTGCTCTCCATAGCTACCACTAGGATAGCTTTCAATAAAGGTTGTCTTTAACCTATCTCCAATAAGGGGTTGTTTGGACTGGTGCAAGGTGCCCACTATAATTAGTGGACAGCATATACCAGGCCAACTTCTCACACGAGGCTCACCTGCAAATCTCGGGAGGGCCCTCGAGGGAAGAGGTTCAAACTGGGAGGGAGCCAGGATCGGAGGCATAGCACCAAAACACAGGTGAGGCTGAGTGCACCCCCCACAGATATTTACTGTATCTATTTATGTATTTATTTATCCAGTTTTCTATAGCGCGGACTTGAACCGAAGTTATCAGAGCGCTCCTAGGCACTTGCACATCAGCAACTGTATGAGGTCTTGGGCACCGCATCCTCCCACCATGTCTTCTTGAAAGAAGCGTGGTGCATATGTTTGATTGGACTCGACGATGACTGGTGTGGCGCTGTCTCCCCCCCCCCCAAAGTTCCACTGAAATACCCCGTGGACCCTGGTGAACAAAGGAGGCTGTCCGCTGGACTCCGCTCATATTCCTGTCATCCTTCATAACTGTCTAATGGTGTTGTGTCATCCGTGTTGCTGTTACACATGGGTGCGCATTTTCTCCACATCGGGAGGATTGGACTACTGCAATTCCCTATATTTGGGAGCACCGCAATATATTTTGCAGGGGTTGCAGAGAGTCCAGTCCATGGCAGCCAAGCTGGTGCTGAATAGACAGCGCAGGTCTTCCACGGCACTGGCCTTGGGAGACCTGCATTGGCTGCCTATTAAGGAAAGAATTTACTTCAAATCCCTCTGTATTGTATACAGAGCAGCACATGACCTGGGTCCTGCTCCCCTACAGAAGATGTTCACCTGATACAATCCCAGGAGACAACTTCGCTCTTCGAGTGCAAATCTGATAACAACTACCAGATTTAAGAGATCCAGGATGGGGGGCAGAGCCTTCGGTGTGGCCGCTGCGTGCCTATGGAATGAGTTGCCTCAGAATCTTAGACAGGCCAGTTCTCTGACTTGTTTTAGGAAGAGCCTGAAAACTTGGCTATTTCCAAGGAGTGAACACTAGATTTCTTCACTGACAATTGGCTCTGCTGTTATAGTGACTATTCTTCAATCTAAGCGCCAGGATACCCGTAGGGTGGCAGTTGTTGCGCTATATAAGTTTTCAATTCAATTAAAAAAGATGGTTAAAAACAATGATCTGTGGGCTATCGGCTCTTCTCTGCAGCAGGCGCACAATCCACTGAACTGTCTGTCTGGCCATACTTACAGACCGACAATGGTGATTGAGGGGAGAATGTGTGTGCCCTGGGGGGGAGGAGGGGCACCAATGCATGTATTTCCTCGCAGTTGTATCTCAGTTTTGTCATGCTGCAAACCTCTCCAGAGAGGGGTTCCCTCTGCGAGGTCCCCCTTGAGAAGCCCCATCTTCCTGAGTTGCATCGACGCACGTCCCCACCCACCCCCTCCCTTCCTGCCTTGAGGATTACATGCAGATGCTACTGTAGATCAGGCGCGCAACGCCCACTGCGCGCACATGCCCCCCCCCTGTTGTGTGTCTCAGCCCGGGCTGCTGCAGTGTGGACTCGGCTGGGCAGTGTCTGGAGTCTAATCTCAGGCACAACTGCGTTTTTCACAGGTCTTTAAAGACCATTTGCATATTTACATACCTTTGTAAACTGGTTACGGAGGCTTACATTTGTATTGAACTTTTACTGCCATAGTGTGAGAATGCATTTCATGAAAAGGAATATAAAGAAGGGTTCCCAAAAGAAAAATACCAGCCATTTGTTGTTTAAAGAGCCTGAAAAGGCCTCCTCTTGACAATGATCGGGGTATAAACAAAATAGTATGTATTCATTTGTAATGTGACTTTTCTGTCTTTGTTCCCTTTAATTATCAGTCATGGATCATTCAGGCAGTCCTAGAACACAATTAAAAATGCTTTCTATTTATATTTGCTGTTCCAAGTATACATATATAAGTGCTGAAAATAGGCTTTAGATGACTGCTTATTTTTGTACAGCCTGGGACATCAATATAATGAGCTGGCAACCCTAACCACAAGACTTGAAGCTTGTTGCATGATGAGCACAATTTTTATTTCCTCCATCCTCGATCCCTGAACAGGGCCGGACTGGGAATGCAGACCGGCCTTTGTCAATTGAGTCGGCCCGGCCACTGGGGAGGATGCACGTGGAAAACACTGCAGCAGCTTTTGGTACAGGGGGCTGATTTTGCAGCACTGCTGCAAAACCGCCCCCCTGTACCAAAAACGGCCCCCACCGGTCCATAACCAGCTCCCACCCTTCCTGCCCACTGAGAAAACGCCCGGTACCCGCTGCGGCCAGTCCGGCCCTGACCCTGAATAATGCCATAATAGCAATAGTTTAACTTATATCTGAAACCCTACGCCAGCCATCAATAACATGCTGAGTTACTTCAAGTGTCTGGGAATGCACCCAGCATTCAGACAACTCACTATTCATTCTCGCCCTTCACTTTCACACTCACCCTGCACTCACAGCGATCACAATGCACTCACATTGATCATCATGCACTCACACCATTCACCCTGCATTCACAGTGACCGCACTGCCCTTTTGCCACTCGCCATGAACTCAAACAGTTCTCCCTCTAGTTACCCTTCGGTCACTCACAATGCACTTGCGCTGTTCACCCTGTACCATACCCTGCAGTCACACGAGCACACTACTCACCCTGCATTTATGTGACACTTTACTTACCTGTTCCTCACACTGCTCACTCTGCAATCTCCCTCAAACATCACTAACCATACATTCATTTGTCCCACTCTGCACTTACATCCGCACCCAAATTCATAAGGTCACCTCAATCACCCTGCAATCACTCCTCTCACCCTACTCTCACACTGTTGCATCGCTCACCGTGCACTCACATGGGCACTCCTGTCACCCACACAGTGCAGAGGGTTAATGTGCCTGCAACAAAGAACTTGTACCATGCAGATCACAGAACTGAGTGTGAGTAAACTACGAGTATCCCTATAAAAGAATGAAATGTTTGTCAGAAAGGGGCTATAGAGAGATGAGGGGCATTGTTGGTGAGCGGTAGTGAGGGAATTCATGGAGAAGGAGGAAATGGGGGAGGGGCGCCAAAAAAGACTATTGCACCGTGCGCGACCAGTGCTAGGGCCAGTCCTGGCTGGGAGTCTTAGCCCCCCTCCCCCGAAGTTCGGGTCTAGTTGCACCTCTGCTATAGATTGTTTGCTTCCGGGTCTCTCACGCCCACCCCACTTCCGACCATGCCTATAACAACAATGTGTTTTTTGTAGGTCTTAAAGCCGCACGTCTGGTGCTTCGAAGCACTGTAAATAACGGGTGTCATATACTCGGTGCTGAAGATTACACCTCCCAGACGTTCCCTCAATGCTCTTAGCACTACATGGTCCTCCAGGTTATCGACCTCGAAAAGATGAAAGGCTGGGCCTTCCTTTATTAGGATTTACACTCGTGACCTGCGGATGTTGCTGTGAGACTTTAACTCTGGTTGTCACAATTTCCTGCTTTTATCGCATGCGGGGTCGCCATCTGCCACTTCTGAGGTGATGCACAGTGGCGTCCGGTGCCTTCCCCCCGACAGACCCAACACAGGAGCAGGGGCAGAGCTGGGGAATGAGGCCAGTCTGTGGTGTCACGGTGAACAAGGAAACAGCCCCCTGTAAAGGAGCGCCGGGAGCCTTGTCTGTGGTGTGCACGAATATATCTACACATGCATAATGTGGCCATAGTGCAAGGGGAGGGTGTGCATGCTGGGGGATAGAGATACTGCAGCAGCAGCAGGCAGGGGGTGTATGCACGCTGTGCAGTGTAAGAGCAGTGGCAGCCGGGAATAACTGGGATGTTTGCCCTACAGAAACCGGGACACTGGAAGTGACTCCCGACCAGAGATATCTCAGACTGAGACCCAGTGATCTCTTCCTGTCAAACTGCACCCTGCGTGTCTGAGGCTCTCACCCAGTGACCCCTTCCTGTCACAAAGCTGCAGTCCTGCAACCTGCATCTCAGACCCAGTGACCTCTTTCTGTCACAGAGCTGCAGTCCTGCACCCTGCATGTCAGACCCAGTGACCTCTTCCTGTTACAGAGCTGCAGTCCAACACCCTGCTTGTCAGACCCAGTGACCTTTTCCTGTCACAGAGCTGCAGTCCTGCACCCTGCATGTCAGACCCACTGGTCCAGTGACCTCTTCTTGTCACAAAGCTGCAGTCCTGCACCCTGCATGTCAGATACTCTGACCCAGTGCTCGCTTCCTGTCACAGAGCTGCAGTCCTGCACCCTGCATGTCAGACCCACTGACCCAGTGACCTCCTCCTGTCACAGAGCTGCAGTCATGCACCATGCATGTCAGACCCACTGACCCAGTGACCTCCTCCTGTCACAGAGCTGCAGTCCTGCACCCTGCATGTCAGACCCACTGACCTCTTCCTGTCACAGAGTTCTGCACCCTGCATGTCAGAACCACTGACCCAGTGACCACTTTCTGTCACAGAGCTGCGGTCCTGTGCCCTGCATGTCAAACCCAGTGACCTCTTCCTGTCACAGAGCTGCAGTCCTGCACGTCAGGCCCACTGACCCAGTGACCTTTTCCTGTCGCAGAGCTGCAGTCCTGCACCCTGCATGTCAGACACTCTGACCCAGTGACCTCTTCCTGTCACAGAGCTTCAGTCCTGCACCCTACATGTCAGACCCACTAAACCAGTAACTTCTTCCTGTTACCAAGCTGCAGTCCTGCACCCTGCATGTCAGACCCAGGGACCTCTTCCTGTCACAGAGCTTCTGTCCTGCACCCTACATATCAGACCCACTAACCCAGTAACTTCTTCCTGTAACCAAGCTGTAGTCCTGTGCCCTGCATGTCAGACCCAGTGACCTCTTCCTGTCACAGAGCTGCAGTCCTGCACGTCAGGCCCACTGACCCAGTGACCTTTTCCTGTCACAGAGCTGCAGTCCTGCACACTGCATATTAGACCCAGTGACCTCTTCCTATCACAGAGCTGCAGTCCTGCACCCTGCATGTCAGACACTCTGACCCAGTGACCTCTTCCAGTCACAGAGCTGCAGTCCTGCACCCTGCATGTCAGACCCAGTGACCTCTTCCTGACACAGAGTTGAGGTCCTGCACCCTGCATGTCAAACCCAGTGACCTCTTTGATGGAGGGTCCCGAAAGTCCCGTACTACCATCTAACAAGAAACCCATTAATGATTTTGCACTACCCACCAAACATGATACTCCTAGATAGGCCCTACCGGGCAGGCTCAGATAGAATGTCTTAAATTGTCCACTTTCCCTTGTCCTGATAGCACATCCTATGTAGGCCAAGCCCAGCTCCTTAGATAAACCATATCTTACATAGGCCCAAGCATACCTTCCTAGATACAAAAGTGTAGGCCCAAATGAAAGTGACTCTTGCTCTCATTTATAATAATTCTAATGGAACAGACCTCATAGGCCTCACTGATCTGTTAGCAGAGATCTGTCCCCTTCACCCAGATACGACCTTAGCCCTCTCTTGTAACTTGCCACAGTTGCAAGAATAAGGGTGGCCCCCACCCATGTGACGGGCTGTTGGAACATCTGGCAGTGTCACATGCAAGATTAGTGATATTCTTAGCTATGGGACTTTCCGCGCTTGCTAAACTGGAACTTGAGGCAGGAACTTGACCAAGAAATTAATACATTTAATATTAATTCTAAGCATTTTTCACGGTGAAAGTTATCTTTTGTTTACTTTTTGCGGTCAGAGAACTCTGACCGCCTGCCAACCAGTTCTGTTTCATCATGATACCACTTCTCATATAAAATTTTCCAGTAAAGCAGGTGGTCAAGTGGCCTGCGTCAGATCTCGTGTCAAGCCTCGTGCACACGTAGGCGTGAGTTCTGCATTCAATAATAAAGTTCTGCATTCAACTATATAAAAGAGCCCACCCGGACTAGAGCTTCGAACTCTTCCATTGCATCAGACCTTGACTGCATCTGGAGGGCTTCCCGTGCGATCGTCCGTTGGTGACTGGGCCTAGTGCTTCAACTTCCAAGGTGGTAATACTCTTTTGTGATAATTTTGCCTATTGGCTTTGACAGCCCATCTGATGGCATAGCCTCTTGGCTCTGTCAGCCTATTTGATTAATTCACTATTAGCTTATTCAGTCTTTTTAATAATTTAGCCTTTTGGCTTTGACAGTCTATCTAATTCAGCTCATCCTAACCCAAGCCATTGCATTTATCTTAGTTTAAATTGCGTAGTTTTGAATGGTGTTGCTTTCTTAAGAAAAGGTTTGTCTTCTAGGCACTAGCCTATCCATCCTCTGTAAAGTTAGGGTTGCTCCTTGGGCAGCTGCTTATAGCACAATATTTTAGTCATATGTTTGCTTCTTTGAGCAACTGAGTTTGAACATTGTCGATGCATTTATTTTTCATTCTGCTCATGTGTGGTGGGCAACATTTAAATTGAAGTGCTTTTATGCTTTGAACTGTTTGAATAAAAAGTCACTGTTTTATACCGTGGTTTCTTCTTTCCAAGTGAACGAACAGCACAGGGGTCAGGCTCTCTGGAGTCGGTAAGCGGAGGGGTGTGGCAGCCACAAAGAATCCTCCCTTTCATTTGGCGACCACGAACACTGGACTCGTGAAGCAGTCCTCTGCGGTGAGATCTTGGGACGCATGCTGGGGTTACACCTGTCTGGTTTTCTCTCGGGCTCTCCTCTCCCCACGTCCACTGGGGTAAGTCAGGGATATTTTTATTTTTGTTCCTTGCATTTGCCTCAGGTTGTGGCGTGTGTGGGGTGGCGAGTCAGCCTGTATCTGCCAGCAGGGGTCTCCCTTTTGTGTGCGTTCCTTTGCCCGCCTGTGGTTGACTGACATGCCACGACGTCCTCTTTCTGGCTGGTCACATCTTCCCGAGGCTCTGTGGTGCTCTTCTCTCTGCTATTTTTAGTTTTGTCGTGGTTTCTTTTTGATTGCGTTCTCTTGCCCATCCTTTCTGTGGCCTCTTTGCCTTTGTTTTTTCTCTCGCATATTGTATTCTCGCTTTTCATTGCCGTTTTCAATTCTTCTTTCTTGTATATGCTTCTACACAATGCTTGAGGTTTGAGTCCTGGGAAATAACTTATGTGTGACTTCCCGAATTCTGGCATAGTGCACAACTGCTCCTGCAGATATTATTGTTTTTAGATTTACTTACGTGTGCCTTTTCCTTTGAATTGGCACAGTAATGCTTGAGGTTTGAGTCCTGGGAAATCACTTCTGTGTGATTTCACGAATTCTGGCATTGTGCACGTGCATTTGCGGCTTTTGGGTGTCTTAATATTTGGCGTACATTTTTCTGTATATTATTGTTGATGGTTCGTGGAGTTGTTTTTCAGTTGCCTATTTGATTTTAGTTACGGGCTGTTGCGCCCTTCACACGGTGCGCTTGTGGCACGCGTGTCTGTATTTTTGTCGCACTTTTCTCTTTAGGGTGTGCCCCGCTCCTTATCTCACTCCTTCCTTCTCCTTCTTTTGTTCGCCATATATTCTTCTTCCCTTGCCTTCTTCCCGCACTGCAACACCATTCTCTTATTTTCGGCGTCAATGCGCCCCTCCTTTTTCAGGCTTCTCTCCTGTGTGTTCACACCCCCATTCTTCGCTCTCTCTAGTAGCTCCCTCTCTGATTCCATTTTGCATTGCTTGGGTGCACTCCTTTTTTAACACTCAAATTTCTATCGCTTTCTCATCGGCGCCTTTCCCTGTTGTTAACTGCGCCACTTCAAAAGAGGATCTAACATCTTCGAAGTTACTAGCCCACTTTGACCTCTCGTCAGCCTTCCTCATTTCACTCTCTTCGCTGGAAGAGGAAGTAAGCCTCGCAGCCTCTGTCTAGGCACCCTTGCCCCTCCTTTCTGCGGGCTGCTTTTTCATCATCCACTGTTACAATAATACGTATTATTTTTTGAAATGCATTTCATTTACTTAATTATTGTTTATTTGTTGTCCGTTGTGTCTGTTTTTTGTGCCTCGATTTCTTAGATATTGTTAGTCCTTCTGTTTCACAGCAGTTCACCCCCCCACCCAACATCTGTTGCTGTTCTGCCGACTTTACACTCACTAGCCAAGCGGCCGACTGCTAGTTATTATTGTTGACTCAATTGCCCCCACTTTTCCTCACTATTACGGGCAGTTGCGCCAGGTAGTTGTTGTCTGGATTGCTTTGTCTTTACCTCCTAGTCGCAATCCCGCTAAGTAGTTGCCCTTATCTGCAGTACACATTACACGTACTTTACGCCTCTTTTCTGTCTTTTACACTTTTTGCCTACCACTTGCCTGCGTCAATTGGTAGCCCAAGGGGGTGGAGGTGTATCTCCGCTCCTCTTGTCCGCCTTCTTTACAAACCCCCCCGGTATGTCCCTTGCTCCCCCACAAATTATTAATATCCTTATTCATTCCCTACGTGGTGCTGCCACAGCTGTGTACCACACCGGTCTTGACCACTTCATCCCTCTCACGCGCCACCAAAGCGAAGTTCTTGCTGCTACTTGGGACATCTTTGAGATTGACTTTACACCCAATACTGAACTTCGTCTTTCACTTCTGCCTCTTGTAGACTTACCTCACTCAGGCACTGCCTCTTCTCAACCACCACCAGACACCACCCGCCCAGATCTTTTGTGGCCTGCCCACTCCTCTAATCCACCTTCGCGCTCCCCACCCTCTTTAGGGTCTTCTGTTTCTCTTGAGGCAACACTCCCTAGCAATACTGCCCCTGCCCCCCTACGGTATCAGCATCAGTACCTAGTATTGTTATCCACCGACCACCGTCTCCTGCGAACGAGTCCCCATTTCTCTCGGCACTCCTGCAGGACTATTCAGTGGATCTAGAGGACTCTGTCCCAGACATCTTAATTGTGCCTCCCCCGGCAAGCCCACACCCCCATTTTCAATCACTATAGGTAATGAGTACCCCGTCTCCTGACAGTACAGCTTCTTCTATTTTTGTATATTTGGTTAACAATATCGTTGTGGGTCTTTCTACTGGACATTCGTCCTCCTTCTGTCATGTTACACCCTTAGCAAGTACTGTCCTTCTCACTATATTTCAAGCCTTGGGCATTGACTATACCCTGTCACAGCAGATAACGCTTTCATTAGTACCATCGTTTCCGCACCTTCCACATCCCACTGTTACTAAACCCAAAGACCAAAAACATTCCAAGCACTGACAGGATAGGGAATATCCCACATTCATTGGTCCCCATGAACAGGATTATAGGTACCACGGTTCATAAGACAACGGATAACATTTACATACGCATTCGCCTCATAGCGCCAGGGTTGGACATACCCACCACACTCGTTACAAATTATCCACGCAACCCGCTACAAAGTAGAATAATTGCTGGTCTTTCCCGTAGCCGGCTCCAATTTCCTGACTTCTCCCCTAACGGAATATACACCGGTCCACAGGAACTGGAACTAAGACAAGCATTGTATCACGTTATCAGTAGCGCAGTAGGAGAGGAACTGATAATAGACGCTATTCCCCCCACGTCTGCCACTGAATTCACCTTTGCTCCTGACCTCGCTTCTGCTACTGAGTCCCCTTCTGCCACTGAGTCCACTTCTGCCGTACAACATATTCCTGACGCTGAGCTCACTCCTGATATTGAACACACTCTTGCCCCCTAATTATATTGTTTCCCGAACAGGCAACATTCATCCCCAAAGCATTGTGTTTTAAAACAACTTTCATGAATGGCATACTGAGCTCTACAGTTTATAAAACGTCTACCCACTTTCACATCTTTTTTATCATACATCCCCCTGGAGCGCCACTCACTGCCATATTATCTAGCACCTGGCCAAGATACCCTCTCCAAAGCTCTATTGCTGAAGCTTGCTTTGGCGGTCGGCTCCGCTTTCCTCTTTATACCCCAACACAAGAGCGAGACTTGCAGGACAGTGTGTATGATATTGTCATTCAGGCAGTAACACAAGAACTAATAAGAGACATTGACCCTAGCACCTGAAACGCGCTCCTGTAAATTAGGCCTTGCCTAGAGCGCCCTGTGTTAGACACACCAACATGGCTACTCCACTCCAGCATGTCTTAAAGACATTCGGAGGACAGGAGCACCATATACTCAAGCACTGCCGTGAGCTTCATAAACGTACGGCGAAAATGACTCATCCTTGGCCCTCAGAGGGAAGCTTTGATCCAATTATACTAGAGCATGCCACTACCTTTCTAGACACCAAGTACACTGGCACTAAGTTACAGAAAAGAAAGGCTACTTTAGATCTCTGGCGCATTTTTAAAGACAAGGTTCAACCACTCTCTGATTCCACACACCCAGCTATACCCAATGCTCCGCCCCCACCGCCTTACCACGTCAGCGGTATGTATACCGAACTTACTAACAAGGAGCAACCGGAACTACCAGTCACCAATAATGATTCCCCAGCTGTTGGCTTTCAGCCGCTATCAAAGGAGGCACCTTCCTCACCACAGCCAGGCCCAGAATTAACAACCACACAAATTGAGGAATTCCAGGCTTCCCACACATCACCCAGTCACCCGTACCACCCCGTGGACAGACCACCAACCCCACCTATGCCCCCCGGTAATGCATACCCCGACCTGACAGAACTGCGCAGCATGTATGTGCCTCCCCCAACGGTACAGTAAGGGACAAGGCAGTATCAGGTATTCCAGGCTTCATAGACGCACAACTATCTCTAAGATTTACACCAACAGTCAATACTGCACACCCATGCTCAGGTGAAGAGGATGAGGAGGGCTCTGACACTGCCTCTCAAGCCTCATCTCGTCACTCGCATGACTTTGTCTCTCGAGCACCATCTCGTGACTTGCGCTCACCTGTCATTGTTGTCAGTGATTTCGGCCCTAAACAAACCTCTGACTCTAACGCCTTCCATGACACTGACACTCAACAAGCACCTGTCCTTAACCCTTTCCTTGACACTAGCGCACACCCGTTCCCAAGCTTGCGTCTCCCTGCTCTCCTCTCTCCTCACAAAGCAGCATGCCTTTCATGGCTGCTGCACCTCCTGGTAAGGTACCAGGATCTGGCCTTATAACAAACCAGCGGCAGTTCATTGAGTTTTCTAGCGCACCATCACTAAGTGTGACGGAGGGACAGTGTGTTCCTCTCACTGGTCTTCCCTCCTCTTATGACAATTATAGACAAAATGCAGAGTTGAGCAAAAGCGCTAGCCTGGAAAGCCTTTCATCACAGCATCATGTGGATGAACAGACACCCACGCATCAACCACCTTCCCACGCAGACCAGATAAAAAAATTAGACGCTTGTCATTCAAATTAGAGAGCATAAACCAAAGTATGACAGACGTGATGGCAAAGATCAATACACCAACACCACCCTCACCCACTCTGCACCGCTTCGTGCAACACCACCCAAAGACAAATATCAGTAGGAATGGGGAAGGGAGCACACACTATCGCCTTAATGGGCACCCCTATCACCGTGACGATGCCACCCCTGGGAGGACACAAACATTCACTAACACACACCAAGACTACCAATTCCAAACACCAGTAGGACGGGATAAGACACCCCCACTGGTGCTAGAAGGCCACAATCCATTGTTTGGTGACATCCCAAGATATTGTGGACTCCCACAGGAACAAGACCCAGTGGTAAGAAGTAAGGTCAGGACCACCGAAGCGCAAAGACTTAAAGTCTTGGGGACACATGGACGCCCAGACGACATACTATATGACGTCTCGGGCTCTGCTTTCATGCGCACTACTAGGATGAAAAACAGACACAACATATCTCTCAGTAGACAGTGTCCACTAAAAACAAGCAATGATCTCACTCCCAATGAGATAGTGACATTAGGGGAAGGTTCAGATTACGCAGTTAACCCCTTTTCAGATGATTTGGCAGGCTGGTCGGAGCCCTTAGCGCCACAAATGCTCCCTTGGCCCAGAGAAGGGTCTTTTGAGCCTCAGTACATGGCAACAGCAGTTGAATGTATCCTCAAAGGATTAGGAGATCAGGATTGGGACTATGACTATATGAGGGAGAGCCTGAAAGTCTGGCAAAAATATGCTCGCCAGCATGACTATACAGGACCCACGGCGCAACGCCTTGGGGTCATGCGCCAAATGCCACTGCTCTACAAAAATATCAAAGATCCCCCATCTATATCCCATGGTCTACACTAGACAAAGAAAATGTTAAAAGGCACTCCCACCCCTCACAGAGGGTGCGGGGAAATGGATTGCAGCTTTTGAAAATTGCACCACAGGTAACAACGTAGCCATAGGTGATGTCAAAAACCTGCTGATCTCCCTCATGGGAGAAGACGCAGAAGATCTCTTTACCCATATCAATGTCAACTTGACAAAAAACAACACCCAACATGACGGTGTTTCCTTCAATGACATTAGAACAAAAGCTTGGGCTGAGTTGCGCAGGAAATACCCCGATGTCCCCGACATTGGGGCTTTACTGTCACAGACCATGCAACCAAATGAAGATCCTGCCACCTACCTTTCTAGAATGAAAGAAAAATGGCATCAAGAGTTAGGACAACGATGGGATGCAGCAGGAGGCTATGGGAGACTATTTTATCACACAGTAAAGAAAGGTTTACCTACTGAGGTGCAGGAGAAATTAGATGGCATTGTAGCAATGGAATGCAAGCCATGGGCAGAAATACAAGATCACATAATACATTACTGCAAAAAGAGACAGGAACAGGAGAAGACTAGGCAGCTGGCCATAGAAAATGCCGCTGCCAAATTGGTACAGCAGAAACTAAATAAGAAAAAGGACAATGTTGACACAGTCATGCTCGCAGCACCTGTCACTCAAATGACAGCAGTAACATCCTTTCCCCAGGCTGCCATGAATGCTCTCACAGGCAACGTCCAACCTGCTCCTCAGCAGGTTCAAGCACCACCTGCTGTACAGTACATACAAGCCCAACCCCAACCTGCCATACAGTATATCCAACAACCGCAACCACAGCCAATGGTACAATACATACCAGCACCACCTGCTTACAGCACCAACACACAGCCTTATTACAATAACAGACAAAATATGAACAAGAACATGGGTGGACAAGGAAGAGGGCGAGGGATGGGACAACAAAGGTTTCCACAACAGCCAGGACAGGGAACACCACCGATCATTTGCTACTATTGCCAGAAACAAGGCCACATACAGAGAGATTGCCACAGTAAAAAGCGTGACATAAGTCAGCAATATATGAATACTGGCTACCAATCACAAGTACCATTCCAACAACAGCAGCACCCGCAACAACACCTTCAACAGCCCCAAATGCTATACTCTTATGCACAACCGGCACAGCAACAACAAGTGCAGCTCCAAGCGCCCCAAATGACCCAGGTTCAGCCAGCAGTCCAACAAATACAGGTTCCAATGCAACAGCTACAGCCACAGCAACAACCTGTTTATCAGGTGGTCCCCCAAACACAAAACGGTGTCCCTCTAGGAGGAACAATTGTTGCCTCCAGCAACCCCTTTACCCAGGGCACCATCCAGCAATATCAGGGAGGATACACCAGCTAGGACAGCCCACAGACAACTCTTGTGTGCCCAATTTTGTCATGCACAAGCAATACTGAAGAGGACCCTATTGCAAGTGTCGTGATAAATAACAAAACATATAGTTTTCTTGTTGACACAGGTGCCACATACTCCTGTATTACAGGTGGCCCTCTGCCCATTTCAAACAAAACAGCGGACACACAGGGATTTTCTGGGGCAATAGCAAGGGTCCCATTCACCAAACCAGTATCAATGGAGATAGGAGGCCATGTAGTGGAGCAGCCTCTGCTTTATTCACCCAGGTCCCCAGTCAATCTTTTAGGACGTGACCTCATGGCCAAACTAAACATGACTATCCACTTTGATGACAATGGAACAATGATTTGTTCCATACCAGGTACCCCACTAACAAGGATAATGGCAGTCACTGCACAGTCATCCTTAGATAGCCAGGTCAGAGCACGTCCTGTGGATGAGCACGCCTTCTCTGCAGCTGTCCACACAATTGTCGCCACCACTCCCGAGTTACAAGGCCGCACAGTTCAGTTGCCAAAAGAATTTCTCTTCAGGCCCCAAGTACCAGATTCGCAGGTATTAGATAAACACTTGACATTTGACATCTGCGCCCTTGAGATAACACCCACCTATGGTGCATTCCTGGCATGCGATGACAACGCTCATACTTGGGCTTGTGTCATTTTTATCGAGCCTAAAGGGTTGGTAAGAAACATTTCAGATGCCCAGCTATTTGGATCCCCTGAGGAACACTCTAAAACAGAGATTATTTATGATAACAATGTGCCCATCTCAGTGACAGTGGAAATTCGAACACCAACTGTCACCCCTGATTATGACTCTGCGCGAGAAGCAGATTTGGCTCAAGTACCAGCGCATCTTTGGACAACAGGCCCAAATGATGTAGGCCTTATCAGCTCTGCCAGGCCATTTAAGATAACTCTCAAACAAGGTGCTATCCTGCCCAGAATAAAACAGTATCCCTTGTCCAAAGCAGCAGAGGAAGGTATAGCCCCTACAATACAAGCATTGCTAGAGCAGGGAGTAATTTATCCTTGTATTTCTCCGTGTAACACAGCCCTTTTTCCTGTGCGGAAGGGCAAAACAAATCAATGGAGACTAGTTCATGATCTTCGCGCAATTAACAACATAGTTGTACCAGAATTCCCCATTGTCCCAGACCCCTCTATCATCCTCACAAATGTCCCCCCGATGCACAGTATTTTTCTGTCATCGACCTGAAAAATGCCTTTTTCAGCATTCCTTTGCATCCAGACAGCCAATACCTATTGGCCTTCTCATTCAAAAATGTGCAATTCACGTACAGAAGGCTCGCTCAAGGGTACTGTGAGTCCCCTAGCGTCTTCAACAGGGTTGTCAAAGAAGACTTGTCCAATTTCCAATGTGACAGCACCCTACTGCAATATGTCGATGACATACTGCTTTGCAGCCCCACAGAACAACAATGCAGGCAAGACACCATCCTCTTACTTACTACGCTAGCACAAAGAGGATACAAAGTCGACAAACAGAAGCTACAGTACTGTCAGAAAGAGGTACATTATCTAGGACAACTACTATCTGCATCAGGCAGACGAGTGACTCCAGGTCGAGTTGAGGCGATAAAAGGTACCCCTGAACCCCAAACAGTTAAAGATATGCAAAAATTCCTCGGCCTGGTTAATTATGTCCGCCAGTGGGTCTTTGACTTTGCAACAATAACTGCCCCATTATTGAAAGCTGTCAAAATGGGCAAAGACAGACACAATAAGATTGAGTGGACACGTGACATGAGGATAGCCTACACCCAGCTCAAAGATGAGATAACAAATGCACCAGTGCTAGGATCACCTGATTACACAAAAGAATTCTACCTATTCACTCACTGTGATGGCTTAGTCATGACAGCAGTACTCACTCAGAAATACCCCATGGGCCATAAGCCCATTGCCTACTTCAGCGGCATGCTGGACGCTGTCATGAAAGGTCATTACCCCTGCGAGCAGGCCCTTGCTGCCGCAGCATTTGCTGTGGAAAAAGCACTCCCATTGTAATGGGCTCTCCACTGACTCTGTACACTGAACATGCTGTCTTTGCAATAATACAAAAAGCCAAGACAACGTTAACAACACAAAGAGTGTCAGGTTACGAAGTAATATTGTCATTACCTTCTCTGAAAATTGTGAAATGCCACACAGTAAACCCTGCCACATTTTTTGCCCATCCAATAGCCACTTCAGATGATGACGCTCATGACTGTGCCACATACTCACCAGATGAGTCTGGAGCAGCAAAAGAGGATCCCTTGCCAAACAGTACTGTATATTTTGTTGATGGCTCCTCTACCATTGATCAAGACACAGGAGTAAGATACACAGGAGCAGCAGTAGTCAAAGCACAGCAGAATGATTCCTCTGATTCCCTAGACATAGTACAGCAAATAACATTACCTTCACATTATTCTGCACAGGCAGCTGAACTAGTAGCCCTCATAGCTGCCCTAAACATTGGAGCTGATGACCGTGTCACAATTTATTCAGATTCTGCATATGTCACCACAACAACACACTCCAGCATCCTCCGCTGGAGAAGGCGCGGCTTCCTTAAATCAGATGGTACACCTGTCATTCACAAAACGTTACTAGAGGAACTTATTGAGGCCCTTACACTACCAGCTGAAGTTGCTGTAGTCAAATGCGCAGCGCACACCAATGGCCAAGATTTTGTCTCCAGAGGTAACGCCCTGGCAGATTGGGCAGCTAAGGCTGCAGCCAGAGGCCCTCAAGCAACAGGCCCCCACTTAAAACAACAACAGAAGTTCCACTTGCACCAATTTTACTTTCTCAAACATTGCCTCCCACAGATCATGACAATAGCAATGAAGAAATTCCAAAAACACCATCCCCACTACCAACACTATTTGACATTGACATAACACAGCAATATGATCAAACTGCACAGTTATATCTCAGAGAAATGCAAGAAAGTGCACCAGATCAAGAGAAAGAGTTATGGAAGAAGAGGGAGTACAACAGGACTCCGCCGATTTAATATACAGACAGACAGTAACAGGGAAACCTGTGATGCCACAGGCCCTGTTACAAGTGGCATTAGACCAACTTCACCTTCCCACACATGTCACCCGAGATAACATGTCCACCACCTTGCAAACAGACTGGTTCATCCCCAATGCCCATGAACAGATACAATTGTATGTTAATAAATGTCTCATTTGCCAACAATATTCCCCAAACCCGACTCTAAAAACAGTTGCTTCTACCATTCCTAGACCATCTGGGCCCTTCAAAGAGCTACACATTGACTATGTCGACATGATCGACCGCTGCCAAAATTACCGCTATCTCATTGTAGTAGTGTGTCCATTTTCACGCTGGATCGAAGCTGGACCTTGCGTCCACTGCGATGCTAAAGCAGCTGCCACATTTCTGCTCCGTGATGTCATTACTCGCTGGGGCATTCCAGACGCCATCCGGACCGATAACGGAAGCCATTTTTCAAATGTTATCTTTTCCTCCCTGACCACAATGCTAGGCATTAAACACAAACTGACATCAGCTTACCACCCACAAAGCAACGGCATCTGTGAGCGCCTCAACGGCCTGCTCAAAAATAAAATAAGCAAAATAAGTGCCACAATAGGAAAGAAATGGCTTTACTGCCTGCCCATAGCACTCTTTGCACTAAGAAACTCTCCAAGTTCGGATCACCACCTCACGCCCCATCAGCTTGTCACTGGACGATCTATAAATGTAACAATTCCATCCACACGCCCTAAAACTGATAGTGAGTCATCACCAGAGATAGTTAAGGCAGAACTTTACGATTACCTGTGCCAACTAACAAGCGCAGCGCAGTTCCTTTCTACCCAGGTATCCAAGAGAAGAGACAAGGGCCCCAACGATCCTGAGCTCCCACCAATCCGTCCCGGGACACTGGTCTTCGTCCGAAAAAACGTCAGACGTTGGAAGGATCCAAAATTTGAAGGACCCTTCCCAGTCATAGACTCATCACCAACTGCAGTGCGAATAACAGAAAGAAAAGCATGGATCCATCGCAGCCACGTCCGCCTAGACCCCGCACCACCACCTCAGCCAATAGACTAAGGAAAGGACCGGACTTATTATCAGTACAATTCCATGAAGACAGCGGCCTTTCATCCTCCCATGATGAAGAGCACGATGAGCGTCGAGTACTTACAGTCAGGAATGTTAAAGGAAATGCAAAGTTATGTATTCCACTTGTCGTACTAATTTGTATTTTAGCCATTGCCGCCTTGACATGGTATATGTTTTATCTTGTAACCACTGATCAATGTGATCTTCCTGATGCTATTACACAATGTTCAGGACAGCCAGTTGTGCCACCAGATGGAGATAAGATCAAAAGTCCGCCATTCCCACCTTGTATTGCTGATACAGCACACACGAGCACACACTCCACACCCACAGTTACTGATCTGATCCCAAGTAGTGCTACCACCCCAGGGGATGACGTTCTGAATATCACAATAGGTCCCCAGTTGTCCCGCAGTGCCCCTCCCCGCACTAACAGTAGATTTAAACGAGGTAGACCAAGGTTCTGGAGGACCCGTAGACCAAAACCTAAGGTTACACAAGAATGGGCCACTGCTCTTCAGGACACAATAGTTCACATGGCACAACCTAATCCCATGCCCGATTTCCACTCCACACGTCCTGACGAATCTGATCCACATCATGGAGCCCATGATGCCCTGTTAGATAACATGTGGTACCGGCACATGTCCGAAATTGGAAAAAAACAACAAAAGAAGCATGTTTTGTATGCTCACATATTCCCCATGCAGTAGGCGCAGACAAAATGATTTTCCCAAAAGAAGTACCACCCCCAAAAGCTGAGTGTCTCCTCCATCTGTTCCTTTGCCGTATATACGGCCAGATCCAGCTCCTGTCAGCAACTATTGAAACAATTTATGTAAATACGACCATATGGGATCATAATCCTGTCACGTTCAAAATTGTAACTAATAAAAATGAATTTGACAGAGACATACAGGGTTGGTCTAAAGAAGAAATACAACGTTGGGAGCGTACCTTTGTCCAGTTACGCTACTTTACCTTTTCAAAACCAGAATCAGTATGTTATGAACGAATAGACAAAAGCCCCTGTGTGTACAGGCCTGTGCTAAAATTATCAGCCAACGTCTATGTTGAAAACAAATGGAGTGGGCCATGCAACTTCAATTGTAGAGCTGCTTCCTTAGGAGCGCCTTTCATAACAACAATTAATGACGGAGAGATCGATAGGGGTGTTGAGGATGGGTGCGGGGAGGTCTGGACACAAGAAAGCAGAAGGTACACCTTTAGTAAGGACAGCACCTATCCATGGAAAAGAGCATATAAACTGAAAAATCCTCTCCTTTGTTTCCTAGGTAACGGTACCCGCCCTGTGGGCAGCAACACTAACTGTAACACGACAATTTTTAATTTGGACCTCCAAGACGGCACCGCCAGCCTCATGGACATCTTCTGGGCCTGCGGAGAGCGCATCTACGCACAGTTGCCTCCTCAATGGAAGGGCCTATGCACCATGGTCACAAAGCATGAACTGCATCTCGTTGTCCCGGCATCCAACATTTCCCAAGTGTTTGAACACCCCATGACAGGTGATGTCACCCTGCTTCACCGGCACCGAAGGAGTGCTCAATATTTTGCTAACGACGCCTTTAAGGAAGTTCCTGACGAGTTTCGCCTGTTCAATCGCGCCCAGGAATTCTTTGGGGGCCTGTGGCCCATCTGGCAATCATCTGCTAATGCCCGGTGGCTGCAGGTCACACGCTACGAACTAATGACTCTGATCAACAACACCCGAGATGGGTTCAACGCCATTCAGGAAGAATTACGACCAATAAGACTTATGGTTCTAGAGCATAGATATGTTCTAGATCAGCTCACAGCTATGCAGGGAGGGGTATGCAGTTCCATCGGATCGAGCTGCTGTACTTTCATACCATCTAATGATGCGGGCAACGGGTCTCTCGCTAAGGCCATTGAGGACTTGGGCAATTTGGGAAAGAAGATGCGTGATGAGGGCGGTGCCGCTGCAGACCCTATTACGGGCTGGTTCAACCTGGACTGGATGCCTTCATGGCTATCTGCTATCTTGAAAACTATGTTACCCATTTGTTGTGTTATCATACTAATGTGTTGCGGTGTACAGGTACTAATGAGGTGCCTCAGTAGATGTACCGTCAAGGCAGTTGGGATAAATTACGTTAAAACAGAAATTTACAGCAATGCAGACTATCAGGACATGCACCGTGCCCCTGGGGATGGGGATGGACAGGTTCACATACAACTCATAGAACAAGGTGCCCCTGATGCTTCTCCCGAGACGCCCTTAGCTCCACCAGTTCCACCGCAGAGGTACACTTTGAAGGAGGAGCATAACGCTCACCAGTATGACCAGTTAGTGAGCCATGATGATGGAGAATATGTTACCCTACCATCAGATTTGCAACTTCCGGCTGCGTGCCCCAACGTTAATGACCCACCCAGCATGCACCCGATTCTTGAGAGTCCTTCACAATATTCTATCCGGAATGTGTTCAAAATTGAACAAGAGCAGGGAGATGATGGAGGGTCCCGAAAGTCCCGTACTACCATCTAACAAGAAACCCATTAATGATTTTGCACTACCCACCAAACATGATACTCCTAGATAGGCCCTACCGGGCAGGCTCAGATAGAATGTCTTAAATTGTCCACTTTCCCTTGTCCTGATAGCACATCCTATGTAGGCCAAGCCCAGCTCCTTAGATAAACCATATCTTACATAGGCCCAAGCATACCTTCCTAGATACAAAAGTGTAGGCCCAAATGAAAGTGACTCTTGCTCTCATTTATAATAATTCTAATGGAACAGACCTCATAGGCCTCACTGATCTGTTAGCAGAGATCTGTCCCCTTCACCCAGATACGACCTTAGCCCTCTCTTGTAACTTGCCACAGTTGCAAGAATAAGGGTGGCCCCCACCCATGTGACGGGCTGTTGGAACATCTGGCAGTGTCACATGCAAGATTAGTGATATTCTTAGCTATGGGACTTTCCGCGCTTGCTAAACTGGAACTTGAGGCAGGAACTTGACCAAGAAATTAATACATTTAATATTAATTCTAAGCATTTTTCACGGTGAAAGTTATCTTTTGTTTACTTTTTGCGGTCAGAGAACTCTGACCGCCTGCCAACCAGTTCTGTTTCATCATGATACCACTTCTCATATAAAATTTTCCAGTAAAGCAGGTGGTCAAGTGGCCTGCGTCAGATCTCGTGTCAAGCCTCATGCACACGTAGGCGTGAGTTCTGCATTCAATAATAAAGTTCTGCATTCAACTATATAAAAGAGCCCACCCGGACTAGAGCTTCGAACTCTTCCATTGCATCAGACCTTGACTGCATCTGGAGGGCTTCCCGTGCGATCGTCCGTTGGTGACTGGGCCTAGTGCTTCAACTTCCAAGGTGGTAATACTCTTTTGTGATAATTTTGCCTATTGGCTTTGACAGCCCATCTGATGGCATAGCCTCTTGGCTCTGTCAGCCTATTTGATTAATTCACTATTAGCTTATTCAGTCTTTTTAATAATTTAGCCTTTTGGCTTTGACAGTCTATCTAATTCAGCTCATCCAAACCCAAGCCATTGCATTTATCTTAGTTTAAATTGCGTAGTTTTGAATGGTGTTGCTTTCTTAAGAAAAGGTTTGTCTTCTAGGCACTAGCCTATCCATCCTCTGTAAAGTTAGGGTTGCTCCTTGGGCAGCTGCTTATAGCACAATATTTTAGTCATATGTTTGCTTCTTTGAGCAACTGAGTTTGAACATTGTCGATGCATTTATTTTTCATTCTGCTCATGTGTGGTGGGCAACATTTAAATTGAAGTGCTTTTATGCTTTGAACTGTTTGAATAAAAAGTCACTGTTTTATACCGTGGTTTCTTCTTTCCAAGTGAACGAACAGCACAGGGGTCAGGCTCTCCGTGGTTTCTTCTTTCCAAGTGAACGAACAGCACAGGGGTCAGGCTCTCTGGAGTCGGTAAGCGGAGGGGTGTGGCAGCCACAAAGAATCCTCCCTGTCACAGAGCTGCGGTCCTGTGCCCTGCATGTCAAACCCAGTGACCTCTTCCTGTCACAGAGCTGCAGTCCTGCACGTCAGGCCCACTGACCCAGTGACCTTTTCCTGTCGCAGAGCTGCAGTCCTGCACCCTGCATGTCAGACACTCTGACCCAGTGACCTCTTCCTGTCACAGAGCTTCAGTCCTGCACCCTACATGTCAGACCCACTAAACCAGTAACTTCTTCCTGTTACCAAGCTGCAGTCCTGCACCCTGCATGTCAGACCCAGGGACCTCTTCCTGTCACAGAGCTTCTGTCCTGCACCCTACATATCAGACCCACTAACCCAGTAACTTCTTCCTGTAACCAAGCTGTAGTCCTGTGCCCTGCATGTCAGACCCAGTGACCTCTTCCTGTCACAGAGCTGCAGTCCTGCACGTCAGGCCCACTGACCCAGTGACCTTTTCCTGTCACAGAGCTGCAGTCCTGCACACTGCATATTAGACCCAGTGACCTCTTCCTATCACAGAGCTGCAGTCCTGCACCCTGCATGTCAGACACTCTGACCCAGTGACCTCTTCCAGTCACAGAGCTGCAGTCCTGCACCCTGCATGTCAGACCCAGTGACCTCTTCCTGACACAGAGTTGAGGTCCTGCACCCTGCATGTCAAACCCAGTGACCTCTTCCTGTCACAGAGCTGCAGTCCTGCACCCTGCATGTCAGACCCACTGACCCAGTGGCCTCCTCCTGTCACAGAGCTGCAGTCCTGCACCCGGCATGTCAGACCCACTGACCTCTTCCTGTCACAGAGTACTGCACCCTGCATGTCAGAACCACTGACCCAGTGACCTCTTTCTGTCACAGAGCTGCAATCCTGCACCCTGCATGTCAGATACTCTGATCCAGTGATCTCTTCATGTCACAGAGCTGTGACCTCTTCCTGTCACAGAGCTGCAGTCCTGCACCCTGCATGTCAGACCCAGTGACCTCCTCCTGTCACAGAGTTGCAGTCCTGCACCCTGTATGTCAAACCCAGTGACCTCTTGCTGTCACAGAGCTGCAGTCATGCACCATGCATGTCAGACCCACTGACCCAGTGACCTCCTCCTGTCACAGAGCTGCAGTCCTGCACCCTGCATGTCAGACCCAGTGACCTCTTCCTGTCACAGAGCTGCAGTCCTGCACCCTGCATGTCAGACCCAGTGACCTCTTCCTGTCACAGAGCTGCAGTCCTGCACCCTGCATGTCAGACACTCTGACCCAGTGCTCTCTTCCTGTCACAGAGCTGCAGTCCTGCACCCTGCATGTCAGGCCCACTGACCCAGTGACCTCCTCCTGTCACAGAGCTGCAGTCCTGCACCCTGCATGTCAGACCCAGTGACCTCTTCCTGTCACAGAGCTGCAGTCCTGCACCCTGCACGTCAGACACTCTGACCCAGTGACCCCTTCCTATCACAAAGCTGCAGTCCTGCACCCTGCATCTCAGACCCAGTGACCTCTTCCTGTCACAGAGCTGCAGTCCTGCACCCTGCATGTCGGACCCACTGCCCAGTGACCTCCTCCTGTCACAGAGTTGCAGTCCTGCACCCTGCATGTCAAACCCAGTGACCTCTTCCTGTCACAGAGCTGCAGTCATGCACCATGCATGTCAGACCCACTGACCCAGTGACCTCCTCCTGTCACAGAGATGCGGCCCTGCACCATGCATGTCAGTCCCAGTGACCTCTTCCTGTCACAGAGCTGCAGTCCTGCAACCTGCATGTCAGACACTCTGACCCAGTGCTCTCTTCCTGTCACAGAGCTGCAGTCCTGCACCCTGCATGTCAGACCCACTGACCCAGTGACCTCCTCCTGTCACAGAGCTGCAGTCCTGCACCCTGCATGTCAGACCCAGTGCCCTCTTCCTGTCACAGAGCTGCAGTCCTGCACCCTGCATGTCAGACCCACTGACCCAGTGACCTCCTACTGTCACAGAGCTGCAGTCCTGCACCCTGCATGTCAGACCCACTGGCCCAGTGACCTCTTCCTGTCACAGAGCTGCAGTCCTGCACCCTGCATGTCAGACACTCTGACCCAGTGACCGCTTCCTGTCACAGAGCTGCAGTCCTGCACCCTGCATGTCAGACCCACTGGCCCAGTGACCTCTTCCTGTCACAGAGCTGCAGTCCTGCACCCTGCATGTCAGACCCACTAACCCAGTAACTTCTTCCTGTAACCAAGCTGTAGTCCTGTGCCCTGCATGTTAGACCCAGTGATCTCTTCCTGTCACAGAGCTGCAGTCCTGCACCCTGAATGTCAGACCCAGTGACCTCCTCCTGTCACAGAGTTGCAGTCCTGCACCCTGCATGTCAAATCCAGTGACCTGTTCCTGTCACAGAACTGCAGTCGTGCACCATGCATGTCAGATCCAGTGACCTCTTCCTGTCACAGAGTCCTGCACCCTGCATGTCGGAACCACTGACCGAGTGACCTCTTCCTGTCATAGAGCTTCAGTCCTGCACCCTGCATGTTAGACCCAGTGACCTCTTCCTGTCACAGAGCTGCAGTGATGCACCCTGCATGTCAGACACTCTGACCCAGTGACCTCTTCCTGTCACTGAGCTGCAGTCCTGCACCCAGCATGTCAAACCCAGTGACCTCTTCCTGTCACAGAGCTGCTGTCCTGCACCCTCCATGTCAGACCCAGTGACCTCCTCCTGTCACAGAGTTGCAGTCCTGCACCCTGCATGTCAAACCCAGTGACCTCTTCCTGTCACAGAGCTGCAGTCGTGCACCATGCATGTCAGACCCAGTGACCTCCTCCTGTCACAGAGCTGCAGTCCTGCACCCTGCATGTCAGACCCAGTGACCTCTTCCTGTCACAGAGTCCTGCACCCTGCATGTCGGACCCACTGACCCAGTGACCTCTTCCTGTCATAGAGCTGCAGTCCTGCACCCTGCATGTCAGACCCATTGACCTCTTCCTGTCACAGAGCTACAGTCCTGAACCCTGCATGTCAGACACTCGAAGCCATTGGCCTCTTCCTGTCACAGAGCTGTAGTCCTGCATCCTGCATATCAGACACTGTGACCTCTTCCTATCACAGATGTAGAGTACTGCACCCTGCATGTCAGACACTCTGACCCAGTGACCTCTTCCTGTCACAGAGCTGTAGTCCTGCACCCTGCATGTCAGACCCACTGACCTAGTGACCTCTTCCTGTCACAGAGCTGCAGTCCTGCACCCTGCATGTCAGATACTCTGATCCAGTGACCTCTTCCTGTCACAGAGCTGTGACCTCTTCCTATCACAGAGCTGCAGTCCTGCCCCTGCGTGTCAGACCCAGTGACCTCTTCCTGTCACAGAGCTGCAGTCCTGCACTCTCCATGTCAGGCACTCTGACCCAGTGCCCTCTTCCTGTCACAGAGCTGCAGTCCTGCACCCTGCATGTCAGACCCACTGTCCCAGTGACCTCCTCCTGCCACAGAGCTGCAGTCCTGCACCCTGCATGTTAGACCCAGTGACCTCTTCCTGTCTCAGAGCTGCAGTCCTGCACCCTGCATGTCAGACATTCTGACCCTGTGACCTCTTCCTGTCACAGAGCTTCAGTCCTGCACCCTGCATGTCAGACCCACTAACCCAGTAACCTCTTCCTGTTACCAAGCTGCAGTCCTGCACCCTGCATGTCAGGCCCAGGGACCTCTTCCTGTCACAGAGCTGCAGTCCTGCACCCTGCATCTCAGACCGAGTGACCTCTTCCTGTCACAGAGCTGCAGTCCTGCACCCTGCATGTCAGACCCAGTGACCTCTTCCTGTCACAGAGCTGCAGTCCTTCACCCTGCATGTCGGACCCGGTGACCTCTTCCTGTCACAGAGCTGCAGTCCTGCACCCTGCATGTCAGGCCCAGTGACCTCCTCCTGTCACAGAGCTGCAGTCCTGCACCCTGCATGTCAGACCCAGTGACCTCTTCCTGTCACAGAGCTGCAGTCCTGTACCCTGTACGTCAGACACTCTGACCCAGTGTCCTCTTCCTGTCACAGAGCTGTAGTCCTGCACTCTGCATATCAGACTCTCTGACCTCTTCCTATCACAGATGTAGAGTACTGCACCCTGCATGTCAGACACTCTGACCCAGTGACCCCTTCCTATCACAAAGCTGCAGTCCTGCACCCTGCATCTCAGACCGAGTGACCTCTTCCTGTCACAGAGCTGCAGTCCTGCACCCTGCATGTCAGACCCAGTGACCTCTTCCTGTCACAGAGCTGCAGTCCTGCACCCTGCATGTCGGACCCACTGCCCAGTGACCTCCTCCTGTCACAGAGTTGCAGTCCTGCACCCTGCATGTCAAACCCAGTGACCTCTTCCTGTCACAGAGCTGCAGTCATGCACCATGCATGTCAGACCCACTGACCCAGTGACCTCCTCCTGTCACAGAGCTGCAGTCCTGCACCCTGCATGTCAGACCCACTGACCTCTTCCTGTCACAGAGTTATGCACCCTGCATGTCAGACCCACTAACCCAGTAACTTCTTCCAGTAACCAAGCTGTAGTCCTGTGCCCTGCATGTTAGACCCAGTGATCTCTTCCTGTCACAGAGATGCAGTCCTGCACCCTGAATGTCAGACCCAGTGACCTCCTCCTGTCACAGAGTTGCAGTCCTGCACCCTGCATGTCAAACCCAGTGACCTGTTCCTGTCACAGATCTGCAGTCCTGCACCCTGCATGTTAGACACTCTGAAGCCATAGGCCCCTTCCTCTCACAGAGCTGGAGTCCTGCACCCTGCATGTCAGACACTCTTACCCAGTGTCCTCTTCCTGTCACAGAGCTGTAGTCCTGCACCCTGCATATCAGACACTCTGACCTCTTCCTATTACAGATGTAGAGTACTGCACCCTGCATGTCAGACACTCTGACCCAGTGACCTCTTCCTGTCACAGAGCTGCAGTCCTGCACCCTGCATGTCAGACCCACTGACCTAGTGACCTCTTCCTGTTACAGAGCTGCAGTCCTGCACCCTGCATGTCAGATACTCTGATCCAGTGACCTCTTCCTGTCACAGAGCTGTGACCCCTTCCTGTCACAGAGCTGCAGTCCTGCACCCTGCATGTCAGACACTCTGACCCAGTGCTCTCTTCTTGTCACAGAGCTGCAGTCCTGCACCCTGCATGTCAGACCCACTGACCCAGTGACCTTTTCCTGTCACAGAGCTGCAGTCCTGCACCCTGCATGTCAGACCCACTGGCCCAGTGACCTCTTCCTGTCACAAAGCTGCAGTCCTGCACCCTGCATGTTAGACCCAGTGACCTCTTCCTGTCACAGAGCTGCAATCCTGCACCCTGCATGTCAGACACTCTGACCCAGTGACCTCTTCCTGTCACAGAGCTTCAGTCCTGCACCCTGCATGTCAGACCCAGTGACCTCTTCCTGTCACAGAGCTGCAGTCCTGCACCCTGCATGTTAGACCCAGTGACCTCTTCCTGTCACAGAGCTGCAGTGATGCACCCTGCATGTCAGACACTCTGACCCAGTGACCTCTTCCTGTCACTGAGCTGTAGTCCGGCACCCAGCATGTCAAACCCAGTGACCTCTTCCTGTCACAGAGTTGCAGTCCTGCACCCTGCATGTCAAACCCAGCGACCTCTTCCTGTCACAGAGCTGCAGTCGTGCACCATGCATGTCAGACCCACTGACCCAGTGACCTCCTCCTGTCACAGAGCTGCAGTCCTGCACCCTGCATGTCAGACCCAGTGACCTCTTCCTGTCACAGAGTCCTGCACCCTGCATGTCGGAACCACTGACCCATTGACCTCTTCCTGTCATAGAGCTGCAGTCCTGCACCCTGCATGTCAGACCCATTGACCTCTTCCTGTCACAGAGCTACAGTCCTGAACCCTGCATGTCAGACACTCGAAGCCATTGGCCTCTTCCTGTCACAGAGCTGTAGTCCTGCATCCTGCATATCAGACACTCTTACCTCTTCCTATCACAGATGTAGAGTACTGCACCCTACATGTCAGACACTCTGACCCAGTGACCTCTTCCTGTCACAGAGCTTCAGTCCTGCACCCTGCATGTCAGACCCACTGACCTAGTGACCTCTTCCTGTCACAGAGCTGCAGTCCTGCACCCTGCATGTCAGATACTCTGATCCAGTGACCTCTTCCTGTCACAGAGCTGTGACCTCTTCCTGTCACAGAGCTGCAGTCCTGCCCCCTGCATGTCAGACCCAGTGACCTCTTCCTGTCACAGAGCTGCAGTCCTGCACTCTCCATGTCAGGCACTCTGACCCAGTGCCCTCTTCCTGTCACAGAGCTGCAGTCCTGCACCCTGCATGTCAGACCCACTGACCTCTTCCTGTCACAGAGTCCTGCACCCTGCATTTCAGAACCTCTTCCCAGTGCCCTCTTCCTGTCACAGAGCTTCAGTCCTGCACCCTGCATGCCAGACCCACTAACCCAGTAACTTCTTCCTGTAACCAAGCTGTAGTCCTGTGCCCTGCATGTCAGACCCAGTGACCTCTTCCTGTCACAGAGCTGCAGTCCTGCATCCTGCATGTTAGATCCAGTGACCTCTTCCTGTCACAAAGCTGCAGTGATGCACCCTGCATGTCAGACACTCTGACTCAGTGACCTCTTCCAGTCACAGAGCTGCAGTCCTGCACCCAGCATGTCAGACCCAGTGACCTCTTCCTGTCACAGAGCTGCTGTCCTGCACCCTGCATGTCAGACCCAGTGACCTCCTCCTGTCACAGAGTTGCAGTCCTGCACCCTGCATGTCAAATCCAGTGACCTCCTCCTGTCACAGAGTTGCAGTCCTGCACCCTGCATGTCAGACCCAGTGACCTCTTCCTGTCACAGAGTCCTGCACCCTGCATGTCGGAACCACTGACCCAGTGACCTCTTCCTGTCATAGAGCTGCAGTCCTGCACCCTGCATGTCAGACCCAGTGACCTCTTCCTGTCACACAGCTACAGTCCTGAACCCTGCATGTCAGACACTCGAAGCCGTTACCTCTTCCTGTCACAGAGCTGTAGTCCTGCATCCTGCATATCAGACACTCTGACCTCTTCCTATCACAGATGTAGAGTATTGCACCCTGCATGTCAGACACTCTGACCCAGTGACCTCTTCCTGTCACAGAGCTGCAGTCCTGCACCCTGCCTGTCAGACCCACTGACCTAGTGACCTCTTCCTGTCACAGAGCTGCAGTCCTGCACCCTGCATGTCAGATACTATGATCCAGTGACCTCTTCCTGTCACAGAGCTGTGACCTCTTCCTGTCACTGAGCTGCAGTCCTGCCCCCTGCATGTCAGACCCAGTGACCTCTTCCTGTCACAGAGCTGTGACCTCTTCCTGTCACTGAGCTGCAGTCCTGCACCCTCCATGTCAGGCACTCTGATCCAGTGCCCTCTTCCTGTCGCAGAGCTGCAGTCCTGCACCCTGTATGTCAGACCCACTGTCCCAGTGACCTCCTCCTGTCACAGAGCTGCAGTCCTGCACCCTGCATGTCAGACCCAGTGACCTCTTCCTGTCTCAGAGCTGCAGTCCTGCACCCTGCATGTCAGACCCACTGACCTCTTCCTGTCACAGAGTCCTGCACCCTGCATTTCAGAACCTCTTCCCAGTGCCCTCTTCCTGTCACAGAGCTTCAGTCCTGCACCCTGCATGCCAGACCCACTAACCCAGTAACTTCTTCCTGTAACCAAGCTGTAGTCCTGTGCCCTGCATGTCAGACCCAGTGACCTCTTCCTGTCACAGAGCTGCAGTCCTGCATCCTGCATGTTAGATCCAGTGACCTCTTCCTGTCACAAAGCTGCAGTGATGCACCCTGCATGTCAGACACTCTGACTCAGTGACCTCTTCCAGTCACAGAGCTGCAGTCCTGCACCCAGCATGTCAGACCCAGTGACCTCTTCCTGTCACAGAGCTGCTGTCCTGCACCCTGCATGTCAGACCCAGTGACCTCCTCCTGTCAGAGTTGCAGTCCTGCACCCTGCATGTCAAATCCAGTGACCTCCTCCTGTCACAGAGCTGCAGTCCTGCACCCTGCATGTCAGACCCAGTGACCTCTTCCTGTCACAGAGTCCTGCACCCTGCATGTCGGAACCACTGACCCAGTGACCTCTTCCTGTCATAGAGCTGCAGTCCTGCACCCTGCATGTCAGACCCAGTGACCTCTTCCTGTCACAGAGCTACAGTCCTGAACCCTGCATGTCAGACACTCGAAGCCGTTACCTCTTCCTGTCACAGAGCTGTAGTCCTGCATCCTGCATATCAGACACTCTGACCTCTTCCTATCACAGATGTAGAGTATTGCACCCTGCATGTCAGACACTCTGACCCAGTGACCTCTTCCTGTCACAGAGCTGCAGTCCTGCACCCTGCCTGTCAGACCCACTGACCTAGTGACCTCTTCCTGTCACAGAGCTGCAGTCCTGCACCCTGCATG
Organism: Calotriton arnoldi; assembly: GCA_963921515.1. Classification (NCBI taxonomy): domain Eukaryota; kingdom Metazoa; phylum Chordata; class Amphibia; order Caudata; family Salamandridae; genus Calotriton; species Calotriton arnoldi. Next base: position 30,246 of record CAWUFW010007805.1, on the reverse strand, counting down.
TCAGATACTATGATCCAGTGACCTCTTCCTGTCACAGAGCTGTGACCTCTTCCTGTCACTGAGCTGCAGTCCTGCCCCTGCATGTCAGACCCAGTGACCTCTTCCTGTCACAGAGCTGTGACCTCTTCCTGTCACTGAGCTGCAGTCCTGCACCCTCCATGTCAGGCACTCTGATCCAGTGCCCTCTTCCTGTCGCAGAGCTGCAGTCCTGCACCCTGTATGTCAGACCCACTGTCCCAGTGACCTCCTCCTGTCACAGAGCTGCAGTCCTGCACCCTGCATGTCAGACCCAGTGACCTCTTCCTGTCTCAGAGCTGCAGTCCTGCACCCTGCATGTCAGACACTCTGACCCTGTGACCTCTTCCTGTCACAGAGCTTCAGTCCTGCACCCTGCATGTCAGACCCACTAACCCAGTAACCTCTTCCTGTTACCAAGCTGCAGTCCTGCACCCTGCATGTCAGACCCAGGGACCTCTTCCTGTCACAGAGCTGCAGTCCTGCACCCTGCATCTCAGACCGAGTGACCTCTTCCTGTCACAGAGCTGCAGTCCTGCACCCTGCATGTCAGACCCAGTGACCTCTTCCTGTCACAGAGCTGCAGTCCTTCACCCTGCATGTCGGACCCGGTGACCTCTTCCTGTCACAGAGCTGCAGTCCTGCACCCTGCATGTCAGGCCCAGTGACCTCCTCCTGTCACAGAGCTGCAGTCCTGCACCCTGCATGTCAGACCCAGTGACCTCTTCCTGTCACAGAGCTGCAGTCCTGCACCCTGTACGTCAGACACTCTGACCCAGTGTCCTCTTCCTGTCACAGAGCTGTAGTCCTGCACTCTGCATATCAGACTCTCTGACCTCTTCCTATCACAGATGTAGAGTACTGCACCCTGCATGTCAGACACTCTGACCCAGTGACCCCTTCCTATCACAAAGCTGCAGTCCTGCACCCTGCATCTCAGACCGAGTGACCTCTTCCTGTCACAGAGCTGCAGTCCTGCACCCTGCATGTCAGACCCAGTGACCTCTTCCTGTCACAGAGCTGCAGTCCTGCACCCTGTACGTCAGACACTCTGACCCAGTGTCCTCTTCCTGTCACAGAGCTGCAGTCCTGCACCCTGCATGTCAGACCCAGTGACCTCTTCCTGTCACAGAGCTGCAGTCCTGCACCCTGCATGTCAGACCCAGTGACCTCTTCCTGTCACAGAGCTGCAGTCCTGCACCCTGCATGTCAGACACTCTGACCCAGTGCTCTCTTCCTGTCACAGAGCTGCAGTCCTGCACCCTGCATGTCAGACCCACTGACCCAGTGACCTCCTCCTGTCACAGAGCTGCAGTCCTGCACCCTGCATGTCAGACCCAGTGACCTCTTCCTGTCACAGAGCTGCAGTCCTGCACCCTGCACGTCAGACACTCTGACCCAGTGTCCTCTTCCTGTCACAGAGCTGTAGTCCTGCACCCTGCATATCAGACTCTCTGACCTCTTCCTATCACAGATGTAGAGTACTGCACCCAGCATGTCAGACACTCTGACCCAGTGACCCCTTCCTATCACAAAGCTGCAGTCCTGCACCCTGCATCTCAGACCCAGTGACCTCTTCCTGTCACAGAGCTGCAGTCCTGCACCCTGCATGTCGGACCCACTGCCCAGTGACCTCCTCCTGTCACAGAGTTGCAGTCCTGCACCCTGCATGTCAAACCCAGTGACCTCTTCCTGTCACAGAGCTGCAGTCATGCACCATGCATGTCAGACCCACTGACCCAGTGACCTCCTCCTGTCACAGAGCTGCGGCCCTGCACCATGCATGTCAGTCCCAGTGACCTCTTCCTGTCACAGAGCTGCAGTCCTGCAACCTGCATGTCAGACACTCTGACCCAGTGCTCTCTTCCTGTCACAGAGCTGCAGTCCTGCACCCTGCATGTCAGACCCACTGACCCAGTGACCTCCTCCTGTCACAGAGCTGCAGTCCTGCACCCTGCATGTCAGACCCAGTGACCTCTTCCTGTCACAGAGCTGCAGTCCTGCACCCTGCATGTCAGACCCACTGACCCAGTGACCTCCTCCTGTCACAGAGCTGCAGTCCTGCACCCTGCATGTCAGACCCACTGGCCCAGTGACCTCTTCCTGTCACAGAGCTGCAGTCCTGCACCCTGCATGTCAGACACTCTGACCCAGTGACCGCTTCCTGTCACAGAGCTGCAGTCCTGCACCCTGCATGTCAGACCCACTGGCCCAGTGACCTCTTCCTGTCACAGAGCTGCAGTCCTGCACCCTGCATGTCAGACCCACTAACCCAGTAAGTTCTTCCTGTAACCAAGCTGTAGTCCTGTGCCCTGCATGTTAGACCCAGTGATCTCTTCCTGTCACAGAGCTGCAGTCCTGCACCCTGAATGTCAGACCCAGTGACCTCCTCCTGTCACAGAGTTGCAGTCCTGCACCCTGCATGTCAAATCCAGTGACCTGTTCCTGTCACAGATCTGCAGTCGTGCACCATGCATGTCAGATCCAGTGACCTCTTCCTGTCACAGAGTCCTGCACCCTGCATGTCGGAACCACTGACCGAGTGACCTCTTCCTGTCATAGAGCTTCAGTCCTGCACCCTGCATGTCAGACCCAGTGACCTCTTCCTGTCACAGAGCTGCAGTCCTGCACCCTGCATGTTAGACCCAGTGACCTCTTCCTGTCACAGAGCTGCAGTGATGCACCCTGCATGTCAGACACTCTGACCCAGTGACCTCTTCCTGTCACTGAGCTGCAGTCCTGCACCCAGCATGTCAAACCCAGTGACCTCTTCCTGTCACAGAGCTGCTGTCCTGCACCCTCCATGTCAGACCCAGTGACCTCCTCCTGTCACAGAGTTGCAGTCCTGCACCCTGCATGTCAAACCCAGTGACCTCTTCCTGTCACAGAGCTGCAGTCGTGCACCATGCATGTCAGACCCAGTGACCTCCTCCTGTCACAGAGCTGCAGTCCTGCACCCTGCATGTCAGACCCAGTGACCTCTTCCTGTCACAGAGTCCTGCACCCTGCATGTCGGACCCACTGACCCAGTGACCTCTTCCTGTCATAGAGCTGCAGTCCTGCACCCTGCATGTCAGACCCATTGACCTCTTCCTGTCACAGAGCTACAGTCCTGAACCCTGCATGTCAGACACTCGAAGCCATTGGCCTCTTCCTGTCACAGAGCTGTAGTCCTGCATCCTGCATATCAGACACTGTGACCTCTTCCTATCACAGATGTAGAGTACTGCACCCTGCATGTCAGACACTCTGACCCAGTGACCTCTTCCTGTCACAGAGCTGTAGTCCTGCACCCTGCATGTCAGACCCACTGACCTAGTGACCTCTTCCTGTCACAGAGCTGCAGTCCTGCACCCTGCATGTCAGATACTCTGATCCAGTGACCTCTTCCTGTCACAGAGCTGTGACCTCTTCCTATCACAGAGCTGCAGTCCTGCCCCTGCGTGTCAGACCCAGTGACCTCTTCCTGTCACAGAGCTGCAGTCCTGCACTCTCCATGTCAGGCACTCTGACCCAGTGCCCTCTTCCTGTCACAGAGCTGCAGTCCTGCACCCTGCATGTCAGACCCACTGTCCCAGTGACCTCCTCCTGCCACAGAGCTGCAGTCCTGCACCCTGCATGTTAGACCCAGTGACCTCTTCCTGTCTCAGAGCTGCAGTCCTGCACCCTGCATGTCAGACATTCTGACCCTGTGACCTCTTCCTGTCACAGAGCTTCAGTCCTGCACCCTGCATGTCAGACCCACTAACCCAGTAACCTCTTCCTGTTACCAAGCTGCAGTCCTGCACCCTGCATGTCAGGCCCAGGGACCTCTTCCTGTCACAGAGCTGCAGTCCTGCACCCTGCATCTCAGACCGAGTGACCTCTTCCTGTCACAGAGCTGCAGTCCTGCACCCTGCATGTCAGACCCAGTGACCTCTTCCTGTCACAGAGCTGCAGTCCTTCACCCTGCATGTCGGACCCGGTGACCTCTTCCTGTCACAGAGCTGCAGTCCTGCACCCTGCATGTCAGGCCCAGTGACCTCCTCCTGTCACAGAGCTGCAGTCCTGCACCCTGCATGTCAGACCCAGTGACCTCTTCCTGTCACAGAGCTGCAGTCCTGTACCCTGTACGTCAGACACTCTGACCCAGTGTCCTCTTCCTGTCACAGAGCTGTAGTCCTGCACTCTGCATATCAGACTCTCTGACCTCTTCCTATCACAGATGTAGAGTACTGCACCCTGCATGTCAGACACTCTGACCCAGTGACCCCTTCCTATCACAAAGCTGCAGTCCTGCACCCTGCATCTCAGACCAAGTGACCTCTTCCTGTCACAGAGCTGCAGTCCTGCACCCTGCATGTCAGACCCAGTGACCTCTTCCTGTCACAGAGCTGCAGTCCTGCACCCTGCATGTCGGACACACTGCCCAGTGACCTCCTCCTGTCACAGAGTTGCAGTCCTGCACCCTGCATGTCAAACCCAGTGACCTCTTCCTGTCACAGAGCTGCAGTCATGCACCATGCATGTCAGACCCACTGACCCAGTGACCTCCTCCTGTCACAGAGCTGCAGTCCTGCACCCTGCATGTCAGACCCACTGACCTCTTCCTGTCACAGAGTTATGCACCCTGCATGTCAGACCCACTAACCCAGTAACTTCTTCCAGTAACCAAGCTGTAGTCCTGTGCCCTGCATGTTAGACCCAGTGATCTCTTCCTGTCACAGAGATGCAGTCCTGCACCCTGAATGTCAGACCCAGTGACCTCCTCCTGTCACAGAGTTGCAGTCCTGCACCCTGCATGTCAAACCCAGTGACCTATTCCTGTCACAGATCTGCAGTCCTGCACCCTGCATGTTAGACACTTGAAGCCATAGGCCTCTTCCTCTCACAGAGCTGGAGTCCTGCACCCTGCATGTCAGACACTCTTACCCAGTGTCCTCTTCCTGTCACAGAGCTGTAGTCCTGCACCCTGCATATCAGACACTCTGACCTCTTCCTATTACAGATGTAGAGTACTGCACCCTGCATGTCAGACACTCTGACCCAGTGACCTCTTCCTGTCACAGAGCTGCAGTCCTGCACCCTGCATGTCAGACCCACTGACCTAGTGACCTCTTCCTGTTACAGAGCTGCAGTCCTGCACCCTGCATGTCAGATACTCTGATCCAGTGACCTCTTCCTGTCACAGAGCTGTGACCCCTTCCTGTCACAGAGCTGCAGTCCTGCACCCTGCATGTCAGACACTCTGACCCAGTGCTCTCTTCTTGTCACAGAGCTGCAGTCCTGCACCCTGCTTGTCAGACCCACTGACCCAGTGACCTTTTCCTGTCACAGAGCTGCAGTCCTGCACCCTGCATGTCAGACCCACTGGCCCAGTGACCTCTTCCTGTCACAAAGCTGCAGTCCTGCACCCTGCATGTTAGACCCAGTGACCTCTTCCTGTCACAGAGCTGCAATCCTGCACCCTGCATGTCAGACACTCTGACCCAGTGACCTCTTCCTGTCACAGAGCTTCAGTCCTGCACCCTGCATGTCAGACCCAGTGACCTCTTCCTGTCACAGAGCTGCAGTCCTGCACCCTGCATGTTAGACCCAGTGACCTCTTCCTGTCACAGAGCTGCAGTGATGCACCCTGCATGTCAGACACTCTGACCCAGTGACCTCTTCCTGTCACTGAGCTGTAGTCCGGCACCCAGCATGTCAAACCCAGTGACCTCTTCCTGTCACAGAGTTGCAGTCCTGCACCCTGCATGTCAAACCCAGCGACCTCTTCCTGTCACAGAGCTGCAGTCGTGCACCATGCATGTCAGACCCACTGACCCAGTGACCTCCTCCTGTCACAGAGCTGCAGTCCTGCACCCTGCATGTCAGACCCAGTGACCTCTTCCTGTCACAGAGTCCTGCACCCTGCATGTCGGAACCACTGACCCATTGACCTCTTCCTGTCATAGAGCTGCAGTCCTGCACCCTGCATGTCAGACCCATTGACCTCTTCCTGTCACAGAGCTACAGTCCTGAACCCTGCATGTCAGACACTCGAAGCCATTGGCCTCTTCCTGTCACAGAGCTGTAGTCCTGCATCCTGCATATCAGACACTCTTACCTCTTCCTATCACAGATGTAGAGTACTGCACCCTACATGTCAGACACTCTGACCCAGTGACCTCTTCCTGTCACAGAGCTTCAGTCCTGCACCCTGCATGTCAGACCCACTGACCTAGTGACCTCTTCCTGTCACAGAGCTGCAGTCCTGCACCCTGCATGTCAGATACTCTGATCCAGTGACCTCTTCCTGTCACAGAGCTGTGACCTCTTCCTGTCACAGAGCTGCAGTCCTGCCCCCTGCATGTCAGACCCAGTGACCTCTTCCTGTCACAGAGCTGCAGTCCTGCACTCTCCATGTCAGGCACTCTGACCCAGTGCCCTCTTCCTGTCACAGAGCTGCAGTCCTGCACCCTGCATGTCAGACCCACTGACCTCTTCCTGTCACAGAGTCCTGCACCCTGCATTTCAGAACCTCTTCCCAGTGCCCTCTTCCTGTCACAGAGCTTCAGTCCTGCACCCTGCATGCCAGACCCACTAACCCAGTAACTTCTTCCTGTAACCAAGCTGTAGTCCTGTGCCCTGCATGTCAGACCCAGTGACCTCTTCCTGTCACAGAGCTGCAGTCCTGCATCCTGCATGTTAGATCCAGTGACCTCTTCCTGTCACAAAGCTGCAGTGATGCACCCTGCATGTCAGACACTCTGACTCAGTGACCTCTTCCAGTCACAGAGCTGCAGTCCTGCACCCAGCATGTCAGACCCAGTGACCTCTTCCTGTCACAGAGCTGCTGTCCTGCACCCTGCATGTCAGACCCAGTGACCTCCTCCTGTCACAGAGTTGCAGTCCTGCACCCTGCATGTCAAATCCAGTGACCTCCTCCTGTCACAGAGTTGCAGTCCTGCACCCTGCATGTCAGACCCAGTGACCTCTTCCTGTCACAGAGTCCTGCACCCTGCATGTCGGAACCACTGACCCAGTGACCTCTTCCTGTCATAGAGCTGCAGTCCTGCACCCTGCATGTCAGACCCAGTGACCTCTTCCTGTCACACAGCTACAGTCCTGAACCCTGCATGTCAGACACTCGAAGCCGTTACCTCTTCCTGTCACAGAGCTGTAGTCCTGCATCCTGCATATCAGACACTCTGACCTCTTCCTATCACAGATGTAGAGTATTGCACCCTGCATGTCAGACACTCTGACCCAGTGACCTCTTCCTGTCACAGAGCTGCAGTCCTGCACCCTGCCTGTCAGACCCACTGACCTAGTGACCTCTTCCTGTCACAGAGCTGCAGTCCTGCACCCTGCATGTCAGATACTATGATCCAGTGACCTCTTCCTGTCACAGAGCTGTGACCTCTTCCTGTCACTGAGCTGCAGTCCTGCCCCCTGCATGTCAGACCCAGTGACCTCTTCCTGTCACAGAGCTGTGACCTCTTCCTGTCACTGAGCTGCAGTCCTGCACCCTCCATGTCAGGCACTCTGATCCAGTGCCCTCTTCCTGTCGCAGAGCTGCAGTCCTGCACCCTGTATGTCAGACCCACTGTCCCAGTGACCTCCTCCTGTCACAGAGCTGCAGTCCTGCACCCTGCATGTCAGACCCAGTGACCTCTTCCTGTCTCAGAGCTGCAGTCCTGCACCCTGCATGTCAGACCCACTGACCTCTTCCTGTCACAGAGTCCTGCACCCTGCATTTCAGAACCTCTTCCCAGTGCCCTCTTCCTGTCACAGAGCTTCAGTCCTGCACCCTGCATGCCAGACCCACTAACCCAGTAACTTCTTCCTGTAACCAAGCTGTAGTCCTGTGCCCTGCATGTCAGACCCAGTGACCTCTTCCTGTCACATAGCTGCAGTCCTGCATCCTGCATGTTAGATCCAGTGACCTCTTCCTGTCACAAAGCTGCAGTGATGCACCCTGCATGTCAGACACTCTGACTCAGTGACCTCTTCCAGTCACAGAGCTGCAGTCCTGCACCCAGCATGTCAGACCCAGTGACCTCTTCCTGTCACAGAGCTGCTGTCCTGCACCCTGCATGTCAGACCCAGTGACCTCCTCCTGTCAGAGTTGCAGTCCTGCACCCTGCATGTCAAATCCAGTGACCTCCTCCTGTCACAGAGCTGCAGTCCTGCACCCTGCATGTCAGACCCAGTGACCTCTTCCTGTCACAGAGTCCTGCACCCTGCATGTCGGAACCACTGACCCAGTGACCTCTTCCTGTCATAGAGCTGCAGTCCTGCACCCTGCATGTCAGACCCAGTGACCTCTTCCTGTCACAGAGCTACAGTCCTGAACCCTGCATGTCAGACACTCGAAGCCGTTACCTCTTCCTGTCACAGAGCTGTAGTCCTGCATCCTGCATATCAGACACTCTGACCTCTTCCTATCACAGATGTAGAGTATTGCACCCTGCATGTCAGACACTGTGACCCAGTGACCTCTTCCTGTCACAGAGCTGCAGTCCTGCACCCTGCCTGTCAGACCCACTGACCTAGTGACCTCTTCCTGTCACAGAGCTGCAGTCCTGCACCCTGCATGTCAGATACTATGATCCAGTGACCTCTTCCTGTCACAGAGCTGTGACCTCTTCCTGTCACTGAGCTGCAGTCCTGCCCCCTGCATGTCAGACCCAGTGACCTCTTCCTGTCACAGAGCTGTGACCTCTTCCTGTCACTGAGCTGCAGTCCTGCACCCTCCATGTCAGGCACTCTGATCCAGTGCCCTCTTCCTGTCGCAGAGCTGCAGTCCTGCACCCTGTATGTCAGACCCACTGTCCCAGTGACCTCCTCCTGTCACAGAGCTGCAGTCCTGCACCCTGCATGTCAGACCCAGTGACCTCTTCCTGTCTCAGAGCTGCAGTCCTGCACCCTGCATGTCAGACACTCTGACCCTGTGACCTCTTCCTGTCACAGAGCTTCAGTCCTGCACCCTGCATGTCAGACCCACTAACCCAGTAACCTCTTCCTGTTACCAAGCTGCAGTCCTGCACCCTGCATGTCAGACCCAGGGACCTCTTCCTGTCACAGAGCTGCAGTCCTGCACCCTGCATCTCAGACCGAGTGACCTCTTCCTGTCACAGAGCTGCAGTCCTGCACCCTGCATGTCAGACCCAGTGACCTCTTCCTGTCACAGAGCTGCAGTCCTTCACCCTGCATGTCGGACCCGGTGACCTCTTCCTGTCACAGAGCTGCAGTCCTGCACCCTGCATGTCAGGCCCAGTGACCTCCTCCTGTCACAGAGCTGCAGTCCTGCACCCTGCATGTCAGACCCAGTGACCTCTTCCTGTCACAGAGCTGCAGTCCTGCACCCTGTACGTCAGACACTCTGACCCAGTGTCCTCTTCCTGTCACAGAGCTGTAGTCCTGCACTCTGCATATCAGACTCTCTGACCTCTTCCTATCACAGATGTAGAGTACTGCACCCTGCATGTCAGACACTCTGACCCAGTGACCCCTTCCTATCACAAAGCTGCAGTCCTGCACCCTGCATCTCAGACCGAGTGACCTCTTCCTGTCACAGAGCTGCAGTCCTGCACCCTGCATGTCAGACCCAGTGACCTCTTCCTGTCACAGAGCTGCAGTCCTGCACCCTGTACGTCAGACACTCTGACCCAGTGTCCTCTTCCTGTCACAGAGCTGTAGTCCTGCACTCTGCATATCAGACTCTCTGACCTCTTCCTATCACAGATGTAGAGTACTGCACCCTGCATGTCAGACACTCTGACCCAGTGACCCCTTCCTATCACAAAGCTGCAGTCCTGCACCCTGCATCTCAGACCGAGTGACCTCTTCGTGTCACAGAGCTGCAGTCCTGCACCCTGCATGTCGGAGCCACTGCCCAGTGACGACCTCCTGTCACAGAGCTGCAGTCCTGCACCCTGCATGTCAGACCCACTGACCGCTTCCTGTCACAGAGTTATGCACCTTGCATGTCAGAACCACTGACCCAGTGACCTCTTTCTGTCACAGAGCTGCGGTCCTGCACCCTGCATGTCAGACCCAGTGACCTCTTCCTGTCACAGAGCTGCAGTCCTGCACCCTGCATGTCAGACACTCTGACCCAGTGCTCTCTTCCTGTCACAGAGCTGCAGTCCTGCACCCTGCATGTCAGACCCACTGACCCAGTGACCTCCTCCTGTCACAGAGCTGCAGTCCTGCACCCTGCATGTCAGACCCAGTGCCCTCTTCCTGTCACAGAGCTGCAGTCCTGCACCCTGCATGTCAGAACCACTGACCCAGTGACCTCCTCCTGTCACAGAGCTGCAGTCCTGCACCCTGCATGTTAGACCCAGTGACTGCTTCCTGTCGCAGAGCTTCAGTCCTGCACCCTGCATGTCAGACCCACTAACCCAGTAACTTCTTCCAGTAACCAAGCTGTAGTCCTGTGCCCTGCATGTTAGACCCAGTGATCTCTTCCTGTCAAAGAGATGCAGTCCTGCACCCTGAATGTCAGACCCAGTGACCTCCTCCTGTCACAGAGTTGCAGTCCTGCACCCTGCATGTCAAACCCAGTGACCTGTTCCTGTCACAGATCTGCAGTCCTGCACCCTGCATGTTAGACACTTGAAGCCATAGGCCTCTTCCTCTCACAGAGCTGGAGTCCTGCACCCTGCATGTCAGACACTCTTACCCAGTGTCCTCTTCCTGTCACAGAGCTGTAGTCCTGCACCCTGCATATCAGACACTCTGACCTCTTCCTATTACAGATGTAGAGTACTGCACCCTGCATGTCAGACACTCTGACCCAGTGACCTCTTCCTGTCACAGAGCTGCAGTCCTGCACCCTGCATGTCAGACCCACTGACCTAGTGACCTCTTCCTGTTACAGAGCTGCAGTCCTGCACCCTGCATGTCAGATACTCTGATCCAGTGACCTCTTCCTGTCACAGAGCTGTGACCCCTTCCTGTCACAGAGCTGCAGTCCTGCACCCTGCATGTCAGACCCACTGACCCAGTGACCTTTTCCTGTCACAGAGCTGCAGTCCTGCACCCTGCATGTCAGACCCCCTGGCCCAGTGACCTCTTCCTGTCACAAAGCTGCAGTCCTGCACCCTGCATGTTAGACCCAGTGACCTCTTCCTGTCACAGAGCTGCAATCCTGCACCCTGCATGTCAGACACTCTGACCCAGTGACCTCTTCCTGTCACAGAGCTTCAGTCCTGCACCCTGCATGTCAGACCCAGTGACCTCTTCCTGTCACAGAGCTGCAGTCCTGCACCCTGCATGTTAGACCCAGTGACCTCTTCCTGTCACAGAGCTGCAGTGATGCACCCTGCATGTCAGACACTCTGACCCAGTGACCTCTTCCTGTCACTGAGCTGTAGTCCTGCACCCAGCATGTCAAACCCAGTGACCTCTTCCTGTCACAGAGTTGCAGTCCTGCACCCTGCATGTCAAACCCAGTGACCTCTTCCTGTCACAGAGCTGCAGTCGTGCACCATGCATGTCAGGCCCACTGACCCAGTGACCTCCTCCTGTCACAGAGCTGCAGTCCTGCACCCTGCATGTCAGACCCAGTGACCTCTTCCTGTCACAGAGTCCTGCACCCTGCATGTCGGAACCACTGACCCATTGACCTCTTCCTGTCATAGAGCTGCAGTCCTGCACCCTGCATGTCAGACCCATTGACCTCTTCCTGTCACAGAGCTACAGTCCTGAACCCTGCATGTCAGACACTCGAAGCCATTGGCCTCTTCCTGTCACAGAGCTGTAGTCCTGCATCCTGCATATCAGACACTCTTACCTCTTCCTATCACAGATGTAGAGTACTGCACCCTACATGTCAGACACTCTGACCCAGTGACCTCTTCCTGTCACAGAGCTGCAGTCCTGCACCCTGCATGTCAGACCCACTGACCTAGTGACCTCTTCCTGTCACAGAGCTGCAGTCCTGCACCCTGCATGTCAGATACTCTGATCCAGTGACCTCTTCCTGTCACAGAGCTGTGACCTCTTCCTGTCACAGAGCTGCAGTCCTGCCCCCTGCATGTCAGACCCAGTGACCTCTTCCTGTCACAGAGCTGCAGTCCTGCACTCTCCATGTCAGGCACTCTGACCCAGTGCCCTCTTCCTGTCACAGAGCTGCAGTCCTGCACCCTGCATGTCAGACCCACTGACCTCTTCCTGTCACAGAGTCCTGCACCCTGCATTTCAGAACCTCTTCCCAGTGCCCTCTTCCTGTCACAGAGCTTCAGTCCTGCACCCTGCATGCCAGACCCACTAACCCAGTAACTTCTTCCTGTAACCAAGCTGTAGTCCTGTGCCCTGCATGTCAGACCCAGTGACCTCTTCCTGTCACAGAGCTGCAGTCCTGCATCCTGCATGTTAGATCCAGTGACCTCTTCCTGTCACAAAGCTGCAGTGATGCACCCTGCATGTCAGACACTCTGACTCAGTGACCTCTTCCAGTCACAGAGCTGCAGTCCTGCACCCAGCATGTCAGACCCAGTGACCTCTTCCTGTCACAGAGCTGCTGTCCTGCACCCTGCATGTCAGACCCAGTGACCTCCTCCTGTCACAGAGTTGCAGTCCTGCACCCTGCATGTCAAATCCAGTGACCTCCTCCTGTCACAGAGCTGCAGTCCTGCACCCTGCATGTCAGACCCAGTGACCTCTTCCTGTCACAGAGTCCTGCACCCTGCATGTCAGAACCACTGACCCAGTGACCTCTTCGTGTCACAGAGCTGTGACCTCTTCCTGTCGCAGAGCCGCAGTCCTGCACCCTGCATGTCAGACCCAGTGACCTCTTCCTGTCACAGAGCTGCAGTCCTGCACCCTGCATGTCAGACACTCTGACCCAGTGTCCTCTTCCTGTCACCGAGCTGTAGTCCTGCACCCTGCATATCAGACACTCTGACCTCTTCCTATCACAGATGTAGAGTACTGCACCCTGCATGTCAGACACTCTGACCCAGTGACCCCTTCCTATCACAAAGCTGCAGTCTTGCACCCTGCATCTCAGACCGAGTGACCTCTTCCTGTCACAGAGCTGCAGTCCTGCACCCTGCATGTCAGACCCACTGACCTCTTCCTGTCACAGAGCTGCAGTCCTGCACCCTGCATGTCAGACCCACTGACCCAGTGACCTCTTCCTGTCACAGAGCTGCACTCCTGCACCCTGTATGTCAGACATTCTGACCCAGTGAACTCTACCTGTTACAGAGCTGCAGTCCTACACCCTGCTTGTCAGACCCAGTGACCTTTTCCTGTCACAGAGCTGCAGTCCTGCACTCTGCATGTCAGACCCACTGGCCCAGTGACCTCTTCCTGTCAGAAAGCTGCAGTCCTGCACCCTGCATGTTAGACCCAGTGACCTCTTCCTGTCACAGAGCTGCAGTCCTGCACCCTGCATGTCAGACACTCTGACCCTGTGACCTCTTCCTGTCACAGAGCTTCAGTCCTGCACCCTGCATGTCAGACCCAGTGACCTCTTCCTCACAGAGCTGCAGTCCTTCACCCTGCATGTCGGACCCGGTGACCTCTTCCTGTCACAGAGCTGCAGTCCTGCACCCTGCATGTCAGACCCACTGACCCAGTGACCTCTTCCTGTCACAGAGCTGCAGTCCTGCACCCTGCATGTCAGACACTCTGACCCAGTGACCTCTATCTGTTACAGAGCTGCAGTCCTGCACCCTGCATGTCAGATACTCTGATCCAGTGACCTCTTCCTGTCAAAGAGCTGTGACCTCTTCCTGTCACAGTGCTGCAGTCCTGCACCCTGCATGTCAGACCCAGTGACCTCTTCCTGTCACAGAGCTGCAGTCCTGCACCCTGCATGTCAGACACTCTGACCCAGTGCCCTCTTCCTGTCATAGAGCTTCAGTCCTGCACCCTGCATGTCAGACCCACTAACCCAGTAACTTCTTCCTGTAACCAAGCTGTAGTCCTGTGCCCTGCATGTCAGACCCAGTGACCTCTTCCTGTCTCAGAGCTGCAGTCCTGCACCCCGCATGTCAGACCCAGTGACATCTTCCTGTCACAGAGCTACAGTCCTGAACCCTGCATGTCAGACACTGGAAGCCATAGGCCTCTTCCTGTCACAGAGCTGGAGTCCTGCACCCTGCATGTCAGACACTCTGACCCAGTGTCCTCTTCCTGTCACAGAGCTGTAGTCCTGCATCCTGCATATCAGACACTCTGACCTCTTCCTATCACAGATGTAGAGTACTGCACCCTACATGTCAGACACTCTGACCCAGTGACCTTTTCCTGTCACAGAGCTGCAGTCCTGCACCCTGCATGTCAGACCCACTGACCTAGTGACCTCTTCCTGTCACAGAGCTGCAGTCCTGCACCCTGCATGTCAGATACTCTGATCCAGTGACCTCTTCCTGTCACAGAGCTGTGACCTCTTCCTGTCACAGAGCTGCAGTCCTGCACCCTGCATGTCAGACACTCTGACCCAGTGCCCTCTTCCTGTCACAGAGCTGCAGTCCTGCACCCTGCATGTCAGACCCACTGGCCCAGTGACCTTTTCCTGTCACAGAGCTGCAGTCCTGCACCCTGCATGTCAGACCCACTGGCCCAGCGACCTCTTTCTGTCACAATGCTGCAGTCCTGCACCCTGCATGTTAGACCCAGTGACCTCTTCCTGTCACAGAGCTTCAGTCCTGCACCCTGCATGTCAGACCCAGTGACCTCTTCCTGTCACAGAGCTGCAGTCCTGCACCCTGCATGTTAGACCCAATGACCTCTTCCTGTCACAGAGCTGCAGTGATGCACCCTGCATGTCAGACACTCTGACCCAGTGACCTCTTCCTGTCACAGAGCTGCAGTCCTGCACCCAGCAAGTTAGACCCAATGACCTCTTCCTGTCACAGAGCTGCAGTCGTGCACCATGCATGTCAGACCCACTGACCTAGTGACCTCCTCCTGTCACAGAGCTGCAGTACTGCACCCTGCATGTCAGACCCAGTGACCTCTTCCTGTCACAGAGTCCTGCACCCTGCATGTCGGAACCACTGACCGAGTGACCTCTTCCTGTCATAGATCTGCAGTCCTGCACCCTGCATGTCAGACCCAGTGACCTCTTCCTGTCACAGAGCTACAGTCCTGAACCCTGCATGTCAGACACTCGAAGCCATTGGCCTCTTCCTGTCACAGAGCTATAGTCCTGCATCCTGCATATCAGACACTCTGACCTCTTCCTATCACAGATGTAGAGTACTGCACCCTGCTGTCATGGTTCCGCCCCAGGGGGAACAGCGGGATGTGTGAGGTTGGTTCCGGTACGTATGCAGCACGACACTACTAGACAGGTCAGCGGTCTAGCGCTCAGACCAAGAAGTGCACCTGATCAACATGAAGCGCTTCCGGGTGAGACCGCATATAGCCGCGGCACCCATTTCAGTCAGTGCTTCCAGTACTGTACCTTGTCCGAGGCCTGCCGCTAGTTCCTTGCAACTCTGACAGTCTCCGCCGGCTCCTTCCGGATCCCTCGCCTTCAGAGACGCGCTGAAGCGTCAACCAACCATCAGACCCTTAGGAGTACCCCGGGCTGCCCTTCGATCGTTTCCGGCGCAGGAGCGCTTGTTTGTTTTCTTTACCCGCGACACGCACAGGGAAGCGTGGTCGCGGCTGGTTCATGTTCAGTTACGGGGCAGGAGCGCTTGCTTAGATCCTTACCCGCGACACGCACAGGGAAGCGTGGTCGCGGCTGGTTCTTGCTCATTCTCGGCGCAGGAGCGCTTGTTTGTTTTTCTTTCCGTGACACTCACAAGGAAGAGTGGTCACGGTTTTCTTTGTACCCGTATCACCGCGCAGGAGCGCTCTTACCTTTTCTCCGTTACAGTCCAGCTGCCACGCAGGTGTGCGTGACGTTCCTTTCACCTTCCTGGCACTGAAGTCGGGAGCACATACACCAACCTCTTCTTGGGCTTACCTGCTTCCTGTCATACTGTGTCAGAGAGACCCCATTTGGAGCACAAGTCCTCATCCTTCAGGTGACTATACAACCTTGAACCAACTTCACATGTTGTATGGCTGTTGTGTGTGTATGATCAGGTTAGAAAGGAGGGCAGACGCACTAACCGGTTAATTATTCCTTGTCTAGTTGGCGATACCCAGGAGAGCATCCTCAGTCTAGTGAGACACCTCACCCGGTCATCCCAGACGACGTCACTTCCAAACACCATTAGGCACCTTCCCCTGGTCCTATCCTTGCCTAGGTCTGTATATTTACCTTTGATCAGGTGAGGAGGGGGACGGTGGAGGTTGCTCACGTCGTCCCTGCGAGATAACTCCACGAGTATATAGGTAAGACTTGTGGGGCCCCGACACCTGCATGTCAGACACTCTGACCCAGTGACCTCTTCCTGTCACAGAGCTGTGACCTATTCCTGTCA
Organism: Calotriton arnoldi; assembly: GCA_963921515.1. Taxonomy (NCBI): domain Eukaryota; kingdom Metazoa; phylum Chordata; class Amphibia; order Caudata; family Salamandridae; genus Calotriton; species Calotriton arnoldi. The sequence goes on along the minus strand of CAWUFW010007805.1, from coordinate 13,867 downwards.
CAGTCCTGCACCCTGCATGTCAGACCCAGTGACCTCTTCCTGTCACAGAGCTGCAGTCCTGCACCCTGCATGTCAGACACTCTGACCCAGTGCCCTCTTCCTGTCACAGAGCTGCAGTCCTGCACCCTGCATGTCAGACCCACTGACCCAGTGACCTCCTCCTGTCACAGAGCTGCAGTCCTGCACCCTGCATGTCAGACCCACTGACCTCTTCCTGTCACAGCGTCCTGCACCCTGCATGTCAGAACCACTGACCCAGTGACCTCTTCCTGTCACAGAGCTGTGACCTCTTCCTGTCACAGAGCTGCAGTCCTGCACCCTGCATGTCAGACACTCTGACCCAGTGTCCTCTTCCTGTCACAGAGCTGTAGGCCTGCACCCTGCATATCAGACACTCTGACCTCTTCCTATCACAGATGTAGAGTACTGCACCCTGCATCTCAGACCGAGTAACCTCTTCCTGTCACAGAGCTGCAGTCCTGCACCCTGCATGTCAGACCCAGTGACCTCTTCCTGTCACAGAGCTGCAGTCCTGCACCCTGCATGTCGGACCCGGTGACCTCTTCCTGTCATAGAGCTGCAGTCCTGCACCCTGCATGTCAGACCCACTGACCCAGTGACCTCTTCCTGTCACAGAGCTGCAGTCCTGCACCCTGCATGTCAGACACTCTGACCCAGTGAACTCTACCTGTTACAGAGCTGCAGTCCTACACCCTGCATGCCAGACCCACTGGCCCAGTGACCTCTTCCTGTCAGAAAGCTGCAGTCCTGCATGTTAGACCCAGTGACCTCTTCCTGTCACAGAGCTGCAGTCCTGCACCCTGCATGTCAGACACTCTGACCCAGTGACCTCTTCCTGTCACAGAGCTTCAGTCCTGCACCCTGCATGTCAGACCCACTGACCCAGTGACCTCTTCCTGTCACAGAGCTGCAGTCCTGAACCCCGCACGTCAGACCCAGTGACTGTAGGAGAGTAGGATCTGCTTCACATGGGTACCCCCACTTTTTGCTGATGCTTCACTGGTTTTCGACCTTAGTCTGGCTGGGGCCCTGCTAATCAGAACCCCAGCCTAGCTGCTTCCTCTTTAAAATGGTTTCCATGTGCCTTAGGCACATCTCTGATTGAATCTGAGTGCCCTTATAAGTCCCTAGTATATGGTATACTATGTACCCAGGGCATAGGTACCTCAGAGGCCTACCAGGGGCTGCAGCATGTATTGTGCCACCCCTGGAAGGCCATCCAAACTGACACCACAGGTCTGCTACTGCAGCCTGGGTAAGGTGGTGCATGCACTCCTTACTGTGATATAGGCTACCTATATCACTATATACATACACACATATAAACCTATAAGTCACTCCTATGGCAGGCCTTATCAATCCTGAAGGCAGAGTGCGTGGTTCCTATGTGAGAGGGTGCCCCTGCATGAGCAGGGCCCTCTGCAGCGTTCGGAGACCCTTCTCTGATGCTGTTTGTAGTGCAGCCTGACCATATACTCTTAAGCGCATTATAACCTCGTGTTAAATGCTAACTTTGGGATGGCTGCACGGAAATATGTCGTGTTTGGTGTCAAACATCTTGGAATACTACCCCCCCGCCAGTTGTGGCGGCGGGGGTAGCATTCCACCCTTCTAGAGGGAAAGACATGTACACCCCGGTATACCCGGTACTGACTTTCCAGAGCCCTGGCATCACAAAATGGATGCCGCTGCCACAGACAGGAGTCTGGCCTCCTGCTGCTGACCGAAACTCCGGCAGGGGAGGCCTGGACAATAGGTTTCCTGTCCCAGGGAGGTGTGACCACCTCCCCAGACAGGATAGTGTGTATTGGGGCTGGGCGGGAGCACTCTCGGGTGCTTTGAAATCCTGCACTGGGGGCACACTTGGTGTCCCTGTGCATACCCCAGTTCAAACCGGCTCAGGGGCTTCCAGCCCCTGCTCTGGCGCGAAACTGGACAAAGGGAAAGGGGTGTAACCACCCCTCTTCCCTGGCCCTCCCATAGGTGGGGCCACAGAGTATGTCCAACCCCCTACCTTAGTATAAGTAGGGGACCCCAGTCCTTAGGACTTCAGATTTACCTGGACGAAACTCTGACACAGAATCCTGGACCTTCGACGCTCTACTTTAAGATTAGAGGACTGAAGAATCTCCCTTGGGGTCAAGGAGTGACTCCCCTGCTTGGCAGGCACCAAAGAAGCAATTGTCCGGTCTGCATCGCTGAAGCTCGTCGGATGCCGAAGTCTTTGCATCACCAGAGGTGGATATCCAGACTTCCCCGAGGCTGCCCTGAGTCCCCAGCAAAGCTGAGGCCCGTAGCTGTCGTGGGTAACGTGGAACCGTGACCCCTGGACACCGAACGCATTTGCAAGTGCATCCTCTTCTGGGTCTCCCACAAAGTCGTGCTTTGGGCTCCGAGTAGCCCCAGCCTCCAGCACCAACTGCACCGAACATCACTGGCCTCCACTCCACGAGTGTCCTGTGAGCCAGCTCCACGTGCATCGTCTCGAGGCTCCTTTGCGGTCGCTAGTCCGTTGGCTAATAGGCCCTCCCGAAGGCCAATCTTTTTCTGCTTGGGCTCCCTGATTGCACCAGGTGTGCTCTGACTTATCCTCGCTGGGTGAGTCCCCCCGACCTTGCTGGTCTGCAACATCGTCCTTCTTTCCTTTCCACGAGACTTGCCGTTGCCAAGGCTTGTTGGGTCCAATCCGGTCGACGACACCCCTGCAATCGACAGACGTCGTGGCACAGCTCGAATCCAGCTCCTGGTTGTCGTCGACGCCTCCTGGACCTCGTGGCTGAAGAGTCAAGACGACCATCAACCTACCTGAAGCACTCGACATCGGTGGGCATCTGCTCATCGCCTTCCTGGTCACTGGCTAGTGACCCAGACTCTGTCCCCTCTGCTTTCAGGTTCTTCAGATCTTCGATCCACCTTTGGATCCACCCGAACACTTTCGACTTGGTCGCCAAAGCACTTTGCAGCAGATCGCCATAGAAAGCGACGACGAAACCCGACCCCGAAAGACACCTATGCACCCGGCTCCCTGGGTGAGGTAACTCGAGTACTCCGGTGCTCCCGTGGGTATTGACACTAGAACAGCCTAGTTCTCAAAGGGTTTGCTCCAAGTCCTCCTCTAAGTGTCCCTTTTCTTTTAAATTCTAATCGCGACTTTCCCCATAGAAGTTAACGGTGGTTCGCGGCTGTGTTCATACACTGCACGCGTCCCCCGTGGGTCCCCTGTGTCACTGCCTTGGGTGGTTCCTTGTGGTCCAAGCACTTCTACAGGCTCTAGGCCTTGTGTCTAGCTCAGTCGTGGTTCTTATACCACTTTATTGGTATATGGTTTGGTACGCCCCTGGGGCTCAAACGTGTATTTGTGCTATTACTGTAGATAACTAACTCGTAACGTATGTACTTCGAACTCTAGCCTCATAAAGAGACTAGAGGGGTGTGTTTAGTAATAAATATGTATATTTTGAATATATACCTGGTGTGGTCCTCTTTCATTTGGTCATTCAAGAGATTATAGACTGGTAAAACAAGCTGCTTTACATTCCTTCAAGACTTAGCCTGAAGGCTGCTCTCCATAGCTACCACTAGGATAGCTTTCAATAAAGGTTGTCTTTAACCTATCTCCAATAAGGGGTTGTTTGGACTGGTGCAAGGTGCCCACTATAATTAGTGGACAGCATATGCCAGGCCAACTTCTCACATTGGTGTGCAGCGTGTGGGATTCCAGCTTGCTATTGTTTTACCAGATAATCTCAATTGAATTGATCAACTGAAAACCACTAAGGGTACCTAAGGTACATATAAATCAAGCTTAGTAATACAGTAAGTTCTACTGAACTTAGAGTTGTGTGTTAAGGGACAGCACACCCTTTCTACAACTCAAGAGAGTTTAGTAGGCCACACTAGAGTAGGTAGTGCATACACCACACCTCACTAGTAATGTCTTCAAAGCCAGGACCCAGTGAGTCCTTGCCAGAAGCCAGTGGGCTTCTTCCCTCCAAGTATGATAAACTCCCATTCTTGGAATTGAGAGCATTATGCAATACTAGGAAGTTGAAGGCAGGCAAAAGTGCCAGCACCCAACACCTCAGGGAGGTGTTACTAGCTGATGATCTCAGCAGGCCCCTAGGGTCTGATGGGGTAGGCAAGGAGGGTGGGGCAGAAGATGAGGAAGGGGCCAGGGGTGAAGAAACCCAGGCCCCCCTCTGAAACTGGCCAGGAAGGTGAAAATGACCTTGTCCTGGAAAACCCAATTCCTCCTGTGGAGGAGGAGGGAGAGGATCAGACTGACCTCCCCTTTGTCCCCCCAGGAAGAGTTCTGAGTGTGCCCAGAAGGTCTAGGTCTCCTTCTCAGGAGTCTAACCACTCTGACACCTCAATAGGGACCTCTGTCTCCTCTCATAGGAGGGAATCCTCTCATGAGAGGAGAAAGAGACTGATTCAATATGAGCAAACTCAGCTTGAACTCAGGAAACACCAATTGGCTATAGACAGGGAGTCCATAGATCTCTATAGAGAGAGACAAAAGTTCTGACTAGAGTCCCATGGTGGCAGCAGTTTCCCCAAAGATAGGGAAAGGTCTTATGACCATAGAAACCTGAGCAAGATTGTCCCTCCCTACCAGAGTGGGGATGACATCCACAAATGGATAACTGCTCTAGAGAGGGCCTGTAAAGTACAGAGGGTCCCTCAGGAGCAGTGGGCAGCAATCTTGTGGCTCTCCTTTGCAGACAAAGGTAGAGACAAGCTCCTCACTGTTAGAGAGGAGGATGCTGATAATTACAAAGTCTTGAAGAGTGCTCTAATTGATGGGTTTGGCCTAACCACTGAACAATACAGGTTAAAGTTCAGGGATACCCAAAAGCACAGACTCAAGACTGGGTGGACTTTGTTGATTGTTCTGCCAAGGCTCTGGAAGGTTGGTTATTGGGCAGTAAGGTATGTGACTTCACAGGATTGTACAATCTGATAATGAGGGAGCAGATTCTTAATAACTGTCAAAATCAGCTGTTGCATCAGCACCTGGTAGACTCTGATCTGACCTCTCCCCAAGAATTGGGAAAGAAGGCAGACAAATGGGTCAGAACCAGGGTGAAGCAGAAGGTACAGAACCAAGGTGGTGACCCTAAGAAGCAAGATTCGAAAACCTCTGATAAGGGTGGGGAGAAGGGTAAAGATCAAAAGTCTTCACAAGGCCCCCAAAAATCTTCTTCAGGTGGGGATTCACAGTCTACCAAAGGGAAAGGCCAAAGGAAACCATGGTGCAAGGTCTGTAAGCAAAAGACCCACTGGACCAGTGATTGCACCAAGTCCAAAGACTCGACTCCAGCCCCCACCAATGCCCCTAAGGCACCTGCTCCCCCTAGTGCAGTTACAGTTGGTGGTGGGACTACACAAGCCAAGGGTTTAGTAGGGTTGACCCTGGGTAAAGAGATGAGCTCTGACCTAGTCAGAGAACTCACTCAGGCTGTCCTAGTCTGTGATGGAGGCATGGGTATGACCTCCTCTGTGAGTCCCAGTAATCTGGGCAAGTACAGACAACAGCCTTTAATCAATGGAAGAGAGGCTTTGGCATTTAGGGACACAGGGGCAAGTGTCACCATGGTGACACAAGACCTTGTGAATCCTGGGCAGATAATACTTGGTGAAATGTACCAAGTGACCAATGCTAGCAACGTCAGAACAGACCATACTCTGGCAGTTGTTAACTTCTCCTGGGGAGGGGTAACTGGCCTTAAGAAGGTTGTGGTAAGTGCAGACCTACCCGTTGAATGCTTGCTTGGCAATGACTTAGAAACTTCAGCTTGGGCAGAAGTGGAGCTCAGGAACCATGCAGAAATGCTGGGGATCCCTGCAGATGTGTTTGCTGTGACCAGGTCACAAGCCAAAATGTCTAGCACTGAACAGGCCTTGGATTCTGGAATAATGGACCAAGTGCCCTCCAAGAAGAGGAGTAGTAGGGTAAAGGCAGTGCCTTCCCCTTGGCTCAGAAGGAAGATCAGTCCCTTGAGGGGGATGATCTCAGTCCTGAGGAAGGAACTGTCCCAGAGGAGCTTGAACCTGAACAGGTTGAGTTCTTGGGGACAGGGGACCTTCCAGGGCAGATCTGAGCCAGGAGCAGCAGAGCTGCCCCTCTCTTGAACCCCTCAGACAGCAAGCTGCTGCTGAGGCTGCTGGGAAAGGTAGTGGTCCCCATACTGTGTATTGGGATGATGGACTCTTGTACTCAGAGTGTAGAGACCCCAAGCCTGGTGCTACCAGGAGGTTGGTTATACCTCTGAAGTTCAGGGCTTCCTATTGACCCTAGCCCATGATATTCCCTTAGCAGGTCACCTGGGCCAGAACAAGACTTGGGACAGAATTGTCCCTCACTTTCACTGGCCCCACATGTCTGAAGACACCAAGGAGTTTTGTCGCTCCTGTGTAACCTGCCAGGCCAGTGGCAAGGCAGGTGGCACTACAAAGGCCCCCTGATACCACTACCTGTGGTGGGGGTTCCCTTTGAAAGGGTGGGGATTGACATTGTTGGTCCCATGGATCCCCAAACAGCATCTGGGCACAGGTTTATCCTGGTGGTAGTGGATCATGCCACCAGGTACCCAGAGGCTATTCCCCTTAGGACCACTACAGCACCTGTGGTGGCAAGGGCCCTCCTGGGAATTTTCTCAAGAGTGTGCTACCCTAAGGAGGTTGTATCAGACAGGGGTGCAAACTTTATGTCTGGATTTTTAAAAGCAATGTGGAAGGAGTGTGGAGTGACTTACAAGTTCACCACACCCTATCACCCACAATGCAATGGTTTAGTTGAGAGATTCAACAAAACCTTGAAGGGCATGATTAAAGGGCTCCCAGAAAAGCTTAGGCGAAGATGGGACATACTCTTGCCCTGCCTTTTATTTGCGTACAGGGAGGTGCCTCAAAAGGGGGTTGGCTACAGCCCTTTTGAACTTTTGTTTGGTCACCCTGTTAGGGGTCCACTGTGCTTGGTGAAGGTAGGATGGGAGTTACCTCTCAAGCCCCCAAAGCAAGACATAGTGGACTACGTACTTGGTCTCCGCTCCCGGATGGCTGAGTATATGAAAAAGGCAACTAAAAACCTTGAGGCTAGCCAGGAACTTCAAAAGGCCTGGCATGACCAAAGGCTGTACTGACTGTTTACCAGCCAGGACAGAAGGTGTGGGTGTTGGAGCCAGTGGCCCCAGCAGCTCTCCAAGACAAATGGAGTGGACCCCACACCATTGTTGAACAGAAGGGTGAGGTTACCTACTTAGTAGACCTAGGAACACCCAGGAGTCCCCACAGGGTTCTCCATGTCAACAGGTTAAAACCATATGTGGACAGGGCAGACATGGGCTTGCTCATGGCTACTGATGAGGGACAGGAGGAAGAGAGTGACCCACTCCCTGACCTGCTCTCACAGAACCCTGGTGATGGGTCAGTGGATGGTGTAGCCTTGGCAGGCAGCCTCACTACCCAGCAGCAGACTGATTGCAGACAGGTGCTCAATCAGTTCAGACACATATTCTCACTGACACCCAGTCAGACTACCTGGTGCACTCATAAAGTGGACACTGGGGACAGTCTGCCCATTAAAAATAAGATTTATAGGCAACCTGACCATGTCAGGGACTGTATCAGGACAGAAGTCCAGAAGATGTTTGATTTGAGAGTTATTGAACCCTCAGATAGCCCTTGGGCTAGTCCAGTGGTCCTTGTGCCAAAACCTCACACCAATGGTGGGAAAAGAGAGATGAGGTTTTGTGTGGACTACAGGGGTCTCAATGCAGTCACTAGGACTGATGCCCATCCAATACCAAGGGCAGATGAGCTAATAGACACTTTGGCCTCAGCCAAGTATCTAAGCACATTTGACCTGACAGCTGGCTACTGGCAGATCAGACTAGCTGATGATGCAAAGCCAAAGATAGCATTCTCAACCCCTAGTGGGCATTATCAATTTGTGGTGTTGCCCTTTGGTCTGAAGAATGCACCTGCAACTTTTCAGAGGTTGGTGAATACAGTCCTTACAGGTCTGGAAGCCTATAGTGCAGCATATCTAGATGATATTGCTGTCTTTAGCTCCACCTGGGAGGATCACCTGGTCCACCTCAGAAATGTTTTACAGGCCCTGCAGAAAGCAGGCCTGACTATCAAGGCCACCAAGTGCCAGATAGGGCAGAGTCAGGTTGTGTACCTGGGCCACCTTGTGGGTGGAGGCCAGGTTCAACCACTGCAGAGCAAGATCCAGACCATCATGGACTGGACTGTTCCAACTACCCAGACTCAGGTGAGAGCCTTCTTAGGCCTGACTGGGTACTATAGGAGATTTGTCAAGGGGTATGGATCATTAGTGACACCCCTGAATGACTTAACTTCAAAGAAAATGCCCAAAAAGGTTCAGTGGACAGTTAGCTGTCAAAAGGCATTTGATGACCTGAAGCAGGCCATGTGCACTGCTCCCATTCTACAGAGTCCTGATTACTCCAAGAAGTTCATTGTTCAAACTGATGCATCTGAATTGGGGGTAGGGGCTGTACTGTCACAATTGAATGATGAAGGTCAGGATCAGCCAGTAGCTTTTATTAGCAGAAGGCTGACCCCTAGAGAGAAACGTTGGTCAGCCATTGAGAGGGAGGCCTTTGCAGTGGTCTGGGCTCTGAAGAAGTTGAGGCCATACTTGTTTGTTACTCACTTCCTTGTTCAAACAGACCATAAGCTCCTCTTATGGCTAAAACAAATGAAGGGTGAAAACCCCAAACTGCTTAGGTGGTCCATTTCCCTACAGGGGATGGACTTCACAGTGGAACATAGACCTGGGAGTAACCATGCCAATGCAGATGGACTCTCTAGGTACTTCCACTTAGAACATGAAGACTTAACTGGGCAAGGTTAGTTTAATGTCCCTACGTTTGGGGGGTTGTGTAGGAGAGTAGGATCTGCTTCACATGGGTACCCCCACTTTTTGCTGATGCTTCACTGGTTTTCGACCTTAGTCTGGCTGGGGCCCTGCTAATCAGAACCCCAGCCTAGCTGCTTCCTCTTTAAAATGGTTTCCATGTGCCTTAGGCACATCTCTGATTGGAATCTGGAGTGCCCTTATAAATCCCTAGTATATGGTATACTATGTACCCAGGGCATAGGTACCTCAGAGGCCTACCAGGGGCTGCAGCATGTATTGTGCAACCCCTGGAAGGCCATCCAAACTGACACCACAGGTCTGCTACTGCAGCCTGGGTAAGGTGGTGCATGCACCCCTTACTGTGATATAGGCTACCTATATCACTATATACATACACACATATAAACCTATAAGTCACTCCTATGGCAGGCCTTATCAATCCTGAAGGCAGAGTGCGTGGTTCCTATGTGAGAGGGTGCCCCTGCATGAGCAGGGCCCCTCTGCAGCGTTCAGAGACCCTTCTCTGATGCTGTTTGTAGTGCAGCCTGACCATATACTCTTAAGCGCATTATAACCTCGCGTTAAATGCTAACTTTGGGATGGCTGCACAGAAACATGTCGTGTTTGGTGTCAAACATCTTGGAATACTACCCTTCGCCAGTTCTGGCGGCGGGGGTAGCATTCCACCCTTCTAGAGGGAAAGACATGTACACCCCGGTATACCCGGTACTGACTTTCCAGAGCCCTGGCATCACAAAATGGATGCCGCTGCCACAGACAGGAGTCTGGCCTCCTGCTGCTGGACCGAAACTCCGGCAGGGTAGGCCTGGACAATAGGTTTCCTGTCCCAGGGAGAGTGTGACCACCTCCCCAGACAGGATAGTGTGTATTGGGGCTGGGGCGGAGCACTCTCGGGTGCTTGAAGTCCTGCACTGGGGGCACATTTGGTGTCCCTGTGCATGACCCCAGTTCAAACCGGCTCAGGGGCTTGCAGCCCCTGCTCTGGCGCGAAACTGGACAAGGGAAAGGGGTGTAACCACCCTCTGCCCTGACCCTCCCATAGGTGGGGCCACAGAGTATGTCCAACCCCTACACTTAGTATAAGTATAGGGACGCAGTCCTTAGGACTTTAGATTTATCCTGGACAAAACTCTGACACAGAATCCTGGACCTTCGACGCTCTACTTCACGATTAGAGGACTGAAGAATCTCCCCTTGGGTCAGGAGTGACTCCTGCTTGGCAGGCACCAAAGAAGCAATTGTCTGGTCTGCATCGCTGAAGCTCCCGTCGGACGCCGAAGTCATCCGCATCACCAGAGGTGGATTCTCCAGACTTCCCGAGGCTGCCCTGAGTCCCCAGCAAAGCTGAGGCCCGTAGCTATCGTGGGTAACGTGGAACCGTGACCCCTGGACACCGAGCACATTTGCAAGTGCATCCTCTTCTGGGTCTCCCACGAAGTCGTGCTTTGGGCTCCCAGTAGCCCCAGCCTCCAGCACCAACTGCACCGAAGATCACTGGCCTCCACTCCACGAGTGTCCTGTGAGCCAGCTCCACGTGCAATCATCTCGAGGCTCCTTCTCGGTCGCTAGTCCGTTGGCTAGTAGGTCCCTCACGAAGGCCAATCTTTTTCTTGCTGGGCATCCTGGTTGCTCCAGGCGTGCCCTGACTTAATCCTCGCTGGGTGAGTCCCCCAGACCTTGCTGGTCTGCAACATCGACTTGCTCTTCCTTTCCATCAAGACTTGCCGTTGCCAAGGCTTGTTGGGTCCAATCCGGTCGCCGACACTCCTGCAATCGACAGACGTCGTGGGACCAGCTCGAATCCAGCTCCTGGTTGTCGTCGACGCCTCCTGGACCTCGTGGCTGAAGAGTCAAGACGACCGTCAACCTACCTGAAGCACTCGACATCGGTGGGCATCTGCTCATCGCCCTCCTGGTCACTGGCTAGTGACCCAGACTCTGTCCCCTCTGCTTTCCAGGTTCTTCAGATCTTCGATCCACTCTTGGATCCACCCGAACACTTTTCGACTTGGTCGCCAGCAGCACTTTGCAGCAGATCGCCATAGAAAGCGGCAGCCGAAACCCGACCCGAAAGACACCTATGCACCCGGCTTCCTGGGTGAGGTAACTCGAGTACTCCGGGTGCTCCCGTGGGTAGAGACACTAGAACAGCACTAGATCTCAAAGGGTTTGCTCCAAGTCCTCCTTTAGAGTGTCCCTTTTCTTTACAATTTCCCAGTCACGACTTTCTCCATAGAAGTCAGCAGCGTATCGCTTGGTTGTGTGTTATTTACACTGCACGCGTCCCCGTGGGTCCCCTGTGTCACTACCTTGGGTGGTTCCTTGTGGTCCAAGCACTTCCTAGAGGCTCTGGGCCTAGTGTCTGGATTCAGTCGTGGTTCTTATACCACTTTATTATTGAGTATATGGTTTTGTCTTGTGGTTTGTTGCCTGCCTTGTTATGTTGGCCTGGGCCTGGCTACCATGCTGCTTTTCTTTTCGTACGTTACACTGAGCCAGGGCTCCTTCCCTCGCCCTTTGCTCTTGCCAAGTTCTTTTGCAGCTGTCTGCACTTTCTGTTGTTCACCTTTTCTCTTGTTCGATTTGGGCTCAGACTGCACAACATGTACAAGGTCGCATAACAATGTATTTCGGTTCTTCCTGATACTCGGCCAGTCTCGCGCACCCAGACATAACATTAGGCGCAAATGACATGAGGAACTTTGTGTGCCTTTAATACTGGGGTTTTACTGGCGCTTAACACACTTGGAGAAATCCTTTTCAGTGAGAAGAGCTATGATGTCCTGCTGATGTAATTCTGCATCTAGAGACTGAGGTATGGGGGTTCGCTAGTCAAAGCCCAGAGGTCTTCTATTTCTATAATAAACTATCTTACTGCAGGGAGGGTGGTAATGTTGTTTAGACATTTATCCACTGAGTTATAGATGCTTTCCACGTTTGTATTCTATGGAATTGTAACCATGCTGCTTATATTAGTCTCATGCATTATGCTATTAGTACTGACACGTGTACTGTACCTTAGAGCACGTAAGTTGGAATAAACATTTTAACCTGTCCAGTGTGCTCTTCCTCGCACCTTGTGGACAAGTAGGAGTGGTGACGAAGAGTGTTTCTTGCTTCTGCGAGTCCTGAGATAAAGATACCGTGTTCTGGGTTGTCCAATCATTGGTACTTGGGTGCTAATGGGATGCTAAGCTAGTTGGGTTGGGGTTTTTAGGTGCTACGGTATATGGTAGGCAAACCACTGTATTCCGAGGTCCCATTGCTCCTGTGCATAGCTCTGTGTATGTGCAGAAAGCCTTATGACATGGCGCGACCACCGTGGGGCTGCTTGTCTGCGAGAGCCGCTTGGTAGTACTTGTGCTTGTCCACAAAACCTCGCGTACGCTTCCGGGTAATGTGACAGTGTACCTCCTATATTGAGCGTTTTATAGGTTCTTTCAAGCGAAGTTATTAAAAAGGTTACATAAAAGCCCATTTGTGCTCCCTGTTAGGTTTGTAAGATACAATTGTTTAGTTGCATGGCTGGTGTGCGATAGCTGCACATAGCCGAGACCCTCCGAGAACACCTAGGTGGTATACGGAGTGCCGATACTGGGGTGAGTTGGTCTTTGTGGTTCAAGCCGATCCGACATCACTTTGAAGTGTTTTACACTTGGATCACTTTTGAGCCGGTGGATGCAGGTGATAATCTGTTTCATGAATATAAACTCCACCGCTATTCCTGCTGCCTATCAACCCTATACTAATCTTGAAGTGCCTCTCACGGCAGCAGCCGTGTTTGGTTTAATGGCGCCCTCCCACAACCAACGTACCTGCAGTTAGTTTAGGCCCCTTATCCATTCAGAGGGCCACTTGGCCTGTATTGGCCGGGTATACCCGCATCCAAATTATCTGGCAATACCAGAGTGCGGAGCTGCGCACTATGCATGCCGAACTAGGTGCGGTGCATCGAGCCTTAGTGACATACGTTACAGGTAGCCTACATGGAGCTGCCCCTGTAGTCGCTGGCCAACCAGCTATTGCAGCTGGAGTGACCATAAGTCTGTCATGGTAAGAGTTCTGTGATGGGCAAACGTCACAAAATAAGGACGATTATCCTTACTGGCTTGCAGAAAGGATTCGATCAGATAGAAGCGGTGTTTCCACACCACATCCCGGTGGATAAACACCGCATCCTTACGATAAGTTTTGCCAAAGACTTAATCCCGATTTGACATCATGTGAAAGCTTGGGGTAAAAGGTATTCGCAGCAGTTTATTCAAAAATGTTTGGTACTCCTTCCACGCCAGCGGTTCTACCCTCTGTAATTAAAAGTACAGGATGAGCATGGCCCTGAAGCGGCTGTGGAATTGGGGATGAGACTGAGTAGAGTGTTTGATGTAGTAGCTGAACTGATCCTTGGAAATGTCCAGGCGATGCAGCTGAACTTTCAAGTAGCGAATGCTTTGGCTTTAGTCCCAGAGTTGGACAGGCCGCAGCAGTGCCGAAAATTATGGCCCGGGCTTATAAAACAATTGGAAGAAACAGCCTGAGGCAACAAGCCTTTTGTAAAAATGCAAACTCAATCGCAAACACAGGTTACACAAACAAAAGTACATCTGAGAAAGATGATAGACCGGTCTTCCACTAAAAAGAGAGTTGGAGACAGAAAAAACAGGGTAAGCAACAAAAGAAGCCGGGGTCGGAAGCGCTTCCCCAGTTTCGGTTTCTTCTGAGCATTACTTGCTGATTCTCACGTGATAGGTCGGAGAATTAAATCACCAGAAAGGTTTCCAGAGCTCTGATACGCGTTCTCCTCGTTCTTCACAGGCCCAGGCGTCGTCACGGGCTGGTGGAGGAGGGACGAGCAAGATAGAGGGAAGGGGCCGAGGAGGCTCCCCCAGGAGAGCGAGACCAGCCTGGAAACTGCCCAGCACGTCAGAGGGAAAG